>CM076403.1:26009896-26642369 GCA_038363315.1 Mugilogobius chulae
TGCCCAATCAAGCTGGTGGAGGGCCAGATAGATTTTTTTTGAAATTTGTGATTTTAAAAATATTGTAAAAGAATCCATGTTGCTGGCCAGGAAAAGTTGTTATTTCTTTGGCATTTTGCATATTTTTCCTTTTTGATTAGTTTGTTTTCTATGCCTTCAGACCCCTGGTGAGGTGTGCGCTCTCCTTCTATAGTCAGCTCCCCCTGCTTCACCTGGGTCCATCATGCCTTCTGCTTCGGCCAGAAGTCCTGGTTTGACTGGGTCAGGGTTCTACACAATGACCCAGTCATGCTATTTTCTGCTTTCTATTTGACTGAGCCTCTGTGATGGGCCAACACAGTCTCACTAGGTGGCGTACTTTTACCACGACACAAAAACAGCGCATTTTGACCACGAGCTCACAGCTATTTTTAGTACTTATGTTACGTCGTGCATTTAGCACGATATGAAAAAGCGTAAAAATGACACGAGATTTCACAGCATCAAAATAACACGAGTTTTGGTTGCAGCCACGTGGGGACGTTTTCTTCTGGTGAAACGGGTAAGTTCAGGCATAAAGTTACTAAAATTGGTAAGATTAGGTCTGGGGCTTGGTGCAGATTAGAATCAGGATTTCATTAATATTCATAAATAAGAACTCATCTTAACAACCACCAATAAAATTAATGGGGAATGTGACGCGTACTATGATTACGCAGGACAGCCGTGAACTTGTGCTAATCATACCTAATTTATGTCGTGGTAAATGTACGCTTCTTGTGAGATCGGGCTTGATGGGCACATGAGTTTTTTGTTTCCTCATCCTTATTGGAACTTAGGCAGGAAATATTGAATTTTTGGTCTAGAGAGGAGATGAAACCTACATCACTGGGGAACAGAGTTATTATTACAGTGCATACCAAACAGTAGCAAAAGGTGGTTTGTTGGCCGTGGCCGGTGACAGTGAGTTTACATGTGTAAAAAGGGTCTGATCTGAAGAACAGCAGCCTCAGCGCTTTAATGGTTAACAACAGCTGGTTCAGTGACTACACTGCTCACCCCAGAGCACTATTGTTTCATCAGGCCAAAATGAGTGTAATCGCTTCATCTCATCTGCCTCCACGTGGGGTAAATATGGTGCAGTGATTTATTACAGGTTAGCACATGAATGGACCTTAGCAAGCAAAAACAAAGAAGCTCGAATAGATAAATAGTCAAAAAAAAATGTACACTGTACATATTCAAATGTTCATTTATCCAATCCAATCCAATCCACTTTGTTTGTATAGCACATTTTACAAACAAACAGTTTCCAAACACAGAACACAGAATGACAACCATGAAAAAGTAAACAATAAAAAGGAGCAAGTGCTCATTTCATTTGACTTACAAAAAAATAAAACCAGTAAAATCTAATAAGAGCAAATAAATATGAAGTTTAAAGAAAATAAAAATGTGCAGAGGACCACACAACTCATGCGGTGTTAAAAGCCAGAGAGTAAAAGTGGGTTTTAAGACAAAACATTCCAGTGTGGATGCTGATCTGACATGGAGGAGCATGTTAGATCAGTAAAAAAATAGTATTATTTTCCAGAGTATGTGTGCACTCTATCTGTCCATGTATCTGCTGTATAGTTTTAACTTTCTATTTCACTGAAATCATACAAGTGATTTTCATTGTCACAGAGCAAAGAAATGTGTCATAAATCTTATGACATGTCTTTGCTCTGGCTTTTTTATTTTAGTCATGGTTTCTTTGAGTTTGTATTCATCTATTTGTAAGTTGTGTTTTTATTTTACTATTTTATTGTGCTTTGGACAGCTTGTGTTGTTATAAATGTGCTATGCAAACAAAGTCAACATTGACATTGACAAAGTTGACATTGACATTTTTATTGATTTTGGGTTGCAATATGTATGCTTGGTAACAGCTATAGAACTACCTTTGTTATTTTTACTGGCCAAACTACAAATATAGTAGTCTGGTGCATCAGCCATCAGTTTCATTTCACTTTGTGGAAACCATCTGACATTGCATCATTAGCCCTTGTTTGGTTTAAAGTAGGCAGACCGTTTTTAATTTAACAATCACTGCTTTTGGTTGTTTTGTCATCCGGGCAGTAGAACGTAAATGAGTGTCAGTGATTGTTGCTGTTTCTATGTAGTAAACTTGCTAATTAAAAGGTGATGTATTGTAATTCATTCTATTCATTTGACACAAGGTCAAATGAATAGAATGCATACAGTCTGCTATTTCATCTCAGGTTGGTTCTGGCTAACACACCACTCTGCTCCTGCTCGCTCATTGCATAACCTTACTTCCTGCTTTTTGGGAACCATCGGCAGTCCTGTGATACCTGACCTAGTAGCTGGAGTGAAATGAAATGGAGTGAAGCACTATGTGTGGCCTGTCTGGCTACAAATTTAGAGTAATTGTTACTAAACATTGCCAGAATGGGCAAAAACAAGCATAAACAGTTTAGTGAAACCCTAATGGTGACTATATTTGCTGGGAAGTGTAGTCTAACCTTTCATAGTATAGAGTTTAAATGATCCTTACACCAGAGTTTGCTTACATAGGGTACAGAAATATTGACGTAAGTGTGTTTATTCCTGAGGTCTTTTGACTTTTTGACTCATTGTATGTCAAAGCCTGTGGCGCCTCAAACCAGAAATGGCTTATTGTGGATTGCACTTGGCCTTGGAGGCATGGAGCCACCTCAGCCTTCTCACTCTGGGCTGAAACCGCACAAAAGCAACAGAGAAACAGCTGGGAAATGGAGCGCCTTTGGATGTTATTGTGCCACCTTCTCATCTTACATTAGGCCTGAGCTCATCAGTGGCACGAGCCGATGCCCAGGAGCACATGAAGCAACACAACCAGAGCTAACTCCAGGCTACAGAAAACATGTGTGACTATAACCGTAAAATAACACTTTTATCATGCGTTCACCACACATAAACTCCCTTGTTCCCAAAGCAAATTAAAAATTCTACCAACATTCCATTATCACCACAGTGTTTTACGTTGGCTGAAAATTAGATAGATTAGTTTTTAGATAATTAACAAAGAAAGGGTGTATTTTTAAATGTTCACCACAATACTCAAACTCAACATATTAAGTCTATTTTTTGTGTTTCATAGCTAATTCTAACTCTATAGTTAACAATCTAAAACATAATTCTTTTCTGCAGACCAAGATCTGTGGTGAGGCAAAAGGCAAAAATAAGACACAGGAAAATAATTAGATTGAAGATTCCATACGGTGGAGTATTTATCACAAAGAACATCTCTGTAGAGAAGTTACTAAAGTGCACATTTAAGATTATATTTTTGAAAAGTTTTGATGATTGGCGAAGAATTATTTGGAGCAATAACTGCACTGTTGATCTTGATTTTGCTGTTTTGTGCAACCTGTAATTTTTCATCCAGACTGATCCAGACGTGTACCAGAGAAGCCTGTCGTATCAAAGGTTAATAAGACCTCAGAAGATAACGTGTGTTTGTAAACTTCATAAACAGATGCATGATTTTAGCAGACTCAGTGGAGTGAGGAGAGGCACATATTTCAGCCTTTGATGTGCCAAAATCTGATCAACTCTTTTGCATTTTTACTGACGTTCATTTAAAATCAACATCTGCCTTGACTTAATGAGAAAATAAATTCAGACACATTATACTCAATATCTGTTGTTTATCTTATTCTATGTTTAGTATTTGATGCATTGAACAGACTTTTTGTAATTAGTGCTTGTTGACAATTCCTTAAGAGAAGCATATGCAGCTTCTCAGAATGTGCTCAGCTGGAAATGGAAAGAAATTAAAGCAAACATGTGACATATCAACAGTCAGTCACCACATTTTAGTCAAGGTATTTTTTTTCAAGTATTATGGATAAAAATTACATTATCGTTGTAGCTTATTTTTATTTGTATTTCATAATGTCTGTATACTTAAATATAAAAATGTGAAAAAAACCATGTATTTTGGCTTGTTTTTTGTTGCAGTCCTAAACAAATTCATAACCATGCAATAAAAATAGATGAAACAAGAATTAATAAAGGCAGTATCAAGACTCAATTTAGGAATGTAATATATCCATTTGAGATGATCAGCAATCTCAAGCTTGAAAAGGAAGAAAAGATTCAAATAATGTCTTTATTAAAAATACTATACCAGATTCCTTGCAATAAACTAACTTAAAATAAAGGTCTCACTAGCACAAATATTTTGTTAAATTATTTTTTCATGTGAAATTTAGTCAGGAAAGTCCTGACTATGTCTAATTATGTACCGTTTGTTTGTCAAATCCATACACTTTAGGGACAGATTTATCAGGCATTTGCTCATGTGCAAACTAAGCAAAAACTCAACACAGCTGATATTTTTCTTTCACACAGACACTAAAGATGCAACATTTGAAGTGGTGCATATCTGTTTTGTGTAATACATTATCAGTGTATGGTCCAATATCAAACTGAGAGCAAAACGCTCACAAATAACACATGCATTTTTTTCAGTTTGCACTCACAATTTAGCACCTGGCTTGATAAATCAGGCCCTTAGTTTATTATTATTGTTAGCATTGTGGCTAACTTCCACTGGCATATCAGCATGTCTCACTCCAAAGAGCTGTGATAAAGCTTAAAACACATTGTGGTGAACAATTTGGAGGCCCAGAGTGTAACAGGGGCTGTGGAAATGTGGGGACTTAGTTCTTTGTACTTTCTATGTTCAAAAACGTCTATTAAGTAAGAGAACAATCGTGTTATTGGCGTGTCATGAGCAGAATTCCACCTTATTTAACGTGCTTATTATAGAGAGTTTTCGGTCGATGTCACTTTCAGCCCTACTGTGCATGTGTTATGCAGAAAGAGCTCCTCTCCATCTGCTTACATGGGGAAAATTTTTTGAATTGAACAACAAAACGGGACGACAGCAGCAGTTTTAATCAGGTATGAACCGGTATGATAGACGTCTGTCTCCTGAATCTTGAGACAGCATTTTTTTTGGCGTTTTTTCACTCACGTGAATGTAACTTTTATAGGTTTTAGGATCAAATTTCATTTACAAATGTTGACTTAGCATAAGTTTTGTTTTCGCACAATGATAAACTCTTGTAGATAGCTGACGGTGCTTTTTTGACTTGTTTCCACTGTTCTTCTGTGTTATCTCTATTTAACGCTGATTACGGTGTGAAATATGGGTCATTATCTTTGACGTTAAGTTTAAGTCTGATGTTACAAAATGGGTAAGTTTTGGTCTGGGGCATGGAGTTGGTTTAGATTAGGATTAGCACTGTGTTAATATTCATAAATAATAACAAATTTTTACATCCACCATAGACATGAAGTGGGGATGCAACACGCATCATATATACGCAAATACATACACATTTATATGCATTTGAATTTGCGTGGTATATATAGACATTTCAGTGAGATTGAGTTTGAGCAAAACATAGACTGAAGTAAAAAGTTTAAAATTCAATGTTTTGAGTTGTTTATGATTTTAAGGAAGCGAAAATCCAGTAGTCTGAAGTCCAAGAATGTCATTTGTAATTTGAATTTCTTTTCTTTGCACATAAAAAACAAGCATTTGAAACTATCATGATAGCAAAACCATCTTCAGTTGTTTATAAAAAAATAAATAGTGCCATGGCCTGTCTGTCCAATGGGAATGTCTAAGTTCAGCTGCTCCAGTTTTGCTGTGGCTGGGTTAAAACTTGAGTCAAAATGGCAGGATTGCCCTTATGCTTCTAAAAATCAGTGCTAGTGGGTTCAAATCCAAGTCAACGCTGCCAAAGGCCGAGGAGGAGCAGGGCTGCTCTGACTTAACAATAGTATAGAATGACCTAAGCTTCAGACTGGACTGTGCTGTCAATAAAAGATGGTTACAACTAGATTTTATATGATCACAGGTTAAAGTTGAGTAAAGTTCAAGTGTCTTTTATTGTGGAAGAGGGTCAACACTGTGTGCAGTTAAAGTTTTCAAAAAATATTGATAAACACATAGCTTCTATTGTCTTTGTCAGTGGGTCGACATTTCCTTTCTTCTGTTATAATCTAATTTTAACATGTATGAAACTTAAAATATTTCAGTTTTTATTATCGTCACCAGCACAATCATGAGCTTATAAGTAAAAGTTTAATTTCCACAGTGACTAATACACAGTTGTAAATGCATATGTAGCTTGCCATGAATAACTTACATGCTTGTATTCTATGTTTTAAATCACGTTGTCAAGTTATATCAAAACAAAGATTTAGTCATTGAAATGTCAAATTGTCAAATTTTGATTTCAGATTTCATAAACACAACCTATAGAAGGATTTTTTTCAAAGTCACGTTCTGCCCTATACTGCGCAGGCTTTATGCAAAAAGAGCCCATCTCCGTCTGCTTAACTGAGGAAACTTCTTTGAATAAAACAACAAAACGGGCTAGCTGATTTGATCAGGTATAAACCAGTATGACAGTTGTCTGTCTCCTGAAGCTTGAGACAGGGTTTTTCTCGTTGTTTTTTCACTCACCTGAATGTAACTTTTAAGGTCGTGAATTTCATTGACAAATGTTGATTTTGTAGAATAACTTTTGTTTTCGTGTCTGTGAGTGGCGGCTCTTTCTGCATAATGGCTGTGCGTTGTGTGTTTGTAAACAAAAATTCCTTCTATATGTTTCCATAGATACAAGATGAACATGTTCAAAGGAAGTCTTAATTTCACTGAAAGTCATTGTAAATCTGACTTATTCTTCTTTTAAAAAGCAATGGGCAAGGTGTTCATTTATTGTTTACATGCTGTATACATTTGGTGTTTTGGTTCTCAAGAGGATTATCCAATCATAAATCAGATAGAGCATCACATCACTTTCTTATTTGGCTTGCTAGTTTGGTTTCTTAGAAAGTGAAGGAACTTGTTTGAGTAAACACCAACACACACAACTGTCTGTGACAGGCTCATGCCCTTGTTTCCACACAGTTTGCACCAGTCTCTATACATTTTTATGTCTAAATGTAATTCTTAATAGTAAACCAATGCATGTATGGGCCTTTTCACACTTTGGGAACAAAAGTTCATCTGTGGTTGTAATACCTTAAAAAACAAACAAAAAACAAACAAACAAACAAACAAAAAACACACCAGTTATGTATCTTACATATGGTTCCTTTCATTCTTTCATTTTCTACCGCCTAATCCTGCTATAGGTGTCACGGGTGACTAGAGCCTATCCCAGTGACTTTGGGCCATACAGTTTATTTAAATGTATAATCTAGTTAGTGTTGTTTCCATGTTACATAAAGTACATTTTGAGCCTCCCTGTCACACTCTGAAGGACGTTCATTGACGCGCACTGACAGCTGTCAACAGTGACATTTAAAATGAATTTACTTACAGCATGCTGGGTACTTACATTAATATTTATTTTGGAAGATATTGTGAAGTGTAAAAATGCAAGGGCAAATTGACTTCTTTTCATATAGTATATATTGTGTTTAATTACATGTAGAAGGACAGACACACATGAACACTTTTATTTTTTGATCTTATATCCTATACTAAATTTCCTAAACTAAACTTTTGTAGAGGCATATTTTCCCTGTGAGGACAAAAACTACTTATTGAAGTTGCACAGAAGTTTCAAGCATGCACGTCTTTCAAGAAGATAAAAAAAAGAAGTCCAGTGATGTAGATAAACATACATTTATTTGG
The DNA here is from genome assembly GCA_038363315.1 of Mugilogobius chulae. NCBI lineage: Eukaryota > Metazoa > Chordata > Actinopteri > Gobiiformes > Gobiidae > Mugilogobius > Mugilogobius chulae. The sequence goes on from CM076403.1 coordinate 26,017,587, forward strand.
CTCACCTTTAAACCAATAAACCAATAGACAAGGTCAAAAATCATGTGGCTCAGCACCTGCCAACTCCTGGTGCCAATTTCCTGTCCCCTTTATACCTGCAGCTCCCACATACTGCTCGCTGTGGGGGGTGCACTTTGGAAAGTCAGTCAAAATGGCTCCTACAATATTACTTGTCACTAAACTTGTTCAAAACAGTTGTAATGCTTTGTATTAAAGGTAATTAAATAAACTAATGGGCTAGGAAAACATTGGCCAATAAAAAGCAATTTTGACTTATTCCTCTGTTAACCTGCTCTGTTAGTCTTTGATCAAACTGTGTTCGTAATGTACATCACTGGCCCAGTAAATAATATGATAATATGTATTTTTTTGGATTTTAGACAAAAAAACTGCTGACTATTCTAAATACCAATAACCACAAGTTCAGTGGTGAAAGCAAACTTATTGAAGACTTACCCAGACCTCTTATCTGAGCCATTACACAAACAGTATTCTAAAAAGTCATATCTATATACTGTATATGTATATTTCAATTTTGTTAATCACGAGCTCCATCTCCTGCTCACAGCCACATTCCATTTGTTTAATCCTGTATTTGTGCCTGGTCTTTGAAAAATCTGAAAAACTTAAGATGAAAAAGAATGAGGCACAATAATAAGTGGGAAAGGGGAAAAGGTTGCGAGATGAATTGTTATGTATCATCTGAATCCGTTACAACAGTCCAGGATGATTTTATGACACAACTTCCAAGTCTCGTTCATGTCCACTGCTATTTTTAAACACTCGCCTGCATTAAGTTTACATAAAGGTGTACACGCAGGTCTAAGAGTTGACCCTGATGTATAAATGCTCAGTGCACTGGGAAAAAAGGGTAAAAACGTACATGCTGTAGAGTCTCTCAATGTCCCACCAAATAATTGAAAGGTAAGGAGCAGAAATGGAACACGGAAAAAGCTGTTGAATTGGCGCATCCGGAGAGTGGACATGTGGCATTCAGTGTCCTTAGCTAGCCAACCAACATCTATATAACATGAGCAGTCAGGAGCTGGAATGAATGCTTGAAACATGGCAGTGATAACTATGCAGACAACTATAAGAGCCGTTGTCTGCATAGAAGAATGTACAAATATGAGTACGTCATAAGCACACATACGCTCAGTTGACTTTTTAGAGCTTTTAAACATACTGTGACATTTTTCTCAAAGTTTAAGCAAATCAGAGACACAATTAAGTGATGGAAGAGAGTCGTCTGCAATGTCCAGACAGCTATATATTGAAATACTGTATATCGTCTGTCCACCATGTTTTTCTCCCAAGATTTGCTGGGCATGATTGACAGATGGAGCAGCCAATCAGGACATGCATTGTCTATTCTATGAAAACCAATAAGGCTGCTAACTGGCTGTTATCGAGGAAAAAATACCAAACCCTATTTTTACAAGGTATTGCTGAAGCTTGGGCTCTGAATTCCAATCAAGGGAAATAGTACCTACTGAAACAATTTGAGTCTCCTCATCTCAGTCATTAGACATGCTCCACAAGGTCACTCAGAAATGACAAAAACAGCAGCACAATTTGGGATGTAGCAGCAGGTGCCTGTTTTATGCACAAAGTTTTCAAAATGTCAAAGTAATACTGTAGACGGAAGAGCCTTAGACACAGTGTATACCTATCTGTCCTCTTCATGTTATATTCTGACATCTAAATGTCCTTCAGGTTTTATTATGTGAACTGGACACTTGATGGTATTGTATAGGTTGAAAGCAGCAGCATCCTGGGTACACATTGTCATGAAAGCATAACTGCTTCTGTTTTTTGATGAATGCAAAAGGTAATAAATCTTGAAGTCACTAATACAAAGTATGTGATTGAAATTTTGCCAATTGACCTTTTAGATAATTTAGGGCAAAGTACAATGTTATTCAGTGAATGGATTTGTGTTGTTCCTAAGGGCCAGGTAAACAAATTTAACCATGCTTCGCACATTTATTAGATTGTTTGTGACTAAGTGTTGGGAAGATTCACACACTAAATTCCACAAATACAGGTAAATATGTTAGAAGTTTACTTTGAGCCCAAAGGGAACAGATACAGAAGATGTCACATTTCCTAAATTCAATTCAGTTCTACCTCAGACAAACAAGGGTCTGTTTTGTCTGTCTATTAGAATCACATGACAGAATCTCTTTAAACTTCAGACACAGTCTCCACCTTTATGTGTCTCCTTTTGGCTGCATCTGTGTTGTTGTCACCATCACCAAAGCCTCAACAGCCTCTGGTGGCTCCAAATATTTTTGCAAAAGTGAGCATCATCAGCCCTCTTCAGAGGGCAGATTTCATGTCAGGCTTCAGAAGATGAGCTCTCATTGTCTAAAGAATGTAACTTCAAGTTCTGCCTGGTTCAGATACATTTAAACTGTCCTCTAAAGCAGGGGTCTTAAAATGTGGCCCGGGGCCAAATGTGGATTGTTTCATGCGACCCTCTGTATGATTTCAGATTAATATTGAAAATGGCCCGTACGTAACAATTTGAACTACAGATCCCACAATGCACTGCAGTCCCTCCTCTGCTGCAGCAGCAACTACACAACATGGCAAAGATGAATGAAAACTCATAAAGTGACTTTTAAACTTTCCACAACAAAGAAAGTGACAGGGAACAGAAGGATTATGAGAGCAGAAGCTTCAGACACAAGAGGAGAGACTGTCACAGTGTAAACAAGCTGCTCTTTCACAACAGAAATGCACAGATGTTGATTCATCCTTTTGTGGAGACAGGTAAGCTTCTCTGAATAGGTTCAATGTCATAATGGAGAGCTTCACGTGTCAAGCTCCACACCACTTTATATTTGCCAAAAACTGATCAAATAGCCACAGAGAAACATGACTGAAAGTTCATGTGAGCCACGTGGACTAGACAGGAAAAAAGATAAACTATGGAAATATAAAGGTTTATATTGTTGAGATGTGGCTATAAAACCTATAAATACACCAGAATACAGCAAATTTCATACAATTTGGCTAAGATTTCCCAAGGAGGACAGTGTGACCCTGGTTTTCTTTACTTTTATTCATCACAGGAGACAGTTTTGTAAAATGAAATGTCAAATAATTCATGTGGATATAATGTATGCTGTATGTTGAAATGGAGGGTGTACTGTCAATATTTACACTGAATATAACATAGTATTTTAAAATGCGACCCTCAAAAAATTTGCCTCCTAGCTCCAGCTCCATTTGAGTTTGAGACTCCTGCTCTAAAAAAATAAAACAAAAATATCTGAAGTACCAGTAAATCCACAAGGTTGAGGGGGACAAAAATTGATGTTTTTTGTCTTCTCAAGGAAGAAATACACCATGGAAAGAACCAAACATTTTCATACATTTATACACAATCCACTCTTCAGCTTCTCTAACTAAGAGCCACACAATCCACTGACAAAAGAGACGCCCACGTGATTCACATCGGCAATGAATGCAAACAATGACCAATGTACAACTTCTATGGCCTTAGACTACAGCGGCACAACCAAAATGACTCTTACCATTAAATGCTGCTGACCCTCAACTTAAACAAACACTCACATTGTAAAAGACAGATAATGCGCTCCATTTACTAAAGAGAACTGTTTGCGACTGAGCATCGACCTTGGTCTTCTGCATGAAGACGTATTATTTATTAGTGTTAAAAAGATTATGCCGACTATAGAAATGTGTCTGACCCTGAGGCGATCAGAACACAATGTCTTCAGCTGAAAGAAATAGTAATGGTTTAGCACAGCACCATGGCAACATTGGAAACACAGCAGGACCACTTTGGTGCTTGGTCCATTTACAGTGAAGTTAATTATATGCTAAGAGAGTTTTTGTTAAGCCTATGAAAATCCATCATCACAATGAGGTGATGCTGAGGTAGAAACTGACAGAGCAAGAAATGGAGGTGCTTTTCTTATGCAAAGTGTGACGCAGCGTGTGGTCCGGTGTGCAAATCACCACTGCGTTAACTTCATATATTTGTATGTGAAGGCTCTCTCCGCTCAAACTGCTCTCTGCCCTGGCTTTTCCTCACTGTGGGCTCGGGGGCTTGGATAGATTTTGACCCACTGTAGAGGGCATTTTGGAGATCTCTGCATTACCTTTTTTCTGGTTTTGTCCAAGTCTGGTCTCCTGTCCTTATATGTCAGTTTTATATTCACTTTCTAATGTTTACATGAAAAAAAATAAATGGCAGTGGAATTATTCAAATGTCATTTCAGCAATGATTTGATTCGCTATTTGATGACCAAAAATGTAAACAAAATTAATGTTGTTTGTAAGTGTGTTGTAAACGCACATATGCATCTCTTTGATAGGAGAAGTTTGTTATAGACATTGCTTTGCTTGCCATCTCATCTACTTCCCTGCATTACTGGGCCCTTCGATCATACTAAAATAATACTGTAATGAGAGTTCCTATTTTCATTGACTAACTAAAATTCTTCCTGATTTTTTTTAAAATTGTTTGTCTGACCTCCTTATGATCTTTTGATTTGTTTCTTCTGTTCATTTTTTTTTTTTTTTCCTCATTTTTTTTGGTCCTTTTTTTTTAGTGATGAATGAGAGAGTGATTTTTCTGTTAATGGAGAGTTCCTTATTTCTCCAGTCACTGGGAACCATAGGCTACAAACTAAAATAAATTACCCTGCAAAACCAACAGCACATTTTACAGAATGTTAGAATAAAACATAACAATAAAGAGCATTGCTGCATAAATAGACTAAACTAAAACATCTGCTTTGCTATGTTCTTTCTTGCTTCTGATGAATAGCCTAATTGCAAAAGCGAAAGGCTAGTGGTAATCTCCGTTGGTCCTGGACTTTGAAAATGATGTAACGTAAGTGGTGATTAAACTACAAACTACCTCATCAAAGCTTCTCCTTGACTAATCTGCAGATAAAGCTTTCTCTTACCTATTATAGTGTAATTAAGCAGAGAATAGCCCTTCAGCAGAACAAAGACGGAGGGATTGTACTGCCCCGAGTTGGTTGTGTGTTTTTTTCTGTTATCAGAGTCATTTTTTCATTCATGTGTGCGTCTCCACAAAGACCACACACAAGAGGATTGAATGAAGTGAAGAGTTAGATGTCCACGAGACAAAGACACTCTTTTATCTTAGTTAAAGTAATGTGATGGGAGCCGTGTGCTAACTGCTGTGATAAATCATGTTGGAAGTCTAATATCTTCAGGGAGTAATGGCTGAAGGACTGCTCACAGACTGTAAAAATAAGTCATATTTTAAAACATCTACAAAGAAAAAGCTCTTTTATTTTTCTAAGTAAACTTAATTAATAATGTAAGACAAGCTTCAAAGCCCAAGATAAAGTGTTGTAATATTTTATGGAGTGTTACACTTTAGGCTAGTTTTTATTGTGTGTACTGTGTAGCATTGTATTTTATTGAAGAGTTGTTCAAAATTGGCTGCATCAAAATGGTTGGAAGTGCCTTAAGTATTGTATCAATATTGTAGTGTTTGAACCAAATGGCTTTTTCAGACTCCAAGTGTCTGTGTGCAAATCTCTGAAAAAATATCACATACACATGTAAACTACACCAGTATATTGTCTTTTCATTTTAGCCAGAACACAAAGATTCATAGTGGGTGGGTTATGTGTGCAGTTTAATATTGGTGGCAGTGGCTCAATCTCACTATCAGATCTGGAGGGTCACTGGTTTGACTCCCAGCCCAGACTAGGTCTTTCTGTGTGGTTTGCATGTTTTTCCTTGTGTCTAGGCCAAAAAACACACACAAAAAACAAGCAAGAAAAATCTTCCAGCTACTGTAATAGGTCCCAGGCACTGCTCTGTTGTTCTCACTGCTTCTGAGGACATGTCCTGTTAGCATTGAAGGCTGGGTCAAATGCAGAAGACAGATTTCCCCATGGGGACAATGTGCACCTTAACCATAGCCTAATATTGAGTAACATAAAATTGGGCTGTGGAAAAGATGAATGGCAAATTAGTTTTTGCTTGTGTTTGATTGTTCCCTTTGCAATATATTATGCTTCATGTCTTGTGGAGAAAAGTCCTGTCTAAAATTTGTCTTGCAAGCCGGACTACGTCAGCTAATTGACACTCAGACAAAGCTAAGAGAGCCGCAGTCTGCTGCACTGATTGATGGGAGAACATGAAAAGTAGCCTGCCTTTTCCTATTGTGTGACTATTCAATCAAACCCAGGCCACTGTGGCTGGCTGTGGCATCCATATGCATGGAGATAGCCTGTCACCACTTCTCCTGCTCGGGCGTGAAGCGACACACTCTGTCTGTTTTTCTTTGTTTGTCAAGGTGCGATCCATCAGTTCACCAGTGAGTACCACAAAGAGAGGCCCAGTGCTCCTCATCGTTATCAGTCCATCCAAATGAGTGGAGAAGTGGACTCACCAAGGACCCAAACTCAAGTTCACTCACCATTTACTGGTCTCAGTCTTTAATGTTGTGCATCACCGAAAAGTTATAGCAAAGCAAAATTGACTTTCAAATATTCATTAAACTGTGTTGGCTGGATTGGCTTGTTTACAGATAAACTGGCTATTGGCTTTAGGTCGGTTCATAATTCTGGAGTTGGAGAAATTTTGAGCTTCATGCACATTCATTTGTATTACATAACAAAAACCAACATACAGTACTGGCACGTTCAGATTACATTTGTCAAAAATAAAAAAAATTTGCTCATCACTCATGTAAGAAAAGGGAAAAGACAAATTGCTTTTCCAAATTGTTTATTCAACTACAATCAATATTAAAACTAAAAAGTATACCCTCACCATTTCTTTATATTCTATGTCTCAAATCTAGGACAATTTGACGGATATTCTACCTGCATTCACAGAAATTACCCGTCGTGACATTTGTACCTGAAGGTGACAGGTGGTCTCTTGCTACTTGTGCTAACAGTGCATTTGAACAGATGTTGTGGGGGAGCACAAATAAGCAGGTCCTGTCATTGAGTGTCACAGATAGCACACCTGTCAGTGGTCATGTGACAGGACCAGGTCACATGGGCATTACCACAGAGACAAGGACATGCAGAGTCCTTCAACTGTCACAGATGAGCAATGGGCCGCTGTCCTCGACTGATATCTGCCCGTGTGTGATGTGAAAATACTCAATTTAATCAAGTGTAGTGCAGACATTATAAAATAATAACCCAAATTATTTTTGCAAATATAATTTGTCACATTGTCCCTCGTGTTATTTATGTTGATTTTGGTCTAGATTTACAATGTGGTTGCTCGGTAACATTTGTGATTTCTCATTATGTCATATTTGCTGACAAAAATGATAATGAACTAACCAGAACAACCCAACTGGGTAAAAACAAGCTCAATGTTTAGTGGAATCTCAATCATACTCATGTTTTAATGTTTTAAAATGTAGTCTAACCATACACCTTAAGAGACCCAAAGATTTGCTGATCCAGAAAATCATCCCAGTTTTCCATTTTTAGAATTAAAATGTACTTTCTGTTCACAAATGTTGATTATGCTAGGAGCCTGCAAGATGCAAAAAACGTAATAACTGCCTTACTACTACTTACATAGTACACACTAACTGAAAAGATCCTTGCCTCCTAGTCAAGTGTGACGTCATCTGTTTAAAACTCTCCTCTACTTCCTGTTATTTTTAACAGATTTTCACATTTTTCTTCACAAACAACTGATTTATTCAAAACTGTAATGAAAACAAGATGGCCTATTATTCTGTCAGTTTAAAAAAATATAAAATTGTAAAATCCTGTCACACACACTTTAAGGTTCAACTTAAATTTGTGATTTGAATGATCTGCATTAAGCATCTTGTGCAGATTTCATACAAACCAGAGGAAGACAGTTTTTCTTCTCCTTGATTGAAAAGGATGAATATGACTTGTGCATCGGGTACATGAAGCAAGCCTTCCATATCATCAATACGTGTTTTAAAGTCTAGATGTGAAGTCAAACTGCGGAAATCCCTGTTAGTCTTAGCCCTGTCTTTCTGCACTAATAATCTTGTTTTGTTTTAACACTTGGGTGCAGTGCTTGCTTGGTTGTACATGGTCTGCGCTGTTGTCCGTGTGGCACTGAAGCACGCAGCGTCTGAGCAGCTGTGTGGAAAGAGGATCGAAAGAGAGTCGCTTCCTGTTTGTGTATTTGTTAATCACACTACAATAGAACCTCTGCCACGCTTTGCAATTTCACAACTACTTGCTGTTTAAAATGGTAAATAAAGCAGAGCAAGGTGGCAATGAGCAGCTGCTGACAGGTGCCTACTCAACGGTCTAATTTATGTTTTTGTGACATTTATTGTGACTTTTATTCACATTTTTCTGTTCTCTGGGAAATTACTGTGATGCCCAATTAATTTATTTATTCATTTACTAAAAAGGGACAATGACATTAGAACATTCAAACAAAAATCATGTGTAATGTGCCAAAGGTAGCGTACAGCTGTTTTAAATTTGTAGTCCCTTAGCATTAAGACAAAGACAAACACAACATTAAACAGTTAACAAGTTCTCAAAATCACATTCACTCAGAGTATAAAATGCAATAAAAAGTGAATTAAAGCAAGTTCTTATCACATGTGTGGTCCTCACTGCAAAAAAGGAAAATCTAACATATAAATTACTTATTTAGCATATTATTATTAAAAAGTTAATTTTAAGATTTTTTCACTTAATAAGGCCAAGTCTTATAAGATTATTTGACTTCTTTTAAATATTCTGTCCTGAGTTTCCTTATCTAGAACTTATTTTAAGCAAATTTGTATCTGTTTTAAGCCAATGTGAATCAAGAATACATTTTCTTAAAAATCTTGTCGAGTACTTGAAACTACATTCTCAAACAACTAGGTTATCAGATTTTCTTCCTGCAAGCAGATTATTTCACTTGAAATAAGACATTTTGAGCTAAAAAAAGCTAAATGTTTGAAAGGCATTTTTCTGCATGCTCTCATGTTGCACAGAGATCACCAAGACACTGGAGTTTACAGAGTGCCATCGGGTCCTAAAACATAATGCAGTATTTACATGAACTAGTACAGTTACAGGAAAAGCAGAGATGCAGAGTAAAATACACTATATTACAAAAGTATTGGCTCACCCATTCAATGATCAGAATAGTTCTAGTCACTAGCCTGGCCACAGGTGATAAAGTAAAGCACTCAGGCAGAACTGTGAAACAAGACATTTGTGAAGAATGGGCGCTCTCAGGAGCTAGTGAATTCAGCGTGAACTATATAATATAAAAAATGTCCAAATATGTAATTTCAAAATGACGTTTGGAACAACATCAACTCAGCCACGAAGTAGGAATGGATGCACTTCAGTTCATAGTATGAGTGAAGGCAGGTGAGCGAATACTTTTGGTAATATAGTGTATACGTATGTGTTGCATGCCTAAACATAACCCAACATGCATGTTTTGGAGGTGAGAGGAAGCTGGAAAACTTAGAGAGAAGTAAAGAAGAAAGAGAGAAACTTAGAGAACATGCAAACTCCACCAAGAGAGATTGTGAGCTGTTGATCTAGTTCAACTTGGGAGGTAAACCCACAATCTCGAAGATGCAAAGCCAAAGTTTCCAACTCTAATTACACATTTAGTTAATAAGCTTGAAATAACATTACAATCATGGGGAAACAAACAAAAAAAAAAAAAGACAGAAAAAGAAAATCCAAATTCTGAGTATTTTGTGAATTTACGCAGAGATTGGAAAACAGTTTGGAAAGTGCTGCTGGTTAACTGCCATTTCCAAATCTGTGTTTCTCTGAAAAGCCTCAGACAATTTCCAGTGACAAATCAAGAGAACGTTTCTTATGTCACAACTTCATCAACCTCAAAAATAAAGATCTTATTGCCAAATGTCTGCACACATCAAATGTAGGTCACAGACTCAATAATGATATGATTGGCAATTCATTAAGATAATCATTTATTTAGACCTGAATATTGACACATTTGGAACATCACTACTCATATGGTGAAATAACAGCTGACAGTAGCCTAAAAGCTGATTGGTCAGTGGGGTTTGTGGTTCAACCCCGGCACCGTTAGTGAACAGCTTGTGTGTCCTTGGGCAAGAGTTTCCCTGCAGTGTTATGGCACTGTCTTAACGTGTTAGTATGATTATAGCCATGTGTTTGGTGTGGAATGCCTTAAGACCTTCTAGTGCTGCTACAGAAAACTCCTGGTGCAACAGTGGAGCTAAAGCATTTTCATTCATGTTGCCTTATTACATGAGCAGATATAAGAATGCACCATATAGCTTTTGTGATGGGGAGTTCATCACATTGTTTTGCCTCGAATGTTCTATACTATGGAATTAATTGGATATTTTGCATTTTTTAATTGCTGAAAATTCATTGAAATCTGCATTCTTGCTTCTTCAATCATATGTAAAACTTTCTACAATACGGGCAAAGCATAAACTTACAAAACTTTCAAATTTTTCATTTCCGAGCACTTGCTGCCTCATCTTGAAACCCGGAGGCATTAAGTTAGAATTTATAAAATGATTTGCAAGGTTTTCTTTTTATGAATCACAAAGTTAGCTTGAAAAAAGAAAAAAAAAGTAACTTTTTTGTACGTTTTATAAATGAGATTCCTAGACAGCGTCGTCAGATTGTGTAACTTAATCATCATTGAAAAAGAAGCTTACTGCCAAATAATGATAAACTTCACTGCATCAAACCACGCCTTGCTCACCTCCTTGAGCACACCTCCAGTTACCCAGAAGTCTCTAGTTATACTGATCTGTCTCAACAACACGCCTCGTCCCAGCTCTCTCCCCTGTCTCTCTTGTCCTACTGCGAAGACATTCTATCTACAATGGTATCATACGTGTCAGTCCATCTAGCATTCATTCATTATTGTCAATATATATCTTAATTGTATTCTTTTGTTGTGGTGTGGTCCTTGCTAGTGAATAACTATTATTTCTAAAGCAGCAGGTAACTACTGGAAGCCAACTATTTTTGTGTCAAACCTTCATATTTTGTGTTTCCGGGCATCGTTGAACTGAGCTTTTAGAGATGGTTTCTTGGCACCTGCTTTATGCCCCAGTAGATCCATCGCTTTGAAGCTTCACTAAAAATCCTAATGATTTGTGTCTTGAGTTGGTTTAAGGCTAAAGTATGCAGCAAATGGAGGAAATAAGAAGCTAAAAAGTAATATTTAGCTTTTAAATAGAAGTTCGACAAAGCAAGTGTTTGCATTGCTTAAAGAGCGAATGTTTCTGCTGAAGTTACAGCACTCTGATGCTTGGTTGTGCACTATACAGTAATTGGACTCTTCAAATTGTCAAAACTTTTAATCCATTTTACTTGTTCTTTTCATTTGTTGAAATAGTTTGAAAATTATTACATTTAGGTTTTCAGAATGTCATAAACTCCCTTGAAGTGGCTAAAAATGTTACACAATGCAATACAATACTAAATGGACACAGAAGCAAACAGCTAAATCAAAATGCTAGTGATTTTATTGAAGCAGGGCTCAAAACAGACTTGAAATCAGGTGGACCAGCATTGTGGACAAGAGGAGATGAACAGATGATTGGATTAGCATGTAAGTGAAAAAGTGTATCAAGCAGACAGTAATGAAAGAAGGTGGACAAAACAGACTTATTTATGTAACTTATAAGTTATAGTGGTTTTGTGCTAGACATTTTCAACGACACGTGTACAGCATTGTGCAAATGTGGCCATATTTTGACTCTGACACACATGTAAGAATGTGGAAACACCTGATCATGCTGTGACAACCGGCAAAGAACTGCACTGCTGGGATCCTCCTCCTCTTCTCTCAGCAAACAAACACATCTCAAAACAAAAACATGAATGAAAGTCACCTAAAACAGAATCAGAACCCAGTGGAGCCAAAGTCTTGTTCTGCACTAAAGTAGCACATCTATGGTCAAAATTAACATAAGATCATTTTTGAACATTGCATCATTTTCTTTGAGGAATTGGTCACGACTGAAAATCCACTTTTCTCTCAAAGTTGTATTTGGATTGATTAATTCATGCATGCAATCGATCCTGCAGCTGATACATGCTTACGTGTTCAAAAAATGTCTGTTTTCACTTACCACATATCCAGCCCTCTTGTCTGTATTTACTTGTGATTAAAAAAAAATTCTTAGTTAAACATATACGGTTCAATTGTCTAGCCACGTAACACATAACAGTAAAAAACGTAATTATATATCAGTTTATTTTAGCAATGAGGAGGCAAGGCTTTTGAACAGCAAGTCAGTGACAAGAATACTTTGTTTTTTTGCATTTCTACACAGTTTTAGAACAGTTTGTATTGCAATGAACAACATGTAAATTACAGATCTTATGCTATAGGGAAAAAAAGTATTTTTAAAGAACACATATGCAATTTACACTTCCCAGACAAAACATGAATGAGGTCTTCTGCTCTTTTAATGACCATAAAAATTCTTAAAGTTGGGTAGCTAACTTTTTAGTAGAAAAAACACTTTGTTTTCACCAAAACAACAGATAAATGCAGCACTTGTGAAAAAATGAGCCCACAAAGTACTCTCTGACTCGAATAATGAAGAATTGTTTTTATTGGAAGCAGAATACAGCTTTCTGATTGGCTGAGCTTGGGTGATCCACTTCAGTTTCAGAGAGAAAAAAAGAGGGTTTAAGTTAAAATTGCAACCAAAACCTAATACATATTGATATTAACATGTGTTGAAGGATTTATGAGAGAAAGTTTTTAGATTTAAAACCTAAATTTAAGTGCATCTGTGTTATTACATTAATTTTGTAACAGAACAAGAGAGGATCTGTTTATTTGTAATTCTCTGCTGTAAGTAGATGGAACCAAACGTCAGTGTCTTTTGTGGGCAACACCACAGTCGCATGCAACACTCATATTTTCTTTGTCTGCAGTTGTTATTTTTGAGTTCTTCGATGCCAAAGTAAAGATATTTACTATATGCTGCTAATACAGTGAAATGTATTTTTCTCTGCCACAGTAATATTTGCGGGTTTGTCTCACATCCCTGAATTGCTGAATTGCTTCCCCCTCACATCCCACACAACTGTGAGCACTAACCTCTGCTCCTACAGTGACTTACTCTTTGTGTCGCTTGTTCACTCATGAATACTGTGCCCTCCCAACAAAAGGACATCTGTTTCCTCTCTCTGCACTAGTTTCACACTGGCAAAGTTTCTCACTATTCCAACTTCTTCTTCAAAAAATTGTCTTTGAGTACTTACTGGAAGTTTCAACATTGTGCAGTTTCATTCATGGGAAGCTAAAGTCAGAAGTGAAATGTACTGACATACATTTTGGTCAATGCTAAGAAAATACATTATATTTCCACACTTCTATATCACATACTGGATACAGTGAAAGGCGTGAAAGCACTGTTGGTTGCCACATGTGTCCCTCTGGAGCAGGAAATGAGCTGTAACAGGTACATGATGATATAACATTAGAGTTACTGGGGCTGCTTTTGAACACAACACAGGTGCTTCTGACTTGATGTAAAGGCTGAATGAAAACACAAGAGTATTGACAAATGATTTGTTCTCTATCCATGATTGTCCTCCTAGAGAAATGTATCCCCTGTGTTTGACCCATCCTTCAATCCTTCATTAGGGCTGGGCAATTTGCCAAAAATTCGAGAGATCGAGATGGAATCAAATCAAGATGTTAAATGTTTGGTTGTAGAATTTGAATCGAAAGATTGAAAACCAATCTTCTGTCAGTAAAAATGTGTAGTTTGGAGCAAAAGTCAAACTTGAGGCAGAATATTGATATATAATAATACAAAAAATGATAAATGGGACATATTAAAAGTTTTTGTTTCATTAGCAAGGACCACACCACCAAAAGAATGCATTAAATTTTTGATGATTGATGATGATTGATGGCTGATCGAAATGTGGAGGGCTCCGTCTCGCGATCCGTGCAGCCGATTCAGGACCCCCCACCTGTAGATAGAGATGTCTCCAGCAGGAGACAGATGAGATGTGGGTGGGACGGTGGGGTCGAGAGATCTGAGACAAGACGTGTTGTTAGAAGGACTGTTTAAGTAGAGGCTTCTGGGTAATCGGAGTGTGTCGGAGAAGACGAGTGAGGTGTGGTTTCCAGGTGCAAAGGGGATGTGGTCCTGCTCCTGAAACTCAGTTAATATACATAACTCCCATTATGTTCATGAATGACATTTTCCTTTGTTTTTGAAAAGAATAAACAAAATTGAATTGAATATGAGAAAAAAATGTTGTTGTTTTTTTTTGTTTTTCCCCAGATCGCCCAGCCCTACTTCACATGTTGACCTTGTCTTAGACCAGTCCATTGGTACTATACCAATTACATATTGCTGCCCCCATTTGTGCTAGTAAAGATGTGTTTTTATATATGAATATTAACAAAAATCAAATCCTAGCCAACTCCAAACCCCAGATGTAAACTGACCAATATTTTGTCATTTCATACCTAAACTTAACCATTAAACCCAAAGAAAATGTCCCCAACTTGGCTTCAACCAAGACACCAGTCTAAAAGATGCTAAAAGAAATATTGTGACATTGTGAAAAACATATAAAATACAAGCAAGAGTAGTCGACACATGCTTATAGTACATTAACTTTTTCTCTGCCAGCCCTATTCTCACTTGGACCCCTTCAGGAAGTGCATCAGAGAGCCCTCTATAGCCTAATATAATAAAAGAACTATGACGGAAATAAACGGCATTGGCAGGCTACGGTTGGTCACGCAATGACGGATATTTACATCATTGGCAGGGACAAAGTAAACATGTCATTGTATAGATATGCGTTTCCATGACACCGTGTAGGCACATGCAAACTCTCAAAGACCTGCATGACCTATTCTTCCCTTTACCTGCTTTCTATAAGGCAAAGGAAAAAAAAAAAATTACAGCTCAGTATGGTCTGAATGCCAAACAAGCCTTGGCCATCAAACTGAATACAGTAGCTTATAATCTTTGAAATGGGCTTGATTCATGCCATAATCATTTTTCATGATGAAAAATGACTGCGGGCAATAAGAAAGGATACTATGGCCAGTAAATGGGAGATCAATAATGAGCTGATGCTAAATGCAGATGTGGTGAGTGTTTGTAAAATCTATTTTGGATGACTCTGTAATAAATTGCATTTGCTGGTCAAGTGTCCTAATTAAAGCCCAAAGCAATGCAATTTTGCTGACTTGTTTCTTTAATCGATATATTTTCATAGTCTTCAGTGTGTAGAGCTATACAATAGAGGAGGGCACATTTGTCACTGTGTTTATCCTGTATAATTCATCATGTTGACTTCATTATGTACAAAATAAATGCTTGCAGTCACGTCTAATGGCTTCTTCATTACACTTTTATGTTACAATACTTACTGATAAATAATAATATATATGAAACAATTCATCTAAAACAAACTGATTTAAGGTCAACAGAAAAAAGTCTTAAACACAGATGATTTTTAGTTAAATTTTTAACCTGAGTCTTTAAGAAGGTCCACGCAATGTCATGTCTGTAGGTCAAATATGACAAAATGTTCTCATTGAATGCTTATTTATAGACACAGTTGACAGCGTCATATTTGAGGGCGTGGCCTGCCTTGAGAGAACGTCCATTGTTAAAGGGACTTAAACATTTTTTGCACTAAAATAACTTAAAATCAATACGTCCCTACTCGCACAGATGTCTTAAGGTGTCTATTCAGGTAAAAATGTGTCCACAATGTCCAAACTGCACTACATAGGGGTTGTGCACAAACGTCCTCTGGTCTCAGATTATCATAGGTTGCGGTGGAGTAGTTGCACGAGTGATACAGTTTCCTGACCAGCCAGTCCCTTCACGCGGGATCAGATCGCCGGGGTTCAATTTCTAGGCCGTGCTTTCCGAGTTGGTTCAGAGTCAACCAATCACTGAGAACCCAGAAATTCCACCAAAACAGCGACACGTTAAGTCGGATGTATTCGTAAACATGTTGCATAAACACAGTTTGCTGCTCAGGTTTAAAGGAATTGATACGTTCATTGTTCAAAACTGAAGCAAGAGCCGAAACAGCTACGTTCGCCTTCTTGAATGTTTTGAAATGGGACTTGAAAGCAACTTCAGACTTCTTAGTGTGATGTGTCAGAATCGCCATGCTTGATTGGATCATCCTAACATTGGACGGGGAAATTATTGGCCAAGGCTCAGGTTTCAGACCCTTCTGCATTCAAACAGAATGTAACAATGTAGGAGGGGCTGGCTGGTCATCAGACAATGGACATCAAGACAAGGGATTTTGGGCAAGTCCTGAAGCACTCTAAAAAATATATCTAAGCTCTCTTTTGTCCTCTGTTGTAGACTCAGGCACGGCTGTCACAGCAGGAAAAGTGCTGCTTCTGAACCGAGATTTCATAAGGAAAAGTTGTAAAAGTGTGCGCGAATGAGCTACACGAACAGAAACTCCATGCACATACCGAGACTCTCTGTGCTCAAAAGCCAGGACAGAGGGGCTGTCACTTTTGGCTCTCTGAAAGTCTGGCAACAACGAGCAGTGCGTGTGCTCACTTATACTTTTATGTTCATTAACTTCTCATTTGTTCACGATGAATAATTAATTATTCATAATTTAATGAGACTTTATTAAGGTTAATCAAATGTAGTTTTATAAAGTGTTATCATATATACATTTTTAAAAACTAAACTAAACTTAGTTTGTTGTTTTCTTTGTTCCATTTCTCTTTTATTTGAGATCGACAGAAGATACATCCTGTGATCACAGGCTTTCAGTTTGCACCATAAATAACATGTAACCTTTAAAACACTGTTCCATTTAAGTGTTGTCTTTGTGTTCTGTACTGCGGGCTATTTTCATCTCATACAGACAGCTGGATTGACACAAACGAGTATCTGGGTGCGAGTGTGAGAGAGAGGCTTTGGGTGGAGACAGTCCCTGGTCCATAGAGCAATCTGTGACCAACTCAGGCCCCCATGACAGTGATCAAGCAGGGCCCACACCTCGACAGCTCGGGTGATCAAGGTGTCCACGCTGAACATCCATCAAGCCATCAGAGTGCACACAGATGACAAGTTCTTTTACTGCTCCAATCAATTGTCTACAATTTTTAGAAGCTCTGCGTTGGGTTGTCAAATCAGAAGAATACATTTATTTTTAGGGTTGGTGTTGTTTTTAAAAATTTTTAAGACTACGACTACGACTACTACTACTACTACTACTAGTACAACTACTTCTACTACTACAACTACTTTTACTAGATTTGTGCCACCACCAGCTATTCATGTACACATCAGATCTATAGGCAATATGGATGAAGTGTCTCGCCTAGGAACACAACATAATTTTCGCTTCTGTCCCTCAAAAGTAAAAGCATTAGGCAGTGTCTAATGTGTTTCAAGTGTCATTTGGATGATCTGGTTGTATCTAATGAAAAAAATAATAATAAAAAAATCCAAAATAATAGAATCACAAATTCTAATGGCATTGTATTTCTTTAAGGTGCATAGAAATTAAAAAAAAAAAAAAAAAAAAAAGTATAAGAAAAATGACATTAGAGAAATACTATATATGCCAGAAGAAGAAATTTGATATACATTTACTGTATATTGTTTAAGTGTCTAGATTTTAATTACTTACTAACTGACGATGCAGTTTAAACATTCTAATGGAGACGTTTGTTGTTTATGCTAATCTTTGTAAGTATGCAATGGTTTCTTATGTACAATATTTTCAGTCTGTCTCTGTTTAATGAGTGTATTTACACCAGCAGAGCACCAACACTGACGTTGCTTCGAATCAGAGTGATGTTCTGTGCGTCAAGGTTACACACATGATCAAATCCAGGTTTACTCTCAGTGAGCTAAATAAATACAAACAATAATCCATATTTTTTCTTAAGTCAATAGCAGGTACTTTTTGTTTAGGCATTTCTGTTTGTTTTGTGTCATTAGGGAACTTTACCTTTGCCCCAAACCACAAAGCTGCCTTGTGCATGGTGTGATGCGTGGATTCAAGTTTAAACCAAATCATACAAAAATTGCCTGATGCACCAGACGAGTCTGGATGATTGTAGAAAATTTCAAAGGTCTGTCTGTAACATCACAAAACTGGAACATTCAGAACAGTGTTTTCTGAGGCTCAGAGGGGGAAAACTGTATCTCTCAGAGACCTCCAGCTGTATTTTGATGCAGAAGCACAGTTAGAACATGATTTAAAAAACAGAAAAAGTAAATTTTGCATTTACCTTATAAAACAAAATACATCTTCTTGAACGATGAAAATCCTCACATTGCCTGAAGCTGAAACCCCTGAACAGTTTCTACCTTCCACATCACAATAAGAGTACACAAGGTTTAGAATAGGCTCTCTTTATCATGTCAAGCAGTTTTAATAAAAAAGCTAATCCTGGGAGGTTGCAGGCCAGTGGGTCTAGTGTCCTCTTATGCCCACAGTGTCTACTTCTGTCCTGGAGTGGAGTGGGGATGATGGACAGTGCAGATAAAGAATGGATACATGGGAGATTTCATATAAACTGGCATGTGAAAAGTGCCTGAGTCTAAAACCGGTCTCAGTGGGCTGCTTGACAAAGCTTCTACCATTAGACACACTTCTGCAAAAGACAACAGAACACTTTATTGAAGTCACATTAAAATTTCATTCTAAGTGCTTCTCCCTATTGTTTCCTCGTGTGCCCTGATAGCCTTGGATTGTTCCCATGTTACTTGTATTGTCTCGGGGCACTTTGTACAGGACTTAATATTTCAACAGAACACTCCAGGACAATTTGAGCTTACAGTCTTTGACACTGGCAAAGGTACAAGGGTGAATGCTGGATATAGTCACGTCCAGAAGGATGCGAGTGATATGGTGGTCATCCCTGGCCTGAATTGTTGGACTTTTTAAATGCCTTTGCTTTATTGTTTCATATTACATGAAACAAGGGTATTTAGTCTACTTTTTTGATGTTGTCTCTGTCATTAAAGGAAGGAATAAATAGTATACTGTTTCCTGTCTTTTACTCCTTGTGTCTCTGAATCTTGGATCATTCTGGGTAAAAAAGGTTCTTTTCCACATCCACAATTTATTGAATCTCGCACTATCTATGTCTGTTTTCTGTAAATAAAAACTTGATTATGGGACAAACCAATATATTTAAAAAAAAGGAGAATAAGAAAGAAAGAAGATGTAACATGTCAGCTAAGCTCCTGACCAATCCCAGCAGAACATCACAGAGACGATCCCTGAGCACTCTACCACGTCAGCTCAATTCTCCTGACAGGTGCTGCTGGGTCAAGTACAGACAATGAAGTTCCCTCCCAAAGAATGAATAAACTATAATTCAATCTCTCTATCTCTTTCTATTTTGGGGACTCCACATACTATTAAGGCACAATAGCCTTAATGTTCTGGTGGATCTTTTTACACGGGGTTCCTGCTGCTTCCTACTGTATATTTATTTGCTGAATATTCTTTTGTTCTTATATTTTACTCTTCCTCAGAGGCTTGACTCACTGCATGATCCCCTGGAGACTTTGACGTGATATTAAATTATAGTTAAGGGAAGGTGGATTCTTTTCCTGGGGGAAATCTGTCACATCTCTAGTATGGCACTTTACTTTAGGAGGTGTCTCGCGTTTTCCTCAAACCAAACAACAATATTTAATTTCTGAAAATAGATACATAGTGCCTCCGTGGAGCCTCCGGGGACATTAATGCTGGTATGAGACGTGTGTGGCTTTCTCCCGTAGCACAGAAGGGAGTTAATTCATTGACAGGATGAGCTATGATTGCCGCGGTGACAGGTGTAGCATAAGCAGGTGCAGCCTCGCGATACTGTCACCAAATTTATGTGCCTTGTCTGGCGGTAAGGGCCTTGTCTATACCAGCTGCTCCAACCTTGTGAGGAGAAAGCTAAGAGGTTTTAATTACGAGTAAGAGTGTCATTAATTACACATGCGCTCACCGGCATATCTCACCACAAACTTTCTCCTGTGTCCTTTCTTTGACTCCAACGTACTGATTGAAAGATTAGTTCTCTGGCTAAATGACACTAAGCTGAGCTGGAAAGGAGAACTCAAACAATGACAGAAACACATATTGAGCACATTAACAAGTAAATGACGCAATACATTATTGTATGTTGTCAAAATGCATTGTATTCAAGGCTATGGAGGGGAAAAGGTTTCAAACAGTGTTGATGTGATGACTGAAATGCAAGTCTGTGTGGCATATGTTTAATTTCACTTACAGTGTTGTGGTTTGGAGAAAGTTAATTCTAACAGAAAGTATCGGCAGCGTGAGAGCGCCTGAAAAACTGTACAGTGTGGTGTTTTAACTTCATCTCATTGAAATGCGTATGCATACCACACCAATACAATCACTTATGTATACCACGTTATTTGTCCTGATACATGTTGCTGCCTCTGTTCATTTCTGTGGTGAATGTAAAAATGACCAGGACCAGACCAAAACTGAGGAGGGTTGTACTTGGCTAGAGAGACTCAGTAATGATTTTTTTTTTTTGAATCTTAAACTTTACCCAAACCCTTTCCGTAAATTTACTCATTACCGTGTATAAAACACAAAATAGATAGCATCTATTGACATTTTTTGCAGAGTGACATAGTGTGAAACAGAGACGTCAGATAATATACAAGCAAAAAAAAAGTAATTGTTTCAAAAGAACAGCAAAGAAGAAAAAGGTGGGTAAAACAACACAAATTTATATTATTTAAAGGACACATGCAAAATGAATTATTGCTAAGAGGATGCATTTTGCATGTGTTTCCTGGTATGTAATGATACCTAAAAACACATAATAAAGCTAATTTGATTATGTCAAATTAATACATCAGATTTAAAACTACAACACAGGAAAAGCAGAGGAACTGATATCTTTGAGAGAGAACAAATCAGACTTTCTGATGAATGACACACATGCTCAGGATTTAGCATCATTTCCTGAACGTCTACAAGACAAATGAAAAAAAAAAAAAAAAAAAAAAAAACGAAAGAAAAGCACAAATCTCTCTTCAGCTGAAATAAAGGCCATCTCTTCTTAAACTTTACTGTTCTCATAAACTCAGTTAGTGAGTCTTAGAGTGAGAATTTACTCTGCTGCCTACAGGGAGACAGAGAGCAAATTTGTTAATTTGATAAATCACACACCCAGTACTCCTGTCATGGCAGACCTCCACCTCCGGTTTCCAGATCATTCAGAGCTCACTTTCATCTTTGATGGAAGACCCCCACTGGGAGTCGTTTCTGAACAGGCAGACTGGTGACAGCTCTCTCAATGCGCCGGGATTTAAGGCGCACGCGGCAAAATTAGTCTCACCGCTCATAACGACTCGGTGAACAATGAGCGGAGAAATTTCTTAAGCACAGCACCTTGTGTTGATTGCTTGAACCAATTTCATTTCTGCCTCTGCTCAAATGAGATGGTGATGAGGTCATAACTCAGCGCCACAACCAAAGACAGAGCCCATTGGTGTTGTCGATGAGATAAAAAGTCATAATCTGCTTTAGTTCAATGAATTTATGCTTTATAGATTCATTTTCTATCACTGTGCCTGATCTAAAGCAGAGGTTCACAAAGTGGAGACCTCTTGGAAGTTGCAAAACAAATTCTTGGGGTCCCGAGATAATTTCAGGATTTATATGACTTTGTATTACATTTAAAATAGTACTTTGTAGTGAATTTCAGTCAAACAACACAACAAACTACTTAAATAAAAACACATAACTTTAAATTTAAGTAATTAAAACTTCTACTTCATTGCGGGCTGGAATTGTTGTTTTGAGACTCCGGGGCTGAAAAAGTTTGGGAACCCCTGATCTTAAGGACACTGAGAGACAAGCTTTTTTTTTTATTTTTATTAAACACAATCTGATAATATTATGAAAAAATAGTAAAAAATAGTAACCCGCGACCCCTAAAGGGATTAAGCGGTAGAAAATGAATGAAATATTTATTATGGTATAATTATTATTAATATTAATATTTAAAATGTAATCTAGATAAAACATTAACTTTCAGGTTAAAACCAATCACTTAATTTGATCCCAAAATGTAATCCCAAAACACATTTTATTTTTTATATTACGGTAATATTGTTTTTATCTTTTTGAAAGTTCTTTAAAACCCTCATAAGTATACATTTTAACATCACTGTCCATAAAAGTGCACTAGACCAGCAGTACCATCCAAACCCCCTTCTGAAATCCCATTCCACACATCTCATTATACTTGAAAATGAACTGACTTCCTGCTTCCTTTTCCAAATATGGCTGTCACAATCGGCGGAGGTGAAGTGTGCTCCCGGGGCTCACGGATGACCTTGACATTCCCATTTCCTGCTCCGAACACGACACTTCCATGTTCTGTGATGAGGCCAGCTGAGACCAAAGCTCCTGCGGGACAGTCCAGCTCCATGAGGCGTACAAACCAGCAGACCTGAGCTGGAGCCATTGTTAGAGATGTTAAATATACACATTTGTTTCTCTGTGAATAAATAATAGATTAATGTGTTGCCCCTTGTAAATAAAACAAGACACTGCTTGCGTTAAGGCTGCATGTGAACTAGTTTTAAGTTCAAACACAAGCATAAATAATGTAAAGTGAAATCATACATTTGTTCTACAACAAGATGTAGGCAAAAATGTTGAAATATTATGCTGTGGTTTGAAAAAACTTTGGGTTAGGCACAGAATAAACAACTATTTCTCTTAGATTTGAATTATTTAGCAGCCTTTTTGTTTTTAGAAAATCAAATCTTTGTAACACAACTTTTTGGAGTTTTGTATATTACTCCAACATTATTCTCTTCTGAGCCTCAGAAAACACTGTTAAGTTGTACAACAAAATGACAAAAATGTACACTAATGAACATTTTCACACCTTTTTTCTGTCAATAAAGGCCAAAACGAAAATAACTGTGATTTTTCTTTGGATTTAACGGGTAAATTTACCTTAACGGGTAAATCTCAGTTAAACCTACCCCAAGCCCCAGCCCTAAACTTACACATTTTAGTAACTTGAAGTCTAAACTTACCCATTAAATCCAGAGAAAATATTGTGTCTTCAACCAACTTAAAACTTTAAGTCGACTGTTTGATTGTATAGTGTCTTAGTTAATTAAGAATGTCTTTTATCATTTCCCCACTGGTTTGATAAATATTGTAATATTGTAACGAAAATAAGCCAAAAAAATAAAAAAAATCATTGCAATATTTATTTTTGTCAATATTGCTGAGCCTAACAAATGAGACTTTACAGTTCTCAATCAGCAGCTACAAAAAGTAGAAGGAAACTGAACAGAGTTTTAAAATTTGACGACAACAACAAGCAGTAAAGAAATTACACAGACGAGACTCATGATGTGTTCCAGGTGACTAACTGGGATTTTTTTCACCTCTGACTTTACACTTGAACTGAGAACTCCAATTTGTGAACTGGGAGAGACACGCCACATACAACATCACTCTCTCTCAAGAAAGTGCATAGTGTACGATGAGCGATTGCACGATATGAAAAAGCGTAAAAATGACACGATATTTATTGCGTCATATAAACACAAGTTTTGGTTGAAGCCAGGTGGAGACATTTTCTTTAGATTTAACGAGTAAGGTTTCAATTAGGCTTCAATTTACTAAAATGGGTAAGTTTAGTGCTGGGGCTTGGGTTAAGATAGAATAAGGTTGTTGTTAATATTCAAAATAATACCACATCTTTACAACCACCATAGAAATTTTTATATTAACATATTGCGAATCATACGCTTTTGACATGTCCTGTTATGTCTTGTGAATAATGTTAATAATAAGTTAAAAAAAATAAATAAATACATACAAATAATGAATGAATGAATCAATAAAGAAATACTTTTAAATTGACAACATGTAACTTTGTGGATGTAAAAAGCCAAATGCAAAAACCCATTGAAATAACAAGTTAAACATTACTTAGAGTCATTTGTCATCGATGTACATTAGTTTCATGCCACAATGTGCACTATTAGAGCTAAAGAATAAGATTGCCATGGAAACAAGGACACAAATAAAACGATTTAAGGGGATAAGTCAAATACGTTCATGCAACAGTCTCAGAAGAAACATAGATATACAACACAATGTCAAAAATGTGCAAAAAGTAGGTTTTCAAGTCTTTTTACGTCAATATGTTACAAAAAACTCAAACTTTGGTTGAAGTGTGGTGACATTTTTATTGGTTTTTAACGAGTAAATTTAGGTTTCAAGTTGTAAGTTTAGTTTAGGGTTGGGGCTTGGTATAATTTAAGCTTTACCTGTTAAACCCAAAGAAAATGTCGCCACCTGGCTTCAATCCAAATTCATTGTTATTTTACATTTTGGCTTTTGTAACATGTAAAAAAGGTGTGAAAACATGTATTGATTTTTTTAAGACAAGACACAGCACTAACATTGTTCAACTTAAAACTGCAGCTCCTGAATTTTCTTGCAAATATCAGGAAATCCTATGGACAAATCCAAAACAAACAAAGAAAGACTTTTATCATGGGTGAAAATATGCTTTTTCTAAATCACCTCATGGCAGATTTCCCCTGTCTCTTTTTGACCATTATAGACACAAAAACAGAACATTCGTCAATCAGTGGTGCATGAGTTGAAAGCGTTGGGAGTATGGGGTCAGAGTGCACGTCTAATGCAGGTGTGAGTACATCTTTGTGTTTGTTGTTTTCCTCAATCCTCTCCATGATCCATCTTTCTCATGTTCGTACCTTCTGTGGCGCGTCCCAGCCTCTTTGTACTTACTTTCAGCTCGTCTCTCATGTCTGTGTGTGTCTCTATCTAGTCTTCACGTAGCTCCAGCACAAAAGCTCTCAGCAGGACCCTGGCTTCGTCGCATTGATCAGAGAGATGCCATGCGCAGCTTGGTAATGCCTACATTGTTTTGCCTTCGCACGCTCTAACTATGTGCCGACACGTGCTTTTGAGGATCTAACAAGCTCCCTGAAAGAACGGGCACACGTTTTTCCAACTCAGGGGGAATTTTCTTTGTGATTTCATGTTTGGATATGTGTATGATTGTAGTTTTTTGCAGAATGTTTCTCACAGTGTGCAAAAAAAAGGGAAAATATGCACTTCAGAATACTTGAAAGTCTACATTTGCCTCCCCTCAAAAAAAAAAAAAAACAAAACAAAAAAACTGTTTACTCTTATACCTTCTGACATCATGAATTAGGAAATACTTGTACTTTTTGTTCATCTGGCATTGTCATGGACAAAGTCAATATAATAATTAAAGACAACTCGTAGCACTTTAAAAGACCTCCACGGTACCTACCAGTTAAGTACCATGTCAGTTACTAGTAACTAACAGTGACACTTACTAGTACTTACTCTGGTACTTACTGTGGTACTTACACTGGTACCTAGAGTGGTACTTTGAGTGGTACTTGTACCAGCAGTTACTGGTACATACCACTGGTACTTACTGTGGTATTTACACTGGTACTTACACTGGTACCTACAGTGGTACTTGCAACAGCAGTTACTGGTACATACCACTGGTAGTTACTGGTACTTACTGTGGTACATACACTGGTACTTACACTGGTACCTACAGTGGTACTTTGAGTGGTACTTGTACCAGCAGTTACTGGTACTTACCACTGGTAGTTACTGGTACTTACTGTGGTACATACACTGGTACCTACAGTGGTACTTTGAGTGGTACTTGTACCAGCAGTTACTGGTACATACCACTGGTAGTTACTGTGGTACTTACTGCGGTACTTACACTGGTACTACAGTGGTACTTGTACCAGCAGTTACTGGTACATAACACTGATAGTTACTGGTACTTACTGTGGTACTTACTGTAGTACTTACACTGGTACTTAAGGTGGTACTTGTGTCATCAGTGACTGGTACTTACAGTGGTAACTATTAGTACACTTACCACTTTTAATAATTTGTGGCACACACATATGTTTCAGTGGTGGTATTATTGGTACTAAATTAAAAAAGTAGAGCTTATAAATTATGAATAACAATAAAATGCAAGTGTTAAAAAAGCACCACTGTCTTTATTTGTGTCACAACAATATTGGGTATTGACAAATACCAAAGTAATTATTTGTTTCAGTAAACAAAACAACAGAAAACAATTTACAACAATCTTAGCTTAATTCCAACATTTATTGATAAATACCATGATACATAATGGTAAATAGTGGTACTACAATGGTACTTATTACAGTAGTTGACAGTTAACTACTGGTAACAACGGGACCTGTTCTAAAGTGACACATACTGGTACTTGAGTGGTACTTACTACAGTAGTTGACCGTCAACTACTAGTAACAATGGGACCTGTTCTAAAGTGACACATACTGGTACTTCAGTGGTACTTACTACAGTAGTTGACAGTTAAGTACTAGTAACAACGGGACCTGTTCTAAAGTGACACATACTGGTACTTCAGTGGTACTTACTACAGTAGTTGACTGTCAACTACTGTAGTAAGTACCACTGAAGTTGCCCCACTGTGGCACCTGAGGTTCTTCTGTGGTCTCCCATCCGAGTACTGCCGAGGCCCAACCCTGCTTAGCTTCTGAGATCTGACTGGATCAGGCTTTGGCATGCTGGTATGGCTACGACCATACCAGCATGCCAATACTGGTGGTAAAAGTTCCACTGTAGGTACCAGTGTAAGTACCACAGTAAGTACCAGTTACTACCAGTGGTATGTACCAGTAACTGCTGGTACAAGTACCACTCAAAGTACCACTGTAGGTACCAGTGTAAGTACCACAGTAAGTACCAGTAACTATCAGTGTATGTACTAGTAACTGCTGGTACAAGTACCACTCAAAGTACCACAGTAGGTACCAGTGTAAGTACCACAGTAAGTACCAGTAACTACCAGTGGTATGTACTAGTAACTGCTGGTACAAGTACCACTCAAAGTACCACTGTAGGTACCAGTGTAAGTACCACAGTAAGTACCACAGTAACTACCACTGGTATGTACCAGTAACTGCTGGTACAAGTACCACTCAAAGTACCACTCTAGGTACCAGTGTAAGTACCACAGTAAGTACCAGAGTAAGTACTAGTAAGTGTCACTGTTAGTTACTAGTAACTGACACGGTACTTAACTGGTAGGTACCGTGGAGGTCTTTTAAAGTGCTACCGACAACTCACATGAATTAAATATAACACAAGTCCAGACACTTTTTTGATAATGGAACAATGAAGCATACATTTTCAAAGCATGAGCGTAATGCAGACTCTTTAAAGTCATGAATTAAAAACCTTGTAAGTGTGATAAAGTGAAGCCTGATGCAGTTAAAGGTCCACACCACCAGAGGTCACTGGCTATAAAAGAAGGAAGTTGCCACTTCTTCTGCCTTGCTCACCATTAGCCCTTGCGTCCTCCATGTTCCCAGGTACAGTGTTTGTTGTTATATATTATTTTTAGCTTAAATGTAACTGGCTTAGCCAAGTGCTGAGACAGCTTACGTTGAGGATGTTTGTGATTCTGACAATGACTATCTGCGCCAGTGTATGTGGGCAGATGCCACATGCTACGATGTGTTATGTCCCATACTTACTGTAGCTGCAGTAAGTTTTGTTTTTGTTTGTTATGCTGTGTATATGGTGTTTAAATAGCATAATCTACTATTCAGAGTCACCTTTTTGACAATTTTACTCCAAATTGAGCAAATTATCAAGTTCCAGGTCAAAACTGTCACAAACTGGGTGTGTCTCACTGCAAAGGCCCATGTCATTTTCAGACTGACCGTAACATTAGCGTTTATTATCAACTCAAAACTGAGCAAGACATCTGCTTTCTAACTAATCACACTGCTGCTCTTCTCTCAGCCCCTCCTTTGCCCTTCTTCCAATGCTTTTCATTGAGAAATGTTTGCTGTGTTTGAAATGTGTTTGTGGTTGGAGCTTAGAGGGTGAGCTTTACTTTAAATGCAACACAAATAGGCTGTAGGCCAGACCTGGGCAAACTGCGGCCCGGGGCCAAATGCGGCCCGCGACTAGTTTCAATCAGGCCCCTGCATGTTTTTGAGGAAACAGAAATGCATGATGGAGTTTAAGAGACAAGAACTTGGGCTACGAATAAACTTGTAGCATTTTGAGATTAAACTCACAATGAATAATAAAGTCAAAGCCATAAAAAGCTATTTTTCAATTTTAAATTTGATGTTTTACGAGATTAAAATTGTAATTTGGATCATGGAACATTGTTATGAATGAAATAATCTATTGTGTGTTTTTATGGAAACATTTGAGTCAAATCAAGCCCAAGTCCTGAGAATATATTGCGTAAAATTATGTTTTTAATCTACTAAAACTTCAAGTTGAATCTATAAAACAGCTTTTTTTGTGGCTTCAACTTTAATCTCAGAAAATATATGACTTTTTTACTCACATAAATGAGTAGTAAAATCATAACTTTCTTAAATTTTGACTTTATTTTGATAGAGCTTTTCGCTTAATCTCGAAATGTTACAAGTTTATTATGGTAGACCCAGGCTTTTATTTAAACTGGTTTTCTATATTCTGTCGAAGAAATAAAATTTTTTAATACCAATGTTGAAGTTTGGCCCTCCATCACTATTTTGGGTTTGAATATGGCCCTCGAGTCAAAATAATTGCCCAGCCCTGCTGTAGGCTATGTTTTCTGACTACATACCTTTCTAGATGTGAGGAGGTTTCTAGAGGTGAAGCTGGCACTGGCGCTAGGACTTTGTGGCCTTGCCTTTTCCTTTTTCATGTCTGGCTATTGTACTACATGAACTTGATGGAACGAACAATCTAATTTATTCCAACTTTTTGTATCCAAATAAAGGTAAACCTATATTTTTTCTACATTGAATCATGCCAATACATTGGAATCGGATCATGTAGAAAAAATACATTGGTATATGGCCTAGCTGTGTTTATTTTCTGCTTTTAAAGCATTTGCATTGTTGGACAATTTATTATAAACAAATGCGAATGACTAAAAGTGGAGACAAGCCTTGAAATGCCACACAAGTCTTATTAACACTCTCAACAATAAGCCCTTATAGATATAGATAAAAGTCCATTGTGAGAGAAGCAGAGGTGTTCATATTGTTTATCTGGTTTTCTACTTGTTTACATTATCTTTAAAACACAAACACAATATTCAGCAGCTGTAGTTATGTATTTGCTGTGAGTCTGTTGCTGTATTTCTCCAATTCAGTTTAGGTTTTAGTTCATGTAGAATATTATTATTATTATTATTATTATTATTATTATTATTATTATTATTATTATTATTATTATTATTATTATTATTTTTTATTATTATTATTTTTTTTTTTTTGATTGATTGATATATTTATTTTTTGTCACTGCTGACATTTAGAGTCTTTTGTTGCCATCTGCATAAGTTATATAATTAATTGTTAAGTGTCTACTTTTTGATCCTCCTTGGGTAATTTTGTTGCGTTAGAACTACTGTAGCAACAATTGAGTCCACTGTGAAATCTGCTTTAGCCCTAAATTAGACTTGAAATATTCTTGATATTGTCTGGTGGTACATGGAAAGCTTTCTCTTGTGTTATTTGGAGTGAAAAAGTAAGCACTGAGAGGACTGTTCCTATATTTCTGCTTAGCTCATTAAAACAATACAATGTTCACAACTCGATATGCATTTCAGAGCACTGCCTTTGCAATAGCCGCATTTCCTTTTCTTCACACTTTAGGCTACATTGATCTTTGTTTCCAC
Organism: Mugilogobius chulae; assembly: GCA_038363315.1. Lineage (NCBI taxonomy): Eukaryota > Metazoa > Chordata > Actinopteri > Gobiiformes > Gobiidae > Mugilogobius > Mugilogobius chulae. The sequence goes on from CM076403.1 coordinate 26,047,353, forward strand.
TCCTTGTGTAAGTTTGTGTTTATAGGACTGAGGTGGCCTTTGTCGCTCAGCTGAAATGGAAGTCAATTTGTGTGAAAATATGACTCTGCGCCTCAGAAAGCTGCAGCAATTGTCACTGTGCATGTTTCAATTTGTACATGCACATGTAAACAGATTTTTCTTGACTGAATGACTCCATTATAGCGCTGCTTGAAGTTTCTCTTATAGCGGCTATTGTGTGCCAGAGAACACAATGTGAAAACCCAACTAGAAAAGAAATGTCTTCTCTTTGCCTTCAACAACTTTGTTTTTTTGTCTTGTTTTGTAAATGTACTGTAGTTTTTTTTATTTAAGAATTCTTGTCACGCTTTTCTGTGTCTATTTGCACAGGACTAGTTTTACCAAAAGAAAACTTCAAAATGAAAATCAAAACACCCCACGACTTCTAAGATTTTTCTGTCCATTCAGGCCGAATAAGCAATGTGAGTAATTTACTTTTTTCCACAGATTTTGTTCAGGAAACAGGGCTGGACTGGCAGTCAGGAGCACAGGGAGTTTTGTGGGTGGGCCGGGACACATTTTGGCCTATCAGACTGGACAGTCCATGGCACGCATTTTCCTTTAGGTGTAGTGAGCACACAGTAGCCCCATATCGATCTTGCTGCGTGCTGGGTCGTTCTGGGTCGTAAGACAAAAGGTTTAAATATCAAAACGAGATGTATTGCCGTTAACAAAAATGTAAACAAATAGGTCAGAAAAAGATAACTTGAAAAGAAAAAAGTGTCAAAATTATAATAACTAACACAAACAAACTCCTAAATGAAACCTAAGAAAACTATATAAGCTTGAGCTAAACCAAGTAATAATTGCTAAAACATAGGGGAGAACTATTAATAACCCTAAGGGTACACAAAGGCTTTGTTTCGTGGCTCCCCTCTTTGGAGATGGTCTGTACAGTTGCTCCCTTGAGCTCCACCTCTTCCCAGCTCTTAAAGAGAAAGTTCATTTGCTTCCATGTGTGGCCTGGTCATCACATGCCCCTTCTTTTTTCATTTGTATGGACTGAGCTCTAAGGGAGACCCATGTCTGATCATTCATCATGATTCATCAATATAGCAAAAAAAATACCAAAGAATTCTTATTCTTATTTTAAAGCTACAACTTTATATAAAAATATTAAATACAAATTGCACATTATTTTTTGGTATATTCACAATGAATTAGTTGATACTTTTTTCGTCAGATCTAGAATCCCTGCAAAACTTATGCCAGTCTGACACAAAATTCCAGGGCCCTCTATCAGGGCCCTAGTCAACAGCTACATTGAAATATGACTATAACGTGTTTATTCATTCACGACTCTAGCATTTCTTCTTCCTAGTTTTTTGGTTTGCCATATTATTTGTGATCAGAATGTCATCCACACAATCATATTTTTATAAAAAACAGCAGTAGTTTCCATTCACAGTTGCTTCCCCCTCAGTCAAACTTTTAGCTGCACACCCTTCAGTTGCCATGAGAACAGGGTTACACTTCATGTGCTTCAGGAAAACCATCAACCTGATCCCCCTCAATAACAGTAATAGGGCGAAAGTTGCCATATTTAATTTCAAGCTCAAGTTTGCAAGTTAGCAAAGTTAGCAAACCTTTCCCAAGGACATAATCTTTGCGAAAATTATCTGTTTCTAACCTTACCCTGACTCTGAAATTATATTTTGTTAGACTCATTTGTAAAATGTAAAAAGTGCTGTATTTTATTCTTGTGACAATGGAAACTCTGCAAAGAAGATTAAAGATTCAATACTTTGTCATTGTTATATTAACAACAAAATGACATTAGAGCACTCATTAGTTGTAATTGTAAAGTGCAGAAATGCAGAATGGAGTGTTTGTAAACAATACACTTTGTAAGGCCCTTGAAACATGTAAACATGTCATGTCAACACAAACAGACAACATGACTAATTGAGGTAGGTCAACAGTAAACAGTGTGTACATGAGCTGCATCAATTCAAAGTCCAGTTCACAGTTACGGTCTGAAAGAGAGTGGAGTGTTATTGGAACTTAGCTAGCTTTCTGATTTCTTAGAGTTTGTGTAGTGAGACAATATTTTTTCTTGAACACCAGGTCACGTGTTTTTATTGCTGTTTTCTTAACTCTTTGAGGGAAATTTCCGAGCTAAGGATTGAGGCAATAGTTCGCTCTTTGACACACATTCTGCCTCATACTATAGTCAAATACATAAAAAGTTCCACAAATACACCAGCAGACAGTGTAAGTGGATGATCAGAAGGACCAAGAGAACATCACATGACGTCACATAAGCTGGATTTTTTCGTAAACATGTAGCGCGAGGCTTTTCCTCTCAACACGGTTTGCTGCTCAAGTTTTAAGGAATTGATACGTTCATTGTTCATAACAGAAGCAAGAGCCAAATCAGCTATGTTTCACCTTCTTGAATGTTTTGAAATGGGGCTTGAAAGCAACTTCTGACTTTTTAGTGTCACGTGTCAGAATCGCCGTGCTTGATTGGATCATCGTAACATTGGATGGAGAAATTATCGGCCGAGGCTCTGGTTTCAGACCTTCTGCAAACAGAATGTAGGAGGGGCTGACTGGTCAGGCAACCAACATACTGTTATGGCGAAATGCTGAAAAAGACACATTATTATTGTCTTAATCATGTAAACCTTATAATATATCCTGAAAAACATAATTTAGTTAATGTTGCTCATTTTCTTTCACCAAAATGTAGAACGAAGAAGAACAACACTGGAATATTTCACAAAAGTAAATTTGTTCACTTTTTTTGTCTTTGACTATAATAAAAATAAGACTGTTAAATTGCTTATAAAACAAGGAACTAATAACTATTTATTTATCTATTTAATGAAAGTAGACACATGCAAGTCAACAGGCAACAAGTTGTTATGTAAGAGAAGGCTGGTCGAGCATGACAAATAGAAGTAATAATTTATATCAAATCTGAACAGTAAATAGAAATGAACATTCACTCAGGAAAAATTACCTGGGGATGCTTGAGTTTGGGAAATTCAAGAAAAACTTTGCAGACATGGACCATTCACACAAGATTAGAAACTTATTACAATTTACCTGAGGTCAAGAGGTAAAACTGCAAATAAAGTTTCTAAACAAGCGATGTATAGTCGAGGGAGGAGTGGGTAACTAGCAGTAATTCACTGTAAAAGCCATATGTACAGTCCATCAGTCCGGTCGAGGCCACTCTAAACAGGACCATAACACTTTTGGCGTACAATTTATAGCCGGTCGTAAAGCAGGTTTATCATGGGGTGCTTAAAGTTAATCCTATGATATAAATGTGGACAATGGCATTTCAGAGACAATTTCCTCCACAAAATCAGCGACAGTAAAAAAAAAGTATAAAAAGATCATCAGTATAGCCTTGGTAATATGACATATATGAGACACAGTAAAATGTGAAACTACCTCTGCAGATCGTGTCCCTGTGAGACATTCAAAATTAATTAAATCCACTAAAATTATGAATTGGATTAATAGGCACTTGCTAGCCGGAGGCATGTTCCACAAGTAGCTCCTACATTATTTCATATGTAGTGATTAAATACGTTCCTGTGGTGACAAATGCTCTGTAAAATAAATTATGCTGCCAGTAATCATGTCTCTTCATGTTTGTAATTCTCTACTGGACTGTTATTATGGGGAGAAAATGGATATATGATTGTCTAGTTTGGAGCTATATTCAGAGATTTAAACATGTGATTGAAAGGTCTTATAATTACGTATCTATTTGCCTGTTTGCTGATGAACAGTCTGTGTCTGCTTTTTTGACCGATGACTGTTTCAGATTGTATGATTTTCTAGCTGTTCTGTTTGTTATATCAACAATCTTGTGAAGTCAACAGAGGCGACTACTGTGACTTTGAGCTCTAAAAATTGAGTGAATCAATTTGAAGATCTTCAAATGCATCTTCATTCAAAAATCTTCATTTGTGGTTTTGTTTTTGATGCTGTTTTACTTGTAATTATTGATCATGATTGTTTCTTCTTCAGACATGGTGCTGAGCTCCACTTTGGAATCCATGCACCACAACAAATAAAAAATAACACAACAGTCGTTTCCCACATCAACAGTTGAGTAAGAGCTCCATCTACAAGCAAGTAAGCTGATCTTGTGTGATATGGTGTTGCTACAGAAATTCTAAAAAAGAGTGTAGACGGTTTACAGACTAAAAAAAACGGTGCAGAAAATTTGAGAAATCTATCGTACTTTCCGTGTCTTTCGCACACCTAATAAAGAGCTGCATCAATCAAATTTAAAAGGAAAAACAAAAATGGACATACTGTATATTAGCTATTTTTAAGCCATGTCCTGCTGGAGCACTCATGTCCCGACTGACAAGACAGTGTGTCTGTGCAAAGTGTACTGGACATACATGGTGCGGGAATTTCTACAGGACTCAGACTCATGAGTAGACCTTTAGGATTGAGTGGTATTTGTGTTTTACCAAATTCATATATTTGACAATCGCTGCTGTTGCACTTCCTGATTAACACGTATCCCCAAACAGCACAGAGGTAAACTTCCGAGAAATGAATAACAAAGGTATAATGCATAGAGAGAATAACGCGTACACTTGGAGTTCAAACTAAATAATCTGTAGATATAGCGACACTTGAGATGTTAGAGCTGCTTAAAAGTATAACTTAGGAGCTTATTTAGCCTGTTTACTCAGGGTCATTTTCTGACTTAAGTTATGTAAATAAGCCTTGCGTCTGCGGCCTCAGTGCGATCCAGCTGCAGCACACAAATACCCAGCTCAAATCCAGTGACCTGAAAAAATACATAAATGTATCATATGCCGTAGGGTCTGAAGATTGAGATAGAAGTATCAGCTTAGAACACAGAAATTACAGTTTCTATGACATCACATATCAAAAGCATTCAGAACAGGATTAAAAACTAATCAGAATCTTGCAGTAGGGGAGAAGGGGGAAGCCAACTGTTTATGTTTAGGAAACCAGAACACTGGGAAGAAACCTGCGCAGACACTGGGACAACATGAACTGAACATAGAAATACAGTACTCCATGCCATTTGGAAGTCAATTCTAGTTCTAGGACTCTCTTGCTATGAGACTCTCTTACTATCAATCATTCAAATTACCCGTAAACATTTGTAGAACGAACACATTATTTTATTACTGACTGGGAATTTACTTTTTACTGATCAGTGCTTCAGAGCCATAAGCAAAAAAAAAAAAAAAAAAAAGGATTTTCCACCATGCAAACTTTGAAAATACTAAAATAATAAATTAGCCACATATTGGGTTGACTCAGGATGATGTCCTGTATTTTTATTAATAATGTTTTTCTTCAACTTTTATCCAAGCATTGATTATAAAAAAGGTCTATAGAATCCCAATTTTTCTTAGTCTGGGACTATTTCTTCATTGGCCTTTGATCTCTGTGCATTCTAAAATGTTTAAATGTTATTTCTTCCTGACATCTTGACAATGACAATATATCACACGAACTTTGAATCACAAATGATTGCACACTTCTAATAAGCAGAATTGTTTTACTTTGAAGTCTGCAGAGCTTTTTTAATGTTTCTTTCTTAGATGTCAGCTTCTTTGATCTCTTATTTATAAACCGCGCTAATTCTTCTACATTTTAGACAGAGCTTTAGTTCCTATGGGTTTTCATCCAGCTTTGGGACATTAGTTTATTAGTCTTCAGTCATCCATCTCTCCCCTCAGTTTTGGACATGGAAGCAGTATTGTCACGTCTCTGCACTTCTAATGGCTCTGGTTGTCTCAAATGTAAATACTTGTCTTTATTTATGGCCCAGTTAAGCGGCTCCAGTGGCCGTTGATGCTCATGTAATGACTGGGTGGGGATTCTATCAAAATCTCCTTTTTTGTTGGTTTTTAGATCTGAGCGGTGACATGCCATGAATACAAAGCGCCCCGCCAAAACACATTGGCATCTAAATTGGCTTTCAATGGACTTGAAAACAGAATGATGTAACTTGCTCTAGCTTGGAGGTGCATTTAAACAACTGAATGAAGGTATAGGGATCGTATAGTATCTCTGTTATTTGACCGTAACAGTAAAGCCTTCAATAATGTGCAATGACTGGGGCTGCTGTGGTCTCCTGTCCTAATACAGATGTAGTTATTGCATTTTTGTGCACTGCTATGTAATAAATGTGGGTGAAGTGGGCTCTTTAAATGTCATATTTTATTCTTGAAGTATGCAGTTCTTTGTCCCAAGTCACATATATCCTTAGGTAAAAAGTAAAAGAATGTTTTTGTATTTTGTGTATCCTCGTCGGAGTGACGCAACACTATTATAAAGATATTGCTAGTTTTCCCTGGCCAAGTTAAATATTTGTTTCTCTTTTATTAAGAAAAGGCAGTGCATGCTTGATATGGATGAGATTCAAGACTTGGATCAATTCTCCAATTTTTGCTACATATAATTTTTCTTTCACATTCATTCATTTTCTCTTGATATTACTTGTGGCACATTTTTATGTGTCTCATTTGGACACTTTTTTGTCCCTATTGTTTGGCATTGGTGCTCTTCAACTCACCATTCTTACCATCAGGTTGTGTAAAAAAAAAAAAAAAAAACACTTATAACTTAGCAAATACTTTATATATTACTGTAGTCAGATATACAGGTGGCAGAGTGGCTAGCATTAGAGTAAGAAGGGCATTTTGAGTATGATTATTACCGTGCTAAACAGTTTCCGTGTGTTTGGGTGGGTGTTCTGTGGAAAAACAGAAGAAGGAGCTGGTTCGTGTAAAGTGCAGATGCAGAGGATAAGTTTCCTATGTTGACAATGTACAAATTGTAGATGTTTTTGTTACTGCAGCATTCCCATACAAAATTTATAGTCTCCATAGAAAAAACAGGTGACTCTATTTTTTGTCAATGAAGGGGCCTGTAACTAATTTGTGGCAAGGCAATAACTTAAAAAAAAAAGTAGGTGGTGGACCAGGAAACTATGATGCACTTACAATAAGACTTAGAAAACATCCATTAAATGCTGTAATCTGTCAAACTGATTAAACCCAATTGACTTTTCCTCTTGGCCTGAAAGGTAGCTGTAAATTTACTCAGCTGTATTCCTAATGATCAGTGGGCCTCTGCAGCAGATGGTGTGCCTGGACCTTTCCGTGGGGCCATGCCTTTGGTGCTGTGTTTGAAAGCACAAGCATCATCTGGTGGGAAAAGCCAGTTCAAATAACACTTTCAGATTAGCCAAAGTCATTAATTTCGCATACTGGTCCTCGTGGCAACAGAATGAGAAATGTTTTCAATCAAAACTTTATTAAATCTTAACAGTTTGGGAGCCTTCTGGCTCCGAGTTTCATGATCCTGGTGTTTGGTTTTATCATAACAATGTTTCTTTACACACAGTTGTCATTCATGAAAAAATTCAAGCTATAATTAAAAAAAAAAAAAAAAAAACTCCCTACAAGCGTTGTGCTGTGCTGAATAAGTAAAAGTACAGTATTAGTTTATGTGGAGTTCTTAGCAGTGATGCTCTGGACAATAATCTACCTTATGAATTGTTATTGCTTGTAAATGTTTGCTCCCATTTTGTAGCACAATTTATTCTTGTGTTCTATCAATTTTATGTTGTGTTTGTAACCGAAGGGTAAGGTGGAAGTACATTCTAATATGACGAGAGTAAACCAACAACACCACCATTTTTCTCTTTAATTTAGTGATTTTAGCAGAAGCAAAAGCAAGCTTGTCACACTAGTCTCCACTGTAAACTCATGTGACTTTACCATATGGAATTTAGAGTACATTGAACATGCAGTGTGATGGCAACTATCTAGGTTCGTGTCTTGAAATGGTGTCTTGAAATGGTGTCTTGAAATAATGTCTTGAAATAATGTCCTGAAATGGTGCCTGATAATTAAAATTGTGCAGTTGATACCAGGCTTTACACAGTCCAAAAACTAAGCGCGACAACAAACCTACAGAAGGTTAAATAGATATGTGTGTTGACAGAATTCTGTGTTTATCATCAACTAAAATAAATGAATTAGGAATTATGTGTGAAACCATATCAGGGGGCATATTTATGATGTTATTGAAAACATGACATTTAGATCTGAGGTGTCAAACTCAAATGGAGCTGGGGTCAAGTCGATCAGAGTCAGAGTCAAGGACTGCATTTTAAAATATAGATCCGTCTGTGTTATTTTCAAATATAAACATTGTTACTGTATGTCCAGATTTATATTAACACATTACATTGTGTTTCATTACATACTGTACAACATACTGTCATTCCAAGAATATTTTGGACAAATGCAATTTGCAGCATTCCGGTGTATTTTAGGTTTTATAGTCTCATCTCTTCAAGCTAAGCCTTTATCATTTAATTCTATTGTCTAAAAAAAAAAAAAAAAAAATATATATATATATATATATTATAATTATATATATATTATATTATATTATATTATATTATAATATATATTATATATATATATAATATATATATATATTATATATATATTATATTTATATATATTATATATAAAAGCATAAGCAGAACATGTGATAATAGACACAAACATAGATTTTGCATACAGTGTCCTTTTATTTTTCACTTTTTTCTGCACTCATTGAATCAGACATTAAGGAATCCCAAAAGACAAGAGAGAAACTTGAAAACTATAATGCATCACATTGTTAACATTTAGCTGTCTGAATAGCCAAAGCTAAGTTGCCATTAAGTTTAACAGCAGTCAGACTCATTCTAAATGGCACATTCTGTTCTGTGTTAGTGATATGTGGGTCGCAGTCATTACCCACGCCTCACCGCTGTGCCGAACCAAACGCCATGTTGTTGTCTCAGCTTTAGCGACATAAACTTCTCCCTAATGTTCTCCACAGTGGAAAAAGTTTACATTGAAAACACTATCAAACTTTCTGACACAATACAAGTTGTTCTATCAGCAGCACAAAGGCAATCTGAGTTAGCGGGCGGTGGATTGCACATGGAGACATCTGACAAGAGCCCGGGTCAAAACTCACAACACGGGGATCACAGTGTCTTTGAACTGTGGGGCCTCTTCAGGAAATTGATATGTGGAAGCTCACATCACTATCTGAAAGCAAGCAGTCAGTCTTTGAAGCAGCTGCAAGCTTTCGGAAATGAATGTCACGACTTCCACCAGGTTGGCCCCGTTAATTATTAAGAGTGAATCAAGGCCCTGGTTTTAGATTTCCTGATTAAATTGAGATTGAGAAGTTTGGCCAAAGCGGGTGGTGGCATTGTTGAACTGAAAACTTTAAATTACACATATTGTGTTTTTCCATGTATTCAGTAATAAACTATGTGCAGGTTAGTACCTTACATTTGTTCATCTGCAAAACATTACAAGATTAGTCAAACATGCATGAATCAATTTGAATGCAACTTTGAGCAAACTGATGCCAGATGAGAGAGTACCACGAGAGGAGCCATCTCCACCTGGGGCAGTGTTCTGTGGCCATAGAACACCAGCCCAGAGTACAACAGAAGAGAAGAGGTCAAGACCAAAACTACAGGAACCAGAGCGGAGCAGCCACAGCCAATCAGAGTGCCTGCCTGCAACCTGCAGTCTCCTACATTACAGACCTGTCCAGGAGTCCCCTCGTCATGTGACTCTATCTATTTACTAGTTAGACTTTTTATCCATTTTCATGACTGTCTGGCCGCAGACATCCATCAGGAGGCTCCTCTATTAATAGGTAAAGCAAAACAAACCTAATTTGAGACAGTTGAAAGTGTAGCTAGACAAGACTTTTTCTCTTTTGCTGAATCAGATATCAGTTTTTGTGACAACCTATAATTTTCACAAGACATGAAAGTGATAAACTGACCCTTAAAAAAAACAATATAGACACAAAGTTTTTATTTACACAACATAACATTTGTTTGGGACGGTCTTGTTAAATGCTCGATAGTCGGGTCTGGAGGGGCATTGATTCTTACGTTTAGGAGAACGAGTGAGTCTAAGTAGAGTTAGGTAAATGGGTAAGGTTGGGAAAAAGATAAAGGTTAAGATAAAAAATATAACTGCTTAGGTTTGATTAGCAGTGATACCGTAGCAACCTGTGCGCTTTTGTCCCTCTGGCGTTTTGTACCGTGTTTGTTACATGAAGTATACGTCCATGATTTGTTAAAACACAGTGACAATGAACCTCCAGGCTCCTCTTTGTTATTTTCAACGTTATTGGTGGGTCACAAATAATGTCTTAAGTGCATAGCGCAACATACTGTACCGTGGTATAGCTACATAATATGGGTAACTTCTTGGCTGCTGACCAGCCAGTCCCTACATGCTTTGACAGACACTTTACAAACCGTGAGGGTCTGGGAGCGGAGCACCGAGGTTTAATTTCGTGGGCGGCCTTTCCGAGCGCTGAGTCAACCAATCACAGAAAACCCGGAAATTCCCCCAAAACAGCGACACAGTGTTTTCGTAAACATGTAGCTGGAGGATTTTTTCAGTCTGAAGCCCCTCAATGTGGTTTGCTGCTCAGGTTTTAAGGAATTGTTCAAAACGGGGAAATTATTTCCCAGGCTCCAGTTTCAGAGCCTTCTGCATTCAAACAGAATGTAACAGAATGTAGGAAGGGCTGACTGGTCAGGCAAGATAACATCCAGGCCTTGGTGGACTCTTGACACAGGTCACAGGTCCTCTCCAGCCAATCACAGCTTCTGGTGCAAAGGGCTTCTCAGAGAAAACACTAACCCTAAATTAATAAAAAGTCAAAACTAAGTCAAAAACAAATAGGTCAAGAATAATGTAGGTACTGTATGTTACTATTTTTTTCATGGGGGCATACAATTCATGTTTTAGAAAACTGATTTTGTTGTCTTTGGTACTGCTAACAAACAAACAAAAACAAAAAAAATCTACATAAAAACATATCACTGGTCAAATTAAGCTCTTCTGAGGTTTAGAGGCCCCACTCTGGGCATCCCTGTTTCAGAAAAATAATGTGATGTAAATTAATATTCAAAGCATTGTCTCCGACCAAAAAAGTTGAAAGAGAATCTCACAAAGACAAATTAACTGGTAGATGAATCTGCCAATCATAGAAAGAGAATAAACTCTTGTCTATAATGCGTTTCTGCATTCATGCTTATTTATCGGATTTACATTTCTACTGCAAAAGAATGGAAGGATTAATTAGCAGTAAAAGTTGTGCGTTTCCTTCTCTGTCAGTGCACACCATCTGTACAGCTTTTCTGATGAATGAGCAGGTGGATCAGGAAGCCTTTTCATCATAGTGTGCACTGAGCCAGACACAAAGAAGATTCACTCTTTCCACAAAACACAACTGTGGAGACTTATTATGTTTGGATGGTCAGGGACAATACAATCTACTGTTTACAAAGGCAGTGTTAAGTCTGCTTCTTTTGTGCTTCACTCAGAATACTTGTTCTATATGTATTCATTTGATTAAACTAATTATAGAACAAATACAGCAAATGGATTATAAGCTTGATTGTGGTCACTAGGGCTGTACTCAATTTATCGATATCGGGATGTATCGTGACAAACTCCTTGGCAATACGCGTCTCGACACAGAGAGGTGTATCAGGATACACATCGGATACTTGAACTCATCAAATTTACTTACGAACCTGGACTGCAGCTTTAAGACTGAATACTGAGCTGAACAATGACAATGATATTTGTAGGACACTTGTATCGAACATAAAGAGCAGTTTGAAAATATAATTTCTCTGCATTTTGTTATTCTACATAATCAATTTTCCATCAAAACCATGTTTTTACAGCTAAGATCTACATTGTGGATACAAAAATAAAAATCATTACACATTTTTGTTTTCTTGATACGTGACATATTGAGGAGATTATATCGGCCCTAGTGGTCAGTACTCTTTCAATTACAAAAGAATAAGTATTTCAACACAAAAATAATAACCAGAGACCAGTTTTGGTCCAACACAGTTAAATTAGTGAATTAGGGTAAAATCAGTGTACAGTGTCTTATCTATGTCTAATAGTCAAGCCCCCCCCCCCCCACCACCAAAAACTGAGAAGTGCATTTATGCATGTTTGAGCATAGTGTTAGCATCTTTTATTATGCTGACACAGCTGACATGTTATGAGGAAGATTATGACGCATTAGTAGACATGTTCTTTTTGTTAATGATTTTTATTGTCATGCTGAAGGTGTTTCTATGTCTTTGCTGTTTATTGTTTATTTATGTTTTGCAATAGTACATTTTTTTTTTTTTTTTTTGTGGCAACTTACAACACCAGCACATGCACACTGGGCTCTGCCTCCATAATTGGGTCCTCATAGACTGGCAAAGTCTGGCATCAGTGAATGGGTCTGTTTTTGTAAATTTGACTGTATAGACCAAAGTTTATTTATTTGTTTGCCATGTGTTTCACAGCTGCATAATGTAGCACTGCAAAGCGAGCATCTAAAACAATACCAATTTTAATTCGAATTTAGAACTTTATTTTACAGAGGGAAATATTTAATTGATGACCATGGCTTCAGAGCTGGGTAGTTGCTCAATAAGTCACTTTTGACATGAGGTTTTGCCAAATATTCAGAGTACTATAGATAATAACTAATGCTGCAGTTTATTGCCAGTAATAACTAAATCTGAACCTGGAGTATCTCAGCATTAAACAACCAGGACTAAATAAGGTCTAAAACAGAATTATACCAGGAGTGAAACAGAGCCTATTCAAGTCAAAGGTACTAAACACTGTAAAAAGTGACCATGTTAAACTTAATAATAAGTGAATAACTGCTTAAATAATGGCATTATTGCCTCTATATTTATCTTTATTTGAGCATATTTTAACTGTCTAAATAGAACAAGATCAAAGGGTATTGTTGCTAAAATATGAAAAATACAGCATTTTGTCACTGGAAATGAGTCAAAAAAATAAAATAAAGCAACTGGAATTTAATCAAGAAAATACACTAGATTCATAGGAAAATCTTATTTTCAGACAGTAAAATATAATGAAATCAAGCGCTTATTGGCCCCTTAAGAAATTTAAGTTGGTCACTTTTTTTTAAGTTGGCCCTCTGTTGTACGTTAAAGTTAGTTGAAGCTTCACATCCCATCATCTGAGTCTCAGAAAGAATTTGAAAGTCAGTCATAAAGAATTTGCATTACATTTGAATCTATGCCACTAAACATTATAGGAATCCATGCTGTGAGAAGTGATGGAGGCTACAATCAACCCCCCTCTGATAAGACATTGGAGGCATCACCATAAAAAATACATGATGATCCTGATGAAGAGGAATCCAAGAATGACAATGTAAAATGTTTTGAAACTGGGGACCATGACTTGCAGGTGTAACGTTCACTTTGACAGATTGCCGCGAAGAAAATGCTGTTTTGTTTTCACACACCTAAAAAAAATAATAATTTAGCAAGAAAAGGGATCCAGACTTCAAGCAAAGTACTGTATCGACTTGTATAGTTCAAAAGTAAATGATCTGTTCATTCTTCACACTATAGTGTTTTAAATCAGCGCTTCTCAAACTTTTTACACAAAGTACCACCTAAAGAAACATTCTGTGTTGTCTCATGTATTTAGTAATGGTCTACTCTATGTCATATTCATGTCAGTATTTTTGCTCTTTGTAAAACACAAAATTGAACCACTGATTTCTGGTTCAAAACTGTATGTGTATCTGATAAATCCACTTATTCACTTTGAAAACCAACAAGCACATTACCACTTTACATTGTTTGAAAATGGCTACATTGCAATGATTTGTAAAAGAAGGGCAAACATTGGAACTTTCTTAACTCTACTGACGGTGAAAACGAAGATAATTAATCTGATAGAATTAAAAAACAAACAAACTTTATTAAAGTGTTCCAACCATGCAATTAAGCCTTCTTCAAAGAAATGTTCGATGGTTTCAGTCAGTTTGCCCAACATACAACGCAGAATTTTGATGTGATGAAAACTTGTTGAAAAATTGTCCTCTTAGGTAAAAAAAATATTTTATTAAATAATTTATTCACTTTGTCTAAAACTTTGATGGGATATTGAGCTTGTGGGGCATTATGATCCTTTACTCAATTTTCATTTTCTTGTACGGGGAAGCAAATCATCACAATAAGCTCCCCAAACTTTACTCTATTGAAGTATTGAAGAGTTTTAGAAATGTGGCAATTGTTTTAACAGTATTACAGTATTGATATCTATTTCTAAACCTGATTTGCTACTTATTTTTTGTTATTTTTTTTACACAATAGACTGTTCCCTTTTTGGTGACAGGATGCTTGTATGTGACACTGTGAAAGCTAAGGTGGAGCTGGTCGAGAGAGCACCGACAAATGACAATTGTGACATGAGTTAAGAAGGGTTTCTGAGAACTGGAGGTGTGGTACAGAAAATGACAGAAGCATGTTCCTGCTCACAGACTGCTGTAAAAAAATAGAAGCATTTGTCTCATGAATGACATCTGCAAAAGTAAATTCTTCTCAAGTAAGGCCAAATTAAGTGGAACACTACATCGCTCACACGGCTGGATACAGAGTAAATGATCTTTAATTTACCTAAACTGGCCTCACGACATTAATATTATATACAAATAATGCCCTTCTAATTGATACAGCACAGGTGTTTGTTAGTCAGGAAGCCTCCTCACATAAGTCAGAAGCTTGGGTTTTAATTACCTAGGGGATTTGCTCATTTGCATTCTGCCTCTGCCCCTCTGGCATTAGCATGTGCATATAGTCTGTGCACTGTACTTCTTAATGCAGTAGCATGTTGCAGTGAAGATTTTTGATGAGAAGGTTGGTCTAGAATCAATAGTGTTTTAACAGGAAACAAGATATCCGCAGGTAAAATTCATCTTGGATTTCGATCTGCTGGATTATTTTATTGAGTGCAGCGCATGTGAGGCAAGTCACCATTTCACACTTCTATTGTTGAAGGTCAAAAACCTTGTTATACTGGACAAACATGGATGACCAATGCTGCTGGCTTCTCATTAATCTCTAAACATCAGCACAGCATGTTTAAGTAGACATTGAACAGCTCAAGTACAATTGTCAAGCAGCTTTGAAAGCTGTGCCAGAAAGGTGTGCTTATCTGGGCTGAGCCTGTGGACTTCGGAAGTGCTCCTTTCTCTGACTATTTTGATGCATTTGGTGCTATTGCCTTGCCAGCCATTTCCACTTCCTTAAATACTAGAAGATTAGAATGAAAGCAGGCAATTGGTGCTTGGCCATGTAGATATTTTTACACAAGCAGAGCTGCATTAAAATTTGTCTGAACCACAGGAAGTTAGAAAGTACAAGGACAGAACAAATGCACTTGTAATTTTGGTCCTTGTCAAGACTCAAAGAGTAAACCGGAATCTAATGGTAGCTTTCGTATGATTGTCATTATCTTGTCTTTCTTGTACCATCCACTGCTGCTGAACATACTGTAAATGTCAAATAATCTTTTCTGAGTTTTTAGCAATGTTGTTATAGTTTCTTATCATTAGTTTAAAATCCTGTTATCTGCATTCCGAGTCAAGTGTAGGACTCAAGTTCATTGTGAGGTCAACAAAAACATGTATAAGTTAAAGTTTTTACCAAAGAGGGAGCTTATCAATATCATGTGCTGTCAGTGCTCCCGTCAATAGCTCAGCTCCCGCTTCATCAATTAATTGATTGATAAGTTGATCTATTATTTAACCAGTAAAGTCTCATTTTTTTGTGGTAGAGGAGACTGGAGCACCAGGAAGAAACCATTGCAGACGGGTAGAACATGCAACCTCGATCTAGAACCCAGAACCATCTTGATGTGAGGAGAGAGAACTATAAAGGGATTATCGCTCAATGTCACTTTCTGACGCTGTCTATTTGGCTGGGGAAACTTCTTTGATTAAAACAAGGTACGAACCACTGTGACAGAAATCTGGCTGCTGAAGCTTTTTTCACTCACCTGAATGTAACGTGCATGAGTCATAGGGTCGAATTTCATTCACAAATGTTGATTTAGCAGCATAACTTTTGTTTCTGCATAAGATAAACTCTTGTAGTTAGCTGACAACAGCCCTGGCTCAAGTTGTTGCCACAGCACACAGGGCCTCATAGCAAGAAGGTCCTGGGTTCAACTCCTGAGTGGCCTGGGGCCTATGGAGTTTGCATGTTCTCCCCGTGTCTGCGTAGGTTTCCTCTGCTCTGATTTCCTCCTACAACTAAAAACATGTCAATGTGCCTCGTCTTTCCCTTACCCAGGAATACAGATGGAAATTAGATGGAAAGCTAGAATCCGGTACAGGCATCTCTACCATTAATGCAACTGTACATTGTCCTTAATAAACATTGTGCCAATGAGCTGTGGTTCTTCCTGCATATCCGGTGCACATCTCCCATGTTGATAAATAAATAATCCCTCTATTCAATCCAAATTTCAGCCTTATTGCTCTTATTTATCAGCTGCGGCATGTGAGCAAGGACACATTACACAACTTTATTTTTTTTTTGTTTGTTTGTTTTGCTTAATCTGACCAGATCTCTTATTGTTTTTAATAGATCGACAGAGCGACCCAAAGTCATTTTATTTTCTCTGCTTTGAACTTTAAATGTCTTTATGAAACTAAATGGCATGATGTATATCTCATTATTATCTGTGGAAAACTTGTTCCTTTGCTCAAACTAACCTTACTCTAGATTTGATGCAACATGTGTTGTTGGCTAAATTGACCAGGCTTATGCGAGTATTGACCTCTAGTGAGTCAGTGACATCACACACTCCTCTCAATGCCACACTTTAATTGTTGATTTCACAGTTTTGCAGTTCACCTTCATTTGCATAAACATATCATTTCACAGTGAAATTTTAATTGCTCTGTGATAATTAAATATTCAGAGTGAGTGGTGCATTTGCATAGAATCCACATGTGAGTGACCTATTGTTATGTTGTGTGGGTGAAAGGTTTTCCCTCTGCGTCGGTGATAAGAATGCACTGCGCAGTAACAAGCCTCAGCAGGCTTAATCCTATGTTACAGCAATGAGTATGTATTTGTATGGGGGTGTAATTGATATGGACCTCGGTGTGTCTGCTTTGACTCAGAGGCTAACCCTACGCTGACTGAACCATAATGAATGGAGAAATTGCTTGCATATGTTGACAGTACCATGTCCGCTAAAGCTATGCATTATATCAAACAGTTATTATTTTTGACCACGTAAAGGTCACATGTCAAGTCCAGCCACATTCATATTGATTCTTTCTGTATCCAAGATTGGTGCAGGATTAAAGCAAAATGTTGTTTTTGAAATAGCTGAGAAAATAATCACAGTGTCTCAGAGTGCCCAAAAGCTGCATGCAAAATTTATTGGAATCAATAGTTGGAGGCAAAAGCTTTTTGGTGTGAAGACTTCATTTCATCCCCTAGGTAGACTGTTTTTTTGTTGACTAAATATCAACCAATGTAAAATAAATAAATGAATAAAAACATAATAATAATAATAATAATAATAATAATAATAATAATAATAATTAATAATTAATAATAATAATATTAATAATATATATATTATTATTATTATTATTATTATTTATACTGGAAAGAATAAAATCTGCAAAGGCATCATTTCTCAAAGCAACAGTTTTTCCTTTTTCTCATTGTAATGATGCTTATTGATTAGTAGCATTTGGAGAGCAGTTCTGTCCTTTTACTGAATATTAGTTATGAATTTGAAAAGCATTGGCGAGTTCATTTTAAACCATTTTATTTGAATCTATTTTAGATTTTTGGACTTATTTTGGTCACATTTGTTTTTGATTAACCCAACCTTTTATTTTTTGCTAAATGGTCTATTTATATAGCGCCTTTTCAGGCACTCAAAGTGCTTTAGTATCCACTCACCCAGTGCGCACAGACACTGAGGCAATGTGGGTTAAGTGTCCTGCCCAAGGACACAAGGACACAATCCTGTCGTCCCACTCCAGCGGTCTCCCATTCAAGTACTAACAAGGCCCTAACTTGCTTATAGCTTCTGAGATTTCATGGGATCAGACTTTAACCAGTAGGTATGACCACAGATTCTATACATTTTCTCGGTGCAGATCAGATTCATTGTATTCTGTTCAACTTGAGCAGCAAAAAAGCTAAGCAAAGGTAAAGTGAATTGTTGTCGTGTTCCTGGGCAAGACAGTAAAACTGGATTGATCCAATGTGTGTGTGTGTGACTGGGTCACTAGTTTGTTGCTTTGCTTTGAAAGGTGGAAAAGTTGTATGTGAGAAGCCCTAAAAAAGATGCTTTCAGTAGATGCACTAAACCACCACCAGCTGCACTGAAAGATCATTCCTAACCTGTTACAAAGTTCTGAATAAAGTGGCCAGTGGGACCATGCCGTAACCTTTTTTTCCTCTCTGTGCAGTAGTGCAGTATCTCTTATGCATTGGATGCTTTTCTGCCATCCACAGCACAATCCCAGAGAGAGCACCTCGGGAGAGTCTTTTTCACTGCTTCTCCTATCATTGCTCCCCAGAGGGCACCGGACCTGTCCTGACTGAGAGCAGCGAGGGACTGCTCTGCTCTGACACATTCACACTGCACCATCACAGTCCTGTTCCACACTTCAAGGAGAAACTCATTTGTATGATAGACTAATGAAGAATACCACTTAATACAATTCAAGTCAAGTGATTATTCAGTATTTCTGCCCCTTGTTTATGTTTAACAAAAGTATTCGGATAAGTGCAGATCTATGCAGATGGATTCTCAAGATGGTTTGGAATGTTGTCAAAACAAATTTGACAAATTCATTCATTAAATAAAAATCAAATGTTGTTGTTGAATGCTCATCACCATGTGTTTTATAAAGGCCTACAGAGTCATTAAAATCAACATTGCAGTTGTCAAGCACATGTAATAATGTTTATGTGTAATCAAATACACTTATATACAAAACATCAGAGTCTACTCCCTTTACTAATAAGCCATTTGTAAAAATATACAATCATGATAATAAAATAACAATCATTAAAAACAAAACAATACAATACAATAAATCACTATTTTCTTTTAAAATTTAACACCTGACTGTAATTATAGAACTTTTTTATATATATAAAACTGTCTGTCTAAAGCTTTTTCTCCAGTGTGCGGGGCCAAAGTGCTTGCTCGAGAGGGATTTGCTGGGTTTTGGAGTAAAGCCTCTGGAGATGACTGTAGAGTGAACTGACTCACTATAAGCCTCACAGACACATACATGAACCAACATTTGATTTCAAAGAATAAAAATGCTGAGGAATAGAATATTTTCTTTCTTTCTTTTTTTAAGCAATAGCTTCTCTTTCTGTATTTGCAACAACTTTTATATTAACTTAGACTTTTCAAGATTCCTTTGTCTTGCTTGCAAATATTCAAGGTTGCATTCACGTTCTTCAGTTTAATGATGTGATAAGCTGAGATTGAGGGCACTGGATATTTATCATTTGCAAGAAAAACATTCAACATAGAGATTCCAAATGTTGTAACATATATTATTTGATTGGTTAAAAACAAAATACAATACGATATTTAAGTGTTGTGCAGAGCTTAGCTAGCTTGTTTGCTAATGGTATTTGAAACATTTCAGTTGTCCTGCAACAAATAATTTCTTCATCAAACTGACTTAAAATTATAATAATTAAATAGCAAAAGGTCATGAGATAAAATGTGTGTAATGTGGGTGCATCGAAGAAGAGTGATTCAAAGTCGTTGGACCAAAGTATCATCTCATTACCCTGAGTTCTTCCAGGTATATTGCTTCCTCTAAAAACAGGTTATTTGCCAACACTGTAAAATTTTCTTTTGTCTGTGTCTCTCTCTATAAGAGCCAGGGGTCTCAAACTGGCGGCCCAGGGGCCAAATGTGGCACCTGATTGATTTCATGCGGCCCCCAGAATGATTTTGAATAGTTTTGATTGTGTCCGGCCAATAGACTGCACATACAATTTGAACTGAATTTGTGTTCATAGCCAATTTTTTTTTTTTTTTTTTGGGTAAAGACTGTCTGACCTATGTTACCCACTTTTAGTCACTTTTTCTTTTATTACATGGAGGCCTAAGTCATGTTAAATATGTTCACAATCATTTTGAATATTTTTTCTATGTATAAGATATAAAATTCTTCCTTCATTCATCTCTGACTTCGATCATTTTGGCCCCAGCTCCATTCGAGTTGTGACCCCTGCGCTATGTACTGTATTAACCCTGTATTAAGGCCCAAAGTCATTGGGATAGGCTCCAGTCACCCGCGACCTCTAACAGGAACAAGCAGTAGAAAAATTAATAAAAGGTTAATAAGTCTGTAGCACTGAGAAGTTGTTGTGTATCTGCTACTTTCTAGTTTTCTACGTTTTTTTCTTTTTAGTTATATTCATTATGCAGGCTGTAGCTGCTTATAGTTGTCTGTTTATCTTAAAAGCTTCCATTGATTTAAACCCACATTTTTATTGGGAAGCCAGCGTTTAAACCACTGTGCACCCTTAAGCTCTGTAAAAAAAAAAACATATGGCACCCTTTGTTCACATTTGGTACAATTCCCTCATTTTTTGTTATTTAGTTTTTATCACAAACCAGATCAAACCCCTCTGTGAGCTTGACCTCGAGTCTGTAACTTTAACCTTGGCACGGTTGGCAGTGCAGATGGTTTAAACTCTTCAGGGAAAGACACTGATCTGAATGCCACTACAAATAAAATGATTAATTTCTCCAAACTCATTAACTCAAAGGCTGTGGTATTTAACAACTCGGCGTAGCCATTTATTCTTTTCATCATTTCCAACATGGGAGGCATTGAAACAGTTTTATAGCAGAATAATTAACTAACACTTTGAATGATCATCCACTTTTATTAGCTGCATGATATAAAGAGTATCCTTTTTGAGCAAATTTATCTCGACAATGTGTGAGGAGAAAAATAAAGCACTTTTCCGAATGGTACTAATTTTCTTTGCTTTTTACAATCCCGCTATCAAACAAATCTTAGAATATGATGCTGTCGTTTAATACTATTCTTTCATTTTGGTCTCCACACAAATGTAGACATAATGCATACTTTTAGTCAGCTTAAAAGACAAGAATTGCGCGACATAAATTAATGCTTTCACAAGGCAATTCAAAATAGACTTTGTCACTGCTCTCTGAAATCCCTCGTGACAACCAAGAAAAAAGAAAATCCAAACGTGATTCATTCATGCAGGCAGGCGTAGGCATTTAAGAGCATTACAGGGTTTTGCATGACTTCCGGTATTAGTAAAAGCATTGTCAGTTTTACCTAAATTTCTTGATTAAGTATTCATTAAATGATAATGGCCGCCTCGGTAAGCTGCAAAGTGATGCCGCTTTTCTCCTCTTCCATTATAATTACATTTTAATAAGCTAATTATGCATTGCAGCGTTTATTCCTGTCTAGGCTCTATCCTAGCTCTGTAAAACCCATAATCAGTGGAAATGTATAATTTAGAAGAAGTTGATGTATTAAATATGCCTCTCAAAAGCTCCACTCTTTCATGGTTTGTCAAAAAAAATGCAAGAATCGTCCAAATAAAGGGTCTAAAAGAAGCTCTTTCAGACACTTCCATCAGTTTGTCCAGGTGAGAAAACAGCAGGATCATGAGTCTCCACTTCATGCAGGTGCACATACGTGTAACTTCACACCGTGCCCTGTATGTGTCAAGATAGCACAAGTACAAGTACAGAACTGTATATATGTTGTCATCAATAACATTGCTGACATGTACATTGAGACTCCATTGTGTTTTTCACAAGATTAAAAAAGCTAGAAGAAAGTTTGATGCAACATACAAATTAAAAATTAACCTGTAAAATTAAAAATAAGATAAAGTATATTAAAGACAATAATTTATGTTTTATTTTAAAATAAAATTGAAGTCCGTATAAAGCTTGTTGCTGCTATGCTCTGGACGCTGGGCACAGATGGCTGCTTACCTATAGAGCAGATGGATTGGTCTGTGAGACTCGCGTGACATAAAGAAAATGCGATGCTACAGCTGAGCACAAAAACTATTTGTGCTCCACATATTGGTGAGGTTCAGGGTCAATGATATCTTCACATGCCTGCACTCCATTAGTTACACTGATAAAATGGCATTCTGCAGCCGCGCTTCTGCACAAAGATCAATATATCCAATAGTTGAGGAGGCACAATTGAGTTTGAGAGTTGTTATTAAGTAAAAGCAGTGGAGTGGACAACCTCTAATCCAGCCAGTTTTTGGGCAATAGAATAAGAAAATACATGTGTTAAAGTGAGTCAGAGAGTTCCACTTCTGCTCTCTCTATAAAGGACCCTGCAGTCGGAGATAAGCCCACAGTAAATGGTGAAGCACTTGACTTAAGAGCAAGAGCTGCTTCAGTCAAGAGGAGGATTTAGTACCTCCAGCCATTACACAACATGTCTGTGTAGGTCACACAGGTGTTGACCAGTGCTGCTAAAAGTGCACACTCTTATGATATGCCAGGACATGGGTTCACAAAGTTATAAGAACTGGACCCCCCAAAATAGTACTAACTGAACCAGGAACCCCATAGCAAAATCAACATTGTTTCTGGTAATAATTTTCAACTAGAAAAAAATGTAGAAATAGCTGTTTTATTTAGTTTTTTTTCTTGACCCATAGCTCTATAATAACATACTTAAGAGGTCTTTTGTAAGGGTGGAAAATCGATCGAAGTCTACAGTAATCGAATCAAAAGGCCAGAATTGATCTGTTTTGCTCATTCAGCCACTGACTAACACCACTCAGTATTTGTATAATGCACAAAATAATATAAGAATAGTCACAATGTTTGAAGAAACAAAGCGTGAACTTGTGCAAGACCTGACTGAAAACATTAGTTCTAAGCTCTAAAAACAGTGGCTTTGTTAGGTCATGTATTATGGTTTATTTGTGTCTTAAGATGAAAAAAAAAAAGATAAACTAACAAAATTTAAAATTTTGCTGCAAAATCGAAAACTGAACCGAATCATGACTTAAGTGAATCGTCCTATACCTAGTCTTTTGACAAATGTTCAACCTCAGAAAATGTAATCAATTTCCTGTTATACATGTTATTCTACTGCCCACTGTGAAATATGAATTTCTAACAGTGGACCAAGTTAAGACTAAAAAAAAAATGCAAAACTAAGCAACTTCAGCGATAGTGCTCCCCCTTTGTGTAATTAAACTAGCCCACTGAACTGTAACTTAACATTATTTTTTTTTTCTCACTTTTGCGTAACTTTAATATGCATATCAGGCATCAGAAACACTTTAAACTATTTTATACTGCTAAAAAACAAATCAAAGAGCCTGGGTTTCTTGAGACAGAAATTCAGGTCGGGAATGTGCTTCAAAGTAGACGCTGGATTTGTTGTATTTTGTATTGGAGACAGTGGACAGAGTCAACACATGCTTCAAATATGTGACATCATCATGGAGACATACAAAAACATTTAACAAGGTCAAAATGTTACTTAGTTCTGCTTTAAATAGAACATCTATTTTACCATTTTCGACAACGGCTCAACATAATGTTTAAGTATAGCTCTTATAAAACTGTCTATGCCTATAAAGCATCTTTACAGCACAAGAAATTTATGCTGACGTCTGACTAATAAGCCTCCATAAGTGCAGACAAAGTGAACTTTTAGCCTTCATTTAAGTCTAGCCTGAGGAAAAACATGTGGCCTCTGGCTATACGCTAAACTTCTCCACAATTGACCACAACACACGGTCTTAACATAACATCTTTGCATTGCCCTTGCCCAAAGCTACGTCTGACAAGTCATGCACTGCAGCCTTTAAATGTCCCTAAGCTAAACTGCCATGAAGACCCTCAGCTAAGCAACAATAACTTTTTTTCTTTATCATAAGTTTCTGTCAAATAAGCAACTGCAATGTCGAGTTTGCATTAATTCAAGAACAGCTTCGAAGACAACTTTTGACTTTAAGAAACATTCCGGTGAATAACTGCATTTTACAGTGCACTTGCTATAAAATATGACACTTTGCAACAAAACAATATACAGGTAAGGTTACCAGAAGAGAGGAAACGCTTTGAATTTAGTGAAAAACATCACATTGCCAAGGCATCAATGTGCATATCATACATTTGTAGGTGTAAATTTATAATTTTATTGTAGGTCATTCATGTGATTTTGAGAACTCGAGTTTCCATGATGAGATGTTGAAATTACTATTTGCATTCTTGTGTTTTTACCTCTGAAAGTCAGCATTTTTATGTCATCAGTAAAAAAAAATAAATCCGTAGTTCTGCTCTCAAAGTTTGATAGGGCTGAAAAGATTAGTTGTTTGCCTATACCCAAAAGATAATTGTTGTTTTCAAAAAAGAAGAAAAAAAAAAAGAAAATCCTCAGTATACAATAATAACAATAATGCAATATATGAGTCAATGAGCTCAGATAATTAATAGAGACATACTGTGATTTTTCTGTTTACTTATCAAGATTATAATTTTGCTCATTGTAAATCATAATATCTCAAACAGCTTGGCCAAAAAAAAAAAAAAAAAAAAAACAGATCCAGCGACCCCTCTTCATGAGTACCTTCTGCAGAACTGATAAGACCTACCTCTTCCCAATGACATTTCAACAAGCAGCAGAATGTCATTCATATGTTTTTCCTATTGAAAAGGGGCTATGTGTGGCATTTTATAACCCACACAGGATTTTTATTTTATTATTTTTTATATCTATATCTAAGTACAAAGATGTGGGTGGGAATAGGTGGTACGTGAAAAGGGGACTTTTCTAAGCCTCTGTTGCAGAACAGCGATAGTTTACTCAAACATGAATGAATCAAAATAGGACTAAACTAATCGTGTTCATGTACATTTTTCCTCTCAGACATTTCATCTTGCTCCCCAGCACCACATGAATGCTTTATAAGATAGTTGGTTGCTGTGGTAACAAAGTTTATGTAAGGCTAAATGATGTAGCATATTTATTATGTTTTTGCTGAAATGACTGTAAATGGTCTCTATATAAGTAGTGCTTTTCCAACTTTCAAAGCACTCAAAAGCCTTAACAGTCTATTATCCACTACATTCACCAGTGAACTAGACACTGAAGCAATCTTGTCTTGCACAAGGACACAACTACAGCCCCCTCTTGTCATCCCATTGTGGCACCTGGTGTTCTAGCAGTCTCCCATCCAAGAACTAGGCTCTAACTTTCTTAGCTTTGAGATCTGACGAGATCAGGCTTTGACAAGCAGGTATGTGAGCTAGCATAAGCAAGAAATGCACTTTATATTCATACGTTTGTTTAAAATAGTGAGTTTGTTATAATTGCATGTGATATACTTTAAAATAAAATATCTTGAAACTATTTTGTCATTGTGGTTGACTCCAGTGTTCAGCCAGAAATGTTGATTGGTCGGATGAATTGTTTAGCTACGCACATCTGATAGCATTCACTTTCTAATGACCAATTTGCTTGCATACATTTGGCAAGCAGGCCATCTCACATGTGGAGTGTTTTCAGAAAGACAGCCAACAATGTTTCTCACTGCACAATCAATTTCGACTTGGTGTCTGCTCTGGCACAGTATGAAAGCTGCATTTGGAGGACTCGAAAGGCTTTGTTTGCTCATTTGTTTCACCAGTGTGCCATGACTTCTAAGACAGTCACTCCAGGACAGATACGGCTAATATGCAGTTGACAGATGAAGTTTCAAGTGCTTTTGTTGTTTGTTTAGTGTTCAAGAGTAAAGACTGTAAAGGGCAGGGCAATTCATCACATTTCTAATTGTCAGACTGTGCTAAAGAAAAATAAATTATTTAATGAATGGATAAATGTGTAGTCCCCATCTCCAAATGGAAAATTGTGTCAAAAACTGCCAAAAAAGAAAGAAAAAGCTAATACACAAACACCATTAAAAGAACAGAGAAATAGAAATCAGCCAAAAGACAAAGCCAAACAAGGACTACACGAAGACAAAGGAGCATACACCTTGTCACACACACACACGTGAAAGAAGTCAAAACCATGTAAGCAGCCTGTGTGCCACAACGCAGGAGAACAAATGCTCTTGTCTGACTGAACAGACAGAAGACAGAACAAATTTTAATTAACTTAAATATCAAATTTGCCCTTTCAGTCAACACTTAGCAGCAGGGATGTGCTAAAAACTATGGATGCTTTGATCCGGTACTGGGAACTGATATCAATGCCAATCCAGGAAATTTAGCTGGGTCGGGTATCAGCTGTATGATATCAATTCAGTCGATATTGTTGTGCCTTTAATTGGACATCATGGGTCTAATTTACTAGCAGGTGTTGCTCCAAAAGGTCTCATAATGTTTGATATTGTATTAAGATTAGGTTGTTAAGTTGTGACTTGCACTATAAATAATAGTTACTTAAGACTATATGACCAGAGGTTTTATGTTTTTTATAAGGAAAAATAATGTATTTCAGTCCTTACACTAGTATCAGTTGATATTGCAGTAACTTAAAGTCAAAATATTGGGATTAGTATCGGTACAGAAAAAGATCGGTGCATCACTGCTAAAAACAGACAAAAAAGGGGGATTTCAATCCTTCTACCACACCCCTTACTCTCACAAACCATTTGGCACTACGTAGCTTTTGACATGCATTGAATTTGAACACATTTTGTAGACCCACTCTGACACAATTGTCCGTTTGCCTGTTTGGTCTGAATGTCTGACAGTATGCTTCTGCATTAATATTCAATGACTGTTCCATTATTTGATTTTCTAAAGTCTCTATTTGCTGAATCAAGCTCAGAGGCAACTGTTGTTGTTATTTTGGACTCTAAGAAAGACACTAAATTGGTCTGATTAGTGTTTTGCAAATTTTACAGTTAGTTCACATTTTAAACTTGTCCAGAATAATTGCCAAAAAAGAGGAAATAGAATAGAAAATAAAGACATAAAGAAATACTCCTGAACTAGCAGTCTAATCTTTGTCATTTGCCCCCATTCAAATTGTGATTTCTTACATAATCTTACAGCTTTACTTCAGAATGTGTGCCAAGTAAGGTTTTGGGATACAGTGTGCTATCCAAAGATTTGAAATCACAAGAAACAAAGCTCAGTAATGTATATTAAAGTAGCTTCAAGAAGAAACCAGCGCAAAGAAAGGAGTGCAGACAGGAAGAAAAGTTTGTGAAATTCACCTCAAACAATCTCTGCTGTAAGATCAGTGGAGCGGTATGAGCATGCACCGCATATAGCTCTTTGTTTGTGCAAGAGCCACGCTACACCGGTGGCATGTTTAAAAAGGCAATTACTGTTTACACTTGTTTTCATAGTCCGGGCCAGTTCCGTGGACGTTCAGTGAGTCCAGAGAGAAATACAAAGCATGCACGTTGGACAACCAAATAGCAAATTTAACTGAGGGCAAAGGTCATCCAATTAATTGTAGAGGCGTTTTATAGAATTTGCATACTTGTCAAATTGGAGTAAACAGCACACATATTTGATTAGAGCAGTGAGCTTAAGGGGAAAAAGGGACAGTTTATAATGGCCAAAATAGTGTGTTCGCATTGAAGTTCTGTTGCTAAATCTCTCTATGGAATAGTACATTTTTCAGTGCATCTGTCTAATTTGAGTATCAACTGCTCACTTTGTCTGAACATTTTCCTCACATATACATACAGTATTTTTTTCTTATAAGAAAAGCCAACAGATCACAGACACATTTTATTAAAATTGCTGTTATCTCTTAACCTCTTTCATGGTGCATACGTTACATTTAACCTTCTATACATGAAGAAATAAAATACTTTCTTCTCATCATGACCACTTTTGTGTGACTTACGGGAGAGTAAGATCCAATTTCTTACTCTGCTCTAGATGTCTGTGGCCGTTTTCTTCCTCCAGTATTCTTATTTCTATCAAACATCTGGTTCAAACTTACACTACAATATTTTTTGTTCAAGATATTTTGCCTGCAATCAGAGGCAACTCCTCACTGGAGTCCAAGTCATTCATGCTTTACTGTCGACTGTTTTACGACAAACACATGCTATTCTCTGGTGTCTGCGTCCTAGTGGTGCCTTTGTGAAACTGCATCATTTGTTTAACTGTAGACCAAGTCATCCGTCTATTGCCACATATTTGCATATATGTTGATGACACTGTGATCGTGAGTTTTCTTTAGAGATATGAAATAGGCCATGGTCCAATTGTCAGTTGTTCAGTGGTGTGAAGAGTCCAACCTGAAGCTAAACACATCCAAAACTAAAGACATGGCCATTGACTGTAGGGAAAAAGGACACACTAGAGCAGTGATTCCCAAAGTGGGGGTCGCGGAGCAAAATCTGGGGGTCGCGAGATGATTTCAAAATTTATTTTTATAATTATGACTTGGTATTTACTAATTTGAGGTCATATTAAGCAATAAACTATCAAAACAAACACAATAAAACACACATGGTTTTGTAACTTAAAATGATTACAAAGGCATACATTTTTTGCTGTGGGGGACGCGAGTTGGTTGCACAATTATTTTGGGGGTCCCGGGCTGAAAAGTTTGGGAACCTCTGCACTAGAGCAGGGGTGTCAGAGATACAGCCCGCGGCCTTATTTTTCATCGTGACGCACCGCTGCACGGCGCTTTTGTGCGCACCGTAGCGTAACCGCGTCTCACTAGAATGGGCGCAAGTGAAGGCTTGGTCCTTTGAAAGCAGGTAGCGGACACCTTTTTTAACCCTCGCTGAACAATTGTCGTTGAAAAAGAGAAAGGTGAACGAGTTTCGGATCTTCCAGGAAAAACTGACTTATTTGTATTTTTTCACAGAGATGAATGGAAAACCTATGTGTGTGCAAGCAGCAAGTGGCTATGCTAAAGGAAGAAAGATGATCTTAAACGCCACTACGAGAGTCGGGATAACTACAAATACAGCAACTTGAACAGCGAACGGAGAAGACAGAAGATTTACGAACTGCTGCTGGGACTGAACAGACTCGGGAGGTTAGTGATGAGGAATTGTGTGGCAGAGAGGATTTTAGAGTTGACATCAGATTTAGACGATCAATTGAATCGCAAAGTAGAATCATTTGTGACATTTTCTTTTGCCGTGGATGAGAGTAGTGACGTTACAGACGTTGCACAACTGGCAGTATTTAGGCTAGTTGTGGCGTTTACGAGAGCTTGAATGTTACAGAGGAAACCCTTGATGCTTGGGAAAAGTCAGGTGTTGTGGCAATGTTCAGGCAGAAAGTTGTAGCAGCTGGAAGTGGTGATTTTTGAATATTTCACTGTTTATTGCATCAAGAAGCATTGTGCTGCAAGTCTGTGAAAATTAATCACGTAGTTACTGTTTTATTAAGGTGTTGACTTAATTCAGCAAGTTGCCATGAGAGTGGCCTTGTTTTCCTGGTTAAACTGGAGGTCTAACTTGGCTTTGATTTCTGTCATTGATGTGATCTGGAACATTTCTTACATATGTTTTCTTTATTGTTCAAAGCTATATTGTTAAAACAGTCCAAGCTCATGCCTTCTATGTCATCTGCTCTGCTATGAGCTCTGCTGTGAGACATGACAAACATTGTTTGAGCTTTTTTGCACATATTTTGTCAACTATTGTGATGTGTTATTGCACAACTTGAATTACTTAAGCCTCAGCTTGTTACTACCTTTTATTATTGAAGAAAATGTCTTTTATTTTGTATTGCACTTGTTTTTAGCACATTTTTTTTTATATTTTCAAATTTATGCTGTGATTTTTGTGCTCCGTCCCTCTTGAACTCATTTATAGCTGTATGCGGCCCCCGGACCAAAATGAGTTTCACACCCTGGTTACTACTCTCTTGGGTCTGAATGTTGAGCTAGTGCAGCTAAGTAGTATAGTGAGCTACAGATACTTGGGAACTGCGATTGACAGCTCGCTCAGCTTTGAGGATAATTCTGAAGTAGTGTATAAAAAAGGGCATCAAAAGTCTCTTCAGCCTCCAAAAATTGTCACGATTTAACATTGACAAAGCAATGCTTTCTCTTTTTTATAGGTCTTTTATTGAAACTGTTTTATCATTTTCCTTAGTGGCATGGTTTGGCAGTCTGGCACTGAAAGACAGGAACAAAGTCAGCAGATTATTAAATGTCCAGCAGACAGACTGGTGAGTCGCATCTGAGTCTTGAGGCCCTGTACACCAGGCAGTACAGCATGTAGCATCTAATATTGTGATTGTGACTCTCATCCTTTATTTGAAGAGTTCCACATCCTTCCATCAGGACTCAGGTTCCAGATGCCAAGCCGCAGGACAGTGAGTTACAGGAACATCTTTGTCACCCCTGCAGCTACCTTGTTGAACAAGTCTTAGGATATTCATTAATACGGCAGTACCCATCAATGTAATCTATGTATGTATTGATATTTAACACAGTGTGAAAGCCAGTTAGTCAGTATGTGTTTGTTTATTGTCATGGATCCCAAACTTATGCGTCAATGCCTTTTGCTCACTAGCGTTCGTTGCCAATATGGCCGTTAGCTTTAGCCTTTTGCTAGGTGCTCTACAGGCTATGGAACATGCGCAGTTGTGTTCCTCTGTAACTCCCCCGCGAGGAGCGGGACGAGCTCGAGCCGAGTGAATTCGAAAGAAGCCGAAAGCTCACACGTGACCGTTCTGACCAATCAGAGCGGCAGTTACAGTGTTAGCAGTGGTAGCCGAAGCTAAAGCTTAAAAAGCCGTTTTATACGAAACTAAAACCTTTTGAACCGGAAAAAAATGTATGATGTGAATCTAGGTAAGAATCGCCGCAAAGTCCGTCAGTTCTTAAAGCTGTAGATGCTGTTTCTGGCGAACAAGGGCGGTTTGTGTTTGCATTGTGCTTTAGGAAAAAAATCCTTTCTAGCCTGTAGAGGAATTTTCCCGCTGCAGTACCAATGGAGCGGCCACTGGGGCTGATTTACAACGGCTGCAAGCTAGCAATACCGTATCCAGATATTATAATAGATCCATGCTCAGACTGCAGTAGGTCCAGCTTTGGCTGCTGTGTTGCTGAGATGACCTCTTGTGGTAATTGTTTATTTTTGAAGGAAAAAGAGCTTCGAAGGACTCTGGAGGACTATGGCACTCTGGTGAAAGTTAATTCCAATAAAAAAGATCCAGAGCACCGCGGCACTGGTCTGCATGGTGATAGTGATTTAGTGACACAAAAAACTCACAATGACTCCACCAAAGTACTACATGCAATCCGAGCCCGTGGTTATTTTTCACATTCTTATGACACTAATTCTACTTCTATGCAAGCTAAACTGGCTTATTTTATTCATACTTTAAACCAACAGTTGAAATTTCTCACTTTTCTTTGTAGGCAGTCATGTTTTTGGAGCTGTGGCCTCAAACACAGGCCAAGAACAACTGGACACTAATGGAGCTTGTTGCCAGTGCTGTGCAGCCATTTCATCTCATAAATTGCAGGTAAAAGTTGGCTGAGGAGTGCCGTGTTCTGAGGGCAGTGGCAGCAGATTGAAAAGCCCCACACAGACATGACATGTGCAGCTCTGCAGACCAGCTCTGACCCGCTCCTGTGCCCATCCCCGACTGAGAGCCTTCTGACACCTGTCCAACTCAAACGCTTCGACTGCATCTGTCAGACAGTTTCAGGGCCATCCTCTTCACAGCAGCAGGAAAGGACGCTCTCAGACATCACTTCTAAGACTGGTATATAGGCAATTAACCCTATGTTAGTCAAAGCATTTCACAATTCTATTTACGAATATATTGCCCTCTTAGAAAATAAAGCAAGTAGAGTTCTCTATTAAACAAATCATGCAGCTGTTTGATTGTAATTTCTCCCCCTACAACTTCCTTGCATAAATGCGCTCATAAAACTCAGTCAAAATATGTTTTTTCCTTTCTTCTTTTTTCTCTTTTTTGAAATTGTAAAAATATAGACTTTTTTGTCAAACAACGTAATGTTACTTAATTCTGCCTGAAGAAAATCATTCAAAATTCAAACAGGACCTGTGTCTGAGCCACTAGAAGCAACAATTGTCTGAAATCTTTGTAAAGCTGAGGCTTTTTAATTTTAGCCTCTGATGTCTGACTGACCCTTTTAAGTGAGAAGAAGCTCTGCACAAAAGAACATCAGGTTTTAATGTCTGCCTAAATTTTCTTTGGTAAACATGGTGCCACTTGCCTGAGCCAGAATGAAACTAGAGAATGAAAAGAGATTTTGGGTTTGATCATTCCTTTTCAAAAGCTGGAGCTATTTTCGGTAGCACTTTAAAAGACCTCCACGGTACCTACCAGTTAAGTACCATGTCAGTTACTAGTAACTAACAGTGACACTTACTAGTACTTACTCTGGTACTTACTGTGGTACTTACACTGGTACCTAGAGTGGTACTTTGAGTGGTACTTGTACCAGCAGTTACTGGTACATACCACTGGTACTTACTGTGGTATTTACACTGGTACTTACACTGGTACCTACAGTGGTACTTGCAACAGCAGTTACTGGTACATACCATTGGTAGTTACTGGTACTTACTGTGGTACATACACTGGTACTTACATTGGTACCTACAGTGGTACTTTGAGTGGTACTTGTACCAGCAGTTACTGGTACATACCACTGGTAGTTACTGGTACTTACTGTGGTACATACACTGGTACCTACAGTGGTACTTTGAGTGGTACTTGTACCAGCAGTTACTGGTACATACCACTGGTAGTTACTGTGGTACTTACTGCGGTACTTACACTGGTACTTACACTGGTACCTATAGTGGTACTTGTACCAGCAGTTACTGGTACATAACACTGATAGTTACTGGTACTTACTGTGGTACTTACTGTAGTACTTACACTGGTACTTAAGGTGGTACTTGTGTCATCAGTGACTGGTACTTACAGTGGTAACTATTAGTACACTTACCACTTTTAATAATTTGTGGCACACACATATGTTTCAGTGGTGGTATTATTGGTACTAAATTAAAAAAGTAGAGCTTATAAATTATGAATAACAATAAAATGCAAGTGTTAAAAAAGCACCACTGTCTTTATTTATGTCACAACAATATTGGGTATTGACAAATACCAAATTAATTATTTGTTTCAGTAAACAAAACAACAGAAAACAATTTACAACAATCTTAGCTTAATTCCAACATTTATTGATAAATACCATGATACATAATGGTAAATAGTGGTACTACAATGGTACTTACTACAGTAGTTGACAGTCAACTACTAGTAACAACGGGACCTGTTCTAAAGTGACACATACTGGTACTTGAGTGGTACTTACTACAGTAGTTGACCGTCAACTACTAGTAACAATGGGACCTGTTCTAAAGTGACACATACTGGTACTTCAGTGGTACTTACTACAGTAGTTGACAGTTAAGTACTAGTAACAACGGGACCTGTTCTAAAGTGACACATACTGGTACTTCAGTGGTACTTACTGCAGTAGTTGACTGTCAACTACTGTAGTAAGTACCACTGAAGTTGCCCCACTGTGGCACCTGAGGTTCTTCTGTGGTCTCCCATCCGAGTACTGCCGAGGCCCAACCCTGCTTAGCTTCTGAGATCTGACTGGATCAGGCTTTGGCATGCTGGTATGGCTACGACCATAACATCATGCCAATACTGGTGGTAAAAGTTCTACTGTAGGTACCAATGTAAGTACCACAGTAAGTACCACAGTAAGTACCAGTTACTACCAGTGGTATGTACCAGTAACTGCTGGTACAAGTACCACTCAAAGTACCACTGTAGGTACCAGTGTAAGTACCACAGTAAGTACCAGTAACTACCAGTGGTATGTACTAGTAACTGCTGGTACAAGTACCACTCAAAGTACCACTGTAGGTACCAGTGTAAGTACCACAGTAAGTACCAGTAACTACCAGTGGTATGTACTAGTAACTGCTGGTACAAGTACCACTCAAAGTACCACTGTAGGTACCAGTGTAAGTACCACAGTAAGTACCATAGTAACTACCACTGGTATGTACCAGTAAGTGCTGGTACAAGTGCCACTCAAAGTACCACTCTAGGTACCAGTGTAAGTACCACAGTAAGTACCAGAGTAAGTACTAGTAAGTGTCACTGTTAGTTACTAGTAACTGACACGGTACTTAACTGGTAGGTACCGTGGAGGTCTTTTAAAGTGCTACCCTATTTTCATTACAAATGGGTTTTAGGTGTATTAACCTAAAAAAAATATATATAATAATAATAATAATAACAATAATAATTAAAAAAAATGATTGGAGCCGGTTTAAAAAAAAAAAATCCTAAAGTTTTGTTTTTTTTTAATATCAAAAATATTTGATATATTTTTTAAATTAGTTATAGAAACAATATTCAGATCTATACCATAATGGTTGATTTGACTGTAAATAAGGCGCTTCCAATTTTTTTAATCATGTTAGAGTTTTATTAGCCGAGTTTCATTAGATGATGGGCAAAAATGAATTGATTAAGAAAAAGTGGGGGTCCCTCCACCTCATATGGGGTTAACTGACAGTCAGTTGTTGGATGCACAATGCTGCTCATAGCTGTCTGTTGTTGTGAATGGAACCAGAGAGGAGAGAAGAAAATGTGCCCACAGCAGATTTATAGGCAATGCCATTTGCTGTTTAAATGTATTAAACTATCCACTAAAACTGGAGCAAAAATACTGATGAAGTGAATGTAAAAGGATGAATTAGCTGACAGTATGTGACATTTGTGCTGTTGGCACGTGGTTGATGAAGTCACACAGAGGTGGTTAGAAAACATGGCCATCATAATTAAATCCTCTGAGGCCGGTTGTAGCTCGCTGACATCCCAGCATGCACCTCATCTAACTTCCTTCCATCTGATCTGCGTTTTGTGTCAAGGAGCGCTTTGATCAATGGTTTGTTTATTTGCCTGTGTAATAAGCAAAATGCTAAGCGGGAAAAGTCACCTCTAGCATTAACCTGATTACATTTAAATCAATGGCCTAAGTGATTTTATCAGGCTGCCACGGGTAATGAGGTGATAGAGTCAGTAACAGACTGGAAAGTGTCCTTTTAAATGCCGTCTACTTATTTTCCTCTAGAAGACTCCTTTCAAAGCTCCTTTAGTGAATTTGTTGTAATTAAGAGTATTCCTGGTCAGCATTCAGACTTATGCCATTATTATTCTACGTATATGCATTTATGATTCTGTTAGTTTAAAATAAAGGAAAGTATATGTTCTGATTGTGTGACATGTCATGAATAAATACAGACTCATGCATCTGGGAAGGGCAATTTCCATTCATTTTTATTCATTCATTTCTACCACTTTGGAGTGGTGGATGACTAGAATCAGGCCTGGTGACTTTGAGCCGGCAGTGGACACCTGGACTGTGGCTAACTCAACACAAGGTGAATAGAGACAAACACAGACAGACAATGGTCATTCTAGGGATGTGATAGGTCAATTGGCAGTGTTGCCAATTGACCTATGCAGTGCATACATGTTTTTTTTTTTTTTCAATGTGGGAAGAAGCAGGTGACATGAGGAGAACATGCAAACTCCACCTGTAGAGATTTTGCTTTGACCCGTCATCAGATTCAAACCCACAGTGTCCGTATTGGGAACCAGAGCATTAACCTCTGATATTGTGCAACTGGCAAAAAAAAAAAAGAAAAAAGAAAACTTTTTTTTTTTTTTTTACCACTGAACCCTACTGTAAAAAGGAACACAACAGCTTCTCTTTGCTGTTGGAACTGGGCATAAATTACACAGGGCACATCCACACACAGACATTGATTTTCAGATTCCCTTTTAAAATGCAAAACATG
Source organism: Mugilogobius chulae (assembly GCA_038363315.1). Classification (NCBI taxonomy): domain Eukaryota; kingdom Metazoa; phylum Chordata; class Actinopteri; order Gobiiformes; family Gobiidae; genus Mugilogobius; species Mugilogobius chulae. Next base: position 26,083,147 of record CM076403.1, read on the forward strand.
GAAAACCGCCTTGGCCTGCAGTACAGTGTTTGCAGGAACAAACAGAACTTTGAGCTGTTCCAGACCAAAATGTTCAGTCTTGGCATACATCAGTCAACATGGATCCAATCTGCTGGCTTTATGTTGCATTGTGAGCCTGGATGGAAGATGATAGCGCTTGTTTTTGTAAGCAAATACTGCATGTCACCACAAAATGACCATCTTGTCATTTGATCATGCTGCATATTCTAGTGTGAATATAAATGAAATGCAGCACATGAATTGTAATTTCATGTTTACAAAAGCTTAGACTTGTATGTCACGTGTGTTTAAAACTCCTATATATAGTAAAGCCAGAATCAATAAAAAAGTCTGATAGCTTTACCTGGATGTTTTGGCTATGCAGGTTGAGTTCAAGCAGAAAGACTTTTTTATATAGGCTACTGGTAGCAATGAGAGAATTGGACTTGAGTAGCACTTACTTTATGTCTCAGTTCTTGTAGACGAGCCCGATCTCACAAGAAAGCGTATATTTACCACGACATTACACAATATGTAAATGAGGTATGATTAGCACGAGTTCACAGCTGTTTCGCGTAATTATAGTACGCATCACAGTCCCCATTCATTTCAATGGTGGTTGTTAAGACGTGTTCTTATTTATGAATATTAATGAAATCCTGTTTCTAATCTTAACCTGCCCCAAGCCCAGACCTAATCTTACCAATTTTAGAAACTTTATGCCTGAACTTACCCGTTTCACCTGAAGAAAAAGTCCCCACGTGGCTTCAACCAAAACTCATGTTTTTTTAACTTTCTAAAATGTCGTGTCATTTTTAGGCTTTTTCATATCGAGCTAAATGCACAGCGTAACATAAGCACTAAAAATAGCTGTGAAGTCGTGGTCAAAATACACTGTTTTTGTGTCGTGGTAAAAGTACGCCATCTAGTGAGACTGTGTTGTGTAGACTTGGACTTGCCTTACCCCGGGCTCACCCTGCATCCAGTCCAACTCCGGTGCAGACACCGGTTACTTAACTTGAAAAGTCCGAGAGTGGCTCACACGGCGTACAGTCCAGTCCGGTGTCTCCGGTACCGATAATAATGCAAATACAACATAAATCAGCCCAAAACTCGCCGCATGTGTTCTTTGTTTACATATTCATGTGTTTAGCGATCGTGTAATCTCCCAAGTTGAGCGTGAACCTCCGTGAGTTCGGGGTCTCGCGAGGTTGGCGAGGACTGGCACCGTAGCAAGACCGGTCCGGTGACTGTACCGGAGTTGGACTGGATGCAGTGTGAGCCCGGGGTAAGACTTGCGCTCATGTAAACTCAGATTTATAAATGTTATGATGACACTTTCACTTGATTTCTTCTTGACTGCTTCTCCTCCACAGATACACACTGCAGCACCAAGGGCTGCTTACTGGACATCCATACATTAAACGGTTTTGGATAGATTCCCCAATACCAGCAAAAAAAAAAAAAAAAAGATTTAATAATAAACATATCCACACAGATAAAAACTGTCTTCATTATCACAATATTTATGCATACTTATGTGTCAATAAGCGATATTAGGTAAACATATACTGTATGTGGATGTAGTTTTCCCACAGCTAATAATATGCTAATTCAAATAAGCCAGTTCTAATAGTGAACCCCATTGTATCATATCGCTTCTGCACACACGAGATTAAACATGCAATGTGCTTATGGTAAACATTCTGGAAAGAAACTATTATACATGTGACACACAGAGGTTCACTCACTTGTTCACATAACACATGCATTGTGGCTTACTGTATCAAAACGGAAAACATTTTTCTGGTAACTACAAGCCTTTTTTGAAGAAGCAGGTGATGAAAGAACTGTCATCAGCCTTTTCTGGCAGGTTACAGGTCAAGTCTGTGAAAAGGCAAGTCGGCTCTTTGCTTGTTTTGAAGGTATTTTGTAGATATATAGGCAAGAAAATATTATAAATTCAAAATAGCATCATGCATCATTATTCTGCCTATAATTCCTAACTATACAGTAGCTTTAACCTGGCCATATCTCCATGGAGACAAGTGTGACAGCAAGCAAAACTCCAGGTTAGATCTGTGAAGAGGCGACCCTGCTCATAGCAAGAATGTTCTTCAAGATGTTTTTGAACAATAAAACACGTAAAAAAAAGTTTTATATTTAATGTCAGACTGTGTGAAAGGAAAACATAATCAAGGAGACAAGAAATTTTTAGACATTAGAGATTCTTTAAAGGGGACCTATTGTGTTTTCCCAACCATTTAGTATTAAACTAGAACATATATATCAGTAATTTACCTTTTGTTCATTGTAAAACACAAAATTCATCTAAAACATCTTGAAAATAGAAACAGCTCTATTGATTTCCTGTTCAAAACTGCAGAACTGATAAGCCCCGCCTCTTCATTTTGAAATTAACTCTAGGAAGCAACAAATTTTTAATAACTAATTATTATTGTTGGAAAGTGGCTATGGGGCAGTTCTGAACCATATATACTTCACTTTGAGTATTAATATTTTGAATAATAACAAATACAGACAAGTGGGAAAGTATAGGTGGTAGGCGAGACAGGGATTTTGAGCAGTTGAACTCCACCTGAAGAACAATATGAGATTACTCAAACATGCAGGAATCAATTCAAATATAACTTTGAAAACCTAATCGTGAACGGAGGCCATTGTAACGAGATTAAAATTTTTGAACAATACATTTTAATAGGACTCCTTTAAATGTACATACAATTTCATATGGTGAATTTGAAAATACTAAATAAAACTAAATCATCAATCATCATCATAAAAAAAAACAAACAAAAAAAAACACTATTGAAGCATGCTGTAATATGATCAAGCCTATCTATAATTTGGGAATTCTTAACAGAGCTATTTTTAAATCTTTCACAGTGGTTGCCAGTGGGAATATGTGCCCACACTTTTTTGATACTAAACATGCAAACAAATCAGCAGCAGGGACGATATGCCAGCTCTCAAAAACATGGCGCTATCAGAAAACAACATATCCTCCCTGTCTCTGCTTTTATGCCACAGCAGTATATTTTAATGAGCAGTGGATTTCCACAAAGACATCAGCTGAATATTGACAGTCAAATCAAGATCTTAAAATGTGATGTTGTTTTAGCAGAGACCTGGTGTTGTGAAATCGACATGTGTTCCCGTCACTCGTCTGTTGTTATTTCAGATGAACAATTTTTAATTTGATGAATCAAGCCAATTACCAAACACACACACAGCTGCTTTCTATCACAGACTGTTGATTCCACTCCGCAGTAAGTCAAACATTTGTTCTGTGAGATCTGTATAAGTTTATCAGAACATATTTTAAAGTGTGATGTGTTTGTGAAACTGCTCTCTGTTGTTTAGATCATAACTAACAAAAATGCACAGTATTTTTTTTTTAATTATATTTCTTTATTTATTTTTCAGAAAACTATGTCTTGATGTGTGTAAAGTATTATTTAGAGTTGGAAATTGGATTAATGATCTTGTATACTTGAATCCCAGCAACCAACAACAAAAAATACCTATTTTAAAGTGGATTAAGATGTAAAATATACATTTTCATGGCGAAAAAAGGAAAGAAAAATGTACATTTAACATTTAAGGCACCAAAGTTACATGTGCAGTACCTCCTCCTTTTTCTCTAATTTGAAAATTTTATTAAAGGTTGTATGGAGGATTTTTCAAATCCAACAGCTGCTTGCTGTTTTTCAAATGATGCACATGTGTTTCTCCTCCCAGGGCCACGCCCTTCACGGCAACTGGACCAATGAGTTACTTAGGAACACTGAGGGTTTGCTTGACAGGTTCACAGGCCAATAGATAACGAGGTACCTCGTTATCTATTGGTCAACGTTTTACTGGCCTCATCATGTCTACAGTTTATATATTTGTATAATTCTTTTTTTGTTTAGCATAAGTACAAGGCTGTTACAAATCTATGCAACTGTTTTTTACCAAGACTGACAACAATCAATTTTGAAAATCTTCCATACAACCTTTAAATTGAGTTTTTTCATAAAATTATCCTATTTACGTTCTATATTTTTATAAGAAAAAAAAAAAAGTTGATGTAACTCTCTTAGCTACAGTCAAATCAGCCATTCCAAGATGACTCAGTGCATCTCTAACAAATTTGTAAAAATGTGATAGGACTTTTTAATTGGCTCTTCCTAAACTTTAAATACTTGTTTTAAATCCCTAAAACTCATTTTTAGTTAAATTACCTTCACCTTTTGAAGAGGAATTGTAAAAACCCCAAATTTGCTCAAACTGACCTTTTGGAAAAAAATAAACTTTTTTCTATTTGCCTATTTGTTTGTGTTTGCTTAAGGGTTATGACCTAAGACCTTACAACAAACTTGTGTTATTCTGGCCCAGCTACTGCCACCAGCTATAGAGCTGTTTATATCAACCTGTTCTCACAGATAAACTGTCATCCTAATCCTAAACTCATAACCAACTCCAAGCCCCAGACCTAAATTTACCAATTTCTTCAACTTCATACTTCAACTTAGCCGTTAATCCTTTGAAAAACCTTCTGTTTGTCCTCAACTACATTGCTGCTCATAGTACGCCAGAAAAAACGAGCATGTAGTTGCATGCCAAAACAGAGGTCCATGAGAGTACGTTCTTTATATGTACAACATTTTTAGATGGAAATCATTTTGTCATTTTCTTTTGTACAGGTTTAGTTTTCCTCTTAATTACAGTCAATTAGATGTCAGGAGCCAAAACTGTAGAGCCTCAGTTTCACAAAGACTCCAAAGGATCAGAAACAGATTCTGTTTAAATTTTAGACAGTTTTTGTCTGGCATTTGCGTGAAAAATACTGGTGCCATATAGGGTTAAACAGCTCCATCCATTTGTTCCTTTCCTTTTGGGGCCACTGAGGGTACAGCGTCTGTGTGCAGGGGTGCACAAGTTGATAGCAGACACAGAGTGAACTCCCAGAATGGCTGCGGTCTGATGGGATAGTGCAAATCTAACTGTGTGTTCCCCAATCCCACTGCTACTGCTGCTGCTATAGGGCTTAATGTCAGTCGTACATTACCAGCCCAAGAAAATCCCAGGCATGATTATGAAAAACGAGATTGGTTTTCACTGTGTTTAGGACATTTTCATTCCCGGAGATTCTTGGAAAGAGAGAGAGAGAGAAAGAGCACTGTGTCATTCCAGTATCGACATATTGAGATAGGAATGACTTTGGAAATGTGAAGAGCTTTGTAAAGGTATAGCAGCTTGTCCAGTTATGCTAATCTCACCTTGTAGCCTGCGTCATGCGGCTGTCAGGTGTCACCTCTGACAAATATGAACAAGCAGTGATGCATATGGGTTCATGCCTCACTCAAGCATTGGGGTAGAATATCAGAAGTGTCAGTGACAGCGACATATTATACAGCCAAATGCACTATATTTAGACTGACACGTGTAATCGCTCAAATAAATATGGGCCCAAAACCCACTTTCTCCTGCCACAATTATTTCTACATTTCCTTAAAATATATTGACAACACATCAAAATGGAATTACATAAGCATTTAGATTAATTATATATATTAAGTTTCTTTGCATTGTTAAGCTAAGAATGGAGCTTTCCAGAAGAAAAAAATTGTTTCGACATACATTTTTTTTTTTGATGTTATGCTAGTCAGAATGGTTCCGAATGCGAATGAAAACTAAAGAGACAGCAAAATGGAAGGTAGCAGATTGCCGTTTACGCTTTTAAGATTTTCTGAGCACTCAAGCCTTCAGTGTAAAACATCACAGGATTTCTCAAGTATGCATGAGTTATGACCATGATCTGTAAACATGTATTGTCGTATGTTGCATAAAACAATAAATCAAAGCTTTTGGTCTGTTAGTACTTGGACTGGAAAACTCAGTGTCACAATGAAACAGCTGTGGCTCCATGTAAACTGCTGTTGTGTCCTAAGGCAACACACTTCACACAGTAGTAAACCTGTGGTGTGTTTGTGTGTGTTGTGAAGTCTGATGATGCAGACTGGCATTCTCACTTTCATCAGTCTGTGCCTGTGGCTAAACTTGTAGAAGAGAATGACAGAATGATTGAATATCTTTATTAAATGGCTAAACACTTATACAATGGCTAAACACTCATAAAAAAACAACTAACTCATACTGATATGTTTGTCTATGTTTTTGTCCTCAAATGGGCATCATCCTTCGCAAGAAGGGACAGTTGTCCAAATGTATAATTTGTTAGAAAATGGGATTCATCTCTACTAGACCCTCTGTATGTCCAAATGCTTTAAAGGAGACATTTTTGTATTTTTCTGACTTACAGTATGTGGCTCAATAACAATACATTTTATTCACTGTAAACACCAAGAAAAAAAATCTGATCCACTGACTTCCTATTTCTGTACAGAATTGCAAAGTTGGTAAGTCCCACCTTTTCATTGTAAATTTTAATTGGAACAAAAAGGAAACTTTTAATTGCTTGTTCAGCCACATGGCCATTTTGAATCCTACGTGTTTACTTTAAATCAGATTTTTTTTTAATGCTCACACTTTACTAAAGACCAGTGGATATCAAGCATAATTTTCAGAACAATTCATGATTACTCAAACATTCATGAATTAATCCAAATGCAACTTTAAGGAAACTAATGACAAGAGAACACCATAAAGCTACAAAGTCACCAAAAAAAAAAAAAAAAAAAATTTACACAATAGGTCACCCTCCAAACACCATAATATTACTGTATGACTGAAAAAGTTGTACCTCTTGAGTCCTGAAACCCAAGACTTTTCTTCATCTTTACAAATGAGTGTGTATTGCTCAATCAACAATCTACTTTTCTGACTAGTGTTTTATTAGAAATACAGACTTACACAAAATGCTAACACTGTTTCTGTTTGGAACTGTATTCCTATTGAAATTCGTCAGCTGAGAAACAAGCAATTATTTAAAACAAACTAAAGTGAGACGTTTTGTCTTGTATGTAAACGATACTGTTGTGTAATGGATTGTTAGACTTTAAAATACATTTATATGTGCTGTAAATGAAATGTAAAAATGTAAAATTCTATGTTTACATGTGAGTTGTTATTTTTGACCTTCATGGACCCAGAATAACTAGGTGAAGGCATTGGTTTCAGCTAATGAGATCCATATAAATAAACAAAAAAAAAAAAAAAAACACTCCCACAGCTAAATTACACCTCTCTGAGACAACTCTCTTCGGTGACAAATAGACTTATCGGGAATCAAAGTAATGATATCGGGTCATTACTACAGCCCTTATTTCCAGATTTACCCTTTTCTACATTGCTTGCATAGCTGAAAGGATGTTGATATAGTCTCATATCGACCAACAGGAGCTCCTACTGATTTTACTGAAAGTGACAAGAACAATGTAAAGACACATTGTTAAGCATTGTCTGAAGCTTTAGTTAAATACCCCAAAAACTGTGACATCTATTATTTATTCTTGGCTTGGACATGGTAAAAATAGCACTGATAACAACGAGTGCAGTGTGTCGAGAAAAATGGCAACCCTGGCTTTAAAAATAGCTGGTGTCGGCCCTGACGCAGGCACAGACCACACATTGCACTTCATCCACACAATGAATTCAATTATGAAAAGAAATTGCTGAATCATGGCGATTTACTAAATGGGAATAAAATGAGATGCAAATAAGCATGCTACTATGCATTTGAGGCATTTTGTCACAGCACAAGCGCATAATGTTGATAAGAGAGGACAGGCCGAAATAATTCACTCCAGAGAGGAGACGGAAGACTGCAGAAAGAGCCAATATGTAGAATGTAGATTGGTTGTAATTTGTGATGCAATGCATAAAATCAATTATTCATACTTTAGCACATAACGTCCTAACCTTAGTGTAAAATGTACATTAGAAAGCCCATCATGAATAAATGCGCTGAGGTTTTAAGTAATGATTATGCTTTGATCCGCACATTGAAATAATCTTCTTTTTTAGATGATACGACAGCCCAATAGAAGGCTTAGATGTACCATTTAACATAAGGCTTCAGCTTCTGAGACTTTGAAATCTCTCTTTTTTAGCCTGGCTGTATTTTAACCATGACAGTTCACACAGCTCTGTCTCTCCCTGATCACTGCCACTGCCAATGTGTCAAAAATCTTGTTATGTGGTAAAAAAGACACCAAATCTTAAAGCATGCTGCCTCTAGCTCTGCCTGCACCAGACAAAGTGTTCCTGGGGACGGGATTTGCCTGTCTGGTGGCGGTGCCAGTGCCAGTGGTGATGCCAAAGACTTATCTCCCTTCAGCACCAGTCATTTGGAGATGTCTCTTCGCTTGTTCAGCGTGAGATTGCAATGACAGCTGATTTGCTTTGATTCGTATCTTCTAACATTCATAAAAATAAACATGATGGATTTAAACATGAAAAATAGTAAAACATAATTGCTATCATTAGGAATGTGTTATGGGAAATCTACATTTGATACCATTTATTTGTCATCATGCTATTACTATTGGGCATTTACGAGATTCTTTTCTATTGATGTTACTGGGACAAAAATCAGAAATAATGGTGAAGAAGCATCAGTAGAAGAATCTACTATTTTGCAAAATGAAGAATCTACTATTTGCAAATGTAGGCCTATCAAATAATCCATTTTATTTAAGCTATACCTTTCTTGCTGTGTAAAGAGAAGGGATCAGACTAAAAAACTAGAAAATCTAATTTTAAGTACTCACATGGCATGAGACAAATTACACAACCTTCAATATTCTGGGAGATGAAAGGAGATAGTTGTACACGTTTTAGCAGTAGGGAAGTATTTGGTTGGGGACCATGAGTTAAACAAATGTATTTCTGTGTTTTGTTTTGTTTTTTTCTTTAAATGCTTTGTTACAATTTATTATTTTGAGAAAAAACAATAATAATTAAACATCTGTCTGCTGATTAGCATTTAACTATGGTGAAATGGTGGTCGAGTGTCACTCAAGACCCTTTATGCCGTTCTTTTGTGTTTCTCTTAGTTTTTATCACTCATCATTTTGTCCTGAAATGTATCTGCCAGGGATATTTTGTTCCTTGACAAGTGGGCTCATCTGGTGGATGACTTTGGGCTTAATAAAAATCCTCTTTAGTGGATAATTTATTACAAATCCACAAGGACATTTTGTGAATGGCTCATTTGAAGCTTTTAAAACATAATAACAAAGTGTGCCACATCAAATCTTAGATTTATCACTTTCTTTGAATAGGAAATCAACACAAGTGGATTCTATTGTTTGTAATAGGTGTGCTTTTAATTAAACTTTTCTGTCATATAATCTTTCTAAACACACCGGTGACCTGTATTGTTAGTCCTATATTGCATAAAAAAATACTGGAGGTGCACGATAGCCGAGAGGTTGGCGCTCTCTTCCTCGTACAGAGATTGTGAGTTCAAATGTGGGCTCAGACCAAATCAACATCTCATGATTTCTTTGGGTGAAGTTTGCATGTTCTCCCCATGTTTTGTCTGGCTACTCTTCAGTATCAGCTTCCTCCAAAAGCATGCACATATATCAATGGGTAACACAGTAAACAATCCCCTGAGTGAATGACTGAACAAGAAAGTGAATGACAGTCCAGGGTGCTCCCCCACCTATTGCTTAAAGTCAGCATTTTAAACCATGTCACTCTGGAGTTCAAAATTCACTTGTAATCCCTTAAAAGAACAAAGCTATACTTTGGAACGTTCTTAAGTGAGATTTTTACAGAAAAAACAAGAAGAGGCCCTGGTTCAGAACAGGAACAAAAAAGGAGATGCTCATGCACAGAAAGAGAACACATCTTTTAATATTTAATTAAGAATAGACTTTGAAAATACACAAACTGTCTCTATGTGCAGGTTTTTTAAGACAAATAGTATTCTGCCAAAAAAGCCCAAATTATTTACATCAGCGTCTCCCTGATGCACCTCGGCACAAACCACAATGTTGCGCTGTGATTGGACGACACGGTGGCACATCGGTTAGCGCTCTGACCTCATAGCGAGAAGGTCCTGGGTTCGGCTCCCAGGCCCGGGGCCTTTCTATGTAGAGTTTGCTTGTTCTCCCCATGTCTGCGTAGGTTTCCTCGGGTGTTTCCTCCTACGACTAAAAACTCTAGGACTACAGATTAAAATTAGCTGTAAAAGTTAGAATCTACAAGTATGCCTGCCATTGTGCTTAACACATTGTACATTGTCTTATAAGCATTACCTAAATTGTCCACTGTGTCCAGCTGACCGTAAGGTGTTTAACTGTGCACTGGGTGTCTCTCCAGATTAATTCTCTAAATTTTGTGAAAATCACAAACATTGTGAGAATCCATCTGGTAGTGATGGGTAGATGATGCTCAAGGTGTGTATCACACTTTTCCCTTATTGTGTCGACACTAGATCACACTGTGTTGGTGTGTGTATAGGCTCCATCTGGTGGTTTAAAAATTTACTGCAGCCTTAGCCAATTACAAAGAAACGTCGTAGATATTTTTTTTCTTCCATATGAACAATTGAGTGTACATATATATTATGTAATTACATATATTATGTAATTTAAAAAATAAAGGAATATTTCTGTTCTTAGCAATATTCACTCAATATTTTTCATGCTTTCTTTTGGGCTTGAAAACGTTTTATACATTGTGCTTGAAACATTTGCACATGAAATGTAGAATTACATAATTTTATACATTTATATGAATACAGGTCTCCACACATGAGTTTGAAGTGGAGAAAAATATAGTACCAGCACGGGTCTTGAACCCGCGCCCCTTTGTACTCGGGATCAGCGGCCTAGCCAGTCAAGCCACGCAGCTAATTATGTCATCCACGTGCGGAGAACCATATAAATGTTAACCACACTATATTTGTATTTGCAAATCATGGTTATTTTTGCGTTTTTACATCACAACATTCACAGAAAATCCAGGGAAATCGTCTCAGAAAACATTTATGTAATATTTTACATGTTAAAAGAACTTATTATTTGGTTTTATTGTTCTTTTTTCCCCAGAGGCCTGGTGAAGCAGTGCCTCCTCTGACGCTCGTTGCTGCTCTCTGGTGTTGTATGGAACTGGTGCCTCAGTGACACATGATACAGAATGATACTTTTCGATACCGTAACTGCGTTGATCACGTGACTTTTCTTAAACGATGCGCTCGTTGACACAACTCGGCTGAGGCCTCGCTCTCAGCGCATGGCACATGTGTCGGTACCTCGGCTCGTTTAGCCCATCACTACCATCTGTAGAGCATGATAATAATAGTATCTATCTGTGTTAATATTTCTATCAGCACGCAATCTAAAATTGTTTCAGCAAAATGTGGCATTTAAGTTCCCAACTTCTTCAAAAGTAAGTAAGTGCAGTACGTGTTCTGTAGCACTATAATGTACCTTTATAGAAATTACCAAATCATAGCACATAGTCACAGACAGAATGATACATCTAATACAACATTTTATTGGTGAATAAAAATGTTCATCTGCTGACTGACTGATTCATCCTTGTGGTCAATCCAATCCATTTATAAATTCATAAGAAAAGTTATTTCTACAAGGTCATTCGTATGAAGGTCAGAGTGCAGGGTTCAATGCTCTTGTGTATTTCCGCTGTAAATCATCAATCACATGTGGGCGGGTTTTTTTCCACAGTCGACGTATAGATTGCTGTCTTTCAGAACGTGATTAAAGAACTAACTATGTACTCAGAAGCTACATGTACGGCTTCAAGGATAATACCATATCTATCTTTTATTTAATGCTGAGATGGTTTATAGCATCAGCAGACCCACACGTTGCGGGGTCTGAAGACATGCTTTTAGACTGACAAGGACGCAGAGCGAATGCCGAACCAGGGCCATCTGAACTCGGAGGGAATAGAGAATCAATCATGTGCCGTGGGGAGGTGAAAGGTGTCCGTGGCCTTCGATGTTCGGGCTACTGCCTCAGAAACACACACACCATCCGCTCAGCGCCTTTTATGCTCTGAATGACCTTTTTGAATGAAAAACCAAAACAAGATTATTGAACATATAATTTACATGTATATGACTAAAAGATACTGAAGTACACAATCACGACTTTATTTAAAATTTTAAGCTTGAAAGAATGCACAATCCCTGTTCAATTTTCAGTATTGATTTGCTGGCTTACCGGCTCACTAACTTACTTACTGGGGTCCTATTTGTACAACAACTGTGGTCATGAAAAATGACCATTCTTGCCTACATTTTAGTGTGAAGCACAGAACTTCAGTTGTGAACATGTGCAATACACATATTTATACAGCTAACAGAGCTATGTTTTCTGCTCATGCACTGCACTACAGAGCAAAGGTAATTTCACTTTCTGTTTTCACAAAGACTATTTTATAACGTGGTTTTCTGGGACATTACTGGTGTATTAAGTAAGTATTCAACTAGAATTTTCTGAAATGTAAATGTGTCAGATCTGAGAGTGTGTTTTGTAATAATAATGCATTGGATTTATACAACGCTTTTCATGACACCCAAAGAGCTTCACATTATGCATTATTCATTCATTCCATACTGGGTAGTGGTAAGCTACTATTGTAGCCACAGCTGCCCTATGGCAGACTGACGGAAGCGAGGCTGCCATTTTGCGCCATCGGCCCCTCTGACCACCACCAACCATTCACACACACACCAGAACCATACTAGGCAATCTGGGTGAAGTGTCTTGCCTAAGGACACAGCAACGAGTTTCTCCTCTGTTCGCCCCACTGTGGCACCTGAGGTTCCTCCGCGGTCTCCCATCCGAGTACTGCCCAGGCCCAACCCTGCTTAGCTTCTGAGATCTGACGGGATCAGGCTTTGACATGCTGGTATGGCCACATGCCAGCATGTGATCATTAATAACTTACATGGTGCCTGTGGACGGCCAATCACACTACAGCACATTGGCAATACCTGTAATGAGGCCTTCCCTATCCCTTCTCCAATTAAAGCTACATGTACTACATGATGTACCTTGTCATCGTGTTAAAAAGTGACCAATCTGAAATTCAATACTGTGTAATAAGCCTTACTTATGAGACCATGCTTTGTCGTGAACAAATATGTAAATATGGCATATGTTACTTCTCAGTCATATCCAGTAGATCAGGAGAGGAAATATAACACAAAAGTCATGGTGGACAGAAATGAATTGGAACTGAAAAAAAAAAAAAATTACAATTTCCATTTTTATTCAAGCGACATAGGTGTAGTAGTAGTAGTTAGTTTATTTGAAAGGGACAGAACATTAAACACTGTTGCCATGTTAGGTGCAACCGATCACAAAGAACAAAGACATACAGTACAATACAATACATTAATAAATAAATGATATAAGTATTTACCGTAACAAACACACAATTCTATTGTTCTAATGTTCACATCTTTGACTGGCTTTGAGCCATCGTTTGATCTTACAGTTAAAGAGTCACAAATCCGTGAGAGCTTTCAGTCAGCAGGTATTGTGTTCCAGATCTGTGGATCCTTAACTGTGTACGCGCTCTGACCAAATGAGGTCTTACATCTGAACAGTCTGCAGTCTCCGCGAGGTCGTAGCTTGACCCCAACAGCTTCCCTCTTTTTGATCAAATCCCCAACAACAACTGGAGCTAAGCCATTAAGGCATTAAAAAAACTGTTTTAGAAATGAGTACTTTATAAAATTATCCAAACGTAATTAGCTGAGTGCTAATTCACAACAAGCAAAAAGAACATGTGTTCACTTTGATTATTTCACACTCACTTACATACGCAGAAGAGTATTTTTTTGCATATACATTACTAAGGACCAACTACTGAAAATACACTTTGCGTTTGAGCACAAGTTAAAGGAACCGTGGAACTAAAACTTATAGTAGTGTTTTTGTAGATCAAAAATAAAAGTCAAGTGAGGGTTGCAGGTTTGTCTCTACACAATTTGAACTGGCAACTTGATGATCTCCATAGAGTTTAAGTTTATGATTGAATTTGATGCTGAGGAGAAGCAAGTGGATAATGATCTATCAGAAAGAATAGCACAACAACCACTTACAAAAAGCATAGAATTGGACTTTGATAAATGCTGATTAATATCCCAACAACATGCATGGTGTCTTCTTTTGCTTCACAACTTTAGTTTCTTTTCAAAGACGTGTTTGAGTTGCATTTATCTTGTCGACATGTTTTGGCCATGTTTCTTGTTCTCTGGAGAAGGGTGAGGCAAAAGAGGAGCACTCTGTTGTCATGATTAATACTATCGGTGATCTGCTTTCAGATTTCAGTTGCCTTCTTGATCCAGTGTTTGTATGTATTGTTTTAGACGCCTCAGGAAGAAGCTGAAAAACGACATGTCACAAACCTCGACCAATGATTGTCCTGAAGATGGCTCCCAGACAACAGCAGAAACATGTCAACATCTCAAACACATAAGCTATAACAGAAACTAAAAGTGTGAATACTATGTAGAAACATGGAGTGTGTTGTGTTGAAGCTGCAGTCAGACTTGTCCATTGTCCAGCTGCCACATAAAATCCTCCACCAGCACTGATGGCTGAACCGCTGTGAGAAAAGAGGGGCATCCACACCATCCAGACTCACACCTCACTCACCTTTCTTGCCGAACTAAAAACGAGATCGCTTTCTTATGATTCATCTTATCTAATTGTCCCTCAGAGCTTTTCATCAAAACAATGCTGAAATATATATTTTTAATTGTGTTGTGAACAAAACCACGTAAACCTAAACCTGTTTTTTTCTGCCTTAAAGGTTTCAAATAGAAGGATTGTTTCTTGCTATTCTCTAGTCTGCACAGCAATAGGATAATAAAGTGTTTGGGTCTCAAAGCTTGCAAACTTATTTTTACTGGAATTCAGTCCTGTTTTTCATAATAGTATATTTTGTTCATTTGAAATAGAGTCTATAAAGTTGAGGCTGAAATTTTCAAGCTACTGAAGCTTCTCAGAAACAGGACAACCTTGACTGTGGAGACAAAGAGCCTGGAAACTGCTATTTGAGCGCTTAAAGTGTCTGAGACATACATTACTGTAAACACTCTGGTGATGTATTTAAAATGCATTGCAATGCTGTCTACTTGATCATTTAAAAGTATGCATTATTTTAGCACATTTGAAGACAATTTAACAAACATGCATGTAGATTAATTTACTTTGAGCATAGTACCTGTTCATTTCTAACTGTTCAAGCTTGAGCATCAGCATTGACACAAAAAAATCCTTTTACAGACAATAAGTGTCCTTTGGTGAAGTATTCCACTGCTTTGTAAAGTCTTTAACACTTGTCAGAGAAAAACAATCACAAATAATTGTTCATTGAGTGAGTTTTCATTTTTTTTTTTTTTTTTAGACTGAGGTAGCCTCATAGAAATTAACTGAACAGGAAATGAACATGTTACTGTGTTACAGTGTGAATTGGCAACACAGTAAAATTACTGCCATGAGTTGACCTCTGTCCAATGTGTTTCCCCACCTAAGGCCCAAAGTAACTGAGGTATCCAATCATCCATAACACAAAACATGTGGTAGACAATAAATGAAATTTTACATTTGAATGACCCAAAACCAGTGGAGGGACATTGTGTGCCAAACCAAATGCTTTGTCTGGAACGTTTTACAAAATGAACCTAGCTACTATGTAAATGAGATACCAAGCCTTCACATAAATAAAGGCACATAGACCACTTTTAGGTTTTTACATTCATTAACATGTTCATGAGTTTGTTGCTGTTTCCCAACATCAGTCATACACTTTATTCCAGTTTTTTTTTTTTTTCTAACCTTGAGAACACAATCACATTTCTTGTAAGATGTTCTCAAGAATAAACTGCAATTTTCTCAAGGTCTCATATTAAAAATTGTAACACAGGTTTTGATATTCCACCTTCGGCTATAGGATCCAAACAATAAAATCAATATACGTATACTGACTGCAACAAGCAAAAGTAAATCACAGTGCAACATGTTGAGGAGAAGGATGAATGTTTTATTTTGCTTTCACTTCCTGGTGTGAATTTGCCAACAACATTTGTCTGAGGTAATGGCTTTGTCAGTTATGTCATTGACTCACCATGGGAGACAGTCAAGGAGGGATCACAGTTTTGGGCACACTTGGAGAACTGGTAACTTGTATATTAGCTCCCGATGGGGTTCTGCGCTTCCGAATGCTCTGCCGCGACAAATGCTGAATATTTCACAAAATGGAATGCAATAAAAATGAAAGAAAACAATTATGTGATGTTAACATGGAGAAGAACTTGTTCAAATGTCAAGGTTTGCTGAATGAGTTATGTGTCTCACAATCTTCTCAACAATCCCCCGTCGAGATGCGGCCCTCATTGCCAAATCAAGTTGTTTTCACTCCAAAATAGCTTATTTCATGTTTGTTTTGGAAGCCGTTAATCAAATTTCGAAATAATGATGTGATGTGGAGATGCGTGCAGGTCAAGTTTTGTTTGAAGTGAATCATTATTCAATATACGGCTACAATAAAGTCAGCCGTGCCATTCTCCAGCAATGCCTTCGCTTGCTCTATTTTAAGATCTATTTTGATATTCGGTCATGAATATGAATCTAGCATCCCACCGGGCTCTATTAAAACAACAACAAACACGCTAAAAATCCATATATCCATGTCATACTGACCACACAGCTGCAGAAATTGGGTGGTCAATTGCATTTTTTGAGTATCTGTACGTTTAGGCCTATGGGACATCTGATGAAAAGAAAAGTCCAGTCTGTTTTGATACTGCAAGTTGAGTGCATATAGCATAATGCTTAAGGGATTTGTCCTAAAAACGTCTAATCGATTCAAAGATCTGCATTTCTGTGGACGGCAGACAGTGTTTTCGTTTCTCTAAGTCAGTCCAAAATGTTACAGCGAGAGTGCTCATTAAAAAGGGAGAAGTGGAGCTCTTTCTCCTTCACTGGGCACCAAAACCAATTGATTTTTAAGATGCTATGTTTTATCTCCATAAAATACTGAAAGGATTGTCACTGGTTTACATCAGCAAACACTCGGGTCTAGCTTTTTTCACTTTTGAACCTTCCAAAGGAATAAAATAATTACCCTTTCTCTCTTGGATGATCCCAATTACTCAACTGTTTTCCTTAGACTTTCATAGAGTCCATGGTCCACAGTTCAGACAGACTTGCCCTTTCTCTTTAGCACTTATCATGCTTATTTTAGTCTCTAAATAAAAGGCCTTTAATAGATAATTGGTCAGGGTTTTTCTCACTTTAGAGAAGTCATGATGACACCATGCACCAACTATAATAGATGTTTCAATCTTTTGTCTAGAGATATTAAAATGTGCTAATTTCACTGTAACTTTGTTTGCTTTAATTGTAGGTCTGCTGAATTTAGTTCAGTCAGTATTAAAAAACATAAAGGCACGATACCCAATTTTTGTGCTGTGCCCAAATATTTATCTTGAGCTTTTTAAATCAGTCAACCAGTTTTGTTCACTTATTTTATGCATTATGAAAAAACTAGGGGTGCACGGTAGCCAAGTGGTAAGAGCTCTGGCTTCCCAACAAGGAGGTTGTGGGTTCGACTCCCGGGTCAGACCATATCAACATCTCACGATCTCTCTGGGTGGAGTTTGCATGTTCTCCCCGTGTCACCGTGGGTTTTCTCGGTACTCCGGTTTCCTCTCACCGCCAAAAACATGCATGTTTAGGTTAATTGGGCATCACTGTAAATTTCCCTTAGTGAATGACTGAGAGAGTGAATGGTTGTTTGTCTAACCCTGCGACGAGTTGGCCACTGTCCAGGGTGTTCCCCCGCCTAAGCCCAAAGCTACTGGGAAAGGCTCCAGTCACCCGTGACCCCTAATGGGATTAAGTGGTAGAAAATGAATGAATGAATGAATAAAACTAGAATATTTATTCACCACAATGTGTTTGGCAAAGCTTCTCACAATGTTTATAAGATTAGAAGTCTATATGCTATAGCTGCAGTTAGCCATATCAATGCACTTCCAAGATTTTAGTGGACCAACATTCTATTTTATTGAAGTAGACAAGAACACTGCATCTAGTTTTAGAGAAAGTTACATTTAGTGTTATTCCGAAATGTTTAAGTTATGGTTCATTTTCTTGCATTTGAGTATAAATGTGGCTCTACCAGAGGATTTGTATTTTTTTTTTTAATCCATCTGGAGAGACCCCAGCTGTGCGGTTGCAGACGACCACTGTGAGCCAGATTCAAGCCAGGTGCCAAATTGGCCGCCCAAACATTGGTTATGGCTATCTTAAAATCCATCTTTCAAATTTTGCAAATACTGGATAGAGATTTTTTTTTTTCGTTGCAGGGTTAATTCAGAGTGTAACCTAATTTGACCTCATTATCAATTTGCTGTAATTCTGCATTAAAACAGAGGCTGGCTCTAGCATTAGATACTCTACTAACATTACTGAAACAGACTTGGTACTACGGATATTAAGAAGTACAGGAACTAAAAGTTGAATTTAAATAATAGGTCTCCTTTACCAGAGCATATGAAGTCACAACAGAAAAACATGAAAATGAAAAAAAAATTATAACATAAAGATTTTAAAATTCCTTTGTTATCTAAGCTTTTTTCATCTATCTAGCAAGCCTTATTTGTGTTCCAATACCTTCCTAACAGCCGCTGTGGCTCATGCTCTGGCTACCTGCTGTTAGCTGTTTAGATGAGCTGTGTGCCATTGCTTTGTTGAATAAAAAAGACACTATTAGAACAGGCTCTATATGTTTAAGATGTGGGCCTGGCTTATTTATTTAGAACTGGATGTGTTTGTGGATATAAGTAGAACTCCTGGTGGGTTTATATGTAAAACACTAATACACCTCAGTGGATATATTCAACACTGTCAGTTTGTCTATTTGTGTCTATTTGTTGACCACATAAAACAAGATTGCGTCAAGCGGTGTTTACCACAATCCTCTCCCTTACACTTATCACTAAAGCAACATGTTTGTGTGTGTCTAACCACTTACAGCCTGTTGCGACAACTACGCAGCTGGAATTAAAAATGGGCTTGCATGTAGCAGCACCTCCCTGTGAGCAAAAGAGGACTAGGGGATCTCTATTGAGCAGTAATCAATGCAGAATCCATCTCTACTGCGAGGATAAAGCACTCTGCAGCCATGTGTGGTCAATGATAGATGTTGCTTAAAACCTGAACTGGAATTTTTGTCAATTGTGGACAAAATAGGTCGCACAGACAACGACCAGTGTGGCGATTCATCACTGTTGGCTTTGACTCCAGGGAAGAGGCAAAGGAGTGGCCCTTGTTTACTGTGGCCATCTGTTGAGCTATTATTGGACTTATTCAAAGGTTACTAGTGGTAGCAAAACCATATGTATTAGGTTAATTAGACACGTAGCATGAAAAAGTGGTGCGGTAGTAAATAAAAATATGAGAATACTACAACAAAACACTTAAACTCTGTCGACAAGCACATAGAAGTGATAAACTGGGCAGAGCCTGGAGGACTAAAGGGGAGTGTGAAGGGTGGAGTTTGGAGGGTTACCTGGAAAATCTAGATATATCCTGTCTGGTCACATGTTCATTTCTTAAGTTTTAATGGGCGTGATTGATTAATGGATTAATCAATAAACATGTTTTTGAAATACATTGATTTATTTTGCAGAATTATTGAGCAATTCACAAAACTCTTTTACCTTGACCACAAAAAGTGTGAGTTTGTTCTGAATTACAGACAGCCAAGATGCTCCCTTGTGAATACATTTCATTTGCAGTGTGTTGATTTGAGCAGAATCACTATTTGTAAAAAATGTGAGGTTTAGATCTCAAATGAGTGTCATTGAGCAGACACATAGATATCCGCAACAAGTGTTTGTTATCACAAATACTTCCTCGGTGCAGTTGACGGTGATGTCACACTTTGCTAGAGATTTTCTGACCCCAGTTCTGTTTTTGACTCTTTGACTCTAGAATGCAAAAAGTTCACTAAAACCTACAAAACAGAATTAAATTAAATTGAAGAAATGCTTTAGAACTCTGTGGTTTTCATGGAGTTATCTCTGGGAGTCCCCATGTTGACAAAACTGAAACTGATGCAATGGAGCTCACCCTGGTTCCAGAAGTAAATTACCCCATTGTAAAGTGCCATAGGCATTTTGAAAATTTAAATATTAGAGTTTAAAGATACATTGCGGTCTAGCCAGCTACATGCTAACTCAGATCCAGAATGCAGTTCTTTTCAGTCTAAAAACATAACTATAACTTAAAATTAGCAAATGTCTTTATAACTTGCAGTTTATAAAGCCGCAGAAATAGATTTTAAACAAAAATGCTGATTAGCCTCAAGAACATTTTTAAACTTGTGTTTATTTATTTATTTTGAACCCCTATTGAGATTTAACATGGAAGCCCATTCTTGTTGAACCAGGAAGTGGGCGGTCACTGTTGCTTTGAAATATTGTCAACATAGATTCCTGATTGTTTACCAACTACATTTATTTATTTAGGTGCATATGCTCAAAATAAATTTAAAGTAGTTTTGCTATGCTAAAAAAAACTTTTGTGTGTTTGGAGGTCTTGAATGCTCAAGAATCAAGAATAACGTTACAAATTAATCTACATTTTAATGTAACATTCTCTGTTGACCACAATTACATAATGTTTTTCAGGTATGAATACAAATTGTGCTTTTATCTTGCATAAGTTGGTGGGAAAATGGTAGATATGTAAATTCCACATATTGAATTAAACTCAGTTTCAAGAAAAATGACAGTCCCAAAATTAGAAAGCCCTGTAATCTTACATGTGTGCTGCATGGCCTCAGTGAGAGTTCACAGTAGTTTATCTTACAGCAGCTTGTGTTTTAAATTCAAACAACATCTAGATTAGTGGGCCACAGGTGCAGGTGCTACAAGTCAAACACAAGTGTATTTCAAGTTTTTCCTCAAGTGTAGCCTACTATTTTATTCATGGGGATGTTCTCAAGAGCTATCCATAATGAATGCCGGAGCCGTGGCCTTTTTGCTATGAGGTTTTGACATGAAAGAGGGGCTACCTCTAAACCAATGTAAGATTGATATAAAAAGACATCTGGAGAGCCTTCAAAGAAAACCATGCATCCTATTTATTACAACTCTGCACTCGCATTCACTTCCTGCCACACTTCAAAGTTTACAGATTTACATTCAGCGGCATCTGCTCCTTTTGCTGCGTCACCGTGGAGATGCACACTACAGCAGTTTCACATATTTTCACATCTCTCTTGTGCATAAACATATTTACATTTATTATTTCAATATATGCTACATACGAGCTGTGTTTGCTTTGCTTAAAAATTACATACATACATACACGTAGGACAGACAGATTGGTGTTGTATTGCAATACCACCATGCAGATAACTACACACCCTATGAGAGTTCAACCACAAGACAGCTTTAGTTTGTTTATAAGACTGAACACAGGACTGTAGACGAAAGAGAAGGGGCTTCCCGCTGAGAATCTAGTGTCTTGAAGTGTGGATGTGAGAGAGGAGTAAGCCTTTTTTTCATGTATTAAGAGCTGCTGGAGAAACATGGGTCACAATATAACTACCTTATTGGAAGATCACAAAGTGCCCCTATCTTAAATAATGTGTCTTTCCCATTCAGTCAGAATCAGCCATCTTTAATACAGAACACTTTTCTTATAGCTGTCTATTACATGATCTGCCCCACCTCACCAGTTCTTATGTAATGACACATGGAGATCAACAAGCAACAGCGACTAGCATCCCTCATCGCAAAGGGTTACAATCAAACACACAGACAGCGATAAACTGCTGCAAACACCGGCAGCGTCGTATGATGCGCTCTGCTAATCAAATAGAGTCTCACACACATTTGATTAGCAGTTAATTTCAAGGAAATGCAAGTAGTTGTAGCATATGCCTTTAATTTCAGAGGTAAAATGCATTTAAAGAACCACCAGAAGCTTGCACAAATTTTTGTCACTGTGGAGGACTGTTGTTTGCTCAACAATCCTCCACAGTGCAGCAGGCTTCAAAGTGAGTTACATGTCTCACTCAAGCTTTATTTTAAGTGCTCCTACAGTGCCAAACTAAAAAAAAAAAAAAAAATCCTTACAGGTTTCAATATCATCAATGTGTTTTAATGAGTCACTGTTAAACTATTAAGTCAAGTACTAGAAACAATGAAGAATTGACTAATGCTGTCGGTGCATCAGAATTCTTCTCTAAATGTACCTATTACGTTGGATGTTACAACCACAGTGACTTTAGTATGTAAATGTGAATGTTCCATTTACTGCATTTGTCAACACACATTTTCTATTTGGTGTATCACTTTATACTTTGTGAAAAAGCTGTAATGAAAAAGAAATGTAAAGACAAGTATAGCACTTTAGTTGCGGCTTGTTCAATGACGATTGCTTAAACAAACTCAGTGCCTTGTCGGAGCACGTCCTCTGTCCCCTGCTGATGTTTGATACAGAAAATCAATCTTGAGCAAGGATTTCAATATGGCCGTCTTTCATTGTGCCGCTGGAGTCGCAGGCAAGGGCAGATATTTCAGAGTCGTACTTCTTTCTGTCTCGGCCACTAATGAGACAAACGAGCGAGCTGCGGCTGGAGCCTGCATGTTTAAGAGGACAAATACCAAACACTGCCTTTGAAAAGATATGTCTGCTTTGGAAAATAGAGTTTATTTACATTTTTGAATATTCTTTTAATTTGTATAAATTCAGGTTTATGAATATCTTGTGCATATCTTTATATCATTAAAGGCACTGTATGTGATGTTTGTAGTCAAAAACATTGACAGTAGTTTGTTTTTGTTAACTACGCTGTAAGATTCAAAATGTTTCATTATGAGGTGTTTTTCACAACTTTAATAACAAATAAGCATGAATTGAGCTGTGTCAGCATGCTAACAGACATAGCAACATAAAAAAACAACATAAACAAAGACACTTCCTTGATTTTAGAAGCAAATCCAAATAGAATGAGTAATACAAACTCATTTTAGTTTTCATTTTTTGACAATATTGCTAAAAAAAAAAAAAAAAAAAACACATTGTAAGTCAAAACAAATCTATAATTGATTCCAACAAAATATAATACACTTCAAACTTTGGACATTCATTTGTGTGTTTTAATTTATTGCCAAAACTTGCTGAAATATATATTGTTGTTATAGTAATAGTGGGGTTAATACTGATCTCAAATTTGGATTAACTCATTCCCATTTCCATTTAATACATGAAGGGATCTTGAAAATATTTCTATAGATAAATATCAACAAAAACTAAGTTTCTAATGGGATATTCTACCAACTGTTTTGACCTATTGTCCCAATCCTGACACAAATTCAAAACTGTTGATTTACACATTTAGCCGTCAACTTTTTCAACAATAATTTGAACTTTATAACACCAGTTTTAATCCAAGACCAAGAAGCATAACATAAAGTCTTTGCTCCTGAAGAAAAGAGATTTGTCATCTGAAAACAAATGACTACTTTTTAGGAACATTAGAAAGTTTTCTCTTAAGAATCTGTGGAATATTTCTGGTTGACTTACCTTCAGTTGCCACCCACGGTATTTTACACTCCAGCTGTTTTATGGGGAATTAAGCAGGCTGTAGCGTCAGTGAAAATTGGATTATAGGGGATATATTTTAATCTCACGTGTCAACAGGTTAAAATACCTTGAAGAAAGAAAGACGAGGATGAAGAGGACAATGGCACGTGGACCAGAGGAAAAATCAATCACGCCTGGAACACAGCAGCAGCGGTCAGGGCATTCTGTAATGAAAATGACTTCACATAAAACAATTTCTCTGGATTATATAGTCTCTGTAGAATAAGGTCATCGAGCTGGAAAAAGGACAAACATACTTGGTATTCACATCACAGTTTTTACTTCTGAGGCCTACGCTAAGTGTGTGATTAAATGTAAGCTCAAGGGTACACCAAAGGATGAGCTAAGCAACGGGTCGTCATAAGAACAACTCTTGTTTCAAAGTTAGGATTCCATTACACAATAACGGAACTATGAAAAGAAAGACTTTTTTATTGTGTTTAGAATCTGAACAATTTCTAGGTTACAGTTTTTGTTGAAGAGTAATGGCAGGAACTCCAAATGATTTAAAGGCTGCAATGCATTCACAATTTAACTTGCAGGTCATATACACAAAAACACATTTGATCAGTTTTTTAATTAAACTTTATTTTTTTGGTTTGCTGTTAGCTATAAAATATGGAAACCCATGTTTGAAGCTTCCTATGGGTGGACTGTAAGAATCAAAGGAAAGACACTTTGACATAATGCCAGTTTCTAAGGCTTTAGTCGAACTCATGCTGGATGTGTTTTAAAGATCTAACTTAGGTTAAGGTTAGGCTGAGGTACGCTTTATTGTCCCTGCAGGGAAATTTGTCCTCTGCATTTGCCCCATCTTTCAGTGTCTCTGGGTCATCTCCTCAGAAGCAACGAGCAAGCACGCGGGAACGAGATGTTCCAGCTTGTCTTGGTCAGGACAACTTAGCTGGGTCACTTTCCCCAAAGGTCCATGTTTTGGGTCGATGAGAGAAACTTGAGTGCCAGGCGGTTATCACACAATTATACACACAAGGAATTGATGAAGTGAATTTCATTAAAATATACTGTATTATCACAGGACTAAAAAGAGAAACTATAAACACCCATAAAGCAGAGAAGCAAAAAAATAAATAAAAAGAATGTTGATGTCCTTTTCTATCTACAAACTTATTTATATATCCTGTGATTTTTATGTGTCTGCGTGGCAGCCTGTGTGTCCAAGACAAATTTTCTTATTGACAAAATAAAGAAATCTTTATTCTTGTACATGTTGCTCATATACAGTACATAATGCAATTAGAAAGCAACTAGTCAAGACTTAGTCTAACTTTTATTTTGGAGACTGAAGACTTATTATTTTACTGAAATTGAATTTGAAATACAATTTTTGACATATCCTTCTTTTGTATTTGTCTTTTAGAATCTTGTCAAGATACATATTACAATTATGAAAATATACTGATGATTGTTACAGTTGACTATCCACAAATTAACCACTCAAATATTCCTACAATAATATTCATAAAAAGCTTTAAAGACAAATTCCCTCAAATCATCTTAAAAACTCAGGTCAAGCTGTGAACACGTTGGGTGTTCACTAAATCCGCCCAGGCTAATTTGCACACCTGGACCAAGTAAAGAGCCTGAGCCCATAAAACCGCGCTCGCTAAACTGGCTAAGCTAAAACACTGTTAACAGCTGCAGTACCGGGGGATGTGGCGCTAATGTAAGCCCGCGTTAATCCTTAATGGACAGAACATTTGGTCTGTTGCCTTTCCGGTCTTTACAGCGCAGCTCACACAAGACTCTTAATGACGCCCATTCAGCACATGTAACTGTAGAATGTGCTATGTCTCATTTACAAACATATTTTAACCAGCAGAGACTATTAAACAAAAAACACTGAGGAGACGAGAGGATTCTTGGAGAGCTTTGATTGTTGATGATAGTAATTTGTATGATACGTATTCTGTTGAAATGAGAAAATGAGAAAGCTCACCTCTTATTTTGCAACAGCTAATTATGGGTAATTGCTTCTTTGCTGTGATGAGCTAAATGAAATGTTGGCTAAAATATTTAATTCAGCCTTAGCAACAATCAGATACACTCTTCGGAGACATGAGCGATGAGAAATTTCAAAATTCAAAAGGCTTGCAAGGAACGCAGCTAAAATTAAAAAAATAATAATAAAATAAATAAATCTTTAACAACATTATGATGATAGATGACATGTATGTTGAGTCTTGATGTGCAAACAGATCTGATTAGAACAAAAGCAGCCATAATTAGGCCTTAGTAAAAGCCATTTTTGCATTATAAATTATAATTTTTATAATGGGCATTCCAAATATTTCTATGATAGGTCATCCTTCTATATCAGATGAATCTAAGACATTATTTATTGCAATGTGATAATGTCAGAGGTATCTCACGCTGGTTTTTACATGTCTTTAGGCCAGGCTCAAAATAGTCAACCAGACTGACCACACCTTTGTAAACCAGACCACGGCCGGTCTGACTGGCCAAGCCCGTGCCAGACAGGACACGCCCCTTTCATAATGGCCACCCCCCCACCCCCGCGGGATGTTGGTGAAGGATGTTTCACAAGCAGGAAAGCAGGTGAAACACAAAGTGGTGCCCAACCCGTCGATCTTTGTGGGAGTCGAGATCCATACCAAAGCCCAGTCTGTTTATAGACCAAACTTTAATTGCGAGCTACAAGCGCAAAACTACACAAGCGTGAACTACACGCTCAATCTACCAAGTGCGATATGCGTGACCTACAAGTGTGAATTACTAGCACAATCTCATAAGCGCTAGTTTTATATGCGGCTGCAAGAATTCTGCACAGCAGCTGCCAGCCGCACTGCGCTACCCGACAACACGACTCTGCGCACACGCTCAAAAGAGGGATGATAGAGAAGAAAGGAGAGGAGCAGGAGAAGGAGACAGAATTCTACCTGCTCACGCAGTGTTGTCCAACCTACAGCAGTTTGTTTGTTGTTGATGCAAACTGTTACCATGGTTAATCTCCAATTACTCATAATACAGTAATTTGAAGCCCTACAACTGAGGCGATGAAAGCTTGAACTCTTCAATTACTTTTTTTTCTTTTTTGGAGACACAATATTTTATTTTCAAATACTGTGTTACATTGTAGTAGGTTTATAACTTACATTTTAATGAAGTATTATGACACTATTAAAGAAAGTCTATATAGAGCAACTAGTCTAAAAATAAAATTTTTCAACATTGCAAATTTAATTAAAAAATGTAAATCCATTGGTAGTCTTCGGGCTGTGCTCAGACTAAAAGTAGCGTGCGAGCTGAAAAAGGTTGAGCACACCTGTCTTATGGGATCCAGTGTAGAAGACACATAGGTCAATTTCAAGTTCTGAGCTGAAGGTGGAAAATCCTACATTCTATGGTTATATTATTGCCAACTTGTAATCAATATAAAATTTGTTTTTCAACCAAATTTAAGATAAATCTGAATCAGACAACAAAATAAGAACTTTTTTGCAAATATACAACTATTGGGCCTAATAGTTTAATAATAATAATAATAATAAAAAAGACTACATAATATGTCTGATTCAACCCTACTGTTTTTACTGTAGCAGTGTGGTCACAGCAACAGTAAAACATATTCAGCAATAAGCTTCTCATAAAAGAGTCAGGTAAAGGACGTCAAGTATATGTGTGCATGTTATGTGATTGAAAAACCATTTAATGGAAGTGAAAATAAACAATATGCATATCCAGGCCGTTGAGTAATTGTGGCTGTAGCGTCTCCCTCCCACTCCCTCCAGCTCTGCAGCTTTAGCCATGTCCAGTTTGCAGCGCGCTCTGTTCTGTCCTCTGGAGTAAACCATCTGCTGTCCTGTTTATTGCCTCTATCCCCAGTGGTGCCCCTGTGCCTCACACCAGACACCAATTAGAGAGTTATGCATTAGACATTTCACTTCTCGCTGGCACTCATTATGTCATTTTCACTTAGAGTTGGCCTGGCCATCTTCTGCCTTTCTGAGCTTTCTAAAAACTTTGAACACTCACAAATTCTACCAAAACAAGGTGTTGTGGAAAAGGTTGTGTAGGAGTCTCTGCATATTGCAATAATGCTACTGAATCATAAAAATACACCTAAGCAAAGCTGCTTCTTTAAACTGTCTCGATAAGATTCAGATAAATAAAGTCGCTATATCAGATATACCAGATCTATACCAGAGTTTTAAGATTATTTAAATACTTTTTTATAATCATATTCTAACATTGCTTCCTCATCAAACACACCGCTGAGGTTTTGTCGCCAAGGTATTTTTCTTTCAGCCAGAAGCTGGAGCTCTAACTCTATTCTGGATGTGGGAAACACATGACTGTCATGTGTGCCTCACTACGCTTTTTTTTTTTTTTTAATTGGAAAGGATTTCAGAGTCAGGTTACTCAGAAGCATGTCTGAAGAACAAGAACAAGGGAAACAATACATCTAATTCTGATGATAGAACAGTGGTTTGGGTGACCAAACAACAATTATTATGTTTTTGAACAGATTAGTACGACTTTTGAACAAAACAATCAAACACAGTGTTGCTGTAAATCCAGAGTCAGGCACAGGTCTGGTATGGTTTAAGTTTTAAGACCTCAAAATGTTCGTTATTATAAATCATGCTAATTATTGTAAGAAAGCATGGCCCATTGATGTAAAAAAAAAAAAAAAAAAAACATAAATAAATTAAATACTGAATTTTGAACATGAACTGTGCACGTACATGCATATCAAAAACATAAACGTTGTCTAAAACTATTAACCACAATGAAAAAAAAAAAAAAAAGACTTTAAAATGACAGCATTGACGACAGGTGTAAAGTGGAAGTGTTTTGGATTATTTCATAGCCGTTAGTTTTCTAGTAAGGACTGCTGGGTGAAGGTTGCATGACAAAGTGCCTCCTGGAGGTTTGCAAACATGGGGCGTCTGAGTACAGGTCTGAAGCCATTTTTCATGTGTCTTTTCGAATCAGTTTTGCCCTGGTAGTATGTGGCCATACCAGCTTGTTAAAGCCTGATCACGTCAGATCTCAGTGGGCGAATAGAGAAGAGACTCGTTGTTGCGTCCTCAGGCAAGACACTTCACCCACATTGCCTAGTATGGATCTGGTGTTGTGTGTGTCTGGTGGAGGGACCGATCGGTCTGCCCCAGGGCAGCTGTAGCTACAATTGCTTAAAATGAAATGTAGCATTTAAAATATCATCTTATCTTTCCAAGAACTGGTCTTAACTTTTGCGTATTCTTGTAGACACAGTGAGAAAATTCCTGCCTCTCATCACTCATTATCATATGATTAACATAGCATTAGCATGAAAAAGCGCATACATCAACATCGAGTGAAGGACAGTGGATAGTGCCAAGTCCAAACTCATAAAACATGGGCGAATGCTTTTGACACATGAATGCAGTGTTTTGTTTTTTTTCTGAGTTCAGTCTCAATTTAATGCAAATTGATTCACAGCACTTATTAGTATTTCATGTTTTTTTTTGGCAAAAATGCACACCCAATCCAACTTTATTTGCAAAGTACATTTTATAACAAGGCAGTTTCCAAAGTGCTCTACATAAAGTGAACATCTATATTTTCTAAAACTACCTCCAGTTCAATCAGTTTCTTTATGAGACCTATTTTCTGAGTTTTTAACCATAATTTAACAATGTTCCCCTATACGATTACTTTACTGGAATTTGTATTTTGATTGTTTCGTGCACATTTGAGTAATCTTGTTTGGTCCTGCAGACAATCCTGTTTGTGCCATCACCTATCCCCGCCTGCTTGTCTTTACTTGTAATCACCCAGAAAACTCCCGAAAACTGGTTGGAAAACTTAGGTTGATAGCTTGTGCTTTTAAACAGATATAAAAATGCATATTCTGATGTGAATACTGATGATCCTAAAACATCATTTATTGCAGTGCCTCAAAGTTGCACCATCCCAATCTCACACCAGGCTTACACTCCCTTGTCTTCAGCAATAATAAGCTGAAGTGGCAGATATGTGTGGAGCCTTGCTGACAGATAACTAGAGTAATCCACTTGATGCTCTGACAGCGTTATCAGAAAAAGCCTGAGGTAACAGCTGTATCTGTCCCATGTCGTCAGCATTGGAGTGAGACCAAACATCTACAGGAAGACCACCTGCCCCAGAGGTGGGAGTTATGGTACTTTTACGTTAGTGAATTTTTCAAATTAAAACAAAAATAACGAATGCGTGAAATCTATTAGAAAAAAGCATTACATTTTCTCTTTAAACCATTTATCTCATGCTTGCTTTACTTTGCAACCATAAAACCTTCAAGGTTTGCTATAATTTAGACAATTTAAAAGGGGAAGCAGATATTCAGTACACCTTTTACTTATTTAAAAAGCAATGTATCTTTAAAACTCAACACAATCAACTCAACATTCTGTGCCCCAGTCTCTCAAGGCCACCTTCCACATCTCCTGCAATTCAAAATCTAGACATTGTTTCTCTAATTAGAATGAATTTAGTAACACACTGGCCAGTAGAAGATTATAAGGATTCAAAATCTAATGCAAAAACACACATGCTCAAAAGTTGTAAGTTTGGCTGAAAATATGTCAACATTTTTAATACTATGCATTAGCTCACATTCATCCAGGTACTCTTGAAGTGCTGTTGCTTTCACTGCTTTTGATCTTGATCTTGAAAAACATGTGTTCTCATGGAAATTATTTTGTGAAGGTCAAAGGCTTCAGTAGTCCAGGGAAAGCTCATTACAATTAAAACAATCTCCGGAAGTTTTTTTTTTTTTTTCCCCCACACTTTTAATCAGATATGAAGCCCGCTATCACTACATTGGAGCTGGATCACATGCAATCTAATTCTAGAGTAAATGGGTTGCAAAAAGTTCATTGCCAATTATTACTTTTTTCTAGTCTTAAATATTTACACCCAAGAGCTTCCAAGTCTTGAATTGACCACACAAATACAGAACTTATTAAATCTCACAGTCTTTTAAAGTTTGAAATCATACCAAGTACCCTTTGGTAAGTGTTGGCGTACCCCCAGGGCTTTGTGTGCCTTTAGTTGAGAAACCCTTGCCTACATGATCCATTAATGAAACGTGGTTGCTCTCTTTGCCTCAGACCTAACCAAATCCATAAACTTGCTCTCCCAACTTTCTCTAAAACAAATAATTATTTTTGAAAAGCTACTGTGTGTCTTTGAAGTAAAGAATACTGTCTAGCTACTGTTCCTCTCTGCTTTGTCCTCCTCCAGGCTACTATATACAGATAGGTTTATTTCCCCCATAACAACATGTAAATCGTGGGCGGTATATGTGCCAGGTTTATTCCCATGTTTTTCTTATGCACAGTGCACAAGAAGGCTGCCATGGCTAGACATTACCCTCGCCTGACAATGCAATTAAAGCCCCGCTGCTGCATGTAACCTTCTATTTACTGTCCTGGGAGACCAATAAATTGCCCCCGTATTTGTCACAATAAAAGAGCCATCAGACCCAAGGAAATAGGTATGTGTGTATGAATCTTGATGCCGAGCAGCTGTCCAATTAAAGTGGCACACTGGATGTTCACCCACGGCAGCATGGCAGTGTCTCAGGGTTAAAGTCTTTCAGCGTGTCCCCCAAAATGACACTCAGCCAACTCCAGGAGTCATCTTGCAAAGGTACTAATTGCCCAAGAAAGTTTTCACAGCCGAACATTAATCAAGGTGAGGCTGCAATACAGTGTATGGCCAGTATGTAAAATAAGGTCATGGAGCCATAGATAGAGAAGATAACAAAAGAAGAGCTTGAAGGAGAGAATGCTAGAGGATGTAAGAGATGGGAGAAGGGTTGGGGTAAGTAAAGGGCCTTCTCAAGTTTGATGCTCGTTGAAAAAACGGTGAGCTTTTATACTAACACTGTTTTTTGAAGTAGTTAAGAAAATATATATAGCAATGCCATTGGTCATTTCATTACATTACATTTTAAGTCTCAGTAATATGATCCTTGTGTTCCATTTTCAAACTGTCCCTCACTCTCCTCTTATAGCACTCAAAGCCTTTGGCCTACCACATGTCCTTGCATGTTTTTTTTCTTCTTGTCCATTATAACACTTTAATGGACAAGGAAAAAAAAAAAAAACTATAACAGCTTTTCCAGACCCAGTATTGAAGCAGACTTTCCCTGCATCAGCTCCAGTCTGATCTCACATACGTGTCCATACAGCGCAATTTGTATACTATTTCTATTTTTTTGCGTGTGTTTTTCGTGCGTTGCTGCCTCATTTAATTTCTAAGGTGGATGTGAAGACATGTTAATATTCATGAATACTAGCACAATCCTAATCCTAACCTTAACCAATTTTGAGGCACAGACCTAAACTTACCCATTTACTTACACAAAAATCAGCTGTGCTCCTCTTTTAGTGCTGTTGAGCTAATGCTTGATAAAATGGGGTCCTATGTGTACTCCAGACCAAAATTATGTTTTGTGCTCTGTAAAGCTTGCCATGTTCCTTCAGTCTGCCCCAGGCAGCTGTAGCTACAATAGTAGCTTAGCATCAGTGTTTTGGGGAAAAGTGCTATATAAAATTCAATGCACTTAAAAAAAATGACTCAAAGATTAGTGCTGTAAAGCGACTAAAAAAACAGAGATTAATTAATTATGATCTGTAATTAATTAATCTAATTAATCTATTTTTAATCTCACTTAAAATTACTGAGATAAACACTCAACTTAAGTGTTTTTGTTTTATCCAATTTAATTAATTACATTATTGTTGCAGATGGGAAATAATAATATATTGCAAAAAGGAAGGAAGTTTTTGAACATAAAATTCCCGTTCATCAGTCCAATAACTCTCGCCTGCTCCTTTATTTTTGTCTCGTTGTTACTCATCACCAGTTAAATATTTCAAAATAGATTAATGCCATTAAAAAAAATGTACTCGCTTATGTAATATGTAATTAATTAATCTCAATTAATGCACTCTCTTGACACCCCTATCAAAGATGCGAATAAAATGTACATTAGTAAACATTAGAATTAATTGAACCACCAGAAAAAAAACTGTAGTACTGTAGTAGTCCAATGCTCTATCACAGTTTGACCCAAAACCATTTGTATTATTACAAATGCATTCAACCCTTCAAATGTTAATATCACGACAATTTACAGATGAGTTTAATAAAAGAACACAATTTGAATATTTACAAACCAAATTGAGAAACCTCTCAATTGTCTTTTAGCTAAAGTAGCTGCTTTTAAAACAAATATTTTATTGTCAAATATGGGCTAAGATACAGTAGCCACAGGTTTATAGAGTGCCTAAATATTCTCTATAGACATAAACACATAGCTGTTATAAACCATTTCAGTTACCCACGTTTTCACTGCGCATTAGAGAATCCAAAAATAATGGTGAAGCTTTGCAGTCTGTTCCAAATGCCATTGTATTTCTCTTCATCGATTCACTGTTTTATTCGCTCTCGGCTTGGCTTGCTTGGCTCAGCTTTTGGTTTTAGTTGAAAGACCTGTAAATTGGTGCGCACCATTAAGTAGGAGGTTGTGCAGGACTATTACATACAGAAAGCTTGGAAAAAGACAACGAGGGGCATTATTTTCGGACAGTTGTGTAATTGACTCCGTATACTCTGCTTTCCGCACATCAGAAAATTCTCTTCGTCATCGACTATGACTGATGAGTTCTCAAAACATGGCAACAACAATAATTCAGTCTTGCGATGAAAATATATCTTGACAACTAGCTTTTCCCATTCCTCTTTTATTTCCTCCCCATCCTGCATTTTCTTATTTGTCTTAGAGGTACCTGACAGCCTAAAGATGCACTGTCTGTAATGTCAGCATCTCTTGTACAGTTGTGACAAGATTGAGCTTTGCATGTCGTTTGCCAGTCCGGCTTGTCATCTTAACTGCTTAAAAAAGTTATTTTGAGTCTATGTTGTCGTATCTATTCTGTCACTGCAGCAAAAATGATCAGTAAAGCTGTCTGTCTGCATCAAAATTACAGTGAAATCTGACAAATATATGAAAGAGTGCAATCTTTTGTCATACAGCAAACTGGCAGAGGCAATGTTATCTTTATTGAATTACTTATCTAATGAATTACTGATAGCCTAAATGTTGTAATTACTGGTCTTATCACTAACCCACAAGCTAGTGCCCTTTTAAAATCTCAATTAAGAGGCGTTCAGACACCACTGGCCTAGCATCAGAGAACTGCATTAGATAATGAACTGCTATATTACTAGACGCATGCATAATGGGCATGTACAGAATCAACACTGATACACAAATAGAAAGGTATGTAAAGCTGATGTAATGTGTATGATCAATTTTACTGCGTTAACAGTGGAGCTTATTATAATTTTGAATTTGGATCGATTAATGCATGTTTTTGAGTAATCTTACATAGCCCTCCATCGTGGGATTTAGTAATCAGAAATGTCCTGTTTTCACCTACCCTCTTACCCCCACTCATTTGTTTATATACACATGCAATTACTCAAAAAATGTAGATTTTGAGTAAAATGTAGACTTCAAAATTGTCATATAGCCACTTTTCCAACAATGCCACCTATTTAAAACCTAGTGCTTAGTTGGCGGGCCTGTTTACAGTTTATTTCTGCTTCAAAATATGTTTGTTGGTTTGGTTTCCATCCATCCATCAATCCATTTTCTTCCGCTTTATCCGGGTTGGATCGCAGAGACAGCAGTCTTGAGTAGGGAGGCCCAGACTTCCCTGTCCACACAGACTTCCTTTAGCTCTTCAGGCAGAATGCGAGGCGTTCCAAGGCCAATGGAGAGACATAGTCCCTCCAGTGTGTCCTGGGTCTTCGTCTCCTTCTGATAGGGCATGCCTGAAATGCAGGGAGATGCCCAGGAGGCATCCGAAACAGATGACCGAGCGAGTTCTTCCAGTGTGACTGAGCTCCTCATCCTATCTCTAAGGGAGCGTCAGGCCACCCTGCGGAGGAAACTAATTTCAGCGATCTTGTCCTTTCGGTCATTACCCAAAGCTCATGACCATAGGTGAGGGTTGGAACATAGAATGACCGGTAAATCGAGAACTTTGCCTTTCGACTCAGCTCCTTCTTCACCACAACGATTCGATACAGCGACCTCATCACGCTGCATGCCAGGTTTCCAGTGAACAACATGTAATTTACTGTATAGAGAAAGCACAATATGTCTCTTTTAGGCTTGTTGAATAATTTGTGCCCTAGCTCACTCTGATCTCTAACCCTTCACTCCTCTTTTGCACATCTCTATTGTACTGTAGCTGACATTACACACTGAATCGTCTGGTTTTGCAGTAAATATGTATTTTTTATTTTTATGTTGTCTGTCTATGAAGGACTACAGATGGACATTAGCTTGCTGGCTAAATCTGGTGCAGCCATCTTTTTAATGTAACTGCACATTGTCCTTTAAATAAATAAATAAATAAAAATAAACTCCATGACTTTGGCTTTTAAGTTGACAAAAGAAAGATATTTTTTTATCATCATCATCTTCATCATCATCATCATCATCATCATCATCATCATTGTCATCATTGTCATCATCAGCTCACTACAATGTAGCAATAAATGGCCCTAATACAAAATAGCGTGACCACCACTATACATCGTCCTTTATAGTAAATCATGTGCACAGCCTGTGGTCAAGTCATTTTTTTTTTTGCAATTACTAACATATTCCAAATTGAATCATGCTGAAGTCCTCAGTCTCTCAGTCTGACTCAGAGATAAGGCCCTGTTGCTCTGGGACAGCCAGTGAGCACTAAAGGTCTCAAACTGTGTCAATAAACATTTTTGTAAAAAACTTATAGCAGTGGCAGGGAACCCAAGGACTGAACCCTAAACCTTCTTGTATTTTTACAATGAATAATATTTTCTGCAGGACCATGTAACCACCTCAGTATTGCATTAATAATAGTGTGTGTGTGAAGCAGTGCAGTGAAACAGCAAATGTCTATTTTTCTAAAACATAATGTAGAATGACAATGCTGGGAGAGCTGTAAATTATTTCCATGTGCCTTCGAGGCAACTGGGATGCAGATGGGCATGATTTTGTTTAGAAATCACCTCTTCAATTTATATGTAAAAATATACAGCCACCAAACCTCCAGAATGGAAATTGGGCAGAGGTGTCAAGTAATTGCTGCTAAATCCATATTTAAATCATTTACACCAACTGTTGGTTTATACAGTACGTTTTTGCAATTTTCCATTTTCCATCCCTGTATTTAGGTAAACACTAAAACTTGTTTCTGTATAAAATATGTAAAGCCATTTGTTTGGCAACTGTAGCAACAGAAGAGAAGGCAAAAATGTCAACAACTACTCAGCGAATTACATTTAAAGTGTCTGAAAGTATTAAAGGGAAGTGATTACACATGGAACAAAGTTACGTGTAACAGGTTCATACAGTAACAATACGATTATACATTTTTTTTTCATTCATCATACCTGGAGAGAGCTTTTCTTCATTGGTCTAATCCAGTTATAGAAGATTCAACTTTCTACCATTTTGGAAAGAGGTCTGATATCTGTTGTAATCCTGTGTTTGTGTATTTTGTACTACTACTTTTACTACTTGTAATTAGGTTGACATTGAGCTCGAATTATGCTTTATCTGTTGACGTAAGGTTATGCACGGGGATACTAATTCTGTTCATTGTTTTTCCCCTGTAGCTTGGATGGACCAGTTCTGAACAACAGATGTTGATCATGTTTGCTTTTATTGTCAACCAGATTAAAAGGGAGTGCCTCCAAAGATTCTGCTGTGTCTCATGGCTCCTTCAAGCACTAGAAATCATAATTCACACACAGCAAAGAGTACATCAAGGGCTGAGCAAAATTTTGATAAAAATTGAATTGTGTGTTCATCTCTGTGACAATTCTCTTTTTGATGAAATTGTCATATGATAATTTCTTCTTTCTCGATTTGATGTATCTGTCTGTTCAAATATAGATTATGTTTTTCCAACCTATTGCTCTTATTCTCAGAGTTTCTAAATCCAGGTCATTTTTAGTAAGTTTGGGCTTCTTTTTTTAAGTCTCTTTTGGGCTGTGATTTTTCAGAAAAGGAATAAAGTTTAGCAATTTTCCAGGTTTGATTTATGAAAATATATTAATTTATATAACTGAAACTTGAATTTTTAGCATGTTTTCATGTCTAAAAGTATTTATTAATGTAAGAAAAACACATGATATGGCAAAATCTCCGTTTTGCAGCAACTCATAATGTCCTAATTAATCTATTGTTTTATTCTCTTTTTATTAACGCTGGCAACACTGGACAAGCTTTGGACAACTGGATTTAGCTATTGATAGTGAATTGTGTGTAATTCAAAGACAATAGGAAAATAAATTATCTACAATAATCTTCCTGCCTCCAAAAAAAAAATCATTATATTATTTTTTTGCCAGATCGCCCAGTCGTGCTTCCAACATAAAGCTTTTCCTCTTTCTTAAGATTTATTCACATTCTCACTTGTTAAGCACTTCTGACTGGTTATTTGTTAATGGTGATGAAGAACACATCCAATGCAGGGGTCAAGTTTGTTTAATAAACTTAAACTGACCACACATAAGGTGGTAGGTTATTGCTACAAGCACCTATTGGAATAACCTGTCCTCTATAGTGATTAATGTAGCAATAAATACATGTAATACTAAGTTGTACAAAATGTGCTAAATCATTGAACATAATAAAACAAGAAGTACCAAAAGTTTTGTGAGCTGACACAGCGCAGAACTGACATGTACGTTTCACCTTTTGCTGATATGCTGTTGAAAATGTCACAAACTCATTCATATTTGTGGCTGAGTTTGATGTGATCTAATTGTGTGCTGACATTTAGGGAAGGTTAAGAGTACAATAAGTCACGTATTCATTTAATAATTTCAACTGGCTATGCAATCTTTGGCTGCGTGCTAGCACCGAGCTAATTGAAGTGGTGAAATATAGAGCAACTGCTAATTAAACTGTTTACTTAGTCCGCTTTACACTTTGCTACTATGTGCAATGACCACCAGCAGCACTTTCCAATTTGCACCTAGTTACCACGATACAGGTGGCCTCAAGAGAAGGAGAGATTGGGGTGCTGACCTTTCTATGATGTTATGTTGACAAGTATGATGGCATTTTGAAATAGATAGTGTGGAAAGGTTGCACAATTGCGCTACCCTGAGTGTATCGTTTCCCTTGGATAGACAGCTGCGCAAAACCAGGAATCCACCATAAAACTGTTTCATACAGAATTGAATTTATATTTATACAACTCAAAAAAACATCCGCTGGCTGTGTTTTTGTTCTTTCTGAGATGACTCACAATCTTCTGAGAGCTGAGGTCATGTTTACAATTTGATTGGACTGCAAACCAGACCACTATGAGCACAGACTTATAAAACACTCATATATTAACTCTACTTTAATAAATGTCCAGAATAATAACGTGAAATTATACGACTGATGCTATTAAGAGAAACTAAATACATGCATAATTGATCATTGTGTTTATCTTTAAAGTGGGCATATTATGCAAAATGCACTTTTCTCAGTTTTTAACAATGTGATACAAATGTTCTCTCATCATTGGTTTACTCAAAATGTATTCAAATTAATTCATACATGTTTGAGTAATCTTGCATTGTCATGCAAAATCCCTGTTTTCACCTACCACCTGTATTTACTTGTATTTACTAAAAAAAAGTTCCAAGTAATAATGTAGAGTTCAAAATGTCATATAACATTTCCCAACAAAAAATAAGTCATTTAAAACGTGCTGCTTGCAAAAGTAAGTTTTGCCAGTGAAAAGGCAGAGCTTATCAGATCAGGAATGGACCTGTTTCTATTTCCAATGTGAATTTAGTGGTTTCTAATGACAAAATGTAAATTACTAACCTACTTATGTTATATTTTTTTACTAAATAAAAAAAAAAAAGAAAAAAAACACACACACACACGAGAGTCTCCATTAAGGCACACAATGTCAATGGTTTTCAACCTGGGGGTCGCAAAATTTCTGGCGGCCTCTAATCATGTGAAAAATTGAACATTAAGATTTTAAACAAGATTTGGCAGCTTCAAATACAGTGATAGATGTATTTTCCTATTTTGCTGGTAAACAAAATGAATTCATCTAGGCTTATGTCTTTAAAAAATAATCAAACAAAAGATTAAAGACAACTTTATCACTTTGCAGGTAGCCTACATTGTTTGGCAGTTTTGGGGTTATTTTGGGGGTCATGCTGAAAAAGTTTGAAAACCACTGCACTATGTAACTTGCTTTAATGTGCACTTTTGTCACATTTATAATACAGGCATGTCCAAACTGCTACCCGGGAGCCAAATGCCGCTCTTGGAATGTTTTTTTTTTGTTGACTTTCCAGCTGAATTACAAAAAGAAACCAATGACTTTCTTCTGTCATTTTGAACAATTATGTTTTCATAATCTAAATAACACTCTGATGTTACAAACAGCTACAATTTCTTTTACCTCATTAAGAGTCAAATGCAAAACGTTAAAAAATGTTGAATAAGTCACCTTTTTTATTTATGACCTCTTCTCTACTTAAAAGAAAATGCCCTAAAAATTAAGTAAAGTAAAAAATAGAAATTAAATTAAATAACTCTTCTAGACAAACTCTTCTAGACAAACATATTTAAGGGCATCTTTAAAATGTCTATTTTTTTTTTTTGTTATTAAATTAAGCTCAAGCAAATTGCTTGTTTGTGAAATGTAAAGTATTTTTAACATCAATAAAGTAAATTGTTTTTTGTTATGTATTAATATTGATATCATTGTCTCAAGGGGTTTTGCTATATTGTAATGGACTATTGCTTTAGCTTCTAATTTCATCAAATTATATAATAGGGCTGAATAGTTACTTAAATATGTTAGATAAATGAATGGATAGCTATATAAGTTTAAAAGATAACAAAACATAGCATTCTAACTGTGCTATAGATGTAGACAGTGATGCAAACTAATGAATGACTGATCTTAAGTTACTACATTTAAAAAGGCATTTGCTCTGTGTTGTTATACAACTATTCACACTATTCTCAAGGCAGATTCACTCACTTTAACTGTAAGAAAAAAGCAGTCCACACAGTCAGCAGTATGCAATCCTCCTCTGTATTCACAAGTGAAAATCTACAACCACACAGCCTCTCTACTATTCTCAAACAATTTCTCCACACAACTGGTAAGTAATATACAAAGGTATCATCACTCCTGAGTACATGTAGGTTAAGGTCTAGACTTGCCCGTCGCTGTGATTTATGAGAGGTTGAACATTTACACCTTGGCTTTCCCTTACTGTCTGACCAAGTCATTCATCAGGCTCCATATAATGAATGGACTTGTTCTTTGCGCTGGAGCTAACAAGACGGTAGGGTCCTTAGAGTTCAGTAAAACGAGATTACAAGCGCTGGTCAAGCCCACAAAAAGGGAGCAAATCCACAGAGTTGGGCCAGGAGCTTTGGCCCGCAGGAGGGACAAGGAACAGGGAACAGAGAGAAAAAATGTCCAGAGTTTCTGCTGTGGTCATACTTTCTGATTTGGCACTGCACAATTTGTTATGTTGAGAAGGTCACCTACTACTGAGTGTAAAATGACAATGTAATCAACTGTTACATCGTCCTTTACCCACATAATGCTGCTTGATAATTGTTACACTAAGAGCAGGACATTCATTTGAAGGATTCGTTTTTTGTGACATTATACGGTCAGGTCATGCTGTAAAACATTTGTTTTCCCCCCGACTCAGTTCAGCCACAACCACCACTTTGTATTACTGGCTATAGTAGCAATGCTACTACTACGGTTTCCACAAGCGATTGCTGTAGTATCGAAAAAGTAAAGTGAAGATTATTATTTTTTCTGTTGTACATCAAGATATTTAAACCATTTAATATGCAACGTGTAAAGGAAACCTACTGTGTTTTATAAATAATTATGTATTAGTATGAACTACACCATATCAGTCATTTACATTGTATGTAAAATACAAAGTTAATTTTGTCAGGTTCATTCACTTCATGTTCACTTCAAAACTAATAAAGCATGTCTCTTGAAAAAATAATTTAAGAGCCAGTTACAAACAATTACAACTTGCACAAACAGTTAACCCAAATATTTGTTTTAGTAATGTTAATTTTGACCGTCCTGTACAGTTAAAAAAATGAGAATGTGTAAGTGTATTTATTTTATTGATGATGATGATTTGCTTTACTTGGAATCAGATTGTAATTTTGGTAATGTTCTTCTAGTTTGTGATGAAAGCTTTTTCCAAGGTAAGAAGAAAACTGTTTTAAGATACAATTTTATGCCTGCGTGTCTCAAAATCATCATCATTTAGGTCTCTGTTTGAAGCTTATGAACTCTTTAGCTTTAGCACTATCATTTCAAACACAAGCCTATTATTTTGCAGTGCTCTCAGAGCTACAGTAACCCTTTACAAAAATAAATCTCTTATGATGTGCACAGAAGCCAAGAAACGGAACAGATCGACCCGTGTAGGTAGCATCTATTTTTGCCCAAACCTCAGATGGAGGGATGCCCACCGCTGGTTCGCTTTAACAATGGCCCCTCCCCCCTCCACACCCCCTTCCTCCCACAATATCTACTGAGACGCGATTAGGAGGACAGGTATCCATTACCTCGAAGCCCGCGCCGTACACTGTAGCTCCAGGCTTTATGTCACACCTATATACAAAGCCATGTGAATCCACCCCGTCGAAATCCCCCCTGCCCTGTATCTGCCAATCCCGTGACTTTCATTGGTCGACTTGAAGGATGATATCCCTAATGTTCATGACAAATTAATCCACAGGGGAAAGCCAGTGACAGTGAGCTGCCAGTGGGTCATCCCTTTGGCTAAGTCTGTCATTTCACATTTGCAGGAGCCCCGGTGCCGAGCTGCATAACTAAGCAGGATGTTTGTACAAGAGCAAGAGAGGGCTGGAATCTGTAGGTGTGTACGCTGCAATTAGGCCGTGTCATGTGAAGGCCCTTATTGAGGTCTGTGTTTCTGAATATAGGGTTCATGTGGAGAATCTAGTCCAATATGGAAGGTGTCATTGCATTGCATTGAATTGTAATGTAAATGTGCAGTCTAGAAAATAGACTGAATCAGCAAAAGCATCACATTACAAAGGCTGCCATTATTTACAAAATAGTTTGTTGTAGTTTAGACCAATGGTTCTCAAACTTTTCACAACAGATACCACTGTATTATGATATCTGCCTATACAGACTATATTAAGTGAAAGTTAGAGTTCTAAATGGTTTTAAATTACGTTAAAATCAGTAAACCACAACAGTAAACCATTGGACAAGTCTAAATGATGCTTCGCCAGAAAAACAGGAACAGATTTTTCTTTAAATAAAGCAAAGATTGAAACTGCAGATGGTTTCAAGTAACACAGTTTGAAAAACATGGGTTTAGACTTCTAAAGTGATATTGTGTATCACACAACATTCTACAGAATAATTATAATGAAGGCAGGGCAGCTAAAAAGAATATTGCTGTAGTGCATGAAGTAGATATCACCAGATTGAAGATATGTGAAATTAACTTTGAGGTATTTTATGGCAAATTACAATGTTATCAATAGGACAAATTGGCTCTTTCCCACAGTCCACACTTCAAGGCTCTTGCA
The DNA here is from genome assembly GCA_038363315.1 of Mugilogobius chulae. Classification (NCBI taxonomy): domain Eukaryota; kingdom Metazoa; phylum Chordata; class Actinopteri; order Gobiiformes; family Gobiidae; genus Mugilogobius; species Mugilogobius chulae. The sequence continues at coordinate 26,125,453 of CM076403.1, forward strand.
CACTAAGCCAAGGGTCACCTGTCCTAATTGTTTTGGCAACTTTTGACGACAGGCGGCTGTCAGGGTCAAGAAGAGCGTGGAGGTTGTGAGTTTTTGTTGACTTGTTTGAGGAATCTGTGTCACCAGATACATACAGCTGTTTGATTGGCCCATGGCTACTGGCAAACCAGCGAATCAGTGCACTGGAAAACAGAAAATGACGTTAACAGTATTTAACTGAGCATGTATGTTGTAACTTACATGGGTTTAAATGGGAGTAAAGCAGATTTTCACTCTGCACAAAACTGAAAGAGTACAACTAATAAGCACATGGTAATATTCAGGTACATTAGTTTTTGTCTGCAATATGTCTTAAAACATATTTTAACAGACAGCAAAGTAAGACTGACGGTGAGCACTTAAACACAGTCATTCAGAAATAAAATGCTTTTCATTTTGATTCTTAGAGTAAACAGTGGTCTAATTTTTTCAGTGTTGCATTTACCGTTAACAAACAAAGAAGACAAAGTTTAGTAATTTTAAAGAAAAAAAAATGACCTGCCCCAACTTTAACTAAACATTTGGATATAGGTAGAAAAAAATATGCTGATATTTCTTTTGTAATCAACTATTTTCTGCTGGGTCTTACAACCAATTTCTACATTTCTACAAAATATAGCTGTGTTTTCAAAAGTTTTCTCTGTTTATTTCCAATCCACACTTGCTTTGGCTGGGGTGTAATGAGCAGCAGCAGAGTTAGCCATACCGAGCTGTGTTGCCATTTCAAGAGCTAGCGCAGGTTCAGGTAGGTCTGCTGGCACAGGAGATAGGCACCGGGAAGATGGAGCTAAAACCTTAACAAGCAACACAACAACAGTGAAGGCAGAGACATAATGGAATTACTGTGTAATAAATCATAATCATAATTATATTATCAAGCAAGTGGCTGTTTTCTCTTTAACATGGCTGGCAGGAGTTCCAATATGTTAATTTTGCTTGTAGTGACTGGATTTTGGGACACCTGAATGGGAATGGACATATCATAATAGTGAAAAGGCTGCATATTAATATGAGCTTGGTAGATTCAGGACTATTTAACCTTTCTTACACAACTATTTTGTGTGTCAATATGAAATCTGAGAAAATTCTGCCATTGTGTTAATTTGCAATAAAAACAACTATAGAATTCCATATTTACTGCTACTATTTATCGACGGATGGATATACTTTTTTATGCCTATTTTATTTCAATATTTAACAAAAAGCCAAAAATAACAAAGATTTTTAGTTGAAGCCACGTGGCGATGTTTTCTTTGGGTTTAACGAGTAAATCTTAACTTTCTCCCAGTCCTAGCTCTAAATGTACCAATTTTAGTCACTTGAAGCCTGAACTTACCTTTTAAACCCAAAGAAAATGTTGCCACATCGCTTCAAACTCTTTGTTATCTTACAATTTGGCTTTTCATTACAATTCAAAATATAAAAGGCAGGACTGCCCCCGTTAAAAAAGATTCTAAATCACTCCTCTTAAGACTGTACCATAGCAGCATTTTACAAGAGCATGTTTTGTTCACTTACCTAATGCATTCAGAGGTTCTTACTTATTCATCATAATGAGTTAAAAAGGGTTTTTCACAACCCTCAGAAGGTGAGTTTTGGCATTACAAAAAACATAGCAACTGCACTAGAAAAGAAATGTTCTATAATAAATGTCCATTCTAGGCAATTGGATATTTGCCACTTTCCACTGAAAAAAAAAACAAAAACAAACAAACAAACAAAAACACTGGAACTCAACTCTCACTATTAATTTCCAACTATTGTCGCCAAGGGATTCCCATTTCACATGAGATCAATTATTACAAAAAGTGAATCTGAGAGATTAAAAACTATGTAGATATTGTTACATGTTAAATGTATTATTTCGATTTTTTTAGTTTGTTTGTTTCAAATGTTGAAATGTTTTTGTTTGGACGATGCATACAGACTTACATGAGCCATGTTGTTGATTCTAAGTTGAAGCCGTTGATTCAGTTGGATTGTTTCGAACTGAGAACTTATAAAGTTCAACTGAATAGTTGCTTTTACAATATATTTGTAAAAGGGCAAAACTGACTTACATTAATATATAAAAAAGGATAATGGCACAAATGGTACACTGCAAGTAATCAATTGAATCCATCACTAATGATGTGTTGCTTATCTGTTGACACAGCTACATATCTGTGTGATGAAAATGCACATTAAGCATGAAAAATCATCAAATAGAAGAAATAGTAAAAAAAAAAAAAAAAAAAAAAAAAAAAAAAAACAAATAGAAGAAATGTAAATGTGAAGCCATGTAAGGCGTGTTTTACTTTTACAAAGCACAAGCTACACGTCTATTCAAATCTAGTTCTCAATCTAGCCTGTCTGTCTGTGATCGGAATACAGAACATACAGTGCAAGTTTTGTAATGTAAAATTCTCTTACATGCTGCATTTAAGAGCCTTGTTCTATAATGCATATGTGGACTTTTTATGTCAGTCATTCATTAATGCTCCACAGATATGTATGTTATTTCTCACATGTGCAAAGCGCGGTGTCTCGTACCCAGTTCTAGGACTACAAGCCGAGACTGGTTTTGAACTTGGCTTTCAGGATTAATTATTTAGTGCATTTCTGATGGATCCCTGAAACTGCTTCTGCTTCTGCAATATTAATTGACTTGCCAAAATGTATTACAGATGTACGTTCAGATGCTGAAGGTTGTCAAAGCCTTGTTTTTAAGGTGCAACACAAACCAAACAATTCATAAACTAAATGACAGAAGATTTTAATGTGAAAAAAAGAAATCTACGGTAGGAAATGGTCAAAACTGATTCTGTATATTGGAACGTCATCAGAAACATTTGATGACTTCTTATGGCACAGTGGGCTGTGGCTAGTGTCTTGTTCCATTCATTCCTTATGGAGAATGTGCCAAAATGCACAAAAATTAATAAATATTTAACAATCACAAAGCCGAGAGCGGATTTCAACTAGATCATCACTGGCAGCGAGTTCAGACCTTCACATACAAGGTGAATACTTCATCAGGGAAAGTGTAGCGTGTTTAAAAAAATTGCATTTTTGGTGCAATGCTAAATGCTAACAATTACATCAACTCAAACATAAAGTAGACAATTTGATTAACAATCACACTTAATGCAAGACCAAATGTTTTTGTAAGAAGCTAGTTCAGTTTGTAGAGATAAATTAACATTAAATTTAGGTTTGCATTAGCTTTGAGTCACAAACAGCACATTTGATAAGCATTTAGCTTGGATGTGAACATGTGTCTTAACATGCTGCACATGGTTATCTAGCTGTAACATGTTGTCCGCTTTGTGTTAATTTAATTTATAATAATTTTAGGGTGTTTCAGCTAATTTTCCATAATGAATGAATTAACTATCCACATGTGTTTTTAGACTGGGACTAGCCGAGTCGCAGTGTGAAAAGGGCGTAGTTTTTTTTGTTGTTTTTTTTTTTTACAATTTTGTTCCCTAAAACAATGGTTGTTGACAATTTTTGTCTCTTTTCTTATATTCTTCTCAAGTCACTACATTTTTGTAAAGCCCCAAATCACAACAGTCGTCCAGAGGGCTGAGGTCAGATGATCCATCAAAAAAGTCAAGTTGTGGTTCCATACAACAATAACAATCTAACCCACAATGAGCCAAAAACAACGAGCCAACGATTTGCTAGCCATCCGGGTGTCTTCCTCAGGGCTTATTTTTTTTTCAGTATTTTGCCTATATTTCTTTTCTGTTTTCTTGTTTTATAATTTTAATGTTTAAAATGGTCCCCCAAATAGTTATTTTATTCCAAATAGTATACAATCTACCTTGTTTTTAATCTGAAAAGCATTTTCCCCACTCCCTGGTAAGTCTTGCATACCCATGGTTGAGAAGCACTGCCCTAATACACCAAATAATACCATGACTGTTGGACTAAAAACACACCAAAAAAATAATTTTTAATGATTTGCATCTCCCAAGATTGACTCTGGACTGGAGCCTTCTCTTTTCACCATGTCGTCTTTTAACTGTAACATTTCACACTATGGCACAAAACTTATACATCTTCTCGAAAAATGTTTCAAAACATGGTGGTATCTTTTCAACTGAGGTGATTTTCTACCTCCAGAAAGTTGTATTTCTATAAAATACGCCTCTTCTAAGATTGACAGACATATCAAAGTACGACTGTGATTTCACTCACATGCTATATTTTAAACATGCTATACATTTCTTATTAGATTTGTAAGGTCAATATCTTTTAAAGAATTTATTTATAGATAGTAGTGGTGCTACCTCGATCAATAAAAAATGTCACTGCATTGAACACGGACTTTCCACTGTGTATACATTGATCAATGTGGTGCTGCTCTGTGTATAGAGGCAGAACTAATAAGGAGTACAGGCTTTATTAATTTAAAGACATCCATGTTTTTGAGGTACCGGGATCATTACTTCTGCCCAAGAAAAGTGTCATTGACGTAGGTTTGTCTCCCCGCAGAGGCGTAAGTGTTTGGTTTCACGCCTAGGCAATAAAAGGCGTATATATCTCTGACCCTGACTGTGCTGATGAATCATGCAGCACTATAACAAAACCTACCCTGGGACCTCTGTTAACAAGCGGAGCGAGGCCAACGTGGGACGCAAGTAACATAACCTTATGCTTAACATTAACAATTAAATAACAGATGCCAGCGGGACCTGCTCCTCTGGTTTCAACACTTCACTGAGACAGATATCAGATATGAAAAAACTATATGCTCATCATTTGTGTGGCTGTCTTTTCTATTTTGCTTTGCTATAATAATATAATGGGGCCCTTTTATGCAACATTATTTGAGATGTAGCCTGGCATATTGTAACCTGAAAGCACTAATGTGTTTAACCCTTTTGGTGCTGTAGTTTGAAATACAAAACACTCAAATTTAGCCACTGGTCTTTAACATGCAAGACAAATGAAAGGTATAAACAAATTCATCCCACATTTGTATTCATGTTTAAAATGTGCCATTTGGGGCTTTTAATAGGCCTATAACAACTTAAAATCTCACTTTTTATGTAGCATTTTAGTCAGAAATTGTTTAACAGAGCAATGCAAGTTTGTTTTGATTTTACTATTTTAAAGTCATAAAAATGTGAAAACCAGCATAATGTTTTATGAATAGTCTGATTAAATAGCACATTTACACAGACTGATGTCTTCTAAAGTGCTTCATACAGTTACCCCCTCACTCAGTGAAGACAAGCAGTCCCGGCAACACCTGGCACCTCAACCTCCGACCACCACTAATGACATAAAGGAGGCAAATTGTAAATGTATAATACTGAGCTTAGCAAAATTACACACATAGATTTTTTATTTTTTAAGAAAATTGGATGAAAGTAAGATTGTAACCAAAAATCTGTAGCAGTAGTAAAAGTCGCAGACATCTGAGTTTGTTAACCCATTCTCACGGATACGTGTATTGCCTTGCAATTTCTTTCTTTGTGTTTGTTTGTTTGTTTGCGTATCTGATACATCGTGGCTGCCCCAGTTCATTTCTGTGGTGGATCTAAAGATGTGTTATTAGTTAAGAATATTAAGGAAATCCTTATCCCAATCTTAACTAAAAACTTAAAGACTGTACCTGATTTTTGCATCCTTAAAAATGTAAACAAACAGAAATAATTGATTTTAAACTTCCTACTTCAGTCTACATGATTTACTCACTTAGCTAATGCATTCTGAGCTTCAGAATTGTTCATCATGATGTGTTTTAATGTTTTTTCACAGCTGTTAGCAGCGAGTGAGTCTCATGCTAACAACAGTGAGCAACAATGCTAAAAACAACAACAGAAATAATTGGACACAAACGGAATTTTTCTAGACATAGACAGGATTTTGTGGACTAATTTCCACTTGAATAGATACATTAACAAGACATCAGTGTTGGAGGGAATTGTTTTTAAGTTATTTTGTTGCAAAAAAAATCAAGTATAGTCCCTTTAACCAAATTTTGTAGGAAAGAAAATGCCCCAATGTGAACAAACAAAATAATATATTTTTAAAATTATTTGAAATATATATTATATGATATTTGATATATATAATGATATATTGTTCATCCCTAAAACAAACAAAACACTATTGGCTAAATCGACATGTCATACAATTTTTTTTTTCTCCTTTACACTACAGTTTGGCAGCATTACAGCCACTATTGACACAGTGCACTCTGCTTGCTTTTTGTCTATTGAAATTTCAAGTATTTACAATATACAACACAGAAAACAACACCATTAGGTTCATATAAAAATCCAAGGACTATTGTGTCCACAGTTGTTTATAAAGCTTGAATTATGCATTACATAGGACCTTTAAACGGTGAAGCTGAGATGAAGCGCGTCTATCTCAGGTTCACTTTAGATGCTGCTGTGCCCTTTTGCCTGGCCCCACGGGAGAATCTAAACAAATCAGTCAAGAATAGAAAGAGGCAGTGATTGGTTAGAAATCCTCCATGAAGTAACAGCAACACGTTCGTCTGCACAAATGGTCTACAAATATGAACGCCCAGGGACCGAACGGACCAATGGAGCGGTCCGAAACAAGACGTGCGACGACTTTGAGATATGTGCTGAGGAAGGAGCTCAGTCAATAGTGTTGTCTCTGTGTGGAGGTGCGTAAATGAAGTAAGTTGTTTTGAAAGTTTGGATTTTCAGGGAATGAGAATGCAGTTTTGGAGAACAATTGGCATGCCACAAATGTCTGGTTGAAAAACAAATTTTTGCAAAGGACCAATACAAATAGGCACAAAAACAATAATGGCAATATCAAACAAAACTGTCGCCAAGATCTATTGAATTTTGATATTTTAAAACTTTGGATCACACAAGTGGGTGTTTTGTTTTGTTGTAATTTAGTCAATTGTGTGCTTTCTACTAAAATGTTTATGATAAATCTAGCTCTTGGTGAAAAAATTTGATACAGAATACAGATTTTAGTTCTCAACGGGAGCCAAACATAGAGTTCTGATTGGCTGATCTTGGACAAGGTGTTCTCATGGCTTGCGTATCTTTACCACGCCATGACAAATTGCATGTCATGTCGACGCTTCTGCCTTTTTTGGCGTGTTTATTACAAGCCCATTTTTTGGGGGTGGTATAGACACACAATGTGGTTGAGGAAAAACAGAAGGTTTTACTTGAGGTAAACGGCTAAGTTTAGGTCTGAAGTTACAAAAATGGGTAAGTTTAGGTCTGAGGCTCGAAATCAGTTAAGGTTAGGATTAGGATTGTGTTCTTTACATTCACCATAGAAATGAACTGGAGCAGCAACATGAAATACACACGCGAAAAATAGAAATTACGTTCATATGACACGCTGTTTCATGCGTGGTATAGACACACATGTCTGTGAGAACAGGCTGGCTTGAATGGTCCTTTCTAGTTTCACTTTATTGTTTGTAAAAAGAAGTTAATAAGCTGTAATCACAACCAAAATGAATATAGTATTAACCATTGAAGAGAAGAGGTCAAATTTAAAGCTTAAATGGGTACCCCACCTTTAAGATGAACAGAATTAAGTTGATCACTGATGGGACAATAACCATTATTAAGTTAGTCCCAATGTTCCCGGGGCCCCAGTTTGAGTCAGTGGCACCCAAACTGGGGCCAGTTTGGACTGCAGTATTGACATTTGCTTGTTGCTCATTAGTCTGACTGCATAAACCTTAACTCTTAACAACTTTGAGTTCACAAATACACAATTTTGGTCATATTTAAGTTGTGATAAGCCACAAATAAAACAAGTAACAAGAAAGACTAGTCTTCCAATACAGACATGTATGATTTTGTACTAAAAAAAAAAAAAAAAAAAAAAACATTTTAGTTAGTTAAAGGAAGGATTTCAGTTTACAATTGAACATTTTTTTTTTTTTTTTCAAAGAGTTAGTAGACTAGAACTTTGGTTGCATTTTCAAGGCAACCAAACAGCCAGTATGATAACAACAAAAGGTTATCACACAAGTAATCATGTGCAGAAATGGTCACAATTTGGCTAAGGACCTTTTCTCTTTCTGCAGTTACTTTTGATAATGCGTATTTCTGTTATCCGAACACACTTAAAAAAAAAAAAAATGACTGTGCCTGGATTCAGTTCTGTTTTTCATCATTTAGAATTTACGAGTAAAGGCTGAATTACCATAGGTCCCTATCCTTTCAGGATCTGGTTTGCATTGGACAATAAAGAGAGAAGTGCCTGTATAGTTAAGCCCTGGGCAAAAGCTCTCCATCATCCTCTGCTGAATCTTGACACTGCGGTCCAAACAACACTACTGTGGGATCACTATGTTGTTTTCCTTTTCTGCTCTTCCTTGTTCACTAAATACGTATGTGATTTGTTTACTCTGGAAGGAACATCTGGACTAACTGGTGCTTAAGGTTGGATTAATTACAGACAGACAATCCAAACTTTGAATGAGGGGCAAAAACTGTCTTGTTAGAAATGGCTTCAACATGTATTTTTATTCATTATTGTGTATCTTTGCATAGCTTTCAGTGTGATTTGTCTGCATGGTGCTAGATTTTGGTAGTAAGAGCATTTTGGTGAAATATTCTTTTTTGTGAAGTTTTTAAGATATGAGACATCCACCTACAACTTTTAGTGCCTGATCTTAAACAAACAATTATTAGTCAGGACATTGCGGAATAATTTCCACTTGAAAGGTATATAACAATTTGAAGTTATCTAATTATTTAAAAAATCGAGTATGGTCCCTTTAATAAGCATTAGGGTTGTTAATTTCAAGTACAAAGCTGTAAATAGTTGGTCTGTAAAAGAAACAGAAAGGACATCTAAAACTGGACATGACATATCTGGGGAAAGCTACTATTTTTGGATAGCTACACTATTGTGAATCAACTGGTCAAAACTGTCATGGCCTTTGATTTGACAAGGCATGCTTTTTAACCAATCACAAATGATTATTTTACCAACAGCTGACATGTTCAAATAATTTTTAAGCATTTTCAAGGCAAAAAGAAAATACCAAATTAATGTAAATTAATTCCTCACATTTCATCAGGAAAGGTTTTCCCAAATGTCAGTTATGGAGACCCACCATAAAAGGCAGAACTATATATTTGTTTGTTCATTCTTGAAGTAACATGGTTCATACAAGTTTTTGATAATACACATATCAAGTACAATTCTTTTGACCCACTTTAGATTTATACTGACAACTTCAGCACAGGTACATCCCACAATAGCTGCACTTGTCTCGCCAGAGTGTGACCCCATGTCAAATCTTCAACACAGGTCCTCTTCTCAAGAAGCTTATTTCCTCTGCTACTATCGCTGTCCGGGCCCTGTGCAGTACAAAAATCTGTCTTATTCTCAGGGTCTCTGTGGTTTAGCAATTTGTACTCAAACCTCACAAGTTTTCACTCCAACGTGTCAAAAGCCGCTCTTCTCTTTCTTTATGCATTTTGTCTTGGCTTTTCTAACATGCAAAATCAAACATGGTGATAGCTATGTTAACTCACCTTTGTTTCACAGAAATGTTGTTTATGATGTTTCACATTATTGCATTAAACATGCAATAATGCTCTAAAACATGAGAACCTTGCATTCTATTGACCCTTTTCACATGTCGTCTCACATGTCGCCTACTTCACCATGATGGAGGGCAAAAGTGCTGTGTGTGCGTTAAAACTATGGTTAATTGTAAAATGTTTACATCTTGTTGCACTAACAGGCGAGGTTGTAAGCCTAATGTAGCTTTTAATTGTTCACCTTTTGATGAAGACAGAACATGCCAATGGGTGGCAACATCAAATCAAAACTGGAATCCCTCAAGTTCTCACAGAATTGCAGTGAATGCTTTGTACAAGTTAAGTCAATGCTAATGTGAATAAAAGTATAAAAGTTAAATTAAAATAAAATAAAATATACATACTTGAAACAAGCTGCATTATGTGTGGCTAGCGCTAACCACATTTGATACAAGAAAAGTTCCTTAAAACCAATGTTAATTTCAATCTGCTCCAGTGTAACACTGTAACACTGTATAATTGTACAAATCATGAGAATAAAGTCAGGCAAACTTGATTAAATTGGCAAACATAGCAATTGGAAGAAGGTATGGATCAGCTAGCATTCATCAACTTTTCCAAATACCTTATTTGTGCTTGGCTAGAATATGTCCTACTTCCATGAACAACTGTGCTGAACATGCACTAGAAGTAACCATTGCTTTCGTTACAAAATATCAGAAAACATTTGACAACTTGTCAGTTTTGTGCTCCCTGTAATGTTGCAATCACCCACTTTAGCCCTGCGTCATGGCGCATGACTCTACACATCTGACTTTTGCTCGTGGCATCACTTGTTTTTCTTTCATTTTGTTTGTAAGGAAACATAGTCCTTTGCCCGTTCATGGTCCCTGGATGTCTAGTTGAACCTTGTATTGGTGAATCTTTTCCTGCTTTGTGCATGAATTGTGCTAGGCAAAAATGTGCCTTGTCTTGCCTTGGTGACATAGACAGATGGATTACTTCTAATAGCTCAATGCAACTTTAAGCAATTTTGATTCAGAGTTTTCTCCACAAACAGCCTCAAAAACGAATATGTTTCTCATGATCTGCAACACCAGTTAGAAAAAGCCATTTATTTTGTGAAACAGAATGTAAAAATGACACATTGAAGGTCAGAAATTCTCTCCCAGTCAGTCTAGTGATTCTAAGTACGTTGACATTAGATCAGTCTTCTTAACTACAGTCAAATCCCTAACCTCACCTCCTAAAACATGCCTAAGCCCAACTATCCTGGCTTTGTATTAAAACTGTCTTGGCGCTAATTCCCAGGTAGCTAATTCCCAGCCTTACCTTTGTAATATTCCTAATGAGCCTCTAAGCTTCCAGATCCTTCATTCTGCTGTGTTCCACGTTCCCTTTGATCCCGCCGATCCGTTTTCCCACAATCCTCGGGGGGTCCATACATACTGCTACCTGACATCGAATATTCTGTGGATTAGAGCTCCTCCCACCCTCACAGACCCATCCTCACCATGTCTGCCCCTCCGTCCTCTCCAAAGAGAAAATGTCAAACGCAGATTTGGATGATTCAAAAGAGAAAATCTCATGTACCTTGAAATGTAATAATCCCAGTGTTATGGTGTTTTTGGTTTAATGTCAGTTAAGGTCAAGGCCTGTCTGGCTGCATTGTGTGCTGTCTGCTTCAGGATACACAGAACATCAGGGTTAGGTAAACTTATTCATTAAGTTGTACCTTTGAAACATTCCATTCGTAGACAACAATGGGAATGTTCCAAATACTTGCATATCTCATTCCACTTTTTTTCTGCTTTTACGGATGTTTGGTCTTGTTTGTCTTTGTGGTGCTACATTAAATTATTGCACATTGCTGAGCAAAAATGTATGTAGTAAATGTTGCCATAAAAATCAAAAAGCAAAAGTCAGATTAATTTGTTTTCCAATCTGAAAATGCATCATAGGGCAAAAAATGGAGTCCAGCTATAGTCTGACCAAGCCTATCAGAGGGTCTAGACATGAGCACTGCACTTCTCCTAAGGAGATGACTGAATCAAAACATTTGTGTTGGCAAGATGAATTCAAGTTCTTTCATTTGCTGCCATAAGGTTCTCTAAATCTCCAAGTAAATTTTGTTTAGAAGAATACTGTCTTAAACCCAACGTTTGGAGCTCCCGAACTCTTTGACCACTTGAAGTGAAACAAAAGGAAACTTCTGTGATCAGTTTGCTGCAAATTTGTTTGCGCTAAAATGTAGTCATTTATTGTTAACACTAGCAACAGTAGACGGTGTTGTCAAGTCTGTTTCCAACCCAGGCTTGGAACTTCCCCAGACAGGTGCCAAGTGTAAGCTTGCTGCTCCACACTTGAAGAAACAAACTATCGTCTCTGAATAAGATTGGGCTTCACTCCAATTATCACCCATTGTGCTTTCTTTCTTCTTTCTCCTTTTATTTCCTCATCTGAGCAGAACAAGCATGACAACTGTAGCAGTATCTGTAATATAGTAAGTGCATAGCTTAAAACCAGAAATAAGACATTTTAGTATAACTTCATAAAGAGCAAATCAATACATGTATGACATGCTCCATAGCAGTTATCAAAAATTTTATCCCATAATTTTGCAAAAGCTTTGTCATTGCAAATGAACATAAACAAAGGTAACTTGTACAATGTATAATGAGTATATGTAATGGGCACATAAGCATTTATTTGTTGTTGTTTTTTTTTGTTTTGTTTTTTGTTTGATTAAAATTAGATGTGACTGAAATACAAATAAATTGACTGAAAGTCAAATCATGATAGCTAAGCCAAAGTCATATAGCTATCACCTACGGATAACAAAAATGAAGAATAGCTTCTACTTTTGCTTTTACTTACAAAAATACCCTGAATTTCAGCTATATCAATTGTAATACACCCAATTTGGCAAACTCTTTATCCCAGGTATCCAAAGTTATTTTAAACACCTTTAACAAATAATTTTAATCTATTATTTATTACATCTTTAATAATCAAAAAATGTGTCCTATAAGTTGTACACATACACACGCCTGAGTAAAACACTTGGATTAGTGATTAGTTCTTTAATCTTCAAAACTCTTCAATGCCCAAATCCCTATCCCAAACCCCTCGCTCCTGGGCGGCCATGTTTTGTAGTTTGGAGTGTAACCTCTCAGTCAGTCAGCCTGTATTGAGACATTCTGACTCCCAGCAGAGCGTACAGTGCTCAGATTGGAGCACTTGATCACATTTTGACTCACCTCCCCACTGTTACGCTCCACTTTTTATGGCTGTTTGTTGTGCTGTAACCTGTATGTATTTTTTACAGCCATTTCTCCCACACTTACCCTCTAGACATCCTCACTGAGTTTGCTGTCTCGAATCAGCCCATTAGTGCTCAAGTGTATTTGTCATTTGTCAGATTGTCTGCCTCGCTTTCTTGTTGTTTTTGTTCAAGACTTTTAGGGCCGCACAATGGTTGTTATTTACACACTGCAACTCAAAATCTTTTTCACTTGCCCCAGCTGTCCGGCAGTTACAGAACGTTGGCTGTGGTGCTTATTACACTTTATTTGTCATAGAAACCTTGAGCTAAGTGAGCTGAGGACAAAGTTACAATAAAAAACTTGCACTGTTAAGGATACATACTGTAATTTCCAGACTACAAGCATCAACCTACTTGAACTCTGCTGCTTATATAAAAATAAAAAATATACTTACTATTAACAAGTGCAGCCTATTAAAGTACTTTTAAAAATATTTTTATTAACATCTAGTTGGCGCGGCTTATAATTAGGTGCACTTATTAGTGACAATTACTTACTTACTACTTACAATTACAGTTTTTACAACATTACTTGGTAAGTGTTCTTACACTGAAATACCACTACATTATACCAACACAGTCTCACTAGATGGCGTACTTTTACCACGACACAAAAACGCGTATTTTGGCCACGAGTTCACAGCTGTTTTAGTACTTATGTTACGCCGTGCATTTAGCACGATATGAAAAAGCGTAAAATGACACAAGATTTCACAGCGTTAAAAAAAAACAGAGTTTTGATTGAAGCCATGTGGGACGTTTTCTTCAGGTGAAACCGGTAAGTTCAGGCATAAAGTTACTAAAATGGGTAAGATTATGTCTGGGGCTTGGGCAGGTTAAGATTAGAATCAGGAATTTATTAATATTCATAAATAAGAACATGTCTTAACAACCACCATTGAAATGAATGGGGACTGTGACGCATACTATAATTACGCAAAAACAGCTGTGAACTCGTGCTAATCATACCTAATTTACATGTTGTGTAATGTCGTACGCTTTCTTGTGAGATCGGGCTCATTATACAGATGATATACATTTTAGGCTTCAATTCTAATAATAATTTTACTTTATGACCTCTTTCATTGTTGGCTCTCTTAATTTGAGCATTTCTGTTGTCAAATTGAACTACATGGTTGTGTAGCATGTCAGGGAAAGCTAGGTTGGTTTGTGTCCTTTATTAATTCTCTCTGCAACCAGTAGGTGAACCTCAAGTAAATTTTTGCTGTGGAAAATTCCTGAGTGATTTACAGTTTGCTTGTTGTTTGAGATAGCAAAGCAACTGTTTTCAGAGGAAAGGAACAAAAATATATTAGAAACAAGCTTAATATTTGTTCATTAAAGGCACTGTGCTTAACGTAAAAGCGTAACTTTGTTTTAAGCTTTTATAGTTGCTAATATTAACTCTCTTACCTAATGCAGTTTGAGCTGCCAAATTGTTCTCTGTGATGAGTTTGTAAGCACTATTCACAACTTGCAGAACAACAAAGCATGCTAGCAGTGGCTGTCTTGGTTTTCAGAGTATACCTCACATTTGGTAAGCACAACAGAAACATCCAACTCAGTCTCCGAAGAAAACGTGGCAATACAATGAAGTGTCAAAAACGTATGATGAAATGTTTTCATGTCTTTTTTATGTACATACAGTATGTTTGAAAAGCCAAAACATAAAGAAACAACAAATTTTGGTTCAGAGGCAACATTTTCTTTGGGTTTAACGGGTAAACATTAACCTACTACAAGCCCCAGTCCTAAACTTACCCGTTTTAGTAACTTGAAGCCTACTTACTCATTAAACCCAAAGAAAATGTCGCCACGTGACTTCAAGCAAAGGTTTGGCTTTTCAGGTCATATTGACGTAAAAAAAAAAAAGGCATGAAAATGTGCTGATCATATGTTTTTGACATTTTATTATATAGCTACGTTTTCTTCTCTGGCCAACTAGGTGAACTATATTTTGCTTTCTGAGCCATGTGGAAAAGTGCAATGAATGTGCTTTAATGCCACGACTAATTGTTTGCAATCTATGTAGAATTAAAAGAAGAACTAAAACTTATAGCTCTGCAGTGTGCACTAAAATATGCATGTTCTCCTTGTGGATGCTACACCACAGTTTGAGAAGCGCCGGACAAGAGCGAGCATCAGATCAGACCCAGAAGAGCTCCATGACGTCTGTCTCGTCTGCTTGAGTGATGGCGCTCCGTGGTCTGTGTGTTGAGCTCTCTGCAGAGGTGTGCTGCTGCTAACGAAGTGGCTCTGCCGGGCCTCACCTCAGGCTCCCCCCTGTAATTATTCCCACAATGCCACACACTGCCGAGATGGGTGTCCGTTATAGCCCTGTGCCGAGCTCCCAAAAACAACAACTATGAGGCCATTATTTGTCAATCAAAACCTGGGCCGACACAAAATCCTGTCTGCTACATCCTGAGTCCTAGTTATCATCATTGAAAACTGTCACGCCAAAGAGCATTTCTATTGATTTTCCTCATTTTTTCATTCTATCGTCTTGGCGTTCCCCCTGATCTCTGGGTTGCTTTTGCTGCATCGCTTTGAGAAGTACATGGAAGGAGAGTTGTTTTTGTCAAGAACAAGCATTGCTGGCAGTTCACAGTAAATAGAAGCGCAGTTTGTTTCTATGCTTATATTACTTAGACATACACACGGGTACAACAGCTTAAATATTAATACTACCCACAGGGATTCAATAAAGCACACATTTGAGCAAGCAAGTATACAAGAATGTGTGTGTATGTGCTTTATAAATACAAGTCACAACAACTCAAGTGACGGCAAAAAAGCAATGAGCTTTCTGGACTCAGAAGTTGCTGTTATTTGATAAGTCAATGATTATTAAATGGTTTTCATTATCAGAAGAGTTAAGCAGATTGAAATGACTCTATGCAGAGGTATTGTGTTTTTATATGCTTAGTAATAAACTATAACATACGTAAATGAACAATTTACATGTTGTACAATGTAATACACAGGACAGATCTAAACGCCTTAAAAATTGAAAGGTCTTCTGACTTATGTTCAAGCTAGAACTGATAAGCACTGCCTCTTCATTGTAAAACATATCTGTTACAAAAAAGATTTTAACTGACTAAATTTTAATTTTAATTTGCATTAGTTGGTTTAAGGACATTTCAATCATTATGTGTGATGTATTACTCCCAGTGCCTCCACATTCAGAGGTGTCTCTATACTGTATGTGTTAGCTGTCTCTGTCTGTCTCCAATTTGCAGTGCACAGATAATTATATTCTGATTTTGTGAAATTTCCCAAAAGCAAATAGCTTAAAAGAATTAATGGTAATTTATAAAGTCACTTTTCCTCTAGCCAGGTCAAAATTATTTCAATACAATTTAGATCATTTTCCAAAGCTTTTAAGTAAAGCAGGAATAAGTAATATTTTGACTTTGTGCCATGTTTTTTGTAAATTTTTGTGATGGTTCCATATGCTTGTGTCGGCTACGGGGGACAATAAAGTATACCTTACCTTACCTTACCTTACCTCTACTGCTTCCAGGTAGAAAAGTCACCCTTCTGTGCATGGACCCGATGATGTCTCTGCTGCGCTCTTTTGATTCTTCTTATTTGGCAGTGCATTTGCTACAACACTGATTACAAAAAAAAAAAAGTGATGTGAAAGTGCTTTGTTCAGTTTTAAAAGGATGACTTTGTTAATTAAAATATGGTTGAAATGACTAATAAAAAATGACACCTTTTTATTTGTTTATCAGTTGCATTATTCTTTTCTATAGAACTTTTACTTTGACTTATAACGATTTAGAAAGTGCTATAGACATGCGTTTCCTATGTCAAGAAAATAGTTAAGGCTCCTGCAAAGCAAATTACACAAAGGAAATTCTCAAAGTGATCTTGTCTGAAGTGTTTACTGCTTCAAACTAATGATGCTAAGGATAAGAACAGCATTGATCGCATTGTAAAACACTGTTCAAAGATCATTGGGATCCAGCAGAGAGATTTGTCTGTCTTCTGCAACAAGCAGATCTTAAAGAAGGCCAGTGCATTATAGCATCACCAGAGCATGTGCTGAGAGATGAGTTTTTCTTGTTACCGTCAGGCAGACGTTATGCCTTACCAAGCTGTAAAACTAATCGCCACCTAAAATCTTTTGTTCCAACAGCTATTAGGCTGTTAAACTCTCTTTAGACTTGGTGAACTAGGTTGGGTTTTATGTTTTTTTATAAATATTTTTGTCAATAGGAAATCACGTATGCACAAGCTCCATTGTGTTTGTTGTATGTTTGTTTCTATGAGTTGATTTCTGTTAATTTTATTGTCTGATGCTGCTCAAATGAATTGCCCTTGAGGATAAATAAAGTAATCTGAATCTGAATCTGAATCTGAATCTTCTCTACTTTTACAATGCAACCCAACACTTCTACAAACACATCAGTTTTCTATTTTTCTTCTGTTCTTCCACAGTCACAGCAAGGCCACTAACCTCCAACATTCCATTCACCACATTTGTACTTTGACAGCACACAAACACACTTTGTATCCCTCTGTACTTGTATCTACATGTTTGAATGTGGTACAAATGCATGTGCTGTGTTTTCTCTGACTCTTGGCCCTGATCAGTCTTCAGTCATGTGCCGAAGCAGCAGATGTGAGTGTGAGACGAGCACAGCAGGGGAGTCATCACTCCAGCTGCACACAGACGCTGAGAGAACTTTTACTAATGTGCTGCTTATGCATGAACACAACTGCCGACTTGCTCCTTCAACACTTCTGTGTGGGATTAAAGAGTAAATATATGTCATAAAATGAATGTGCCATTAAATGCGGAAGTTTTGCATGTTATTAGATGTGTTTGATGACGAACAAAGTCAAACCTCAACTGTGTTCATTCATCCAATTCAAATATACTTTAAAATACTATGATGTTTTGTGTTGAGTTTTGCACTACACATTATCTATTTTTGCTTTGTGTGTCTTATCTGACACGGAGTGGTACTGTATGGCTTCTTAGATTTAGGCCCAAAACACTAGGGATGGGACGATTCACTTAAGTCACAATTCGATTCAGTTTTTAATTGTGCAGCCACAATTTTCGATTTTGTTCGTTTATCTATGGTAACATTTTTAGTCTTAAGACACAAAATAAACCATTATACATGACATTTAAGCAATGCCACTGTTGTTAGTGCTTAGAACTAGTGTTTTTTTTTGTCAACATTCAAAGAGTAAACAAATATATTTAGTATCCATATTTAGAGGTTTGTTTACCCATTAGTTTTTAACACAACATAATAAAGCACATTCAGTCAGGTCTTGCACAAGTTCACGCTTTGTTTCTTCAAACGCTGTGACTATTCTTGTAATATTGTGTCTATTATACAAGTAAAGAGTGTGTTTTTAAGTCAGTGGCTGAAAGAGCCACTGACAATGGGTTTTCCATCCCTAGTTCACACTGAATGAACAAAGTCTACATTTAAATTGTGACATGGTAACATTTATTATAAGTTATCTCCGAAGATTTTCAGTTTGTGGTTGCAATACTTTTTTTCAAGTTTTGATCCATCACACTTCATTGCTTACTACAACAATTCAAATACAGTCTTATTCATAAAGCTGGTCCAGCCACATGATCAGTTAGTATCGTGGTGTCCATTCATTCACAAAATTGTACATAACATGGAGGCATGTACCGATGGCCATGAGGTTTGGGTAATGACTGAAAGGACAAGATCAAAAATACAACTTGTCAAAATGAATTTTTAGGGCGGCTGGGTGCTCTCCTGGAGATCACACATGCAATTACACATCATGTACTCGGAGTAGAGCTGCTCCTTCTACATCAAGAGGAACCAACTTACGTGGCTCAGGTGTATCTGTTGTAGGTGCTTCCAGTGTGTGGAAAGGGAAGTTTGGGCCTCCCTGCTCAGACTGCTGCCTCCGCGACCCAACTCCGGGTAAAGCGACAGAAAATGGCTGGATGGAAAGTTTTAAAGCCCTGATTATAACGAGTGACATTTCTGTGCCACAATCAGCCGAATTATGCAATTCCTGTGCAACCAACAACCAAGTGACCGGCTGACACACAAAATGACATCACCTCTTTTGGCAGTTAGTCTCTCAGTGCTGTGTTGCCAAATGGGTCAGATGATTGTTAGCAAAATGAGTCTTTGCTCAGCGACGCAAGTGTCTAAAACAAAAATTGGTCTGTCTTCATCAAAACGATCCCCTCAGAGCTGCATAATACTGTCACAGCTGCCCTTTCCACAGACATAATCTTTGTTTGAAAAGACTGAGTAAACACAGACACCAAGGCAGCACTTTTGTGACGCTGAGGTAGCACGGCTTTTGTTAGCGCCAAATCTCAAGTGCAAATGTTGGGCTTCCATTCAGATGTCTGTTGGTTACAGACATTCTACTGCATTGATTTTTGAACATGGCTGAGGTAAAAAATATGTAAAATTATTTAGCTTTTTTTGTAGAAAAGAGTATTTACCTAGGAAGACAAGCAATTGTTCTCTTGCACTCTCCAAAGATATTCTCTCTTAATGTATAACCTAGATATACTAGTTAAAAACTGTATGTCTTAAAGCAACATTGTTGCAATTTACGTGCTTCAATCAAAGATCAACTTACCATCGCATTGATAGTATTGATAGTATTGAAAATGTTTACCAAAATAGGTAAAGACAGAAAGTTGATCAATGATTTGTCATGCCAATACAATATCTAAATTTTTCAGTTCACTAGCGAGAACCACAACCTCAGTGTATGATGCAAAAATTTTTATTAACGAAAAATTAGTAAAAATGAAACAAAAATGTAGACAGCCATCTTAGGGCTTCTGATGAGGGTTGTCAGCTCCCAGGCCTTGATACCTCCCATCTAGAAAGTTAGAAAAAAGATTGAAAGAAGGCAGAAGAAAGGGGCACACAAACAAAAGTGTGAGGCCTATAGGAAACTACATAGCATAGCCACTAAGAGGTGTCGAAGAGGTATGATCCTGCTCCCAAAAACAAACTTATCTTCATTTAAAATTAGTCCAACACATAAGAGATTTTCAAATGAGCCTCATTTCACTTTCATTTTGCAGCAGGTGTCCAGAGTTGGTTGCATGGCTCTTTTGTGGGTGTCGGTTTGAAAAGTTTGGGAACCATTGTGAAAGGGTATCTAATTTCAGTTTTGGACAAAACAGGTAAGTGACCGCCCTAACTTTTATCTAGAAGAGAGATTGTTCTGAGATGAATGTTTGTGAAGAAACTGTAACTCAGAGACATTTTGGATTATGCCATCATCCCTTATACAATGCATGGCCTATTGTCTTTATTAATACAAGTAAGATCACTTGTTTTAAGCTATCATTTTAGCAATGAAACCCCTGGATCAAATGATGACAAAGTTGTGTGTATTTGTCATCATTTGAAGAACATTAGTAAGATCTGTATGGAAACAAGTCGGTTAAAATGCATGCTTGTAATGACTTAGTTTGTACTGTAGAAAGATGATCTTGTCTTTCAATATTAATAACTTAACGCCAAGCAAAAAATAAGCTTTCATATTTTTGTAATTTTAAATTTGGTGAATTTGTTTTTAAGGTACAAAGGAAACTTGCAGGGAATGTGTTAGCTTCATGTTAATTCACAAATTTCTATAATTTAAAAAGTGATGAGTTTTGCTTTCCTCAAAAACTGCAGCGTTATATTTGTACTTTTCCATGCAGCGTGCATAAATAATTCAGTGCAGTTTGCGTTCTCTCCTGAGCATGTTGTAATATCGCACAATGATAGTGAAGCTTGGACCTAATTAAAAGTCCGGCGCAGCGATCTGTAGTTGTCTTTGGCTGCAAACTGTGCAATCAGAGAGGCACCAAAGTGGAACGCATCTCTCCACACTCACGCTCTCCCAGGTGAGTTAGGCTCTGTGATGGACGCAAATGAAGACAGATGCAGACAGTAAAATGGAAGACAGCGGAAGGAAGCACGGTGTGAGTGAAATATGTGTTTTGGGTTGTTTGGGCAAATATGGTAAATTTAAATCCAGTGCTTTGGGGCTAAGGCTATCCAAATGTTTGAGGATGTTTGTCACTTTGCAAAGGCCTGTATTACTGAGTTTTGGATGATATTCTACAGTACCCTTTTGACATTTCTAATGAAAATGCCATGTCTGATAAAGAAAAAACAGACCCTTGTCCAGCATATCCTACAAATCAAAATGTCTCATTTGGTCTTTTCATTTTAGGATCCAATAGAACACTTTACAAAAACAGCACACAACTACACGTCCAATGAAGCTGTCAAAAGTGGAACACATCAAAAGTTGTGAAGATTCAAAATTGCTATAAGAGTGATTCATGTTTAATTTTATGATTGGTGCAATCTGCCTGTCTATACATTGGTGGCTTCACTGGGATACGTTTTTATTTTACAAAATATATTTCTGAAACCTATAGGAATGGCTAGAATAAGAACTAAGTTTAGCTTTAGGTCATATGATTAAGCTTTAGACTTTTGGAAAGGGTAACTATATCATGTGTCTTGGGTAAAAAAAAACAAAAACAAAACATTTGATGAGATACAGCAAGATAGCAAGATCTGAGCTCTCAGAATTATGACTTATAGAGACCCCCAAAATAACCAAATAACCAACTCGTGAACACCACAAGAAAACCACTGAAATTGGGTTAAATACATGTATTTTACTAGTGCATTGCTTTATATGACCACAATTAAGTCAAACATGATGCTTCCAGTTTCAGAAAGCATAAGTTTTGTAAATGTGTCTTATTGGGGAATAAATTACTTCTGAGGGAAACCATATTTTGGACAACACTCTGTCCTTGCCCTTATGACATCATACAATTCAATCTGAAAACAATCCCTATAGTTCGCCAAAACAATGTTGTGTTTGTGCTGAAATTTTATTATTATATTTTTCTTGGTAATTATCTCTGATTCTAATGTTCTTGGTCCAGCTGACCATCTGTGCAAAACTAAAGAATTATTCCAACTGGGAAAACTAATTAGCTGAGTAGCTAAAACCACTAAAACGAGTCTTTTGATCTGTGACTTTTAAGTAAAAACAAGTCATATCTTAACTTTAATGTAAGGTAAAAACGTAGTCCTTGCATGCTACCTTATATATTGAGCTTGACCACTCATATCGAAAGATATCATAATTCTTACAAGTAGTTAATAAAGACAACAACTTAAATGAATTTAAATTTTTAGCCCATTTGTGTCAAAAAGTTCTCAAGACATTTAACTAGTTATATATTTGTAATAAAATTCATCTTCAAGGTATTTTACCAATAAATTGCTCCATGAAATGTATAATAGGAAATATTTGGGAATCAATATGCACCTATCAGCTGACAGCAGATGGTGCATTTGCTGTCAGGAACAAGGCAACAGCAGCACATCACACCTTTGCTTACTCAGCTGTACTAGCTGCCAGTAAATTATTAATTTAAGATTCCTTTGATTGTTTTCAAATGTCTTAATGGGCTGACCTTACTTTAACTGTCTGGGAGAGTCCATCGAAGGACAGTTTGCTCTGCAAACCTCAATGTACCTTTAACTTACCTCTACACCAGAGGAGCAGGGCTTCGACTGTAGCTGTCCCATGGGATTGGAATTGGATTGTCTTTATGAGTTAAACTGGACTAAATGTAAATTGTTTTTACATCATATCTAACCTTAACCAAGCATGTTTTACTGTACAATGATTTTCAATGCTATAAGGTCTATGTAAGTGTATAAGTAGCAGTGACCTTGATCTTGGCCTTTGCAATACAATGAGCAGATGATTCAGAGCATTACTAATTTACATTTAATTTAATAAGTACACTTTTTGTCCTTGAGTAGTTTAATGTGACTGCAGTTTCCTCACACTCGACACAACAGCTTCATGTTGATACTCTCACCAGGTTTAATGGGACATCAACACTCCACATGTGTGACTCAAGTGCAAAAACACAGTGATTCAAAAAATAAAGTTTTAGAAGTTTCAAATTGTGCTTGAAAACTACATACTACACATTCCACCATAAAACCATGTCTACTGTACTGAAAATGTAAATCTTAAATCTTTTTAAATTTTAAAACATACATATTGACACAATGATTATTTGTCCCACGTCTGCTTTGTAAACCTTTTGTTTTAATCTTAGTTTAGTTTAAGTCATCATATGGTTTAACTTGACACTCTTTGGTTGCTCTGATTGTCTGAGTTTTGTCCTTCGTAACATGTTGGCTCTGAACATAACAGCTCATTCACCTAATGCATTTCCTCATTCACCCAGTATGTTTAGAAATGCTTTTTACAACATTCAGGAGTTAATGCTAGAGCAGGCTAAAACATAAACAAGCAGACTTCCTGTTTTTAAGGCAACACAGGGCTCCATTAAAAAGCATAGAGAGTACACTGAGAACTGGTTTCCATCTTTACTCGTGATTTTAAGTTGTTAGCGTTCACTGTCACTGTTGCATAGAACGTGATGCAAAGGTGAATATGGCTGACCAAAAAGTTTACAAATTACCTCAACAGAATACAATGAAATACTGCAATCAATAATGCAGTTTCAACTACCTTGAGATTTCAGAGTTGGACTGGCTGGATGGGCTTGTTTTATATTCTACTCATTTTTAGCCAAAACATTGTCTGCATTGCAACTTGAAATCATATTCTTATTGTTTTTGCTTGTCTTGTTTTCTTTCTTTTATAACCTGTGCCAAAACCGCTGTGAGAAAAACAGGGTCACGTTGCTGGAGCAGGAAGCAGCGTGTAGCACTCGGACTGACACAGAAGCTCTAAAGTCAACAAGCTCCGAACACGCTGAAACTATGTCAGATCCCGGCTTTTTTCGCCAGTTATTTTTGAGCCATTGGAAAGTGTTGAATTATTAACAATCAGCAGTGGCACTTTTTATGCCACGCTTCCTCTGGACTTCACTCAGCACTCAGAAAGTCACTGACGAAAAGAGTGAGAGGTTGTGAGGGTGCTGTATGTTTTTACAAAGACAGAAAGGTCAAAGGTTGTGCTGAGAAACAGTTTTGTTGTTTGTATTAAAGGACATATGACAAGTATTACTCAGTTTGATGTGATCGTCCATGTGGTAAATACTTATTATAGTATTACAGCAGAGGATTTATCAAGTAATTGGCAAATACAAGAGTAAAATCAGTTCTAAAACCAATTCCCTCCACAAATGTCTTCAAAACTCGCCAAAATGCAAAGCAATTTACACACAGCTGATGTATCTGGGAGTTTAAACAATTATTTAATAAAATGTAAGTATTACGAGGTTTTATCTTGTGTGAATTTCTTTACTTCTGTGGTATTTATGTGTATTTATTTTGTTGCCTTATAATGTAGGTAACATTTGTGGAATTACTTCTACATTTGCTATATTTGTTGGTCAAAAGATAATTACAAAGGGTTAGGATTAGGGTTACAAGCAGAATGTTAAGTGAAATCTTAAATTAACGCATCTTCAGTAGGTTAAACTGTCAAATTTTAAGGTCACATGTTGCAGTTAGTTTACAATATGTAGATGTATTTTGAAAAATATTATTTAGAGCGTATTGATGCAAGATTACCTCTACAAACTGTCAAAATTAATTAAAACGTGTAACTGTATTCTAAAATAATGTCTTGTGTTGGGAGACTGATATATCGATAATTAATTGAAGAATATGCTAACAATGGATGGGGTAAAAAAAAATCCAATGTAATAAATTATTGGTTAAATTATTTGTAAAAGATTTAGTTTTTAAGCTTTTCAAGTTAATATTGATTTAGGTTAACTCCAGAGCAGTCATTTTGACTGGTCTTAGATTCTGAAGTCTATTTATTTTGCTCATGTGTAATGTTGGTGTTTCTCAGCTGGAGCAGGCCACACCAACCAATCTTCAATAAACCACGCCTTGTTCACCTCCTCGACCACAATTCTAATAATCCAAAGGCCTCTTATACTAACCTTTGTCACAACAACATGTCTTTTCTCATCTCTTTTGTTTGCACCCTACCACCCCATGTCTCATCCGTCCTTCTTTCTGAAGATATTGTCATCTACTGGGGGGCCTGTACTGAATCGACTCTGCAGATTGGCGAGACAGAACCTTCAACCAGAATCTCGATACACTACATCTATTCATTCATCATCAATACATTTCTTAATGGCAATTTTGTTGTGGCATGTTCCTTGCAATTGAACACTCTAATCCTATCTTTGGCTAGCACGTATAGCGACTGCTAGCTTTATGATCACCACAGAACCAATCAGAAGCCAGCAACAGGCCTAACTCAAAAAGACGAGTCTGAAAGCAACAGGTACACAGAAAAATATACAGAAATGTCTTATTTGGAACACTTTGCCAAAAAGAAAATAATAAAACAAGACATTTCAACGCTGATTTAAAACTGATGATAATGGTGTCAAATCAATAATGCAATACTTGTCTTATTAGTCACTTTATGATTAAGTTAAAATTTTTATTGTGTAACCCCCAAATACAGAGTGCAGCAAAACAACTTGAAAGTACAACAGAAGCTTACTCCAGTAAATGTAGGCGAGTATTTTGTCAGAAGCGCTGTGATGTGTGTCCAACCCTTGCCTCTCTATCTGATGTTTTCTCTCCGATTCCCTGGCCACATCTCATCCATGCGCACCTTCTGTCTTCACAGTTGTGTGTCCCTAATAGGCTGACAGGTTTGTGGCAGAAGACGCTGCTTGATTTATTGGGTGCTCCAGGTTCTAGTGGAGCATGTCTGACTTCCATCTTCTTAGAAAGACATTTAGCCACTCTCTCATCGCTCTCCCGGGTTCTCTGCTCACAACACGTGCTGCCGGCGTAATGAATGCTATTTTACATCTTTTACCAGAAATCCGGTGAGTAGTAGCAGCATGCTTTGAAGACAACTTGGCAAATTGGATGGGAAGAACGGTAAAACTGATGTGTTGAGTGAAAGCGAATAAACAATAATCTATATAGTATACAACAGTTTAGATTAGGCAGGTTTTTGAGAAGCATACACTGTTCAACCAATCCTCCCAACTCCAATAACATGTATGTTTTGGTTACTGTAATTGGGCGTCACTGTAAAATGTCTGTAGTGAATCAATGATTGTCTCTCTCTAACCCTGCGACAAGTGGCCTAAGGCTCAAGGTCTCTGGGATAGGCACTCCAATCCCTAATGGGAACAAGCAGTAAATTGAATGAATGATCAAGTCTCAATACTTATTAGTATGATGTCGGCTTTAGACGGTCAAATGCAGAAGTCAGTGCAGTTTAGCTTAAACCTATATAGTATTGTATCACAGCAGCAGATTATTAGACACTCTTTTACATATTGGTGCAAACATTGTGAAAACTTTAGCTAAAAGTAAGATTTGCTTCCTCTTCACCTATATACTTATATTGGTTGACGTGCATGGAATTCCATTAGCTGAAAAGACTCAAAGACATGCTCAAACATTTTTATTTCTTATTATATTACTTCTTATTATAATATTCTTAACTCTTGATCCTTATGTGAATATACTAAAGGGAAGCCAACTGATGGCTGATCACTGTTGAACTCCAAAAGCGTTTCAAGCTAGTCAATTCATCCAGCTGAAATTACAAAAGCTTGTAATGTAAAAATGGAAGACGCTGACTGCTCTGGACGCTGTCTTTTCTCATTCAAAAACACACAGTTTGGGAAATGGTATCCACAGTCAACACCATTTTATTTTTCTTACCGTAATCTGACATTGCGGTATAAGCTGTAAGTGCTGCTCTGCGTTCTCTGGTTTTCATGCACAATGACTCCTTGGGGCCCTAGTACTAAAAGCCATTAGCACTCCAAGTGGCGTAAAACTTGCATGAATGTATAAATCTTTCAGCGGAGTGGATTGAATTTGTTCTCCTGATAAAGGCTATAGTTTTTTTGCATGAAACCTTTTGCTATAACAGAGCCGCATGTGATGTTTATGAAAGGGGTAAAGGGGAACACGGAAACGTCATTCTCAATAGATTTGTTATTCCGACCACGTACAAGGCTCTTCCGCGCATATATCCCTAACACAGAGTGGGATGTATCCATTGTATCCGCTGAAATATTTAGGTGTCACATTTGCTTCTGAGAAAAGACAAGACTTACAAGAAGAAACACGGACAAGGTGATGCGGCCGTTAAACTGCATCATAAAATGTGCAAGATACTTTGTACTGAACAAGGTTGTAGCACATATTAGAAATAATGCATTTTTCACCGCAGTGTCACAGTACATTTTATTCCAACAGTTTTTCTCAGAATATTTCAAGTTCCATTAACTCTAATTTAAAAGAAAATCAAACCAAGCCATATTCATACAAAGTGGAAGAAAATGAAAAGAATATATATTCATTTATTTTATGCAACCAGTTTTATTTCACTTACAACTCTTTTACTACACACATTGTTTTGTTTCCACTGTATAGCATCTTAAAGGTGCATTCAGTAATACTCTTAGAGGAGGGCCTGCATTATAAAGTTAAATTGTATGGCAGATCTCTATGGAAATGTCAAAACCAGGTCAAAATTCCTCAAATATTATACAGATTGCTAATTATTTTAAATAATTTATGTTTGCGTTTACAATAATTCTAATGTAAGCAAATACATGTCCCCAAATGATGGCTAATATAGGTTGATATCAGTCTGGTCACCACGTTCATCTCTAGATGTTTCTAGATACAGTTGTGACGAAGCTGGTCTCGACAGAGCTGCAGCGCTGTCCCAAACTTAAGCCCTACATCCACACACGTTACCATTACCTGTGGGTTCATTCATCCCGTTCCTGTCCTTCTGTGCCGTTGCCGTCAGGTTTATTGTCCAAAAACCATTGCAGTCTTCTTGGGGACGTACTAGGCCTGAGTTAAACCTTTTACAGCCATAATTTTCGCCACAATCATACTTTTTGCAGGTATCCATCTTCCATTCACAAGTCCCGAGCCCGCTCTTTTCTTCCTGTCGCCTGACATCTTCGTGACGTCACCACAAAATGTTTTTGAGCACAAAATAATTAAAATTTATGTGTTACAGGTGCAAAGACACAACTGTTCAGTCAATTATAATTGTGTGTATATTTATTGTGGAAACCTTTTTATTTTGTATGTGGTATTGGCTTGTGGGAGAGGCTTGGGCTATAAACTGTGTGTCCGGGGCTGTTACAGAGAAGGTAACTATGGAGAGCCTTTTGCTGAGTTTGTAAATAATGTATGTTGTACATAGTGTATGTGCAATTAACATATAATGTATGTGCAATAACTTATCATGTTTTTGTATAGCACTCCTCAAACTTTTGGGAACGTTGAGCATAAATAAATCCAGGAAACATCCTTCCGATTATGCCATCATGGAATAAGAACGCTCGACAAATGTATTTGAGGGCGTGGACTGCTGTAGGGGAAAGTCATATGTTAAAGGGGGCACTGTGTAAGAAAAAATAAATAAATAAAGTGATCCAAGTAATATCCACTTTTGAACACCAGGGGGAGCATTTCCAGTGCATTTTTCCTATCTACCATGCTGACATCTAGCGTCAATATTCACATTCCGGCCCGTAATAAAACATTTCAAATACGTATAAATGTATCACAATTGATGTGGATTGGTTAACAGTGCTCTCCTAAGTATTCTTGTTGTAAAGAATAAATATGATTTAAATGTTTGTGGACTATAAGTAATAATTAAAATTCCTCTCAATCTTACATAGTGCCCCTTTAAGGCAATAGAAAGCTAAACTTTTTAAAAGACAATTATTGACCAAGTAAACCTATTTTTATCACAACTATTTTAAATCGAGTCACCACCACGTTTAAATAGAAGTTGTCGATATGGCGTTATGTCAGAAAAGTTAACAGAATGTTCTGTAGATGTTAAAATATGGCATTAAGCCTGGAGCTACCACTGGCAATGTTGGATATATTTACAAAGTTGGATCGTTGAATCACTTTATTCACTTCCATGTCTTCATGTTTAAATTTGACACATTATATATCCCTAAGGCCACATTTTGTAGCTGTTGAACAGTGAGTGAGACAACTGTTGTTCCCCATTAGACTCTGTTTGGGAGCTGTTCCTTTACATGCTGACTATATCTATGTGAATGTGATTGACAGATGGGTTAATAATCAAGAACATGCATTTGTTTATATCAAAACAAACATGAAGAAAAAACCAACACAACTAATACGGGAAAAAAAATAAAAAATCTTAAAACAGGGAGTTAGATTTTGTTCCATATGACAGATGACCAATGAGCTTCATTTAATGTGTGTTATGCAAAAACAACAAATCAGAATGTCTGGTACATTTTAAGCTTAACTCAAGAGGGACTTGGTATTAGACTCACTCTTCAGAAATTATTGAATAAGTGTGAGTTCTGGATCCCAGGCAAGTATTTTTTTTATTTATTTATTTATTTTTTATCTCATAAAGAATGATGTTTCCAAGTGAATGGTTTTTGGTTCTCATAGCAGTTTAGAGAGTCCAATTTTGTTGTGACAAGTAAATAAATCTGAATTTGAAGCATTTCACATCATATCACTTGCTCTGTCAGAAAGTTATTTTGACAATAGTTTCTCTTTCCTAGTTTGTTGGGGAAGTTTTAAAGGTTACCGCTGGTATCAAAGACGATCCTGGGAGAGTGCGGTGTTTATGCCAGACTGTGAAGGGCAGTGGGAGGGGCAGACAAATAGAGTGGTGGGAATCCAATCGCCCCGCACAAGGGCAAATTATCTGACCAAGGTGCGCGGAGTGGGGTGTCTTCAGCCACTAATTGATAAGAGGTTTCTATCTTTAGTGCGCAGCCGTGTTTGGCTCAGGACATCAAAACCTTGGCTGGGGCTGAAAGGATTTTGCTGCTGTGTCCCGCTGCCTCGTCGTCCCGGGTTGGTTGGGGTGGGGAGGGGAGAGTCAGGGTGTCACCTTGCTAGCGGGTCACTTTTCTTTGCTTTTGCTACCTGAGTGTTGCAACAGTTGATGTGATCTAAAACATACTTCAATAAATTCAGTTAAAAAAAATGAATTGAATGGAATAGTTTTGGCTTTGGATAACTTTTTACAATTGTCAGAGTAAGGAGAAGTTAGAAATAGAACTTCCACAAAATGTTTCACCTGGGAATACATCTCAATCGATTTTGGAAATTTGGACTCAATGTGTATTAGATAAGTAACCACTCTAAACAAAACATAATAAGCAAGTGCCAGTCATTCAAAATTGAATTCTGTCAAATTAACAACCTTTCCTGAAGGTACTACCAATTTCACAGTTTTGAAAATGCTAATCAGAGACTTTTTAGAGCAATTGCTCTGTCTGCTTTTAATACATTCTAAGTTCCCTATTCTTCACCAATGAGTTTAGAACCACTTTCCACAACGAGGCAAAAGTCTGTTGAGAAGTGATAAAGTTGAAGTAAGCTAGCATGTATTCTAAAAAAAAATAAGCAGACTTCCTGGGTGTTTAAGTGTGTAGCACAGGTTAGACTAGATTTCACTAATCATGGAGAACATGGTAAACATTGTGCTTGTTTTTACTAAATTTGGCTATTTTAATGAGGTTAAATTGTCTTTTGTCCAAAGAAATACAACAAACACAGAGGCAATTTCACAACAGTTACCTGCAACCACGTAGCAAAAATCCACAATTTGACAAATGATAACCTTGTAACACTTTCATTTGTCTAAATGATTGTTTAAACTCCCTGTGTCAGTTGTGTGTAAATTGTCTTTTATTTTGGAACTTTTGAGGACATATGTGGAGAGATTAGGATTTAGAAGAAAAAGTATGTCCTGTTATTTTCAACTGTTTTTCTATTCCTTCATTTGCAACTTAACAGCTATAAAGCTTGAATAATGAAAAACTATGTCAAGTACTATTACAATAAACTAACCTCACACATGTTTTTTCTACTATTTGATTTAGAGCTTCTGCAATTTTATTCAAATAGATAGTTTGACAATTTTTAAATAGTGAATGTGCGTGCCATTTTTCCAATAGCTTCTTAAGTATTCTAGCAAATATCTGTTTAAAGGGTGGAGTTAATTGTGCTAATACAACAATTGGGTGTGTTATGTGGAGTGTTTACACCAGATTTTCTTTTAAACAAACAAGGAAGTTGCTGAAGTTGCATCCCTCCATTTAGAAATCTAGTTACTAACTGATAACAAATGAAATAAAATCATCTTTATTGTTATATACTCCTGCTACGTCCCACCATTTGTACAACCACTTAAGAAAAAGCCTATGATTGAATGCATAAACTAGCACCAAGGTTATTATTAGCAACATTTATGTGGATTTACAACTCCTTTTCACAAAGTACAATTTCCTCGTACAGTAAAAGATATATAGACAGTTATCTCAGTTCATATTTATCATTTAGGGTGCCATCTTCCCTCGCCTCTTCAACATGAGAAAATCTTTGGTGCAATTTTTATGTGGAGTATAAATTGCATGGGCATTTATTTACTACTACATTTATATAGTGTTACAGGCCATTCATATTCTGCGTTTCCCGGAGGCAGGCAGAACCGGAGGGTGTGTGAGGACGGCCTTGGAATAGGTTAGCATGTGAAGAAAGTGTAATTGTAAGCACAATTTTGACACTGTGGTGACTTATGGCTAACGTTAGCAAAGTAAAGCCAATGTTCAAGTTTATAGCTTAATGTAAACATAATCTAAGTAATATGTAAGAGCTGCATTTATTGTTCATTAAATGGAGTGAGAAACATATAACACCAGATAGTAGTTATTGTGTGTATATGTTATTGTATAGTGATGATTTGCATGTCCTCTCTTGTTATTGTTCCTTTTCTGTCTGAAGACACAAGTTTGACCTCTTTTAGAATAATACAAAAAGATGTTCAAAGGGATAAAAGATACTCCGGGGAGCTGAACACATTTTAATGACCCAAGTGGCCAATAATCAATAGGCAAAAGATTAAGAAGATTATTGGGATTAGTCGATCTAAAAGATGGCTTGCTTTAAAGATAAACAGCTATTCAACAATGACCTTAAACATCAATGCCACCGAAAGAAAGTACTGGTAACAAATAAAACTAACAGGAATTAAACCAATACGGCCGTGTTTCAAATCTCTGTCCATCTGTTAGCCTGATGTATCAGCCAGTTATATTTTACTTAGTGGAAACTGTCAGACGTCGCACCATTGGAATTTGTTCACTTGACAGTAAGGGGACTTTTTTGCTTAGCTAATCTCTGTGCCCACATTAGTAGTTAAGTATAAAACATGCATCTGCAAACGTTTTTGTTTTTGCGTGGTAAACTTTGCAAACAGGAGAACATATACAACACAATCTGTCTCAACTTGGACTTGGTTATTAGTTTGAGCTAAATGACATTGAGCAGAGGCTGTAGGGAAAAAAAAAAATAAAAATAAATATTATATAATATATATATATACAAAAAAATACAAATATAGAATAAGGATGAACATTTACTGTAAAAAAAAAAAAAAAAAAAAAAAAAGTTTGGGTCAATTCTGGAAATCAAAAGTGGTAAAAGATAATGGATTATAGTGAAGGTTCTGCTCTTGATCCTCCCCAAAGCAAGAATTGGCAGAGTTAGATACACCCTTCCCACCTTCCTCGTCAAGATTAGCCGGTCCTGATCCTGCTAGATGAACCGTTTCCTTTTGCTAATGGACTCTGGCTCTATACAGACTTAAACTCTGTAATTAGATGCCCCTCAGTCCTGAACACATCTACAGCCTGTCTGTCCATGAGAGTGGATCTATTATTCACTGTGGTTCTTCTCTGGGTTTTATTTTTACTCTTTATTTATTCATTCATTCATTCATTTATTTTTATTTATTTATGTTTTTCTTGCAAAGGCAGATCGTCTAAGGACATGGGATGCTCTAGGTTCCTGATTTGCTTAAATAATCTGCTTGCACATGCTTGACCAATAACTGTTTCAAATATTTCAGATTTTCACTCCTAGTGTTTGGTATTGACAAATGAATGTTGAGTATTTCATTTTCAAACATTGCTGTTTGCTACATCAGCATCTTGGGAAGTCTTCAGAGTGATGTTGTTGTGATTTTGGGCTTTACAATGAAATGTCAATTTTTGCATCAGTTGTAGAAATCCAAGTACTAAGTAAAACATGTTTTAGTAAATTGCATGTAAGAAATTCAGTCTCTCTTGGTTCTGCAGCACTAATGGCTTGTGACCCATCTAAGCAGCCCACACACTGTACAATCCATACCTCCAGCTGGCTCGCCTGATTCGCCATTCCCTTTATGGAAATCACAGTACTTCATGGTCTGCAGCTATAAATTTCATTATGACCATGTAATCATGTTGCTCTGCTGCATTTTGCTAAAAGAGAGAGTGGAAAATCACCGGGTCTCACCTCTAATTCTTCAACCTTGTTCAATTTTCAGTTTTGTGAAAATGCAAAAGCAAAACAGTATAAATTGTTGAATAATTTGAGCTTTGGCTGTGCTACTGGCCTTTTAAAAGCACTCAAAGACAGGCTGGTTTGTAGGAGGTCGTGCCATTGATTTGCTGCTGATGCTCCAGAGCCCAGAGATGAGGCAGGGTGAAAACTGACCTGAATTAGATTTTCAAAAGAACATCTGAGACAGTTCAATTAACAAAGTTACTTCTGCTCTTCACCTCTCTCTCCCATAAGGACCCAGCTGCTGGAAGAGATTAAACTTCATAGACAGTTGTAATGGACTTGTGTGTCTTTATTCATTCAGATTGGATCTTTATGCTTTATTGGACAAGACAATAACCAGTGTGAAAACAAGGTAAAGAGTAGGGAGAGGCATTCATCTGAGGTTGACGGATGAATAATGAACATCTTTAAAAATTCTATTGCAGCGTATTAGATTATAAATTTACGTAAAACAACATAACATCTGATAAATCGTCAGGCAAAATTAAATTTACATTTTTTTCTGCTTATGTTGTTATTTGTTTCCGAAATCACGAAGCAATGAGTCATATTTTGAAACTCAGTTGGGTTAAACCTACAATAGCACAAAGTGAAAATGATTTTTCCACATGAGTCATACTTTTTCAGAAGAACTGCCAACATTACTCCTAAGGAACTTTAGCAAATGATTACAGGAGATCATTAGATTAAGTTAAATATCCTGTAAATTAGCTTTAAGCAGGTCCCCGTGGTGTAAATTCTTCGTCATGAGATCAGCAACATGGTTTTAAGCTCAAATAAGGTTAGGATAAGGGTGAGTGTTTAGGAAAGTAGTCAGTAAGGTAAAGGTTAGGGGCAAGGGTCCATGAAATGAATGTAAGTTAATGTAATGTCTCCATGGAATATGAAAACACAACGTGTGTGTGTGTGAGGTTTTTTTTGTTTGTTTGTTTTTTTTTTTTTTTGTGGGAAAGAATATTTATTAAATCCGCTCCCAAATATATTTTATTATTTCTTGCAATCACAGTTTCAGATCAGAGTTTTGTGTCAAATGTTTGTGTCTTGGGACAATGTACAATGATATTAAGCACAATAGCAGTTTATAGCTTTTTGGAGCTAAATTCCACTTGAAGTCCTGGAGGAGGACAAGGGGAGGCACCCAAACCAGACCATTTATAACCATAGACTGAAAGATTTTGAACGTGAGAGGCAGTTTACAAAAAATAAATATGATTTTCAAAAGCCCCTCAATATACTGTATGTATTTTGACTGATACAATGTC
This sequence comes from Mugilogobius chulae, assembly GCA_038363315.1. Classification (NCBI taxonomy): domain Eukaryota; kingdom Metazoa; phylum Chordata; class Actinopteri; order Gobiiformes; family Gobiidae; genus Mugilogobius; species Mugilogobius chulae. The sequence continues at coordinate 26,160,032 of CM076403.1, forward strand.
TTAAATGAAAATATGACATGATAAAAGGAGTGCAATACTTTTTTTTTTTTTTTTTTACATTTAAATGAGTAAAATACATGCAATTTAAGATTATTCTCATTCACATGTAGTGTCTTGCCTCAATTTGAGAAATTGACCCTCTAACCACGGGAAGCCTCCTATGTCTGTCCCAGCCGCTGATGTTACAGGTTGTTTAAAGCATTTTCCACTCTGAAAATGATTCATGACAGAAGTATACAGAACGTAGACATGGCTGTAGGCACAAATAAACTTGTGTTATTAAATAAGCAAACACTACTTGAACACTAACTGAGCAGAAGAAGTCAGCTTAAAGGGGAATACAGAACACCAACCTGTAATCCAAATACTGTCCAATAAACAGACCAGCTCGACTTCATTTTAAATTAGACTCTTAACAAAGCCATTGACCTGGTGCCTTTGTAGTGATTGATAAACTGCTTGTTTGTTGCCTTGTTTGTCAATGGCTCCTCTAAGTCTTCTAATGGCCACTCAGCGATGGCAGCGACGATAATGTGTGCTCACGACGCCTGTAAATCCCGCCTCATTCTGACACCGTTTAACACTCCCAACAAATCACTGGACTGGCACATCTTAGTCGCGCCTCCTTCTGCCCTCCACTATGATTAATGCCCCCGACGCTATCACCGGCACACAGCACAAGTTGCATATCTAATGTTCACAACACTCTGCGCTCTTTCTCAGGTGGGTTGGAGGGTCAGGAGGAGTTTAAGACCTCCCATCACCACAAATCCTCTCTGTGTCCTTCTGAGGCAACAAGAGGAAGAATAAATTACAGGCTTCGAGCACACAACCTTTGCCGCCGTTTTAAACACTAAGTTCCAGCCTTCACATCACTATTATTGCTTTGCTCTAGTCTGAGTCTTTCACAGCTGCAGAGGCGTAAACCCAGGCTTTAGCTGGCCAGACACCTTGCTTACTTCAAAGTAAGAAGATAAATAGGACTGGGAGCATTCAGAATTCAAAAAAATAGAAAACAAACAGAGTGCAAGGCAATGTGGAAGTAACTTTCAGCATTTAAACTAAAACCATTTATAGATCTATAAATGCAGTTCTGTATTTGTCCATAAATTGTGGATATGTGAATAAGGCTGGGCAATTAATAGAGAGCTTGAGAAACTCTGTTAGCTAAAAAACAACAAAAAAACAAAACAAAAAATTGAAGTCAAAAAAGGAAAGATAAAAGGTGTTAAATATTTCAGGTATTAAATATTAATATCTACATTTTTAAAATCTTTCTCAAAGTTGCTTTACTTAGTTTTCTATAAATTAATACTAAATTTAATGGAAATAAATTAAATGGAAAATTTAGATAATAAATAAATAAAAGAATAAATAAATAAATAGATAAATAAATAAACAAAAATAAATAAATGTCAATTTTATTCAATCAAGGTGGATGTCATACATGATTATCAGGGCAAAGTGTTTTGCTTTAACTGCAAATAATGAAAACAAACTAAATAAACAAAAACATTGTTTGTGAACCTATCGATTCAAAAACTAGCCATATCATGCTTTTAGACTAAACCTAAACATCTCAAAATGTAATATTTGCCCCTAAAACTGTATGTTTAAAAAGTTACATGTTGCAGTGGCATAATTATTCATCTTTAAGAACTACATTTTTGTTGGTATTTTTCTAGTAAAAACAATACAACGTATTTTCCGTTCACACTGTAGAATGTGATTATGTCAGATGGTGAGCAAGAGTCAGTTATTTCCTCTTAATAACATTGCACCTTTGTGCTGTGAAATACTGAAAAGGTAATTTCCAAATTTTTTTTCAATCTGGTAATGTACTGTGCTCTTTTAGCTGACATGTTGAACTATTCATTTCACTTAAAATGTAAGGTCATTATTTTACTAATTGTTTTGCAAATTCCATCACAGTTTAGCCAAAAATGTACTTTGTGTTCATGTGATTACATCAAAACTATGTAGCTGCCTAGCAACCATGTAACAAACTAGACCCAAACTTCTCCAATGTAACATACTTTCTTAACTGGACAAATAAAAATGCATTAGAACTAGTGCTGTCAAGCGATTAAACAAATTGAGAGATTAATTAATTATGATAAACAATTAATCTAATTAATCTATTTTTTTACTCACCTAAAAATTGCTGAGAAAAACACTCAACTTAAGTGTTTTTGTTTTGTTTTATCCAATTATTTACATTATTGTTGCAGATGGGAAACATTAATATATTGCAAAAAATGAAGACTTTAGGAAGTTTTTGAACATAAAATTCCCGTTCATCAGTCCAATAACTGTCGCCTGCTTCTTTATTTTTGTCCGTTCCTACTAGTGACCTTTGCCCCTGACCCTCGGGTCAACTGGCATGTGCAGACTTTCCTCAATTCAAGTTGAACAACTCTTATGTCCACTTTGCAACTCGCATATGGAAACAATGAAGTTAAAGATTTCAAAATAGATTAATGCAAATAAAAAAATGAACTTGATTAATATGTCTGTAATTAACTAATAGCAATTAATGCACTAATTTGACACCCCTAATTAGAACACACAGATTTTGTTAAGTTTTAAAATGTGTCTTGAATGTTTTTTTTTTTAATGTCCTTGATCAGTTTAGCACGCTGCTCTACTTTTGTTATTTTTAATATACTGTCAAACTTTTATTCACAGCATATTCTTGATTAATGTAAAATATTATTTTGCAACAAGTATTGATCTACCAATTTACAATACACACTTTAATTTAGTTGACATGGCTTATAGGTTACTTGATTTCAAACGATCTGTCTTTCTTCCTGTTCATAAAAAGTCATCAATATGGAGTTTTCAGCCACTAGTGAACCGTGTGAAGAAACCAGAAAGTTCAAAACATTGTGTTGAAGCACAGAGAGTTAGTTCACATTCACTCACTCTTTCTGAGCTCAGTGGAAATAACATGGCGTCACTTCATGCGTTAGTAAAACCCACACTTGCACTGGATCTCAAAAGGCGATGTCGTCCTCTAAAAACTTGATAGGAATTCTGCGGCACACAAACTCCAGCCTCGGTGTTCACAGATGCCTGCATTAGTATTCAGCTGGGATGTATCGCAGTGACATGTAATACATCATAGTCACCAGGAGGCACTTTCACCACGGAGTTGACGCACAAATATGGCCACAGCATGTTGGAGTGTGACGCTTTCTCCTAAAAATGTCCTCTGAAGTTTCTGCCGACATAAACAGCTACACGCGCACAGCAAAGACATGCATTAAGACTTCAAGGTGCATTTTTCCATCGCCTGTCCCACCAGAAGCGGTACGTCAGGGTCACACCGCCTCATTGCATTGTGGGATACGTATAAAATGTGATATGGAAGAGGCTGTCTGTTTAGGGACAGCCGGTGCTAACCTCGAATGCTAAGCCAGGCAGGGAGGCTCAGTGCCCTTGACTAACCTTGGAGTTTTACAGTGCTTTTATGAGAAGTTATAAATCATCATGATGCGTTTCCCCTCTGAAAAAAAAAGTGCTGGTATTTTACAACGTGCAGCTGGATTGACAAGGCAAATGTGCACCAAATATCAAAGCTCACTGCCTTGGATTTATCAGACATTCAAATATATGTTTTACCATAAGATGGAATGGAGCTATTTGTGGAAAGAGTACATGTTAAAAATATAATATTTTTTTCATAAGTTTTATATGATTATACATTATAATAATGCATGTGATTCATATAGCACTTTTCAAGACACTCAAAGATGCTTACAAACACATTTTGCATTTTATTATTACATTTTTTTTTGTTAATTATTGTATTACTCATTATTTCTCAAAGCTACTCAGTTGTAATCTGGCTGACAACAGATTGATTGTTCCTGATTTTATTTAATAAGAGGCATAATAAATAAATACTTGAAGCTTTGAAGCAAAGCATCACAACAACAGAACAAAAAGATACTTTTTAAATTTTTAAAAATCTACATTATTTCCCAAGCATAAAAAAAAAAAAAAAAAAAAACATAAATAAATAAATCCAAACATTGACTGAAATACTGTATTAGTATTGTTTTGGTTCTGCCCAAATCATAATTGTATCCTGCTTGTTTCAATATTCAAAGCAACTATCAAGTTTGTGAACTTATAACTAGAATTATCCACAGCCAAACTGAACTTATTTACTTAAATTTCATGCACCATAAAAAACCATGTTACAGCACATTGGAGATCAGAGTCCCGATACAGAATTAAGTATAATCGAGCTGTATTGTGTCAGAGCAGGCAAAATGTTGAGCAGAGCCGGGTATCCCGTGCCAAACTGGCTGAGACGGTCCCCAGGCAGGAGGCCAAGGAGGGGCATGATCATCCAAAACATACAAGGCCGAGCATTGTCAATGGGCTCACGAACTGTTTTCTGGAATAAAATGTGTGCTAAAAGTGTCAATAGCAGTTGCGAGATAACTGATTGCACAGATAGTTGAAAAGGCATGGCTCAAGTTCTGAGAGGCATCTATCACCTTTCACAGCTCATTTGACGTTATTTGATTGTTTTTTTTCTTTTTTCCATTAAGCAGTTGGAGATTTTTTTATTACTCCCATTTACTTTCTCATTGATGTACGTAGGTAAAAAAGCAGTTGCCCTTATATTCAAGAAAAGTAGCATTGCCAAGTCTTATGTCAGCGCATGCCACTGATCCAGCTCATAAAAGGCCTATTCCTTGTGGATGTAGGCCAACTACTGTGAAATTTAAATCGCACGCACATTTTATATGCATATTGCCTACTGCTCCTTAATACAGCTGGAAAATAACATCACTAGGACTATGTGTTACTGTGTCAGTCACGAGCAAAACAATGACTTCCAGTGCACACATTAAAATGAATTACTCTTACAGTGAACGTAAATATAGTGCATTACGGCTCCAGGTGAATGGGGAAAATAGGAAATTATCATATTGATTGCTTTTTGGCGTCATTGAGGAGATTTCCATCTTTATTTCATGGACTGTATACATACAAACAAAAGGCTGCTGGAGAAAGGGGCTTTAATGACATCCGCTGAGAGAGTGGTAAGACACAGTTTTCTACACAGGCCATGAAAGCACCACGGCTGCTCCCAACAATGTAAACAGCCAGAGCCCCAAAACCTCTTCACTCAACAACACGTTGGCTCACTGCTGCTGCCCGCGTTCATATATTCATGTATTCATGTGTTTATCACAACTTGGCGGCTCGCAACGCCATTTTCTTCTTATAATGATGAGCGAGTGCACTTCCACAGAGGCATGGAAATATCCCGGGAAAACTGCAGACACTCGCGCTGAAATTTGTTTTTCGTGTGTTTTGTGAGAGATGGAGAATAGGAAGTGATGGGCTGGTAAAGAAAACCAAATTTAGCCTGTTTACTGTTACTGTCGAGTGAGACGTACCGGGAAATAACCAGTGGTGTGATCATTAGGATTCACCGCAGGCAGCCACAGCAGGGCTCTTCAGGTGCACCCTTTAAATCGCTCTAAAGTGTCATAAAATCTTTCATCTTACCTATGGCAGATTTTTATCCCTAGTTTTACTGAATGTAATTTACACATTTGCTTAGAAACAGTTGAGCCTACACTGAATGTGGCTCTGAATGAATTGTTCGTAAGTTGTCTGGTTGTACTGTAAGTATACCAATGCTAGAATGTTTGATTTTTATGTAGAGCTGCCATAACGAGGATGAATAGGGTTTGATTTGCCCATTTTTTCCCCAACTCAGATATCGTCACCCTATTAAACTAATGGCCTAAGTCATTTTTTCAAGTTTTTGGGAAATCACAAAAAACTTCGCCAAATCCAGACTATATGATATTTGTTAAATATTTCAACCAAAAAGGCCTTCACAGTGGATGACTGTTGACATGCATAAAACATTGTGTGTCAATTATTTAAAATTTAAGAATAAAGTGACTTAGGCCATTTTGTCAATTTTTTTTGTCTGACTTAGGCAACTTTACATCTGACCTAAACAGCCCTTTCAGTCCATAATCCAAACTCAAAACTGAATTTTTTCCATTCTCCAGGTCTTCTTTGCTGGGTTTTTGAACTTAACCCATTTCCAACGTCTGGTTTTGCCAGCTGAAAACTCAACCATTAACTGTCTTTTATAAAGTAAACTCAAAACATACTTAACTCTAACCTAAATTGACCAATTGTCAATTAAATCAGACCCTGAGTAGGCATGTCTCTATCCTCACTTGCCCAGCCCTTCTTTCTTGAGTTTTTACCTATCCCAGTTCTATTCAGTGTTTCATCGAAATCATCATTCTTGGTTATCTTGATTTGTCAAACTTGGGTATTATTGCTTTGTGCTTTTTGTGTTTGGTTAAAGAAATATTTTGGTCAGCCAAAAACAGGCTGGGACATCAGAAATAGATGCAAAAGCCACCTCAGCTGTCTCCTCATAATGTGAAGGAGCAGTGACTCTACTCTGAGTTCCTCCTTGCACCCAGCAACCCTGTGAAGGACACCCATTTCAATCTCTTGTATCCACAATCTTGTGTTTGCGGTCTTTCCCCAAAACTCATGGACATAGGTGAGGGTTGGAACGCAGACTGATTGTAAATGGAGCTTTGCCTTTCAACTCAGCTCCTTCTTCTTCACCACAATGGTCCGATAGAGCGACCTCATCACTGCTGACGCTGCACTGATCCACCTCAGTCTCACCTCCATCCTTCCCTCACTATGAACAAGACCCTGAGATACTTCAACTCCTGCACTTGGGGCAGGACCCTGCACCACCTGGAGGGGCAAAGGCACCCTTTTCCAGTCGAGAATCATGGGCTCAGATTTTGAGAAGCTGATTTTATCCCCAGTCGCTTCACCCTCGATTCAAACTGTCCCAGTGCATGAGTCAGTGTCCTGGTTTGAAGGAGCATCAGAACAACATGCTGCAAACAGCAGAGATGAGATCCTGTGGTCCCTAAACCAGACAAGCTCTGCTCCCTTACTGCAGATAAAAATTCTGTCTATAAAAACAATGAACAGAACAAGTGACAACGGGAAGCCCTGGGGGAGTCCAACATGCACAGGGGACAGCTCTGACTTAGAGCAGCTGAACACAGCTCCTGCTCTGGTCGTACAGGGACTGGACAGCCTTAAGAACAGGGCGCTGAATGGAGCACTTCTCCAGAGCAGCACATGTGGACTGTGGAAAACTCCCATGAACCCTCGAGCACTCTATGAAGAGTATAGAGCTGGTGTTCCCACGACCGGAATGAAAACCACACTGCTCCTCCTGAATTCAAGATTCAACTATCGGTCAGATTCTCTTCTCGAGTACCCTGGAGCAGACCTTATAGGGGCGACTGACTCTACCTCCTTCTCAAACAGAGGGACCACCATCCAAGTCTTCCAGAGCCCCTTCCTAAAGGGGTCCTATTATATAAAATGTATTATTCAAATATTTTAATCTTGTTATAATGGCCTCCCTTCACAATTAGTTTACTCAAAGTTATATTTGAATTAATTCAGAACTTACCTGTATTTACTTGTTATAGTTCAAAAGATTAACACTCAAAGTGAAGCTTATATGGTTCAAAACTGTCCCATAGTAATTTTCCAACAATAATAATTAGTTATTTAAAATGTTTTGCCTCTTATAGTTAAGCCCGCCTCTTCATTTTAAGATTTATCAGTTCTGCAGTTTTGAACAGGAAGTCAATAGAGCTGTTTCTGTTTTCAAGCCTTTTTAGATCATTTTTGTGTTTTACAGTGAATATAAGGTAAATTACTGATCTGCAGACGTTCTAGTTTCTTACTAAAAAAACACAATAGGTTTCCTTATAATAGACAGACCACCCCCTGGTCTGGCAGTCCAGAGATACTGTCCCAGATCCCCATGCATTAATGCAAATTAGTAGTTAAACTATACCTTGTGAAATTTGTACTATATTACCACACAAGCCTTTATAATTGTAAACCTAATCATTCACTAGTAGAAACTAATAAAAAAAAACGAATTTGCAGCTTCTTTTGTGCTATAGATTCTGTTTCTTCTTGAAGCAGCTGCCATAAGGAATGCTTGTTAAATTGCCTAAGTCACACTTTTTATCCTAATTATTCCAATATGTTGACTTAGGCCACCTATAAAATGGCCTAAGTCTCCCTCTTGACATAGGCCATTGTCCTTTTGGGCTTAAAAGGCATGATCCTTCTAACTAAACATTTCAGAAACTTTTTCAGAGATGCCCAGCATTGCTAAGAGATGATTTAGGCCAAAAACTCATTTTTGCCAAAAAATGACTTAGGCCATTAGTTTAATAGGGTGACGATATGTCACACTGTCATCACTTTGCATTGGTGTGCTGGTCAATGTACTGGATATTTTTGTTTCAGAAATTTGAGTCAGGTTACTGTGAGGCTAGTGTACATTAGTGCTCAGTTAGTTACATTAATATATTCTAATGCCAATACTATTTATTGTTAGTTGGTGAGCAGCTAAAATTAATTTAGCTTAAATGCAATTTTTTGTAACCTGGCCAGCCAGATGGACTATCTCCCACCTTTTTCCAAATGCTTTCAGTGGGCAAAGTTCCAGATGGATTCTGTAGAAGAACTCAAATCAGAGTACAACACATATTCATCAGTCTTAAGCCAGGTTAAAGGGATAGTTGGGATTTTGACGTGAATCTGTTTGGCATCCCCATCACCAGTGTTGTGCATCCGCACTGACTTACCCCCGACAGCGTGCAGTGAGCCGAGTTCCTGTCCACTTTTGGTCCAGAGTAGTCCAGCAAGTTTACTGGGGCCATAGAAATAAAGATTTTTTTTTTCTTTTCCAAACAATATGTTTCTGATGTGAAATATGCATTGATATGAAGGGAGAGAAAATAGCGCCAAGGGATTACGAGGTCTGACTTTTTCGTGGACAACGGTTTTGTCTGCACATACTGTATATCTCTCTTTTGAACACATATTGTTTTGAGAAGAAAAAGTAGTCCGGCAAACTTGCCAGACTACTTTTTCCATAATGATATAATCATATAATATTGATATAATCCATAATTATCCATTATCCATAATGATAATGCCATACAGATTCATGTCAAAAATCCCGAACATTAAGTTTTCCATTGTCATGCAAAAATGAATGAATCAGTGATCAGTCAGTAATAGAAATAACCAAATTCAAATTTGTGAAAAACTTAATTTTTTAAATCTCTTTTTCACTATCAGACCTTATTACATTCTTACTCATATTTGCTATTCTTTTCTTGTATTGAACAATTATAATTATAAACTGCCAAAGTATAGATGACCTAGTTTGAGATGTTTTACATATCTACGGCATATAGGGCAACCTTGTTGACTGCCTCTCTGCTTTTCCCTAAAACACAGCAATTTTTGTAACCTCATACACTTTTAGCTCATCACTGTCTTTCTTTTTACACAACAATATGTATATTTTTACTTTGTCAAACATTCAATGCAGAATTTACTCCCTTATGCACAGTGTTTTCACTACAACCACAACTAATAGACTTTATGTAAGCAGCAAAAAATAAAAATAAAAAAGAGAGAAAAAAGCATAACAGTACTTTACAAACTCATCTGACTTTTTTGCACTGCGATGGCTTTAAGATGCATTTTGAGCCCCAAAGAATATTGCTATATCTATCTAGAATATCATTTTGAAGGTTATCTGTTGCAATCCCATTTATGCAGTGCTGACTTGTCAAGCAGGGCTGCTGACTGTGTGCTCCTCCAACATCTCACTCTCCAACACTAGTGGGCAGTCATTCCACACCACCACACACTCCCTGCATTTTTACCAAGACATGCCTCCTCTGCTTTCTTCCATGTTACTGCCCATAGACTCATTTTACTACTGGTAACAGAGAACACAACAGCACAGTTTGAAACGAGAGAAGCAGCTGCATGAAAGACGATGCCAAATACACAGCTATCAACAAAAACGAGAGGCAAATGTCATGTTGTTGGGGAGGAGCGGCGGGGGGAAATAGCTTTTTAATTAATATTTTGATTTTGGATCGTATATCGCTCAAGTGGCATTTAATGAGAGGCTTACAAGCACTCGATGACCATTCAATGTCATCGTGGGGTTTATTGGATCATAATTTGGAGACGACGGAAGAGGGAGGCGAGTTGGGAGTGAAAGACAAGAGCAGAAATTAGAAGGAGCAATAGTGTACTGGCGGCAAAATCAGTGTCATTTGTTTTCTTGGCTACATTTGAATGTCCACATTGGTCGCAACTTTGGACAATGTTTCCGGGTCACATCATTTTGAGTGGTGTCTGAAGTCAAAAAGTAGTGGACTCTAAATGGCCCACAATGCATCTGGAAGTTTAGTGAGCAACGGCTGTCACTAGACTAATCAATATAGACCACAATGCATTGTAAGAGTTAGAAAACACAGCAGACAGCGACATGTCTTTAACTGGAAACAACACAACTAATTAAAAGGTGATAAAAAGCTGTTTACACTGTTGATCCAAGATTATGACAGAACACTTGTAAATAAACTGTAAGATGTAGGTTTCTTGTAAGGTGGAAAGGTGTTTTATAAATAGAGACAATTTAACATTAGCCATCATGCTAAAGTTAGCTGTAAAAAAGATCTTGCCAGACTGGCGCCAGCTGCCTTTTGCCTTTTTATATTCACACCATTACTAGGTCAGGTATCGCAGAACTGCAGATATTCCAGAAAACCAGGAAGTACATCAACCAATCGGCTTACAGAAATTAGGTTTTGTGTTGGCCAGAACCAACTCGAGTTGAGATAACAGACTTTAGGCTTGTATCAAGTATTAACTTAGAATTTGATTTTGTGCTTTTAATTCAGTTTCGGTTTACTACACAGACACGATCAAAACAAGTGGTTAAAACAAACAAAACAAGCATATATCTGATAACTGTCAAGCAAACAAACCTTTATGGTGCGATTTAAAATGACACTGGATGATGCATCAGGAGATAAAATATACCACACAGGCAAAAAAAAATAAATATATGTTTGATATTTACTGGAAATCATTTAATAAACTGACTTAAAAATTTTAATTTAATAGAAATACATTTGTATGAGTTTTACAGTTTCTTTCAACAAAGTGTCTGATGCTGCTCAAATGATAATGATAAAGTTGTCTGAACTAAAAGCACCACATGACCTGCAACTACGTGTCTGATTCTGAAGATATGAAGTCCAGAGAAGGTGAGACCATATGGCGTTAGAAAACAGTTGTGGACATAGCCTTTGCTTATTTTTACAAGTTATTCTTCCTGATTCAACTGGAAAGAGATTGAGTTCTTGATCAATAATGCCATTTAAGATGTAGTAGAGTCTGATTGATACTGCAACCTCAGAATCCTGTGGTGAAAAACAACTAAACTATGGAGTAGAAGCCAATTAGGTAACTTCAAAAATGCACAGATGAAAAACTTGCATTCTGGGAGCTAATCATTCAGCTTTGTACATTGTGAAGTTTTTTACACCATGCATTGCACAACACCTACACAAGTCAAAATCCACTTAACACCTTCCTTTAACATTTGTTCACCTGTGTTCTCATGGGATGTGGCCTCGCTTCATGACTTTATAAGTGAAAGTGAAAGTCTAAGTAAGGCTTTGTTACACTGCAGGGGCGCGCAGTATGCAGCTATGTGAGCTACAATTATAAATCAACTCTTTCAAATGCCAGCTAAAGCATTTTTCTATTGATTGTGTTTTGTTGAAATGCTAAAATTGACGTAGGACTTTTGTAGAAGAATTTTCACTCCAACAACCTTATTTTGATAATGTTTGCTTTGACAGTGGCATTTTGCAACGACATATATAATATGACACATTTGATATAAAAAGTACAATCTGTGTGCTTTGGCATGTCCAAAACTATATTTTTTAACACTTATTGCATATATTGATGCTGAAGGACAAGCACAAGTGCCATCATTGTAGGCGCTTTCCCTCTCTTCCTCCACTGAAAATGAGAACAAGATTTCATCTGGACATTTTTTCGGTTAAACTATGGCCGTTAAACCATAACAGTGCTTGATGCAATATGCATGGTGATTTCAATATATTGCGATATATGATATTTCCAATTCAATACTTTATCCATAGTACATGAAATAAATAATTGAAGAAAGTTAGTTTGTAAGGCACAACATTGCAGGCCTAGATACATTTTATGACTATGAACTATCAAACTGTGAGTCATTCAGTAAAAGTGTAAAAGGGAACGCTTTCTTTATTATTTATCACTAGGCAACATGAATGCTTGTGAATGTTGTTTACCGTAACATTCATAAACAAAGCAAAAGCTAATCATTAATTATAAATTATATTCCAAATATAAATATTTATTAAAATTAATAATCATTTACAAAAAAATAACTGAAGATTTTACAAATGACTATCAAACATTTAGTAACCATTTAAAAAACTGACATTTAATCATCACACAGACAGTAGTTTACATATAAGTTTGGGACTGAGTCCACAATGTTCCTCTATTGTGAATAAGAAGTACGTCTGACAGGACATGTAGAGGGCAGAGTCTTTGCCTGTAGATCCTAAAGTCTGACAGCCCTGTTCTTTGGCCTGCAGACATACCAAGCTTGACTCAGACAAAATAAATACTTCCTTTTACCTCACCTCCTGACAACAGTTTCTGAACCAAAAGCAGAGACTAAAGGTGTACCATCACAAAGCACATTTTACAGGAAGACGGACATGTCCACTGTTACACTTTTGAGCTTGCTGCTCTTGACAGTATGACAATCTATACGGTAATATAATTTCACATTATAATGAACATGGCACCCCTGCATCCAAACGTAACTTGTTACGTTTCTTTCCAACAAACCACAATACCCTGATTTTCTTAACCTGTAATATCATTATCTGCTTTAGTTTATTGTATTTCTGTCTGTTTATGGTCTACATGGGTGATCTTTGTATGTGAAGGCTTCAGACTTTACTTTTAGTGTGAAATCAAGTTAATTTTACAGAACAAAAGTAAGATCAAGTTAAACACAGTCATAGCTTTTACTAGAAGTAATACTAATATAAATGTTGCCAGAATGATAATACACAAATGAATTGTCTTTATCACAGCTTGTTCAAAAGATTTTACATGTCACAAAGTTGTCTCTAGAATCCTTACTTTCTGCAACATGTGCATTTCAATGTTAAGAGATCTTTTCACTGAGATACTTGGCTTGAGTTGAGTGACATTCTTTGATCATCATTGGTATGTTGTTTATACATGCAGTGCAATGAGGTACTTAACATGCGCTGACATGAGGTCAAGTTGTGTTTTTGAAGACCACTTGAAATCACAAGTAAAAGGAGCAGATGAGAGGAAACGGTAAAGTTGTACGAGTTGTCAGAAATCAAAGCAAACATGCTATGAAAAAGGTAATATAATGTCAGATCTTCATGCACAATTTTTAGCAACAAGTCGATGTGATCCCTCATTTGTCCATCTGTTATCTGACAATTACTAACAATTATATGGTGAATACGTACAATTTAATATCGCAATCTAATTTTGATTGGTTGATTTCCATTTTTGATCAGATTTGTTTGTATTAGAACAAATCTGCATTGAAGCTATTTTAATTTAGCTGCCCTCCATCTGTATGAAATACTACTGAAAAATAGAACGTAGATGTCAAATGAAATGCAGCAATTGTAGCAAATCTAAAACACAACTTGCATTAGTTCAATTCTGCAAGAAGAGACAACTAAAATATGTCTGGATTTTGTATTTTAAAACGTCGAATAAAATCATGTTATATTTAGCTAAGTAGACCATTGTGTGAAAAAATGTCCACAGTCGAGTCAAATCCTTCTTCCCAGCAGCCATGTTCCTGGATGTGTTTTCTTCCTGCAGCACAAAACCAAGTCTCTGTGGTGTGGGGAGTTGGCGCATGTTTCTTTGGTGGCTGGAGGGAGGGGCTCTGCATTCAGGACTGTGAGGCCATGATAAATCACCAGTCAGGTGGAGATGAAAGCCCCAGGCCAAACTGCTTCAAAGTGCGGCCTTCATGAGTCGCCAGGTTATCTTGAAAGGGTTGGAGCGCTCCTCAGAAAGCTCCCTCTGTTTGTCTGATTGAGGTTCAGTGGAAGAAATGTAGACTCTGTTTGTGGATCAGAATAATTTTGGTCTAAAATGTGTTGTTTCATAATAATGTGCTGATTTAAATGAGCAGGCCTACTACAATTCTCTAAGACAGTTGACTTGGCCGATAATGTAATAGATTCATTATATAAAGGCCATAATTAGTTTAATTTAGTTTAGTTTATCACTTGTAATAGAAACTACAAAAAACAATGATACTCAAAGGGACTAAGAAGAAGTTCAAGAACTTACCCTACCCTGTTGTACATCTGTGCTGGACACTTAAAGAATTTATATTCTTAAGTGCACACACTCATGCCGGTCAATGCATGAGTGTGTGCTACAATAGTTTATGTTCGTACAAAAGAAATGCTGTAAATAACATGACAAAATAACAATGAAAATCAGACTCTACTCTATGAAATGCATATTTTTGTCATTTCAGGTCGGACAAACTGCACACAGTGAGTTTTAGGGAAACGAAAAAAAATAATCATTTATGACTATACAAAACAAAATTTCAAGGTTACATCCTTCGTTTATGGTTGCAACTATAAATAAAGGAACAATAATTATAATCATAAATAATACAATTATTCATTATATTATTGTTCATTTATTATTGTTACTGTAATAACATTACAAAATGTAACTGTGCTTCGTTTATGATCCTGCTAAAGAAAATATTGCTAATTGGTGTAGAGGCCATATTTGTTTATGGCCATACAAATAAACATTTCAAACCAGTTTTCTTCGTTTATGATTGTACAAAAGAAAATTACTAATTTTGAGTAAAGAAAGATATGTTTTAAGGAGAGGTTATTCTTCATTTATGGTCATACGAATTACACAAAATTGTTTGTATTTTTATTTTATATTTGTATTTATTATTAGAAAATTGGGTTGCTGTGTTGTTGAGGTCCTTGCATCAAGTATAAAAGCAGCCCTCAACCTCCGTCTTTATTTGAATACATTTTAAATTAAGGGATGAGTTATCCATTTAGTCTGATTAAATGTCTATTTAATGTATTATTATAGACCAAGTCAATTTAAAAGTATTAACTGTCATCTGAGAAGCAAATCATTCAGATGGTTTTAAATAAAACATCTGCATTCTTATAATCCTATTGCTTAATTACCATGACTGTATTTGATTTGCTCTTTCTACCAGTGCAGACAGAAACGGCATGTGTTGCATGGTTATTGCACAAGGTTGCAATTTACAAATGCTTTCATTAGTCTGTCTGCCATTTGGAGGTTTATGTGACAAGCTCAAAGTCAAAGTCTGTCTCTCCACTGTTCAGGGAAGTGCTTAGAAAAAAAAAGAGATAAAAACTAACAATGATATTACTGATCATTTCAAAACCTTACCCAAATTTGACAATCCATATGGGATATTAAATGGGTCTTAAAGTTCAGAATAGTACAGGCTTGCTCATGCATTACTCACTAACTGTCTAAACAACAAAACAGCAAATGGAGATGTGCCAAGGCTTCGTACTGTAGATATTTACTTCGAATGAATTAAGCCATTGGTTTCTAGTGGCACCCCAGTGGACTCTTGTGAGCTGAGAAAAGTTTTAAAGAGATTAAGAAGGCTCAAAAAAGATAAGACGAGGAAAGCAACAGCACCCGAAGACTGCGCTGTTAAGAATAGAAATTTAGCCATGCCAGCAGTGAGTGTGCTCAGTGCTGTTTAAAAAGGAAGTGTGGAGATAAAGAAGATAATGTGTGTGTTTGTGGGACTAGTACATCCCTCAGTCAGCTGTTATGAAATTCAAGACTCAATGAAATAAAGGCAAGCTGGCGTACAACATAGTGGCACAGAATGTTAGCTTGCTGCAGAATACGGGGCAATGGACTAGTCTTCCAGATGTAGGCGTAGCAATATTTTTGAAAATTGTCTTTTATTTGGGGTAGTTCATTATACCAAGGGACGTAACAGCATTAAAAGATTGGCTGCATGCAAGACACAACAAGGAGATTCACATCCACATTTATTTTGGGTGAAAGTAGCTTTGTTATTTGAGCAAACAAATCTTCTGATCCAAAATTTGGAATTGAGGCTGCTGGGTGGTTCTGCTCCTGGTGCAAATGTCCTCTAATGGTGGTGCAACTGGCGCAATCTCAAAAGCAACTGCCGGTGCAGCCCTTTGTGATTCATTTTGTGTATGAAAAGAGCCTTCTAAATAAAGTTTGGTTACTTGTTTTTTTTAAAGTTCCTTGATATAACTGAATGTAACCCCTTTTTACTACTTATTTGTTCACTGGTTGCCAGGGACAGTAATTTCTTATAGTGGAGATAATTGGTGGATCCACAGAGTTTTTACATTAGTGTC
Organism: Mugilogobius chulae; assembly: GCA_038363315.1. Lineage (NCBI taxonomy): Eukaryota > Metazoa > Chordata > Actinopteri > Gobiiformes > Gobiidae > Mugilogobius > Mugilogobius chulae. The sequence goes on from CM076403.1 coordinate 26,176,492, forward strand.
AAGAGCTGACATTTATTTAACATGCGCTGTGTACATGTCTTTGTCATCGTGAATTCCAAAAGAACCTGACAGCGGTACAGGAGGAAACCTATACGAAGACGCGGGGAGAACATGCAAACTCCACATAGAAAGGCCTCGGGCGGCCCGGGAGTCGAACCTATAGGACCTTCTTGCTATGAGGCCAGAGCGCTAACCGCTGCGCCACCGTGTTGCCAACAAAAGTAGAAAATTATGCAGCTTAATGCAAAACTCACCTTTTGCTGTAGCTAAAGTTAAAATGCTAAACTATAGCTATGTTTCATTTTTTAACCAGCTGGCTCTGTGTTCACTTTCCACTTTGCTTTAATAAGGAGTATATTCCAGAAGTTACATTATGAACACCATGTCCATGTTGGGTCTGGGTTTTAACAACTTAAATGGTTCTTTTTATCCCTGGACTCATTGCATATGAATCATTTACCTAGCCTTCATTAATAAGAGGCAACCGCGTCCTTCCTGAGTGCACCGGTATAGACGTGGTTAAGTGCTGCAGCCTTCAGTCTTTATATAACCCCTACAGTGAAGTGTGTTTTGTGTCAGTTCCGATAAGCACCTCCTGACCGTTAATGAGCTACTCCTATACTTGTTAGCACAGTCGAGGAACAGGCCCAGTGTCGAAGTTGATTGGTCAACTTCAAATAGCTCTATAGACCAGTCAAGATAACTAATGCTGGCTGATGTAATCTTCTTGTGTAATCCTTGTATACCACATCAAGCCAAAAGTCTGAGTCAAAAAGAAGGAACAAAGGCCAGAATCAAAGAGAAATAGTTGCAAGTCTTGGTTGTACTTTGCTGGGGAATGAAACTAGCCTGGTCTTTAGTGGTTTGATGTGGAAAGTGATTTGGACAGGTGAAGACTGATGAGGTGCGTATCGCCCGTGGCAACTGTTTCAAGTTGTGTGAGCGCGGAACAACCCCGGCTGTCAGCGGCGATGATCTTCAGCAACACGAGCACGCGACACTGACATTTTTCCCCTTCTTAATCACTTCTTCATCTGTCAGCTCCACCCCTAGGGGACAAAGCAGCGCTGTCGTTTCCCAATGAGAAGCCCTCCTCCTTGGGTAATTAATATATGAAAGACCTGTGGTAAATGTGGGGATATTACGTTGTTTGTTTTTGCTGGTCTCATTTGGGGAATAGGCCTATTTGCATTTATTTATTCTCAGTGACATTCCCTGTTCTAGTTTCTGTGCGGTGTGTACCTGAAAAGCTTTAAAAAAGAGATTGGATTATACAAAGACGGAGCCAAGTCGCTTACATAATGCTTAGAGGATTCTCAATAATGTCTTTTGGGAATTTTTGTTTGACTGTTTGCATAAATTATGTTTCGTAAGTTTGACAAATAAGGCAATTGTCCCCAGTGCACTCCCAGGTGGAAGTTACCTTTGTTGCAAAGCTTTCTTTAGTAAAAAATGTATAGTTCTGATGGATAGATATGATGCCCTTTTAATGCAACCGTTTTTCTTATCCATTGAAAAAGGCGCAGAAGCATTGCTGTAGAATTGCCATGGCAGGGTTTTATTGTGTGAAGTATCATCTGTTGTAGGACTGCACAATTTGGAAAAACAAAAGCGAAAAAAAAAAAAAAATAATAATAATAATAAAATTTCCATTCGAGAGTTAACTTGTGATTTGTATATTTTTCCCCCTTTAATGGATTATTTATGTGGCCTTGTTTTTAACTATTTTATTTCAAGTAAATCATGTTCTTGTATTGATTTAATGTGACTACTTGAGTTCTCGAGTAAGGTCTCACTGACCAAACTTCACTCATATTATATACAGTACTGTGATAGGCCTAAGTGGCATTGCCTATTGATTTGACACTGTTTTTACTGCCTCCATAACCTGGATGACTGAGAACCTTCACAGGTAAGTAGATGTGAGGTCATACAAATTTCAGGGTATTTTGCAAGATAGCATAAGCAAGGTCTTGGACAATAGCGAAAAAAGGATTCACCTTACAGAGAAAAACGAAATAAAAATAACCTGCCAGAAAAATGATTATTGGACCAGAGCAGGCAATTGGACCGGGCCTGTGCAATGGAGCCACTGGCAGAGCATGGTACCCTGGATATGGGATGGGTGGTGAAGGTTGGGAAGTTTGGGAAAACGTCCAGGAGACAGTCAGAGACCCTCTGTGCTGCGGTGGGCCAGCAGCTGGAGAGCCAGGCTCACACTTAGGAGTCTGGCTGCAGAAAAACAGACAAGGCCACAAATGTGATAGGATCCAAGAACACCAGGCACAGAGGGAACAACCTGGAACAGGGCAAAAGGACGTTGAGGTACCATCCAGGACAAGACTGAACAATATGGGATCTGCATGACCAAACTAACATCAGAAATCTAATTAAGTTGTATAAGCATCTGAGATCATCTTAAAGTCAAATATCATTACAGAGTCTTATGTTATGATGACAGCAAATTTGAGGGATGAAAGTTTGTTGCTTTTTGGACAGTCATCATTGTAACCCAAACTTAAAGAAGTAAGCTTAAACAGCTTTCGCAAGACAAATGTGTTTAAGCATATTTTTGGGTGAGATTTAGTTCATTGTGTCTTCATCTATTATTAGAGCATATGATTCCCCAAAACCCAGGAAGTGAACGTTTATGTTTTTAGCATATGCTTAACAATCTTTAAGACATTATGCAATTCAAGATATGCCAGTAGAACCAGTGAACTGTTGTTTTAAGTCTTTAGGTTAAGTCAAAAGATCTAATTGTAGTGAAATGGACCTTTACCTAATGACTTAGTTAAACGTTTTGAGATGAAGGGTCCTGAATGATGACCTTGCTTGTTATTCTATTGTTATCATTTTTAGGTTTAAGGTCACAAAGCAAAGTTGTACATTGCATTTTGTCTATACATTTTCAAATACTTTTTTTTTTCTTCTGAATTTGCGTTCGTCAGTTTTCCAGCATTCCACTAGAAATACACAAGTTTGTGATTTCCAGGATATGTTAACAAAATCTGTAAGTGTACTTCACATACAAACACATGCCTTACTACTTTACACCTGCACATATTACAATGCAGTTAGCCGCCTGCCATGATCTCAGGTGATTGAAAGTAACTTTGCTGCATTTTTGTATTGGAGGAACACAAATCTCTGAGCTGCCAAAGTAACTCCCCATGGCCCCATTGTTTAAAGAGTTTTGGGGCAAAGGTGAGTAACACGCTGTTTGACATACTGTAAAATGTGTTTCACTTGTTTTATACCTGCAGGGAGCACAGGCCACATCCACACCGGGCTGTGAGTTCACACAGCGGCAAGTTTCACACTTTTAGGCTAAATGTTTTTTATTTGTCGTGAGCAACTGGAGAGCTGGGGTATGCTAGCAGAAATAATACAGCGTTTTGGGTTTTCTTTGTAGTCAGTCAGTAATGTTGGTCAGAAAACATGCAAGTGTAATCAGTGAATACATGTGTTTGTTGGCTTAGTCTATGTGTAAAAATTACTCTGACTTGTGTGACAACTTGGTATCTTTTTAAAATATTTCAGAACATTTCACAGCATTCTAAGTATTGGATTGGTAATTTAAAGAGTGTATGGTGTGTGCCTGTACACTGTTTATTTATTTTAAAGCTTTAGCTATTAGTCTGTCTCCTAAAACTTAAGACAATTTTTTTCTTGACGTTTTTTCACTCACCTGAATGTAACTTTCTTTCACAAATGTTGATTTAGCAGCAAGACTTTTGTTTTTTCACAGTGATAGACTCTTGTAGTTAGCTGACAACTGAGCTTTTTTTACTTGCTCCACAGTTTGTTCTATGAGCGGCGGCTCTTGATAAACAAAAAAATCCCATAGCATTGACAGACAAACACATCCTTTTAAAAACACACGTGGTGAAGTATTCTCTTTATTCGCAAAGTCTTTAACATTTTGTCAGAGAAAACAATCAATCTCACTGTTGCTTGATCTTAATGTTGTTTTATAAATTGAAATATTATTAGTGTAGCTAAGGCTATGGAGCAATATTTTCCTGAACAAAGCAAGAGTCCCACCTCAAGGTAATTATGGTTAGGTCAAGTCTATTTTTTGACAAAAAAGTTAGTGTGCATTTTATTTTAATTTTATTAGTGACGTCCAAAGAGCTCCAAATTCTTCACCTCGATAAGCCTGAAAGAGATCAGAGGAGATATGGCTAATAACCAGCCAGGCTAACGACAACATTCATGACAAGACTCATTTTGAGATTTGCGGTTATTGCTTTCTATGTGTTTGCATTGTGTAATTGTGTAGAAATGGTTTAAAAACAATTCTGGGAAATTAAATACCAAAAATATATATTGGCACGGCCACAAAACTGTTTTCAGTAAAAATATTAAATACTTGAATATTAATCTTAAAATAATTTATATAAAAGTACACTGTTGTTTTAAATATCTAATCAGTTATTCATCTTAACTTCAGCACAGTGTTGCTTCTCAGTTTGTGGAGTCTCACATTCAGCCTTGTAACATAATCAACTCGATCTATTCACTGGCAGTTTGTCTGGGAGCATCACTATGACTGAAAATAACAGGTTTGAGCTTTCCAATTATATCGATGCATTCTCATTGTGCTAGCGAGCAGTGCAATTTGGCAGGTCGTCCTGGTTAGACTATGAGTGAACATTGCACTGATTGGCGATGCTAATGGCACCTTTAATCATGAGTTTGGCGACAGTACACGAGCCCAGTTTGTGACAGATTACGTTACTGGGCTGATTAATGCACTTGCTTCTCCGTGGGGTGCAGAATTGTGCGGTACACCCCTCCTGACCTCCGCTACAGATGAGACGCAGCCAGGAACTCGTGTGACCCCAATGTGTTTTCATGGCACATGACACAGGCAAAGCGTCCGCTGCTCTGTCCCAGTGCATCCACTGGACTGAGAATGAACCTGTGCTACACCTGTCCCTGTCTGGAAACCAGGGGCTTTAATCAATATATTCATTACCTGTTCTGTCCTCTGAGATGTGAAGGAAAAGCAAGCATGCGTTTACTTAATCGTGGAAAAACATTACCTCACAGTTCCAAGCACATGTATATATTTATATATGATTAGGGTTCGTAAAAATAAATAAATAAATAAAATAAGAAATAAATGAATGTATTAAAACAAGTATATGGGTAGACAAACTGCATTTGTTTCAATAACTGTAGCAATGACGCGTCAGTCTTGCCCAACCCTGAATATATTTAAATAGTCTTTGCAGCAGAGTTTAGATGTTTACATTTTTAATAGATTATTTTGCAACACAGTCTCCATAAAAACATAGATGTACAATAAAATGTCAAACATTTATGATAAGCTTGTTTGCATTACTACATTTTTTTTTTCTTACAAAAAGTCAAAGCCTAAAATAACAAATAATTTTGATTGAAGCCACATGACATTCTCTTTGGGTTTAAAAAGTACGCTTAGGTTTGAGACAATTTTTTCCTAAATATATACTGTACTCACACATGTTTCAAATTGTCATTTAGAACATGTAAGCTAGCACATTTATTCAATCAATAGATATTCAAAGCAGCTATGCCTTGGTTTCTGTTTTATTTTTCACACACTGTACATGTTGTAACTGTCTTATATTAATGAGAATCATTTTAGGTTGAAAATGCTTCTGGTTGATAGCGATGTAACTAAACCATTCATTATTGCCACATTTTCATTAAAATACTAATACTATAAGCATAATGACTTTCAACCAATGACCCTCTAATATGATCCAGTCGATTACCCCTTACTTTTTTAAAGTCTAAATTAAAACTCAATTTTCATGTTAATAAGCCTAACAACATTTTCAAGGCTCCATTAGTTTGCTGTTCTTATGTGATGTAATTCTAATGATTGACCTACAACCCTGTATGATGCATGAAGGTTTTTTATGCAATTTGATTGGCAATTAATCATATTTTTATGGTTGGTAACAGTTGTAGGATTACCTCTACATATGTCAGACTTACTCATCAAAATAGCCAGACTGGGTGAAAACAGTCAAAATGTTCAATGAAATCTGAAATGTCGTCTAACCTGTCAAACATTTTACACATTTTAAATCACAACTAAAGTAGGTTTAAAGCAAGAACTATACAGTCTTGGATCCAGAATTCTTCCCAAAAATGAAAATAAATAAATCGTGAGACGACAAAGTGCTAAATGGGTTCAAATGCATGTGGCAGTTAACTATTACAAGGTCAGCGGTACATTTAAAAAGCTCTGGAGGAGAGAGGCGAGAGGATTGATTGAGCAGGCTCCATGTCCCGCTCTCCTCATTAGAGCTATTTCTCAGCTGCCTCGGGTTAATTACCAAGCACACACCTCACGCTGTTGTTCCATTTACATCATAATTATTTCTGCGGCCACCATCAGGGACAATGTAAAGATCCTGGTCTGAACCTGGACAAAACAACACTGTATAAAATCTTAATCATGGCTAAAATAGGTCAAACGTTTTTTGATCTATGGCATCGTTATTAAAGTGATAATTACCAACAAAACAAAGGATAGAAGAGAGAATGAAATGAGCATGATGGGGCTTTTTCTCCAGGGCTGCATCACCTGCATGTACTCGCGAAAGACAAATACACTTTTATCACAATAATAATTTAAAAAGACAAATCATGCTATGTGTTTTCTTCTCAGATTTTACATTTATTTTTATTTTTATTTGTATTTGTATATATATATATATATATATATATATATATAATTTTTTTTTTGTATATAACTGACCACAGCATGACACTTTACAACGCTACCAAGGATTTTTACAGAGCTGAAATAATTAAAGGAACTCACTACTTACCCAAGCAAAAACAGACAATCAACAACAATTTATCAGTTTCTCAAACTTAAATACTTGACCCAAACAGAAACAAGACTTTATGCAGCACGGATAATTCATTGTCATTGTCATTCATGTCTTTCACCTGAACCCTAAATAAATCCAGTTTATATAAAAAGTCAGAATTTTTCAAGCTGTCTGGGTCATATTATATAATTAGGCTTTTTTTTCTGTGTATAAGCCCATACATGGCTTTACTGTACTTGTTTTATTATGCTGTGTTTTGAGAACAAATCACTTCCAGCCCTCTACTTATTTTGTACATCATCCAGGTAACTTTAAAGAACTCTCTGATGCGCAAAACTCTTACCCTGGATGTACGCAGACTGAGTTTGGTGTGGGTTGGGACATGTGCGGGTTTCTTGCAAAGTGCGTGTACACCAGATGCTGTCAACTGCGGCCCAGTTTTGTCCAAAGCCAATTTAAATTCCAGTGAGAACGCCTGTATAATGAATGAAAGACTTCAAAATCTTTTGTGCTAAACTGTGCGGTTAGCATGTTGCAGTAAAGCAAGATTTGTTTATCTCAACTTTGCAATTCCTTCTAGCAGTTTTACCTCAATCGCTGATGGGAAGCGCATACTAAACATAAAATGTAATTTAGCCAGGAAACTGTCACTATAAGTGAAATTGTTTCTTTTCGGAGGAGTTTGAGCGAGTCGCCTATTCTACATGTTTTTAGTGGAAGGGAAAACAAGAGCACCCAGAGGAAACTATCACAGACACAGAGAGAACATGCAAACTCCAGTCAAACAAAAAAATTGTATTGCATTTATCTTTTATTGTCATGTAGTATTCAAGGCTCTTCAATAATTAACTACTTTAGCCCTTGATGAATTCCAAACTACCCCCCCCCCCCCCCTCTCTCTCTCTTTTTTTTCTCACTCTTTTCCTCTCTTTCTCTCTGTCTCTCTCCAAGAGCCAGCTGTTTTTGGGATTGATTTCATTTATTTAATGACGGTTGTGCTAATGACCCCTCGCTCGAGGTTGATGGTGTCATGACCGCCACAACATCTCAGGAATAAAGATTACATTTGAGGCGAGGGAGGGGGAGAGCACTGACATAGACCGACAGAAGGAGGAGACTGTATGTTCGCAGGCGGTCTTTGTCTTTCTCAAACAAACAAGGACATTGGACACAGGAGAGGAAATTAATAAAGCACTCGATGCGTGAGTCATTTTTTTCACAGTGGCACAGATGAAAGAGGCCTATCCACCTCCACTCATCAGAGACCGCTGGCTAGTTAGCAGGCTCAAGTGGATATTTGTTTTGTAAAGCTCTCGGGCAGGAGGTCGGGAGCAAGGCCCGGGTTTACAGATGAAGTACTTTGCAGCTTCCACCGGGAACTACAAAGAAGTTAATGTTTTTAAGCGGGTCAAATGCAAACAGAAATAGCTGCTTTTCCCTATAGATTAGACCACTGTGGAGAGTGAAGAAAAATGTGAAGGGAAAACAGCTTCTACTGCCTGACTTTTTGGCTCGAGAATGTCATTGTAGTGCAAGTGTGTTGTAATTGAGATTTAGAGTGGTTTATAGTGGGTTTGCAAAAGTTGAGCAGGATTTCTATGTTTGTTTGGGAACCAGAAAGGGACCGATTGGCTAAAGAGTCTATTGAATGAGATGTTGATACTGAAGTTCCATGGAATCAGATGAACGATGGGCAGGCAATGAGAGTAAGTGTTGGGGATCTTTTCAGTTGATTCTAGACTTAACCGGATGCAGGAATAGTGTGAAGCACACGGTCAGAGTAAATGAATTAATGATTGAATGAATGAGAGAGTGAATGGTTGTCTTACTGCAACAAGTTGGCCACTGCCCAGTGCGTTCCCCCACCTAAAGCCCAAAGTCACTGGGATAGACTCCAGTCACCCGCGACACTTAACAGGTACAAGTGGTGCAAAATGAATGAATTAATGCTTCAGTTTACATTAACAAACTGCAACGTGTCCCTTCTCACTTATTTTGTGATCATATATGTATTTTGAATGGGATCATTTAAAAAAGTGTAAAAAGGAAATGTATAGAGGGATTTTCGGTCGACGTCACTCCCCGTCCTACTGCCCTTGCGTTATGCAGAAAGCGCGCCTCCCCATTTGTTTACATTGGGAAACTTGTTCGAATTAAACACCGAAACGGGATGACAGCTAGCTGCTTTCATCAGGTATGAACCGGTATGATAGACGTCTGTCCCTAAAGCTTGAGTCAGCGTTTTTCTCGCCGTTTTTCTCACTTACCTTAAAGTAACTTCTAAGGATCGTAGGATCAAAGTTCATCCATAAATGTTAGCTTAGCAGCATAGCTTTTGTTTTCGCAAAGTGATAAACTCTTGACGTTGGCTGACAACGGAGCTTTTTAGACTTGTTTCCACTGTTGTGTGTATGTGCGGAGGCTCTTTCTACAGGCGGGGTGCGCGCGCATCGACCGTGTTGATAAACAAAAAATCCCTCTATTTGGTCATTTGATATAAACACTTTAAGATAAGCGGACTTGGACTTGTAGTTTACTGACTTATAATTTGGACTTGCCACAGAGTTTTGGCCAAATACTTGAGACTTACGTTCGACTATTTCAAATGTGCACAATCATTAATTTCACTTTACTCTATTTAGAATATATATCAATTAACGTAAGTGCAAACAGCATTTATTTTGCTTTAGAACATTGAAAACAGTATCATGGAGGAAACCTAAATGTTTTATTAAAATACTTTGTCATGAAATATTGACCCAATGTTATCCATTCACCTATCTTTAAATTTCACTTAAGTAGCAATTTTCGTTAATGGTGCAGCAATCACAAACAGTGCATCTACAATGTAAAACCGAGTGTGCATTGAATATTTCAGTAGGTTGTAAAAACAGAAGCCGCAGCAGTATTTGTGCTGGTAGTAGCATGAGCTTAATGCCTCCGATTTAAACTACACATGTAGTCAGTGGGTGTAGATAATGCAGCCAGTAGCCCAGATTGATTCCTTCTTTCTCTCCATAGTGTACAGTGGTGCTGTGCCTTCATGTGGAAAGTGCATCTAACACCTTGGCCCATGCAGTCAGAGATACCATCAGTGTACTAATGACCCCACCACCTCTTTACAGATAGTCCCGTCCCAGCCTCGTGCACCTGCAAAGCATGCACTCCTTAAATCATCTGTGGCCGTGCAGCTGGGATGGGACTGTGCATCCAGCCACGCTTCAGATTGCACGGGTAAATAAATGGAGATGGACTGCTTCCATCACTGTGACGGTCACAAACAGCCCACATAAGTAGAGCGGGCTTGTGTAGAGGATGTAGGACTCCTTCAGCCAGAAACATGATTATCTGTTTCCACATAGGTAAACACATGAGCAAATGCAAACACAAAAGTATAATGCAGGAATGGTTTTGTCATTTCAAGCTCCCATGTGTCTGCTTTAACTGTAGCTTTTGTTTGTGGTCAACTAACAGAAGGTAGTCCTTTCATACAAAATGAGCATATTCACAAAATACAAACCTGACTGCCAGATGGATTCCAAAACTCTTGAGAACCCATCCGCAGCATTGTGGTTTGGGCAGAAGCCAAAGGTCCAGAGTCCAAACGAATCCAAACAAACAAGGCTGAGAAGAGAAACACACTTTGGGTTCTTTTAGTCAAATTATAAACTTTTTTGACTTTTGAATAATGTGCACATAGCAGATTTGTGCATTTGTGGTGGGAAAGTTGTGATTTGAAGATGTACTTTTCTTTCATTTGGAATTATTTGGATTTCTGGGCTTCTTCTGCTTACACCAATCAGATTCAAATATTTAGTAATATTTTCTGGCTGGTAACAGTAGACTGATAATATCTAGAAGAGTGCTGCACAAATCAGTGTGGCATGAGTTAGGATAGCAAAGAACTTCTAACACCACACAAATGTGGAGGTTTAATAACTGCATTTTTAACGCTGACCATATATGCAATAAATGCGGGTGCACAAAGTTAGTATTCTAAATTTGAAATTATACTGTATGTTCAATATACTTAAAGCTTTGTTTGAACTATTATATACAATCTTTCAGCACATGCTCCAAACTGGTAGTTTTCTGTAAGCACAGTTGCAGCAGGAACACTGTCACCTTCTCCTTCCTGTAATCCATTCAGAGCCTCATTATCAGTCTGATCACAGGCTCACCTGCTCCTCCCAGGGACATTTTTTAAAGGGACACTTTCTTTGGTCTGGTTTCACTTTCGGGAGTTTTTACACGTGCCAATCACAACAAATGTGACTACTAGTTCTAAAAAAATAATGTCTTATTTCACAGATTTGATGGACGACTTAATATTCTACTGCCTAAACTCTGACTTGGTGAAAGGTGGCTTGCTGTTGGTGCACCATTGTGCCAGTGGTCCGGTTGCTGTGAGGCCAGTGCAGTGAGCTCCATCTCTCCAGATTAGTGACTTCCACATTAAAAACATGCGTCGTCCGGTGATGTATGTGAGCAGCTGTCAGTTGGTGCACATCCACCTCCACACAGCCTCCACACCGTCCATCACAACAGCAGAGCCCCGCTAATGGGCAGCCCAAACCAGCCACAGGCTCTCTACTGTTTGTCACTCATGTGGGAAACACGCGGGAAGAGCCAGCACTGGATTTGGTGCAGATTGGGTTTAGCATCAAGCTCCAGATGTGGCACCAAAAACACTGCCTTCTTGCTAATTCTTTTTTTCTCTGCCAAGGTGACATCAACTGTAAAAAACTTTATTGGCATCTCTCAAAATACAGCACACTAACTCAGGAATGGACAGCAGTCTTTTGTAGATTTTTGCAAAAATGTACTTTTGCTGAGTTTACTCAGCAAGTAGAACATATTTTTGAAAAGTTTGAGAACGCAGCACAATCAATCAAAATAAACCATGTTAAAACAGGGTCATCTGATTTTGAGAGATTGAATGTTTTGTAGCTTAGGGAATGAATTTAAGTGTGTAGCTGTTGTGCTTTCCCACTTTATCCCTCGTTTCTCGCAAACAGTGACCTCTGCATTGCATCCAACAGGCCCAAGCTCTATAGAGACAAGGAAAACATCAGAAAGGCACGCAAACTGTGCCTGACATAACACCAGAGCACAAGGCCACAACCCAATGGGTCTAAATGGTTGTGAATTGTATTTCATAAAATATAATGTTTGTTTTATTGTGTTGTCCTTTTCTAAAGATACTTTAGCTTCAAACAAATTGTTTAAACATGATTTTTCTTTCTGCAGATTCTGTCTCATTTGAAGTGGACCTATGTTTAAAATTACAGACCTCTCTCATCTTTATAAGTTGGACAACTTCAATGGTTGTCCACATTTCACTCCACTGTACATATTTGATGCACACAACCACTGCTCAGGACTGCGAGGCTCAAAATCAGTGCTTGTTGGGTCACACCCCATTATGGACCCGCAGTAAGATTTCTGGCCATTAGCTCATTCCCCCAAAATAGTTGAATAAAAACGACTATAATTCGCAGAAGCATACATCAGCAGCCTGTGGATACACAGCAGCTGTCTGGGTCCTCAGCATCTGCCTGTCTGCTCTTCCACTGTTTAGGCACAACATATACCGTCTATTTATGTACCATTACTCCAAAATATCCACATTACACAGATGGAAGATGAACACTGATGCAATATTACACTCTAGTTATGTTGAAACAAACCATGAAATGTTACAATTTTCTTTCAATTTCCAATCTTTGCTTCTGTTCTTCATAGCCTTGTTTTTAGTCTGTCACACAGGTCGATCTGTTTAACCATCAATTCAAACTGTACTTGACGAAGAACACTAAAGCGCTGTGTGTAGCTGAGTTTGTTTACAACCACACAAGAGTTATTGACCCTAATTTGGACGAGGGCCAGAGGCTGCTGTTGTTTATTTGGATCTTTCAAGGTTATCCGGTTATATGTGTACAGTGTCAGTGTGGTTAAGAAATAATTTGATCAAAAGCCAGAAGTTATTATGAGTGTAAAAACACACAAAAATATAAGAGAAAAAACCCAACATTTAGGATTTTAATTATTTGTTTAATACAGCAACAGCCACAGATGATGAAGGCATGATTTCTACCATAAATCTAACTTTAATGCACACATGCATTGTTTTATAATGAGGACCTCTGTGAGTGGATTTCAGGGGCATAAATATTGTAAACAAGGCCCCTTTGTCATGCAGTATTAAGCAGTATTGGCCTGACTTTGTTCATTAAGTCTATGAATCACTTTCTCCTATTCACACCAGAGGAATACACAAAGTGCAAAAGCATCACAGAGGCAGAATGTTCACACAGTGTTTTGACTGTATCTGACCAAATAATAAAATCAGTACTCTGTGTTTTTACCATTTTATGCAAAATGTATCAATCTGAGGCATATGAATAAAATACCCATAATTCCTGACATCATCACTGTCATAATGATGATCATCCTCCTCCTCCTGGTGTCATCTGACTTATTTTTCTAACAAATCAAAGAAGATGACTGGGGAGTGACAGTCACCATACAGACCACACTGCCATCACCAAAAAGAAGACCTAAAGTTTGATGATTAATGTAAATATGCAATAGTTGATGATCAATGGAAAAACACTTTGGGGGGCTACATGTTACTGATTAGCATTGACCCAAAAGTAAGTTACTTAACTTCCCAAATTCCTGGGTGCTCTGGTGTGTACCATTTACTAACCACACATCTTTTTCATTAACAGTCTTGTTGTTTACAATAAGGATATACATATCATAACCTTAATAAGCCTGAAACAGCTACTTAGATGTGCAGCAATACACATTATTTTGTCTAGAAGACACAATTCTTAAAACAAGGGCAAATAAACTTATTTTGTACTCTGCTTCACAAAGCAGAGTACTGCTTCACCCTAGACTTTAATATAAAGTATAATTCACAGTTTTAGTCTTGGACCATAAGGATTAGGTCTTAAAAACGCCACTGAATGCCTGAGTGTGCTGTGTTACAGTGACCAGAAATCGACCTTTTCCTCCCTGGATGTTTGTAGATGTTCTCTTGTCTCCAGCCTGTACTTTTTATGTCGAGTCTGAGCACATGAACTGAAGTGGGAACTTCCTGAACCCTGGCGTTCAAATCAACCCTGTCATCAGAGGCTTGTACACTACATGCACTGCTCATTTTTCACACATATTACATTTCACACACCTGCTGATGCTATACCTTCTACTGCATAAGGCAAACCCTTCAGACTAACTTTCATTTACATTTAAAAATGCAGGATCACTCAAAATTATTTTTTCATTCATAATTACAAAATTCTTCTTCTTTTCCAGAGAGTTTATTGTATGTGAGAATTAGTGAAACAAATATTTTATTAGACTTGGATGGCAGCTGACCAACTGTGCTTCACTTTGGTGTTCAAATACAATTCCAATATTGTGCACAGAATGAATTAAACATATTTAGATATATAGTTCCTTTTTTTCACAATTTACAAAGTCGGCTTTAACTATTCATGCTGACTGTTTCCCAAACGTTTTGAGTCTGCTATTGTATCTATGTTAAATTTGGCAATCCAAACAGGTTCATTGTACTTTAGAAATCATTGTCTTTGTTAAAATATATCTAATTGTCTTCTGGTTAATAAATAAAGTATTGAATGGAAATGCTTTTAAAATGTATGCCATTTCCTATCTAAAACACCAAATTGGAGCAGTTTGGATTTCTTGGAAAAATTCCTAATTTCGGGGCAGCCCCCTATTAAGCCTAGTTTACAAGACAACGTTCTCAAGAAAACCGTCACAGTCGTAACGTTTTGTGCTCACAGTTTATATGGTGTCGTGGCAGCTAATCTTCCTTTACATGGAAACACAAATAGAACGAAAATGCTGTAGTTCTTATGCCGCGTCAGGAGGTGGCGTTATTGTGCTAGGACTCCAGATGACCTTACCGTGAACCCACGCAGCCTACGATAACACGAGCATTGACAGGTTTACATTTTCTTCAAATAAATAAAATGACAAATGAAGCAACAAAGACCAGCGCGCGAGCAAAAAGGGAGATTGCTTGCTTGAAACAAACACTGAGGTTCGAGGACCAGTGCGCGAGGAAGACACAGATCGCGAGAGCTGGACACAAACACGGGGAAGACGGCTTGCAACTTTATTCATTTTTTTTTTTTTTTTTTTTTGAACACACGAATTTGAATGGACTCATTGAATCAACACCCGGAGAGGCCTTGGATTAGCTTTGTGTCTCCTCCTCTGCAATACGCAGGTAAGAAAGCTGGAAGCATTGGCTTTACTTTATGAGAATGAAAGGTGCTTTGGTTTAAGAGACATTTTTGGCGACTGGGCAGTCTTCTTCTACTGTGTTAAAGTAGCGGCTACAGCACGTCAGTGACGTGACCGGTTCATTGACAACTGTGTTTTCCTGTTTACACTGCGATGTATCCACTGATCGTCCTCGGTGAAACTACCTCTTGAATCGTATCCAGTGGAACGCTGATTCAATGAACACGTAGTTTGTTGTCGTGTAAAAGAGAAGCCAATTTGACATGAAAACGTCACGAATTCGTGAAAACTCGTTGTCGTATAAACTGCCCCTAAACCTCATAACAGAAGTCCTTCATCAGTGTTATCAAAAAGTAACAGTGTATATAAATGTCACCAAAATGGCCAAACTGGCTGAAAACAAGCTACATATGTAGCAAGATATTAAATACATTTACTGTCAATCATTCATTTGACTGAAATGTGTAGTCTAACCTGTCATAAAAGCTGATTTCCCAACTAGTCTGATGTAAATTTCATTCTCCCATGTCTTCACCCTTTTCCTATTTTTGTTTTGATTGATTGAGTTGCCAGCCTCTTAAAAACCAATGATGAAGAGTAAAATAGGGGAAAATCCATCATTTTTGCATGACACCCATTCTGTTTGCGCTATGATGAATTAAACTCATGTTACCTTAAACAAACCCAAGCCTGATTTGTAATTGCCATATCATTTTCCATTTGAGTTTTGATGTTGTTTTGCAATATGTAACAAATGTTGATCCAGATTTGAACATATTCTCATGTTTGGTGCCAGGAGCTTTGCCAGGCTTTTACCGGTCTCTGCAGCCCAGCTCTTGTTCACTGGCCACTGTGCCAATATTTCCAAAAGCTGGCACCAAATATTACCCTATTTCATCCACTGCAATGATGTTTCCACTGAAATCAGGGTAATTTTTACTTTTCAGACAAGATAATTAAAGAAAATATTCTCCATCTGATTGCATGTGGTGTTTTGGTGCTGCTTTTTCATGCTTTTTCTATGTATGGAAGAGTGGGGTTGAGAAAGTCAGAAAATGTAGAGTGTAACTGTTCACAGTCACATTTTACAGCACATTTCTTTGTTACGTGAGCAGCTGATGTCACTCACACATAACATGCTTTCTTTGAACAAAAAAAAAAAAAAAAAACTAATAAAAAATATATAAATATATATATATATACAGTATATAAATAGATTAGATTTTTTCTTCATGACAAGATTAGATTTTTTCTTCAATTCGAGTGATTCATAAAGACAAGAAACAACTTAAAGTTTATCGGTTGATTTATTTCACCTTTTGGCAAAGCTTCTGTGCACTAGGCCACATTTTGTTTTGCCACATTGGTTAATGTAAAGCATTGAAGTTGGATTATGCTACAGGCACTGGATTTAATAAATGTTTAGTGTTTTGTCTCAACAAACAGGAAGTAATTTCTCTTTAATTTGGTACTGCTGGCACCAATATAAAAATGGCCTCTGAAATATAAATAGTGAGACATCATTTTCTGATTAGCTGTCCAACATGTTCTCATGTGTATATGCAGCACAGTATCACAAGAAGTTACCATGACAAAAAAGCAGCGTATTTTGAGCTCAATTTCAGGCCTTTTTTGCCTTAAATTATACAAAAAGTTTTGGTTGAAGCCACGTGGGGATATTTTCTTTAGGTGAAAGGTAAGTTTAGGTTTCAAGTTACTAAAATGGGTAAGTTTAGGTCTGGGGCTTGGGATTTTGTTAATATTTTTAAAAAAAACCGTACCATCACGTCCACAAATGACTGTGACCGTACATAATACGCAGGAAAACCATGATCTCGTGCTAATCATACGTAATTTTCATGTTGCGTAATGTCGTGGTAAATGTATGCTTTCTTTTGAGATTGGGCAACATATACCACAGAATGTACTGTTAAAAGCATGTCTTGACAAGCGTTCTTTTTCAAAACCAAGGAAACTTCAGTATTCAATTCAGTATTTATTTTCATTGCACAATTGTTACTGAAAGTGGTCAGGCCATGTAAATACAAGATGTTTATGGATCCGTGCTCCTTAAGAGAACGTGAGATGCAGGAAAGCACTTTTATGTTGATTGTCTGTAATGCCCTGTAGCCAATTACCTTGCTGCTAATGGACTAATCTGAGTGGGGAGAATTGAGACGGGTTTGTAGGTTTTCCATGTTTTAACTAATACAGCCCATTTGCAAGCTGAATATTTTGTGGGTTTAAGAGCGCCTTGGAATTGCAAAAAAGGTAATAAAATTATAGATCTCGAAGCTAATTGCATTGTAGTGTCAAACTAATGACATGTGGGACACTGGAAGCATTTCATTTGATTTGTGCAACAAACTCGCAGCAGGCTGTTTTTAATCAAGAAATTCTCATAGAAGAACACACAACTCCCAGTTAGTCTGAAGAAAAATGAACAATGTTGTGATAAAAAACACAAATATTCAATTCTGTAATAAAAAGAATGTTTGAAATGATAAATGCATGTTTGAGTAATCTTGTATTGTTCTGTTGATGCTTATGTGCTGAGAAAAAAAAAAAAAACAATTCTCACTTATCTCTGCCCATTTTTTCTGTATACTTGTCCATTTCTAAGCAATTTCACATCCAAAAACATCCCAAAGTTCAAAGTTCAAGATCATGATCACTTAAATTAATAAAAACAATAAAAATAAATAAATATTCACAAATAAATAAAACAAGTTCAAAAGTGTTTCTTTTCACAGTCAGAGTTATGCAGTTTTTCAACAGAAAGTGTCAGTTTCTTTACCATTTTATACACATTTTGTGTCATACAATAAATACAAAGTAAAATACTGATGTCGTACTGTATATAATCAACACAGTCTCACAGAAATGTGTGTCGCTATTATGGCATGTATTTAGCATGTTTCTAGACTTCATTTGCACCATTTCGCTATGAAAAACGTGATGTCATGTGTCTTATAGAGTGTTTTGTTTGCATGTTTGGAGATAAGTTTAGGTCTGAAGTTACACAAAAAGAGTAAGATTAGCTTTGGGTCTTGGACTTGGTTAAGAATAGGATTTAATTTTTGTTTCATACATGATGATACATTTTACATTTCGTCATAGAAATGAACTGGGGCAGCAACAGCAAAAAAAAAGCAGAAGTTACGAGGTATACATATGATATTCCGTGAGATCGGGATGATATAATTTATAAATATAGATAAATAACAACCAACAGAAAAAAACACATTCCTGTCTGCTGTCTTCTTCAATAAGTGTGGTTGTCACCGTAATGGTCGCTTCAGTGTGATATTTGCATAGATATTCAGATTGGTATCCACATCTGTGCTTAACTGTACAGCCCTTTCTAACACAATCTAAATCCCTGTGATTAAATGCGTGCTGTTGCCGCTTTCCAGTTTCCTGTCAGACGGCCTCTAGAATGCATACATCACTCACCGCAGAATAATTGCCCAGACGCAGCATGCAGTCCATTAAGTTGCGGTGAGCCTTCTATTAAACTTGCATAATTTTGTGAGATGAGTAGCTTGACAAGTAGCGTAATGTGATGGCGTCTCTTCTGCCAAAACATGAGAAGGAAGAGCAGAGAAAGAAGGTGAGCCACATATCTGTCAGAAACACTTTCCTTATAGGTGCGCCACGTCATGCTCCACTATGTCATACCAGCCTGCTCTCACAGATATTCGTGTCTATAGTGCATTTTGAAACAGTGTTACATATAAATGCAATTTCTATGTTTTTGCATGTGTCATTTATGCGTTGCTGCCCCAGTTAATTTCTATGGATGTAAAGATCTTAATCTTAAACCAATTTCGAGGCACTCACCCATTTTTGTAGCTTCAGACCTAAACTTAACTGTTAACCCATGGGCTGGGCAGTTACTTTGACTTGAGGGCCATATTCAAACCCAGAATAGTCGTGGAGGGCCTGACTGCCAACATTGCTATATCTAATTTTGATTGGAGCAAACACATTTCTTTGACAGAGTATAGAAGACAAATAAAATGTTTGCCCTGCCATAATAAGCTTGAAAACATCTCTAGATTAAGCTAAAAGTTTTATGAAAATTAAGTTGAAGTTTGACAAAGTTATGATATAACTAGAACATTTTATATGAGAAAAAAAAGATAAGTTGAAGCCATAGAAAAATAAAAAAAAAAAATGTATGACAAAAAACTAAATATTATCAGGAAATGGATAAGTCAGATGTTTGAATAAAAACACACAATATATTTTTAGATTTGTAGCAATGTTCCATGATCCAAAGTACAAATGTATTCTCGAAAAACTCAAGTTTAATATTGAAAATGTGTTTTTTTTATTGACTTTATTTTCATAACATTGTTTAATCTTGAAATGTTACAAGTTTTGTCTTGTTGTTTTTGTCTGTTAAGCTTCATCATGCATTTGTTTCTCAAAAACATGCCAGGGTCCTGAATGAAACTGGTCATGGGCTGCATTTAGCCCCGGGCCGCAGTTTGCCCAGGTCCGTGTTAACCCCTAATAAAAAACCTTGAGGACCTGTTTTGTCAAAGCGTAATACTGACACGCGAGCCATGAGAACACCTTGGTCTTACAGAATTTATTAAATTATACTCATGTACTGTATTTATAGAGAAGGGTACTTTGTGAAGTAGCAGAAATAAGAAATAATTTGAACAATTAACTATTTAAATCTGACAGGCGCTATTAAATGCTGTACTTTGAGTGGTGGAAACTGAAATCTATGATAAATGACTAAAGACTTTATCTACACTGGACATTAAGTGCCAAAGGCTAGCGTTTTATACTTATATGGTTTCATTTATTAAAAAAGTCAGTAATTATGTGATACTTGCACATTATTAGAGAAAAAACTGAATAAAATATTCCAGTGTTTGTGTGTGTAAAAAAACTTGGCAACTATAGTCAACAAACTCTCATTCAAGAATCTCTTAAGTTTATGCTTATGTAATTTTGATCTGCAAAACTCTTTTAAAAAGTGGTCTCCCTCTTCAGTCCTCCCCCACATTAGTTGCTGTGTATTTTGTGCTAATTACCGATGGTCTAAGCAGCGCCTGGACTCTGGACAGCCTGATCCCTGCTCAGTTGTGGGAAGTTGGAAGTGGTCCAGCCCATAATGGCAGCAGTGCAGTGAGATTTTACCATTTCCAGAGCCAATAGAGATATACAGCTGGGAATCCCTGATGTAGCAAATGGAGCACCGCAGGGTGAAGTAAAAAGCAATGTAGCAGAAAGACAATGAATATACAGTAGAAGTGTGTATGAAAAGGGCAGTATGGTGGTTCAGTGAAGCCATCATCAAATGAGCACACAAACTTGAGATGAATACATTATTTTATATAGGGCTGGTCTTTTTAATAAGGTTTGCTTTAGAGGCTTGGCACAGATCTATTAACTAGGACATGCTTCCAATTGGTGGAATACACTATAGCATTTGTTTCTTATAGTTCAGTTAAAAGTCACATGCATTATCAAAGTGGGCAGGCATGTTAAAATGAAAAAGGTGGATTTTCTTGTGTGTGATAATGTGTCGAACATTAGGGTTTGTTTGGGTTTTGATTACTGTATATTCATATTTTTGAGGACTGTCATATTTATTTATTCATTTATTTTGTTTATTTTATTCATTATAGTAAAGATTAAAACAAATTGTTTTGATTTTGTTAACATACCATTTCTGAATGAAAAAGAGCAGAAGGAACTTGCAACCTTATATCTGCCCCCTTTTTTTCAAGGAAACTCTACAGTTCTGACAAATGTTAAAGAGACACACTGCTACTTACAGCTTTGTCACGTGACTTTACAGAGAAATACAGTATACAGTAGACAATATTACCAATTTATTTTATTGTAATAATTAACAGTGAACAACAGCAACTACTAAGCCTTTTCATATTTTTGCAACTCACAATTTAACTGTGTTAAAAATCTAAAATGTTGAGGATATTTAAAAGATTTCTTTGTATATGGATGATCACCTTGTGAGTGTGTTGTGTTCATGTGATATCATAACATTAAATAGGTCAATACACAGGGGGGCAAAAATAGACATTGCTTAAATGCAGTTTTTTTTTTGTTTTTTGTAATATCACTAAGAAAAAAATACCTGATAAATACAAAAAATGGGAATTTACTTTTCATAGTCCTTATGGTAAAATATAATGTTGGGAAAATATGACTCCTGCTCACCACTGGCACTGTTGGATTTTATGTTGTAAAACAACCCATAGTTCAGCATTTTGCAAAACCACCATTTGTAGTCATCATCAGGTTCAGTTCACATTCAATTCAAAGAAATTTAGAAGACCTGGTGGTACAAAAAACAAAAAAAAAAAAAAACACCACAGATTTGTAAGAATTCATTGTCTTGATAACTGCCCAAGTGAAGTGTCAAAAATGTAAAGAACAACCTAAGCTGCTTACATACAACACACAGCAGAAACTAAACGCTCTGATCAATGAAGAGAGAAAAAACAACTTTACATCGCCATGACCATTATTGACAACCCTTGGTGACCTTGTTCTTTCGTATTGAAATCGACGCAGCTTTAGCACAAAAAGCTTTATCAGAAAATTCATTCCAATAGATAAAACTCAGAGAATGATCCTATTTTCTTATCAGGCCCCTCTTGTAGTCCTATCTCTCGCACCAAAGTCAGCTTGGATCAACACTTGCTTAGATCAACATGTGTGGACAAATAGTAATTTAGAGGGTGACCTGCAGCCCGCCGCGGCCGCACAAGGTCATTTTTCTTGTTTGGAATGTTTGCTTTGTGCTGGCTTTAGACAGAGGTCGTCACGACACATTGTTTTCTCAAAGGCATCCATCAAAGCCATCTCCTTTGGCATTGATTACCTTGGCTCATTAAGAAGCTCTCTGAAGACCACTAGACCCCCCCCCCTCTCTCTCCTACAACACATGCACACAAACAGTATAAAAAAAGTATAAAGGCAAACACATACGCACAAGTCCTTCAGAGCTGCAACTTAAAGGACACATCAGAAGGAGTACTGTTTATATATAGCTACAGTATGTGCATAAACAAGCAAGCAATTACAAAAACAACAACAAAACAATTAAACACACAAAAAAAAAAATAAATAAATAAACTATTGAATGATGAAACATGAATGAATTACTATACATACTTTATGAACTACTAAATACATAGTTGTCTTTAAATTTATTTTTTTCTATAACATAAAGGCCTGTACTATACAATTATACACTTGCAATAAACAGTTCAAGGACTGCAAGGGAAGAAAAAATGCATTTTGACATCAAGATAAATCATTGCTTAAATATAAAGGATATATTAAATTGTAAAAGTGTCTATTTATATATCACTTTTCCACCTTTCAAGGCACTGCACATTTAAGAATCCATTCACGCAGTGTACACAGACACTGAGACAATGTGGGTTAACACTGGATGTACACTGACTGCGAGGCAGGTTCGATTCTGGACACGTGTGAGTTTTTTGCAAAGTGCATGTACACCAGATGCTGTCAACTGTGGTTCATCAAATTCCTGCGAGAACGGTCTCCCATCTGAGTATTGATCGGGCCCTAACTTGCTTAGCTTCGGAGATATAACAGGATCAGGCTTTGACAAGCAGGTTTTAGATTTTTATTTGTTATTATTAATATGTTTATTTTAACATATTTAGTCTATGTGCTTCAGTTCATTGTTTAACTGTAGCTTTTTAAACCAAAAAACTGAGTTGCACCAGCCTGCAACCAAAGTCTGAGCCTTAAAAGCAGCACTTTTTTTTTCAGCACAACGACAACGGACTTAAATGAGATATAATATTGCACAGACATCAAGGCTCTACCCCAAAGGTCAGCCATCTTGTTTTAACAACAAGTCTTTGCTGTTTGCCGAAGGTGCTCGTTGCCATTATTAGTCACAGTAAAACAAAAACAACTCTCTGGGGTGAAAATTGAAAATGAATAGACCTCTTAAAACCATGTGCAAATACTTTTGAATATTTTAAACATGAATTGTCTTTTCTTTTTTTAACATCCCAGAACTTGCAATAAGTTGGTTCAACTCTCTCAGTCAATTAAGATGAAGAAATGTATGGATAATATTGTCAGGTGAATCAGGAAATAAAGAATTATATCTCATTCATAGCTGGTGAGCATTTCAACTTTCCTATTTCACACCTCGCTCTCACAAAACATTTGGCAGATCAGTAGGTTTCACATGCATGTTTTTTTTTTTGTTTGTTTGTTTTTTCTAGTCTTGCTAGATATTTTGGGTATGACACTGGAATTTACCCCTTGTGGGACAAATAAAACATACTTGATCTAATCTTAATATTTGGAGGACATAAAAGTGAGGTTTTCCTCTCTCTGCACAGCCACTCAGCTCTCCACCCAAAGAGTCATATAGTGACTCACATGGCTCTGCGTTTGAGTTACTTCAGTTTTAAGACTTATACTTTCTAATCTAATCTTCAATTCAATGCCACTCAGTGCTAACATTTAGAATGCTATGATGTTATCTGCATCACCTATACTGCTAGGTTTCAAAAATATTTCATGGCACTTATAGGCCACTTTGCCATGAAGTATTTCAAAGACTATTTTACAAATTCAGAAACTGTGATTTAGGATGACTGTACCCAAGTTTTTTTTTTTACAGAAATAAGCTTCATTTAAACAATTTTCTCTCATCTGATATAAATAACATTGGCTTGAATGTGATGTCATCAGAAACTCAGCGATATGCTCCATGAAATTATAAAACCTAAAGACTGGTTAAATGGGTATGAGTAAGTTATTATTACACTGTACTATTTGGTTATTATGGAGTCTTTTCTAGGTCAAATCCCCTGCAGAGAAGAAAAAGGACCCGCTCATCGGATTTAGATACAAGTGCCTGATTTTTCCATCCAAACTAGCACTTGTTTTAAATCAATAGTGCCAGTGACGCCTGATTGCATTCTGTAAGAAATGCAATTGAATGGTGACTTCAATGCAACTCAAATCAATGCTATTTGTCGATCCAGGAAATTACTTGTGTCGTGAAACCTGAAACCGTAACAAGACAGGAATACCCTGCCAATGACATTTGTTGGAGGGGAAATTGTCTCCATTTTCTGACATCTGCTGGCTGCTTTCTCTGGGCACGAGCTCTAACTGCAAAGAATGAAAGAGAATATTTGGGATGTGAGCTAAAAGAAGACACAGGATGATGGATGCACTTCACTTGAGATTGAAGACTTCAAGTCCTTCTTATTCTAGACATTGTATTCATTTAGTTGAATAGCGTTTCACTTATTTGCAACTGAGGAAAAAAAAAAACGTTTTTTTTGTTTGTTTTTTGTGGACATTCCCCAGGATGAAAAAGTTAGAAATCCAAAAGTAAATAGAGATATTTTTTTGCGTCCACATCAACATAACTATGCTTATTTCATATGGTCCCAAAATATAATTAGTATAGTGAAGTGTCATTATAAAAAATACTGTTTATTTTAAAAGTTTGTGGATGTAAAAATGAATGAAGATAGAGATAGGTTTGAGCTTTGTTCATTAGCAGACATACTCATTTCGTATATTTAAACATGTAAAAAAAGTATTTTATCGATGTTTATTGTGATTAATTATTATATAATTAATTATTAATTCCTTGAAAATGTAAAAAAAAAAAAAGTGTATTGGCATAAAATGCTTATGATTATCCCCTTTTTAGTTTAGTGTAATAATAAAGCATGGCGTTTTAGTGCTTTTAATGACACCCATTATTCATTCACTCCACTCTTGGCACGGCAAACTCCAAGCCACAGCCACAGCCGCCCTGAGGCAGACTGACTGAAGAATGAGGCTTCTACACCAGTTTCCCCACTGTGGCATCTGCGAATCCAGTGGTGTCCCATCCAAGTACTGCCCAGGCCCAACCTGCTTAGCTTCTAAGATCTGGTCAAATCAGGCATTGACAAGCTGCTATGGTAAATGGTCTCTATTGGTCTTTTTTTCCTTTCAAGGTGCTTTACAATTAAGAATCCACTAGGGCTGTAGTCAACCAAAGAAATGCTTGGTCGACTAAAGACATGTCCCATCGACCGATTAGTCGACTAAAAAGGGGGCGTGGCTAAAGGTCTGAAGCTAAAAAAAATATTGTTTGATCTGACAATTTATCTGACGCAAAAAGGCAAAAGTGCAATGGAGTTCATGCAAAAACAACAATTTACACAGAAAATGAATATGATACAGTGTGTTTATATCAAAAAAAGGCAGAGTTTAGATTCTGGGCCCGAGCCCGTGCAGGCCCGACAACTACGTGAGAAATGTGGACGGGCAGACGCAGAGCCGCACTGAACACGTGCGCTTCGCGGATGATTGACAGCCGCGTCAGAACACAGCGCAAAACCACCGCAGTGATAAAAAAAAGTCAGCGCAGAAAACTTTACAAGCTGTACTAAGAACTATTATGTACAGCTTTCTCTCTAGGCTGAAAAAGTCTGAAAAGGAAATTCTGGTGTCACTCATAAATATAAGAATTGGTGCAGTATGTTATTAGCAGAAGAATTGGTAACATCGTTTAAGTCAGGAATAAAAATAAACTGAATCGTATTTAGTAAACCGATCCTTTGCTCTAATTGTGAAATACATTAATATTTTTTTCTCCTTTCTTCCACATCACATTGACTCTGATGTGGTTGACTTTGAGTAAAGAGTGAGTCTAAGTCCTGAGAGTGGTGTTAGGTTTTTGGCAGTGGCAGGTTAGTATGACATAGCTCAAGGAGAGACGAAGAGGGGACCAGTGAAGATGAGCCAGGAAAGTAAGGCTCAAATGGATCAGGTAGCTGGCACCGAGACATGTCACCCAAAGGCGTCAAG
Organism: Mugilogobius chulae; assembly: GCA_038363315.1. Lineage (NCBI taxonomy): Eukaryota > Metazoa > Chordata > Actinopteri > Gobiiformes > Gobiidae > Mugilogobius > Mugilogobius chulae. The sequence continues at coordinate 26,202,489 of CM076403.1, forward strand.
GGCCACAAGTATTTTTAGGTCAGTCCACCAGCACTTCCCAAGAAAAAGGATTGTAGGACGACCGCAAGAGATAGCGAAAAGAGCAAGCTGCTGACAGAAAGAGGGAGAGAGAGGGGTGTAATAATAAATTGTCATTGAGGGAACCTTTGGTGTAAGATAACCAGTGTCACAGACCTCTCGAGGGATTTACAAACACCCTTCCTAATTTAGTCATGATGCTGGCACGCTTTTGTTTGACACTCAAGTCCAAGCTCATATATTTCCCCTGGTCTCCGGTGATAAAACTGGGATGCAGTACAAGTGGAGTTGTCTTAGAGAGCTGACAGAATTGCTGCAGTGCAACAAGAATTTTGGGATCACATTGTGGGACTATAAAATGCAACATAAACAACATATAAGGGCATATTTGTGTCAATTTAGCAAGTCATTAGAAAACACAATATCAAATATTCTTTGATGACATATTCACAAATTCACAAAAGTCGCTCAGTCGGATCAAGTGTAAACATTCTAATACAGCTTACAGTTATGATAAATTAATTAATTCTATGGTCTCTTTAAACTGGCTCACTCCAAATGATAAATGTTGATATCCAATTTGATTTCTTCATGTTATCCATCTTGCCTTTGAAAAGGGAAATAGTTTATTTAGCACCAAAAACGCGTACATCCACAGGAGCCGCCATCGTTGTTTTGCTCCATTCAGGCATTACTTGTGTCGTCTTTGCTAACAACCCTCCACAACCCGTCTGCTGCAAAGTGATTAGTGACCACAGGAAGTCACGCAAAACCCATATTTATGGGTATTTAAATATTGTGCCTTCTCCACACAATTTGTGCTTTATTGATCCCATCTGCTTCTTGAATTTGGCACGTCATGTCAGGCCACGTCACGTCAGGCCACGTCACGCCCATGCCACGCCCATGCCACACCTTCAATTCACCATAAAAGGGACATTCAAAGTGTCTCACGAGTAATATTTGAATAGAGATGAGATGATAATCAGTTTGTTTGACACAAGGGCAGAGGCAGAGAGGGAGGAGTCAGAGGGAGAAGCTCGCTTGTCACATGTGGGATTGATAAGAAATACAAATTATAGATGATGACTCTTCTCTTTTGTATTACTTTTGAAACAACTCACAAGTGTTTTGTGGAATGTGAGTGAAAATTGGCCTTGTTCACTCACATATTACACATATGTGGAAGTCTGGATGAATGGTCAAAACAAGTGTCACAAGTGACACGGATGCCTTCTCTGAAAGTGCACAAGAGAGAAAAAAATACTCAGAAGCCGCAGAACAGACAAAGCACTACAGGCGAGAACGAGGTGTGAAAGTGTTCAGACGTTTCCTACTTAGTCAGGGAGAACAAGCGCTCAAAAGCTCCCTGTTACGTTATAATAAAATAAAATGCCTCTAGGTCCAGGCCAGTTTGAGCATTCTGTGTCGTGCACATGTTTGGGTCAGGATCATTTCTGCCCATCTACATTCTGGCGCGTGGTAGTTAAAGACAAGTTGAACCTATACGTCTTGTTTGATAGTTTAGTTCATTAAACAAAGCCTCGCTTAATTGCTGAAAGAGGATTTTTTCTCAGGTCTGATCGTTGTTTCATAAATCCTTGTGTCCTTTGAGGACAGTGCACACATGGGTTCCAGTTTGCGCAGAGCCAAGCAAAATTCAACGCCTAGCAGAACTTTTTAAATGCCCTGTTTGGCACAGAGGTGGATATGCACTGCATTAGGCATATGCAAGCTCTGTAAACGAGGTCCCGGATCTTTATGAGAATGATTTATATGTATAAATGGTTTATCAGGCCTAAAACCAGTCTTAACCAGGACTACATAGCTGAAGTGGATAAGTTTCTCTTACCCGGGTTGACAAACTCAGACATGAGCCTCTCTGGATAAACCAACACATTCAGTTCACAAGTGGATCTGTTAACCTGGATTTTCTGAATGAAGCAGTCTGCGTTCACAGAGCAGGGTCAGGGTTAACGCAAACTGACCAAACAGAACAACCGAGCTGTGGACTTCAAATGTGAGGAAATGACATTCATGAAGTGAAATATACGAGTATTAAAATCTAAACAAAGAAAATGCGCTGCAGCTTCAAGTGGAGTCTGCACTTGTGACCAATCACAGACACAGAAGTTACGCTACAGAGTTCATTTAAATGTCATGCATCGATAACCTGAAGCACAAATGTGCAGACATCACCAAACATTTAACAGATCGACCGCTTAGTCTGAATAAGCTGTGTCTTTAGCTCAGACAAGTCTTACAAGTCTTTTGTCTGAGTCAAAGTGATGAGTAAAGATCAAGCCAAATGTGCACAAAGTGCAGAAATTCAATATTTCTTGACAATGAAAGAGTTTATTAATCATTACACAGATTAAACAAGATTCTTCAGTCTAGTCACTGTTACATAAGATCTCATGGCTCCTCTTTATAGGCTAAATAAGTTGTGTGCACATTGCATTGATATAACAGAATACACCCTGACTTTCACATTTCCTCATTTCTCCGCGTCCCTCTCTCCTCTCTTCACAAACACCTAAATTCTCGTCTCCTATTGGCCTTGTCTTTTAAAGTTATTCGGGAATTTATGCTGATCCGGAGCAGGTTATGAGTTTGCCACATGTTGCCATAGAGATCTGCCCCGTAGGACCACGGATCAGGTTTAACCCAGAATTTACCTTGCTAAACCCCAAATCCAGCTTCGTAGTACTGGGCTCAAGTCTAAACCACTTCTTTAAAGATTATTTTTGCAGTCTTTATTGGAGCGGCCTGACATTGTATTTGTTTTACTTGCATTTAGATAGACAGTGTTGAGTTTCTTTTGTTGTTATTAGTAGGGCAGGGTGATATGGTAAAAAATTATTTTCTTGAAGTCAGGTCACAATTTCAATTTAATCCTGATTCTTGTAGATTATTACGTTATTTATTTTTAATGTCTTGTACTATTTCTAATTTCTATTGTGCTGATACAAAACATGCATCCATTCCTAAAACATATTCTTTGCTTTCACAGAGAATGAAGCAGCCTCGGTGTTGGGAGCTCGCTGCGACCTTCTGTTTATGCTATAGGAGATGTACACAAAGGCCAGCCGACCTTGACAGTCAAGTGGTATAATTTATAAGATGCTTCCACAAACATAAAACATACAGTATAGAGGCATGGGTGAGGTCAGAGGGTAAGAATCCTGAATTTAACCTTCAAACACAGAGCAGAGAGGGCCAGCCTTGAATACATATGAGAGATGTCTGAAAACACTTAGGAAAATACAGACTGTGTCTATCATTTCTGCACTGACTGAAAAAGGCAAGCTTTTAATAGTTGTTATTCAAACTGTTTGCAAAAGTACATGATAACATCACAGAAAGGTTGGGGTCTGTGTGGAAAAAGAGGAACATTCTAAATTTGGAAGATGAAAATGTTTGCACAATTTTGAAAATAGCCAGCCACAGCAAAACAAGAGTGTCTTACCTGTGTTGTAGAGGAGGAGACAGGCAAAGCAGAACTTCCAATGTGTCTCCGGGTGTTGAAGATTTTGTATATCCATTAAAACTCGTGTGTTCAGAAGAAAAATAAGTAAGCACTCCACAACAAGATATTCCACCGTGAACGTGCAGGACTGCTCCCAAGTGTATCCGCCACCGTAAAGCGAGCTGTCCTTGTGTTTGCGTCCAGTTGTAGACTATCTGAGTTGTCCCTGCGCTGGTCCACGGTCCACGCTGTGTTTGTATCAGGAGATCTGCGTTTTCGGTCTCGCGCTCTGGGTCGTCTTCAGCACTATGTAGCCTCTCCTCGGCCCGGGCTCGCACGGGCTCTTCTGTCGCTGCTCTTGTAGTTGCGCCATTTATGTGAACGTCGGAGAATTAAATGAGACCACGCTTCTAAAAGTTTGTTTACACCGCTAATAAACCGCAACTCTCAATCGAAGAACAACCAACGCAGTGACACTTCCGGTTAACTATACCGGAAGTTGCGCCCATAAACCCATTTACATCAGCGGCCCCAGGAATAAGGTGTATAATATATATAGTATAAATATATAATATATAATATATAATAATATTATATAAAATAAAATAATATTAATATATATATAATACGGGGTGCGATTTGCTGGGGGGAAGGGAGGGATTTTCCCTACCTCTGGATTGTCCGTCCCCCTCTCTGCTTATAATTTCCCCATACCTCCTTCTGCATTTATCTTGTATTATTTGTGGGGGGATAAAAAAAATAACAGACTGTGTTTCATATCCTAGCGTAGTCTCATTTATGCTTTTCCCTTCTCCCGCTGCTGCTCCTCCGCTCAACAGGCAGCTCTCATAACAGCCAATAACGTCACACTTTCACATACAGTGCTTTTCTGAGCCGCCGCGCCGATCTGTCTTTCACTCTCTTCTCTTACGCTGTCATTTAGACACGGGTTTGGTCACTTGGAGCCGCTGTGCTGCTGCTCTGTCCTCTGCCTGAGAAATCATGGTTTAATCCACGACTGTGTGCAAAGCAGAGCGGGAAGATCAAGTCAAGGAACATGTGAGACAGAATGTTGAGGCGCGATGCGATTCAAAACTGGACAAGACACGTAACTGCAGTGCACTGCTCCTGTTTGTAGAACCCGGTGCTGCTAGAGCTCCACTGAGAGGCACGAAAAACCCGGGCTCTGCAGAGCTTTATGTAGGGCCTACTAAATAGAATCTGTTCATTTGGGAGAAAACGCGCCAGAAGCCTGTTCGTAGCGAGTGGAAAAGAAATGAATGAACACGGAAAAGAAGAGACGTGACTGTGGTGGCGCGCGTGCACAATATGCACGTGTACGTAGTGCGCGTGCACGCTTTGCGTGTGAACGTGGTGCGCGTGTAGAATTACTTATAATTTTTCATCCCCCCTTCTGTTTTTTGACAAATCGCACCCTGTATATATATAATATAAATATTAAATATATATATATATATATATATATATATATATATAATATATATATATAATGAAATACTGGTAACATGTTTCTTTGAGATTTACCGGTCACTGTTATTGTCTTAATTAGAACATTAAAGTGAGGTGTCAGCCGCGCTCTCTGATGTACCTTGGCTTCGCTGCTTCTTTATAATGTGCTAATTACACCGCCTTGTCTTGTCAACTACAGTCCTTCAGCCCACGACCTGGAAACTCCTGCTGCACCTGCCTATAACGTCAGCGCAGAGTTAGATGTCCAAAATGTCCGATGAAATCAAGGCATCGGCGCAACAACGCAATTAACTTTGCTGCCTGTTCTAATGAGCTACGGAAACATTGGAATCAACACTTCCTTCTTTTTTCCTCTCTTGTTTTGGAAAGACAGTCATTTGCAGCATTAGTTTTGGCAACCAGTCAAAACCGATTCTATCTTTAGACGCTAACCTTTTGTCATTGGGTTGTCAGTGGACATCGCCGAGGGCACAAAGGCACGCCGAGGAGCAAGTGATTTCCATCCTTCTCTGCTTGACCAGTGACAAAAGTTACACATAAGGAGACATTACTTGCCTGGCAGTTTGTATGGACAGTTAGAGTGAGGAGGAAATCAATTTTTACACCACTTCTGCCTTCGAGAAATGGCAGCAAAGCTATATGTCTGGCAAGTGAAAAGTTAGTGCCTTATTAAATGGACCCCATGCCATGTTTAGGTTATTGGCATCTTCATTTTGGACAGTGTAAACACACATAGGCTATATCAGGAGGTTATTTTCTGTTCCCTAAGGCTTATACAATATTTTCAGTAATGACAATATTGTCTCCATGTGTGAAGACTTCTGTGCTGACAATGGCCACAAACTATTTGTATGTGAATATTTCCTGGGACGAATGACAGTAAAAGGTCATATAAGCTGTGCCCTTCAGCCGATTGTGTGGGTGTACCCCATTTACCCACTCCTGCTTATGCACTTACATTTCCACCACCAGAAAAGAAGAGTATTAAAAATGCATTGCACTCACACACACAAAAATTACATTGAATTCTACATTTTCTACATGCAGTCAATCCCAGACCCATGTAATTGATAGAAATGTTACCAATAAATACATTAGAAGAAATTGATATTTCATTTACAGTTTGATAAAAAGCATGATTTTAACATCTTACTATTACTATGATGTTACTGTGTCAAACAATAGGGGGTCCTTGAAATATTTTCATACCGATAATGGGTCCCTGGCCTCAGAGATTTTGAGAGCCCCTGCTCTATGCGACAATTGGGCTCCATTCAAAGGTGAAGCACATATTGAGGTAAATACCTATTTTGTGGATATGGACTTGATTTGTTTTCAAATATTCCATGCTTAAAGGGACTTGAGGTGCTTGGTGGAAGGTTTGAAATCACATTATCTCTATGATCGCTGAGAGTCATTGGGGAAAAAACGGAACTTCGTGGCAATATTTTAGTCAGATTGGTCGAAGCGTCTCAATGTGGAAGTAGCAGAGGAATAAATGCTTGATTGCTGTTGATCATCATAAACTAGGCTATGCTCAACAAACCATATCTGATTTGAACTTGGATTCTTTCATTTGAATTTCAATCTAGTGTATAAAATGTAAGTGTAAAACATTTCCTTATTTTTCTAGATCCAACTAAGGAGTAACTCAGAAACTAAAAATTAGGGAAACACCAGACGGATGAAGAGACAGATGCAATCTTCAGGAGATTACATGGCTCTGTCTGACCTGTTTAAGATTGTCTGAGGTTCTCAAACTTTCAGACTGTAACCCCTAAAATCTCATGCCCCTCAAAGGGAATAATTTAAAGTTCTAAAACCATTCCTTTAATTGTATTTGTTTTAGCAGTTTATGTGTTAAATGACCCAATTACACTGAAATGAATGTTCAATTTATATAAAAGATTTGAGTCATAATTTTAAAACAACATATTGAAATTATGTGACTCCCAGGTTAAGCTTTATTACCTCCAGGGTGGTTTTGACCCACAATGTATAAACCACTGCTTGATTTTGCCTCCTTAAAAATATAAACAAACAGAAATATTTCATTTTAAGCTTCTTACTTCAGTCTACATAATTTTCTCACTTAACTAGGGCATTCTGAGCTTCAGAATTGTTCATCATGATGTGTTTTAATGTTTTTTCATAGCTTTTAGAGGCGAGGTGAGTCTGTATGCTAACAACAGTTAGTCACAATGCTAAAAAAAACAGAAAAAGCTGGACACAAACGAGATCTTATTAGACATTGACTGGACTTTGCGGACTAATTTCTACCTAAATAGATACATTAACAAGATATCAGTGCCAGGAGGTAATTGTTTTTGAGTTATTTTGTTGCAAAAAAAAAATCGAGTATAGTCCCTTTAAGTAACACTGACTTAAATTGTAGTTTCACCAGAATAAAAGAGTCAATTTGCATTATGCTTTGTTCATCTTATTATATCTGTGTTTGACCAGCCAAACTCAGAAAGACAACTGCACCACTTGCTTGCCAGCTATACAAGTAAGAAATATTGTTTTTCTTACCACTTGTGCCATCCAAAAGTGTCAGCAGCAGCTAAGGTTAGCAAGCTGGAACTTAGTGCCTCATTAAATTGACCCCATGCCATATTTAAGTTAGTGCTCCACACTCAGATTATGTGGGATCGGCTGATTATGTCGTACATTCTGCACCTTGCCTGGCTTCATTATCATTTCTACATGTTGTACAAGTTTTGCTCTCTGAGCAGCAGCATGTTAACACTGTTAGGAGTTATTTCTCAACTGTCACTGCGATAAAGCTCTTCATTTAAATGGATACTGCAGGTGCAACACATTCTTCAATCAAGGATATTTGGGGTCAGTTACTCTAGAAAGAAGAAGAAGAAGAAGAAGAAGAAGAAGAAGAAGAAGACGAAGAAGAAGAAGAAGAAGAAGAAGAAGAAAATAGCACAGCTATAATAATAATAATAATAATAATAATAATAATAATAATAATAATAATAATACTAATGCATTTTATTTGTTAAGCACTTTTCATGCTAAGTACAATTCAAAGTGCCTTACAGCATTAAAATACAGTTAGAATAAACTTACAATATACTTAAAATACACCCAAAATACAATAAACATAAACATAAAAATGTAAAAACATGGAGTACATTACATTAAAAAGTACAACAATAGCTAATAATCATCATCATCATCATCATCATCATCATAAAAAAAAAAAAAAAAAGTGATATTTAGTTAGTATTTAGTTTCAAATGTTTTTTAAAACACAGATGAAAGTCAATTTGTTCTTATTAGTTTACCATATTGTGTTGTTGTGCTGTACAACTTTTGAGTGTCAGTGAAGATCTCAAACGTTTGAAGGGACAACAGTCGACAAATAGTCAAAAGCAGTTGGAGAAATGACTGCTTTCTGCATATTTATTTATTTTTTTCTCTGACATAAGTGATAGAAGTCCTGCCCCTCCAGTCCCAATCTAGAAATCAAAAAAAGATGTATATGGAGTGATACGTTGCATTTCTGACACACACAACAATGGTCAAATCAGTTGACAATGTGATCGAAACTAGTGTTAACCCATAAGAACCCGGACCCCTAAATCCTTGAAGGAAAATTATGTGGGGCACAACACAGACTAAATGGAGCCCAAATAAGACATTTCTGACATTTTTTTTAATTTCACCCCCTAGTGTCAGAAATATGCAGTGTTGCATATATGTCACACTGGGCGTTAATGGGTTCATATGTAATAAAATATTATAATGGTATTTTTTATTGAAAAATTATTCTTACAAAATACTGTCCTCATTTACCAAAAAATATACATGTTTTTCTCTCTGCAGCTTCCAGTAGGGTTGTAAAGAGTAAAAGTTGCCATCATTTGAAAACAAACCAGTCACAAAGTTATTTCTTACATACGTACGAGTAGATCACACTAATGTGTCATGTTGTTTGCATTTCTTCCAAAAACTATTGTTACCAACAGTATTTTTCTGCTGATTTGCTTTATCTAACAATAAAACAGGTTTAAAATACCAAAAATGTAAGAATAGCCTCTTTATAGACAGATTGTGTCCATTATAAGTCAGTTTACTGTTGATGTTGAATATATAATATGTGGTAATCTTTAACATAATGATGTATCAGATAATTGTGGGAGCAGAACTCCTGCAGCTCAGCCTCAGGTTTCACCCAGTGACATCACAGTGTGAGTCAGAAACACCCAGGTCCCATCTGTCTGTCAAAAAGGGCACAAAATCTGGCTTTTTGTATAAATTAGTTTGAATTTCAACAGTAATATGACCTATAGCAGTGCTATTATTAGTCAAAATTGGGTTTATTCCACTTTTTACCTTTAAAAATCATCTTCTGTCAACAAAACCCACCTAAGAAAACATTCTAACTTAGTATTAGTCATAAAACCTGATCCTGTTTGACGTTAACGTTTGAAAATATACACATACCTACTAAGGACATGCCAAAATGATTACAAAACATTACATTCTTCTGAATTTTTAAGCATAATTGAGTTCCTTAGGTAAAATGTGACAGAATGAGCTAAAATATTCCACACATAATATTGATCCCTGATCAGTAATCAATAATGTGACATATGTGTCACATTGGGGTTTTCAAAGTCTAAAGTCCCGTTGTGACACATGTGTAACAGCACTTTTCAATTGATCAGTTTTCTATCAAATTATTGATAAAATGTGTAAACATCATGTTGTGTGTGATCAGACACTTCTTCTGTAACTGTCAGAACAATAAAATAGTTTCACTTTATTTTGAACAAGAAAATATGAACTTTAACAAAAATGCTAATTAGGACACCTGTGCGAAGTGAAAAACGGACATTTTGGAAATGTGACTGTGTGAAAACAAAGTCACATGACCAGGACCATGATGCATCAGGATGTTCATCAGGAGTCACTCTGGGAGTGTGTGAGGTCAAAACTGAGAATAAAATCATTTATAGGCCCTTCCAGATAGGCTGAAGTGGCTGTTGCACCAGTGTCACGGTGGGTCCTTATGGGTTAAACAAGTTGATGATCAAAATCCTGTCAATTGTGTCTTTCTATGGCAAAGTTGTACAATGTGAGTAGATATTGTTCCAGATGTCCGTTTTTGGGACTGATATATACTGTACCACCTAGAAAATGTACTTGTACTTTTAACACAATTGAGTACACCTGAATAAGCCACCAATAAATAAACAATTAAACAAATAAAAAAGTAAAACAAAATACAATACAAGACAATTCAAAACAATACAACTGTACGGATGCCTCTGTCTCATAATGTTGTCAGTGGAATGTAAAGCTCTTGCTTACTGGAATAGTATGACAGATAATTTATCAAAACTACTGTTCAATGTCTTTTTCTCTACCACTAACAAAAAAAAAAAAAAAAACACTTAGTGCATGTGTAAATTTGTAAGACGTTAGTTTTGACAGTTTTTAACACAGTAATGAAAAATGTTCCTACCCCCAAGGGACATCCAGAAATCTATTAACAAGCTTTGCTCCCTAAAGAGAAGAATCATTTACATAAAAATGAATGTCACACTTTCTTTGTACTTAACTAATTTAAATTTACCAAAGTTTTTACACCTTTTAGCTCAACAGCTGATGTAGTCCTTTGAATTGTAAAAAGCATAAAAGATAAAACCATTTCTACATTTTTTTAGAGTCACAACTATCCAGGCTGTCACACATGAAAAAGGTCTTACATATTGATACAACACAAACACAAAAACAGGAAATATAAATTGAGTCTCTCTTTAAACAAACAAGTACCTATAGAAAACCACAGTGATCCCATTGGTGTCTAGCCTTCAAAAGTAGCTTTTAAAATGATGTGGACATGTGTTTGATCCGTTTAATTTAGTCTTTATTTGTCAGGGAACATGTACAAAATGCATTAATCTAATTAAAAGAAGAGATGAACTTTCTATTTGTGTTCTATCATAGAGTACTGTAACATAGCAGTTCTTAATCTTTTTCAGTCGTGACCCCCAAAATAACAACCTTAGGCATTTGTGACCCCCAAACACAAAATATAGACTGCACTCAAGAAAGACAGTTCTTTAGTCTTATATTTTATTTTATTTTGCAGAATTAAACCTAGATGCATTAATCTGATAGGCAAGCAAATTGGTATCTACATCTGTTTCTGCATTTAAAAGATGGCAGACCTCGTATCAGATCAATGCAATTTTTTTGCATATCATCAATAGACCTGACCCCCAGGTTGAAAAGCACTGCTGTACTGTACTGTATCTCTGATGTTTCCAGTGGTCTACGACCTGTTACTAAATGTAATCCCTGCTGCGGTCAGTGCACTGAGGAGAGAAGCAAGATTTATTGATTTATTTTATTTTTTTTTGTAAATATGTAAATGCACTCAGATGACTGTCTAACACCTGTCCAGGGGCATCACTTAAATATTGAACAAAACTGCAATACAGAAGGAAGCAATTTAAATCATTTCACATTTTATAATGTGAAATGAATATAATGTAAATAGCGACTATCAACTACATACACTACATCATCCTTGATAAAATACATACATATATACATGTATGCTTGTCTGATAAATACAGAGTGAATTTAAAGGTATAGTCAACAGTCTGAAAAACCCTTTCTACATTGGGCAGCTGTTGGATAAATTGCATGTCACAATATTTTTTCTGTACTAAAAATCATATGAACAATGTGCTAGGTGTTGTGGTAAAATATGCATTTTAATGAAGTAAACAATACTGGATGTGTCTTTCAGTTCCCAGCTTAAATCATCCCACTTTTCAGATTTCATTAAAACCACTTTCTACTTTGTCAAAACTTGCATTTTTAAACTTTTCCTGCAACTAAAACATCTTAGAGGAACTCATATATTTCATCTCACCAAAGTTAAAATATGCATATCCCAGTTAAAAAAGACGACAGACTTTGAGCACAGGCTGGAGTCTGCAGTGATGTGCAGCCCCTCTCCCTCATTATAGATCTAAACAATGCCCAAGGGCCTCATTTTGACCAGTGTTGATGCAAACGTGGCCTGAAATGCATTTGCACGCGCCGTTTCCATAAACAGTGAAAATGTTTTGCATCCCATCCATGATGCTGATCTCACTGGAGGATTACAAACTGAAAGAACTGTGATTCCCAAATGTCAAAGTCAGTGTGCTGATTTTCATGTTTCATTTGCGGACATTTCTAGAGCTCAAGTCATGCAGCAAGTCATTACTATTCAGCACCAACAGAAACACCAGCACCAGTGTTGGCCACACTTTAACCATGGATTAAGTCTACTCAACACTATGGCAGAGACGAAAGGAAATACTTTATAGGCAGATTAACCTGTAGGCTACAGTGCTTTGCCTTTTGACTCTACTCCTTCGTCACCACATTGGTCAAATACAGCGACCTCATCACACCTGTCAGTCTCACACTCCATCTTGTCCTCACTCGTGAACTAGACTTAGAAATACTTGAACACCTCCACTTGGGGCAAAAACTTTCCACCACCTGAAGATGGAAGTGCACCTTTTCAAGTTTTCCTTATGAGTTTGATTTGGAGATTTTCATCCCAGTCCATGCCTTGGTCAAGTGCAAGTTCTGGTTTGATAAATCTATCAGAACAACATAATCTGCAAACAGCAGAAATTAGATTCCCAACTCTGTCTAGATTTTTTTTTTCTATAAAAAACAATGAACAGAACCAGCAACAAGGGGCAGCCCTGGCAGTGGGTCTGGACACTATGAGGGTCAATGTTGAAAGCAGATTCATAGCACGTTATGTTTTTTTACAGAGTGCAGTTTTGTACGTGAGACACATAACAGCTTTAATGAAATAAAGGTATTTTAGGTCTTCACTAAAAATTGTGTAGCTTGTGGCTGAGCCAGCAAGGATACTTGCTGGAGCAGTAATTATAGTTTGAATAATCTGAACTATTAAAAATACTAATATTACAATTCCTTTTGCCTGTATTCATCACTAAAACTAATTTCTTTTCCTAAAGCTGCAAATGTGTAACTTCTTAGTGCTATTGTCAGATATAAAAAACAGTCTAATTTGATCCAGTACAATTATCAGAAGCTGACTCGGAGCGCACCTCAGGAGAATATCTGCCTAATTAATGACTTAATTAAAAGCACTATGGGATGTTGAAAGGGTCATATCTGTCCTGTTCAGTCCCAGTGTTCTGCCGTCGCCGCTGCTGCTCACAGCTCTGTAAGTGATATAGAGCTATGCGTCACAACTGTTTCACCAGAGGAGCTCCTGTCTATGTAACTAATGAAAGAAGGAGAAAGACTCGAGCAAAGGTGTAGTAATAATACATTTACTCAAGTAGCTTTTGTATTTGTCAACTTATGGCTTTTTGAGGATATATTTTATAGTGTTGCACAGATACTATATTTATGAAAACATACTAATCAGCTAATGGACACTAAAAATCAAATGATTTTCTCTATTTTTCTCTCCAATTTGTATTAAAGATTTCAGTTACTCTTGAGTTGTTTACTAATTTTTTTTCCTTTTTATTGGGTATACTTTGTGCTTCTTAATGTTTATTAAGGACAATGTACAATTTTTGCATTAAGCCCAATGGCAGAGATGCTTGTAGATTCTAACTTACAGCTAATTTAGATCTGTAGTCCTGGGGAGGGGAGAGGGGAGGCACATTGGACATGTTTTTAGTTGTAGGACGAAACCGGAGTACCCGGAGGAAGCCTTTGCAGACATGGAAGAACATGCAAACCACATAGAAAGGCCGCGGACCCGGGAGTCGAACCCAGGACCTTCTTGCTATGTGGCCAGAGCGCTAACCGCTGCGCCACCGTGTTGCCCACACACACATAATAAAGAAAATTTAATTTGCGAATAAACTTGTATTTTTATTTTCTGCAGGCTACAAAACTCACCTTTATAATTCATTCATAAACTGTGCTTTACTCACTCATTAAAATGCCTCAAGTCAGGTTAAAAATGCAAAATAGCTTGAATATTTACTACAGCCTCAAAATGCTGTCTAATTCGAAGTTTAATACAACAAATCTTCTGGCCTCGGAGGACCATGCACTGACACCAGTCAAAGTCACATTTAGTCTTGAATTTCCAAAGAGAATCCCAGATGTCTCGCGGGACGGCTGAAAGGAAAATAAGTTCTGTACATCTGAGGCAAGACAAGTCACTTTATGTGTGTGTGTGTTGAAGGCTTTTACCCTCGCCTCTCATTGGCTAATCAATGAATCCCCTTGGACCTCATAAGACACACAGGACTTTGATCCTTTGACCTTCAAACTGTGCACTATTCTATGCTGCTTCTTCTCCACCACAGAGACTGATGTTTGCATGTTTTTAATGGGCCTCCGAGGGCTGCGTTGACAGTCTTTTGGTTCCACTTGGGGTCAGCTCTGTTACTGCTAGCGTAGCCTTGAAAACCTCTGGCAAATATGCTCCTTTGACAACTCCCTGAAGACTAGCACCCCATCGCAGACATGACAGCACGCTAAGAGGCTTATTAGTAATACATGATTAAGTGATTACTCGCTAATCAGTCCGGTAAAATACTGATTATGTTGGAAATGGAGCATGGGTTAAATATGGAAAGTTCTGACTGTAATTCCTTCAAGTGAAACGCAGAGCTGGCAAGACATTTCCCAAACCTCGGCAGAAAAAGTGTACACAAAATGTTGTTCTCAAACTGCAGAATTAAGACATTAATCTTAGAGTGAGGACTGGAGACATGTTTGAAGACAGGATGTGTGTATGTGGATGCGCACATGTGTAATGGCATTCTGGCCCCACTGATTCTGCGCTTTGAGGCACCCATTTATCTTAATCTGGGGTGACCTAAATCCCCGACATCTCCTGCTGTACAGTCCTTCCCTTTAAAACAGAATTTCACACTCTGTCCTCCATGTACCATCCTTCTCTTAACCATAATTGATGACAGTAACCTTTTAATGGTGGGCCATATTCAGTCACGGCACAAGCACCCTCTGTGGCGTCCGCAGACAAGTGCATGAGGAGAGTGGCAGCGCGACGGCATTAGCATGAAGAGGAGACAAGAGACGCGCTGTACTCCAATGTGTTACAGGGGCTAATCTATAATCAGAGCCCGCCTCAGACATTCTGACACTGCAGCGCACATGTGCCGCTAAATCAGAAAAATGAGAAGCCCAAACGCAGCCTGTCCACTGAAATGTGAAATGTCAAACACAAATAGAAAGAAAGAAGTTGAAGGGAGGGAGAAACATCAGACTAATGAAGCAATGGACTAAATAAAATTGGTACAGCAACTAGAAAAATGGTAGGACATCAGTTGTGATGAGGATGGCTCTGTTAGCGTCAGCCAGACAGACCAGAATCCATGAATAAAAGACACACTGTAGTCAATAGAGGCAAGCTAAAATTTGTGTGATGCTACCTTTTGTGTTCCAGTTAAGAGAAGAGTTTCTGAGTTTTGGACACACTGTTGCTGAGATGGCTAACTAGTGTAGTATTCAAGATCACATTAACTGAGACAAAATCATTTCAAGACCACATAGTCCCAATACTGAGACAAGACCAAGACCACTGAGGGTTGAGACCAAGACAAGCCAAGACTTTTATGGGCCGAGACCCAGATCAGACCAAGAAAGTGGTCCATCTAGACCAAATCAAGACCACTTTTGTCTTTTTTTAACAATGATTAGTGTCTGTCTACATTATCATATTGTGCAGTGCTTATTGCAAACTGTTGCTTTTCACTGCGCTTCTGTCACTGTGCGCTTGGTGCAGATTTTGCAGAGCGTGGTGGTAATGAAATATGGTCTTGGTGTCCAAACAAGATCGAACCCAAAACCTAGAACAAGACAAGACCATGTTTCTAAGTCTGTGACAAGACCAAGAGGAAACTCGAGACTTGTCTTTAGGTCAGAACCAGTCTCAGGTACTACTACTATTACTACGCTATAGCTAACACCCTTAATTAGTGAATTACAATATAGTTTTGCAGAAACCATAACAGTATATCACAGTGAATCAGGAAGAGGAAAATAGGCTCATCCAGGATGAGGATAAGCAACGAAAATGAGGTATGTCCAGAATGTGAGGAAGCTCCAGTTCATTGGTTTAGGTCAGAAGTCGTGTTTTTAAATTTTCAAAATGCTTATCACATTCTGATTGGCTGAGCTTGAGATCGGAATCCCACATACAATATTACACTCAATTATTTAGCAAACACTTTTCAGATGTACAGGTGAGAACTGATAGATACATGCCACAGTGTGTCATATCAAGCTGCCTGCAAGCTGTAAATTAATCAGGGAGTATTGCAGTTCATACATTACCTTCTCATTTGAGTGGTTTCAAACAGGAAGACAGTTTGGTGTGAAAGTTTACATACCACAGAAAAAAAATTAATGTGTGAATGTTGCGAATTTTATAATTGTTTTGCCATGCAAGGGTAACACTTTAGAATACATTCCACTTTTCTGAACTGTAGTTACAGAGAATTCACTTTGTACTCACAGTGTATTTTTGTTTATTTGTCTTTAGTCTATACATTCTAGAATAGACCTGTGCATTAGGGCATTTGGTAAGCCATAAAAACAGCTAAACAAATTCAGTTATTCATTATAATTACTCATTTCACAGCCGATACATCTTTATTTCACGTGTTCACACCGTGTTGTGACACCTTGACTTCAGGAATAAAGCTTTAGTACTATTTAAATTTTTACATTACTCTAGTACATTCTCCTGTAAATACAGTTATTTTTGTTTGCCTAAGGACACAACACGTTCACTCTATCCACCCAGCAGTGGCACCTTCCAGCGGTCTCCCATCCAAGTACTGACCAGGGCACAGTCACTGACATGTACGACCAAATTAAACTTGGCTTAAATTAAACTTCTTCACCTGGCAATGAATATATTAGATTTGTTTATGTATGTACTCATTCATTCATTCATTCATTCATTCATTCAATATTATGTATTTATTTCTGTTTGATTCTTTGAACAGATCACTTTAACACAGCCCAATGATTGTCTCCATGGAGATATTGTCAAACATGTTGCATTCATTTGGTAGAGCTAATCTAGTGTAAACTATATGTTTACAGCAGAATATGACAAAGCCTCTGACATATAAAAAATAAACCAGATTTCAGAGTTGGTTGGTACAGTTGAGCTGAAGAAACATCTTGAAACGACTCATACACAAAGCATGAAAGATTCACAAATATTTGGGATCAACAGTCAGTTTTGTGGACACAGAAAAATATAACAAAATCGATGACAAGCTGTATGAGCGCATGCACAAGCTTAGTTTACTGACTCACTTTTTTCTTCCCCAAACTGCCTCAAACATATCACTATGGTGTAAAGGCAAAAGTGATTATAGTGGTGATGAGCTGTGTGATAGTGATAATAAGGAAAGTGCAGCTCGTGTGCTGTTCACATGATGGATTACAATATCTTCACCAGCAATATGTTTGTGTGTCCTAGCCTTTTTCACTAGTTTTTAGACTCTCACTATAAATACAATTACTTTATTCTACTACTACTACTACTACTACTACTACTACTACTACTACTACTACTACTACTATTACTACTACTACTAATAATAATAATAATATGTTTGATGACTAATAATGTATATCTAAAACATTGTTAAGTTGGTGTACAGAATTATTATTAATTTACACCACAACAAATTGTATGTGCTCATGACAGGTTTTCATAATTTTCTACCTTTACCCTAATTTGGAAGATTAAAGGTTGTATGGAGGATGTTTCAAATCCAACACCTGCTTGCTGTTTTTCAAACGATGCTCATGTGTTTCCTCCCAGGGCCACGCCCTTCACTGCTAACTGGGCCAATGAGTTACTTAGGAACACTGAGGGTTTGTTTGACAGATTAACAGACCAATAGATAACGAGGTACCTTGTTATCTATTGGTCGTTTTACAGGCCTCATCATTTCCACAGTTTATATATTTTTATAATTCTTTTTGTTTAGCATCAGTACAAGAATTTTGAAAATCCTCCATACAACCTTTAATACCTGTTTTAAATGGAAATTATAGTTTTACACAAATAAGAACATGTTTGTGAAGAAAAGTTTAAAAATATGTAAATTAAAGAAAGAAGAGCAGAGTTCTAAACATTTTCAGTTTTATCAGGAGAAACAGATTTTATGAAGTTGGGAATGTAAGTGTGTTTTAGTGGATTTAAAAGAGTCAAGTAAAACCAAAAGCCTATTGTATTAAAAGAGCTTTTGCTAAATTTATAGCATGGTTTCTCGACAATTCCCAGTGTGGTGTCATCACGTATTATTAGTAAGTACATTTTGGCCAAACTGGGATCAAATTTGTTAAATGTTTAGAAGTTAGTTGTTAATGCTGCACTTCAATAGGTTGTGATGACATCCTAAAGCCTATTGGTCAGCAGCAAGAGCCAGTTTCTCGTATTGATAACAATATACTTGTAAAAAATGTAAAAGGTCATTTTGCAAATTTTCAATCTGTTTTTTTCTATCAGTGACAAGACCTCAATTCATGTACTATAACTCGTTGAAAACAATGGCAATTTATTATTTCCATATGCTGCAGTTGTTCATAATCATAGTCACATATGGTACATAATACTATATTACTGTGCTCAAATGGCACCTTATCTGTTTATTCATTCATTCATTTACTGCACTGTATGTCCAGCCTTAACAGTCTGTTTTAACTTTATAATCTATTTTAAAATTATTCTCTTGTTTGAAGGTCATGTCTTTATTTCCTTGCTGTTCTTGAACTGTGCAGTAAAATATAAAATAAAGGATATCTTCTCTTAAACAATATTTGTTTTTGCTGTGATGTCATGTGAATACTATCTGTTCAAGATGGTTTTAAAATCTGAAATGAATGTTACGGTTAGAAACAAACTTACTTTTTTACATTTGTTTTTCAAGCATTTATTAGTGGTGAAGCACTAGAATCACAGACTGAAGCTATCAATTATTTGAACACTTTTTAAGGAATCTTAACCCAGAAAACATGTAAGTGTCTGTTGCAAAAGGAGCAAAAACATACAAATTACACGGTACAAACCCTGACCAGCACACGGGGATGTCCATCTAATTATTTTTTCTCTGTTTTTCCTCTCTGTCAGGGCTTTAGTGAAAGGAGACATGGGGTGATTTATTGATCTCCTCCTCTGGCCCTACAGCTCCACAGCTCGCCTCTTTTCTCATATACTTTCCCTGAAAATAGCCACTCTCATGTTAGCATGGACACAAACACATCTGCATACATGACAGAGGTCGAGAAAACAATTAGAGCAGGCTCGCAGCTCCAGATGGGGCTCAGCAAGACAGGTGTGACAGAGAAGAAGGCAGATTACTTCTCATTATTATGGTTTAAGATTAAGCCCTTTTAAACAAACAACACTGGAGCAACAGCTGCATTACTATGAAAAATACATAAATAAACATGCCCTTTTTTTTTTAGATTTTGCCACAATTTCTATAAGCAAAAAATGTCCACAATTTCACTACTAAATTTGTTTGTGCAGTAACCCTTCCTGTATCTAAAACAAAAAAATAAACACATAAAAAATAAAAATAGTCATATGAGTAAAAAATAGAATAATGAGCTAATAGTTGTTATCATTAGCAGTCCTAAAGCAGAATTAAGTAACAATTTCAACAGAGTCTCTTAAGAAAACGTAGATACAACGAAATGTCAGAAAAAAAAAAAAAAAAAGTATGATGAGCTTGTATTCATGCCTTTTTTTGTCAATATGTTATGAAAAAATAAACATCAAATACCCACAAATTTAGGTTGAAGCCACATGGTGACACTTTCTTTGGGCTAAATGGGTAAGTTTAGGCTTCAAGTTTCTAAAAAAGGGGAAATGGGTAAGACTGGGGCCACGTAGCCACGTGACTTCAAGCAATATTCCTGTTTTTTTGTTTTGTTTTTTTTTAACGCTTTGGTAGCACTTTAAAAGACCTCCACGGTACCTACCAGTTAAGTACCATGTCAGTTACTAGTAACTAACAGTGACACTTACTAGTACTTACTCTGGTACTTACTGTGGTACTTACACTGGTACCTAGAGTGGTACTTTGAGTGGTACTTGTACCAGCAGTTACTGGTACATACCACTGGTACTTACTGTGGTATTTACACTGGTACTTACACTGGTACCTACAGTGGTACTTGCAACAGCAGTTACTGGTACATACCACTGGTAGTTACTGGTACTTACTGTGGTACATACACTGGTATTTACACTGGTACCTACAGTGGTACTTTGAGTGGTACTTGTACCAGCAGTTACTGGTACATACCACTGGTAGTTACTGGTACTTACTGTGGTACATACACTGGTACCTACAGTGGTACTTTGAGTGGTACTTGTACCAGCAGTTACTGGTACATACCACTGGTAGTTACTGTGGTACTTACTGCGGTACTTACACTGGTACTTACACTGGTACTTATAGTGGTACTTGTACCAGCAGTTACTGGTACATAACACTGATAGTTACTGGTACTTACTGTGGTACTTACTGTAGTACTTACACTGGTACTTAAGGTGGTACTTGTGTCATCAGTGACTGGTACTTACAGTGGTAACTATTAGTACACTTACCACTTTTAATAATTTGTGGCACACACATATGTTTCAGTGGTGGTATTATTGGTACTAAATTAAAAAAGTAGAGCTTATAAATTATGAATAACAATAAAATGCAAGTGTTAAAAAAGCACCACTGTCTTTATTTATGTCACGACAATATTGGGTATGGACAAATACCAAAGTAATTATTTGTTTCAGTAAACAAAACAACAGAAAACAATTTACAACAATCTTAGCTTAATTCCAACATTTATTGATAAATACCATGATACATAATGGTAAATAGTGGTACTACAATGGTACTTATTACAGTAGTTGACAGTCAACTACTAGTAACAACGGGACCTGTTCTAAAGTGACACATACTGGTACTTGAGTGGTACTTACTACAGTAGTTGACCGTCAACTACTAGTAACAATGGACCTGTTCTAAAGTGACACATACTTCAGTGGTACTTACTACAGTAGTTGACAGTTAAGTACTAGTAACAACGGGACCTGTTCTAAAGTGACACATACTGGTACTTCAGTGGTACTTACTACAGTAGTTGACAGTTAAGTACTAGTAACAACGGGACCTGTTCTAAAGTGACACATGCTGGTACTTCAGTGGTACTTACTACAGTAGTTGACTGTCAACTACTGTAGTAAGTACCACTGAAGTTGCCCCACTGTGGCACCTGAGGTTCTTCTGTGGTCTCCCATCCGAGTACTGCCGAGGCCCAACCCTGCTTAGCTTCTGAGATCTGACTGGATCAGGCTTTGGCATGCTGGTATGGCTACGACCATACCAGCATGCCAATACTGGTGGTAAAAGTACCACTGTAGGTACCAGTGTAAGTACCACAGTAGTACCACAGTAAGTACCAGTTACTACCAGTGGTATGTACCAGTAACTGCTGGTACAAGTACCACTCAAAGTACCACTGTAGGTACCAGTGTAAGTACCACAGTAAGTACCAGTAACTACCAGTGGTATGTACTAGTAACTGCTGGTACAAGTACCACTCAAAGTACCACTGTAGGTACCAGTGTAAGTACCACAGTAAGTACCAGTAACTACCAGTGGTATGTACTAGTAACTGCTGGTACAAGTACCACTCAAAGTACCACTGTAGGTACCAGTGTAAGTACCACAGTAAGTACCACAGTAACTACCACTGGTATGTACTAGTAACTGCTGGTACAAGTACCACTCAAAGTACCACTCTAGGTACCAGTGTAAGTACCACAGTAAGTACCAGAGTAAGTACTAGTAAGTGTCACTGTTAGTTACTAGTAACTGACACGGTACTTAACTGGTAGGTACCGTGGAGGTCTTTTAAAGTGCTACCAACGCTTTTAGTAACATATTGAAGTAAAAAAAAAAAAACAACAACAACTAGTGCTTATTGTATGTTATTCACATTTTGTCGTTTATCTACATTTTCTTCTGAGACTGAGCTGAGCAATTTACATAGCTACACATCTTTGTAAGTCTCAAAGAAGGTAAAATATTTTTGGCGGGGTCTAAAGGTAGGGTAAAATCCTATTTTCTAGACTTGTAGTTTTGACCTGACGAGAGTTCTCCTGCAACCCTGAGACTTTCTTGCATTATGTTTAGCAGTAGTGTATTTTCATTATTACTTTACACAAGGTTTAAATACTTTTCAGAAGCAGTAAACATCACATTTGTCCATTGTTTTATTTCTTTATTATTATTATTATTATTATTATTATTATTATTATTATTATTATTATTATTATTATTATTATTATTATTAGCCTTGTATTTACTGTTGTTCATGGCTATAAATGCATGTCTTCTATCACTGCAGCACTTAGAGCAAATACCCAAAAATAGCTACTGTAGTTTGCTGGAAGCAGGTGTCATTTTTTCAATCTAATTTACTTCTTACTTAGTCTAACCAATCAAGACCCACAGCACTATAGAGCTGGTGCAACATCTTTATTTCGTATTGAAAATCGAAAACACAGCCTTATTCTAATTTAAATGCCTGTTTACCTTTAGCTCTGTGTGAAATCGAATTCTGCGTTGTCTGCCAACCTTCTCCATTCTGTTATAGATCCAACCAACGCTTTATGCTGCCAATTGTATCAAGGCAAATTAAATCACAATCATATTTTTTTCACCTCAGAAATCTCCAAAAGGCATTCACTTTCAATAACCCATAAAAATTGATTTGTGTATTTCTGAAATTGATTGCTGCAGGTCTACCTCCTGGCAGAGCTACACCCAGAATTCACTAATAACCACAGCAGCAGATAGCAAACCAAACTGCGAGGTGAGCCAGAGAGGGGAGTTTTAGGCGCCTTACTTGGGCACGCTGTAATTGCAAGCTCAAACCTCTGACATGGAAAGCACATCTTGGCTTGAGTCCATGATTTCGAAGGTTCATATGAAGCTTATTCTACAGATGGAAGATTGTGCTAAATGAAATCCTCCCAAAAACATGAGGCTAATGGGTTTTGAACACAGTTAAATGGAAAAACCACAGGTGCCTAAAGGTTCAAACTATTATTTTTGTTTTTGCAAAGTAGGTTTATTTTTGTTTATAGTCCTCAATTCTCTCGAGATAACGAGTTGCTTCTCACTCTAGGAAGGTAAGCCTCAACCATGATGTGTTTTTCTTTTCTTCTCCAGGTAAAGATAGTGGCTTATTGTGGCAATATTCATTGACCCATTGAATGTCACTTTTTTATTGTCTAGAATGGCACAAATAGGCTTTTTTGTCTAAATTGGACATTAATTTGATATTTTATTTTGACAATTAAATCCAAGAAATTTTTGTTTGAATTATCATATTTCAATACAATTCAATGTATGTATAGCCCAAAAATCACAACAGCAGTTATCTCAGAGGACTTTACATGATGTTGATTTAGTAAACAAATTTGTCAGAAAATCAAACAATGAAACATTTGGTCAATACCAACAGAAACATTGGAAAATCAGAAACAGTCAATTGTAGGAAATGCAGGCAGATTATTCAACAACAATTAATCAGATAAAAAATTGTCCCAGAGCATCCCCTGTTCTTAGACCCTCCTGCTCGGCACGATAAAAACTCCACAACAAACAAAGAAACAACAAAAAAACAGGGGGAAAGAGAAACCTTGAGAAACCACAGTGAAAGAGAGATCCACTCCCTTGGACGGACAGGCTGTAGATGTGACCTGGACTACGCATGTCCAGATGCAATTTGAACTTTAAGTCCAAGTGGAGCCAGAAATCACTTTTAGGGAAACAAATTTTCTAGCAGGACGACAACAGCCAGTCAAAAGAGAGGCCAGGAGTGAAGCCAGTGAGAGAAGTCCAGGTTTTCAGGATTAGGTGACATTCGAGGTCCAGGCATCGACACTGGAGCAGCAGCATCTGGAACAAGGGACAACGTGTGAATAACAAAAAAACAGATAATGAATGAACTTAGTAATGCAATGTTCTTTTACAGGGAAGTAGGGGAAATAACAAAAATAGGGAAGGAAGTTTATTTGTTTATGTTTAGCACAGTTCGAACACAGATTAGAGCAAGAACAGTTACGAACCAGGAAGACTCAAACACAAAACTCACACATTTAAAATACGATACAAGAACAAGAGTGCAGAAAGTGGATACAGTGGATACAGTCACAGTAATTGCACAGATAATCAAAAGGGATTGAGTATGAGTTTTGTCAGGGCTTGTGTAAACAGACACTGACTTATCCTGAATGTAATTTAAAAATAGTTTCCAATTTTGTGTTGCAGACAAGCGAAAAGATTTGTGTTGCTATTGATATTGGTAATGTGTCCCAAAATGATTTGGGTTTTAAATCTGCCGACTGCTTCATATTGACATGTATTCATTACAAAGTGAAATTGGGGTGAACTACCCAAGCTCAGCCAATCAGAGTGCTGCTTCATCACAAAGTACTGCGATTATCAGTGCCTAGATTTCGTTATTTGCCTTTTGTAACTGAATATGCACTTATGATCTGCATTCCCATTCTGTCCATTGTCTGAAATGAAGTTATTCATGTTTCAATCCATAATGTAAACATTGCTAGATTCAAAGTGACTGAGACTAATTTGTCTTGTTGACATGTACTGTATATTTTCCTCCTTCTAGAGTTCTCATTTTATTTACAGTATATTGCAAAAATCGTCCGTCCATCAAAGTAATCCATCAAATGAGGTTTTTGTCTCTATTTTCATCTTGGCTATAATAAATCGCAGTCTTTTGTGACTGTGTGCGTCTGTGTACATGAAGTAATGCGTAACACTGTCATCAAGATTGTAGTCAGCTCTGCCATTTAAAATGGTGATATATTAACATGGTCTGGACTCGGCTGCTTGATCCAAGATAGTAAATTACACTCTCATGACCTATTTTTAACCAGCAAAGTGACACGCTTACACCCAGCTCTGCATGAATTAGAGCTTGTCAGTCATGCGTGTAAAGCAGTATAAATGTCAACTCAATCTCTCATTCAAATATCTGGAATAACTCACCATTACTGAATTACACAGCTTGAATTGTTATGTAATGCTAATAATCATCAATTATGCAATAATGGAATTAAACTGAAAGGCAAACTTTTATACCAGTAGGCCAGTGCTGGGAATAAATAATTACAAGTAACTCATACACTTACTCATAACTCATACTTGAAAAACTGTTGACAATAAATTATTAGTTACATTTTGTGTAACTCAAGTTATTTGCAAACACATTAATTGCACTAATTTTCTATTGAAAACAACACTTCAGGATCCAAACATCACTAAAACTGGTGTAGAAGAGTTTCTGTGGTGTTTGTTGATTTAAATACACTATCAGGAAAACTACTAATTATATGGACATGTTACACTGACATTAGGGTCTACCAAATCAACATAAGAGAAAATGTAATTGCATGTAAGTGAAAGAGTGCAATAGCAATACACTTTTGAAGATATATTTAGTGTACTTAGCAAAAAAAGTAAATGCTTAAAAAATAAACATGGCTTCATAAATCTCATTTTTGGGGTGGTTTGTGCAACATTTTGTTTTATTTTCCCATTACTGTCACAAAACAGTTCATGTGAGTCTTTTAAAAATGTCCCCTTTCATCTTGGGTTAGAGCTTTCTTATTTTCCTCATTACTTCCAGAGGAAATGTGGGGGCATTTGCATAGTGATTGAAAATTGAAAACAACTAGAGCCAGCCAATCGTGCGCTCACGTGGAGGAGGCCTTTGATCGCTGTGTGGATGAGGGCCCTCATTGTGACTGATTGTCTTGTGAGCCAAAAAACGCCTTGTTTCACTTTATAATGAAGTCTAAAGTGTAGCAGTTAGCATCCTGATTTTTCTCCAGCAAACCTCATTCATCTGATTTCATTTCCTCCAGTAAAAATCACTCTACAAGTTTGGGTAGAAAATTTAATAGAGCACTCTGAACTTTTATTCTTTTTGAAAAAAAATGTCTCTATGTTTGTCTCCTGCTTTGCCTTTCCTGCTATTATTAAACTGATACATTTTACATGTATTCAGTTATTGCTGCAAAATAAAGCATGGATGAATGTGGTCACTTCTTTACTGCTCGTTTCAATAAAAATATGCACATTTCATAGCACTTCTTCCACAGCAACAAAGCAGGTGGCATATTCTTCTTAAGAAATACTGTCAATTATAGTTGTCCAAATAAAGCATACTCTTTTTAAATCATGCATACATAAAAGATGGGGGAAAACATTGCTTTCCATACTCAACATGATGATGAATAATGAATAATATAATGTTGTAATATCAGGCTAACTAAAATTTTACTAGGGTTTGTGTTGTCATTTATGCAGAACAAAATGTTCTGGAAATTGCCTCATGCATAAACACATGATTATACATGTGTTGCCTTATGTTCAGTGGGTGGAAACACATTTCTGTCTTCTCTGCATGTAAATTGTACCATACATGATCTTTCATCTATCCTTACTCTAAACCTGTTCTGCTTTGGCCATATGTTGAATTACTTTTGCCCTTCAAATACAGTGACAAAAAACTTATTTATTAAACTTTTTTTTTTTTTTTGATAATGCTGTGACATTCATTTCCACAATGGGTGAAAAGGATATATGGACATCCACCGTTTGTGGATGTTTGCCCTTTAAAATGATGAGAGAGGTCTTTTATTTTTTCATATGCACATTTTAACTGAAAGACGTAATTTGAGGGCCCAATTTAACTTAGGACTTTGTCTTGTAGCTTTAGTTAACAACAGAGAAGAAATGTTTGCACACAGTAGGTATGACCCATTCTTCCCCGCGAACTGTTATTGTTATGTCGCTGGGAAACATAGATTTTCAACTTTTTCTTGGACTCCAGGACCATGAGATTCTTCTCACAGAAACCCTTCTTAGTTGTCCATGTAGTGTGTGAGGGATCTTTGAAAACATTCCAGCTTTACTGCTTTGACTGAGAAAAAAACGTTCACCTTTTGTTGATGTAACTCTCAAAATACAAAGTCATCCTGTCCCCATTGCACAAAAGCAGACCCAAAACATGATGTTTCCACCACCATGATTCAGAGTGGATATACTGTTCTGGCAATGTCACTTATCATTCTTTTCCTTTCAAACACAGAGTGAAAAGTTCTATTTTCCCTTCTGACAACAACCCCACAGTCAAACGATATATGCCTACTCTGCAGTCCAACTGACAGGTTGACATCCTGTAAGTAAGTAAGTAAGTATCTTATTTGTATAGCGCATTTCACAGACACAGAGTCACAAAGCACTTCACAGTGAGATGAACCCCTCCCCTCCCACTCAGTGACAGTAAGCTGCCCTGGGCAACTCAGCAGAGGCGATTCACCCAACACCTGGCGCCTCAACCTCCAACTACCACCAAGTGTTCCCTAACATGCATGTTATCAGTTGGTGGGAAACCGGAGTGCCGAGGAAACCACCCAGACACGGGAGGAACATGCAAACTCCACACAGAAAGTCCCGGCCGTGCGGGAATCGAACCCGCGACCTTCTTGCTGTGAGGCCAGAGCGCTAACGGTCTGCCACCGTGCCGCCATCATCTGTACATGAATTAAGATGAGGTTTACCATTAAACTCTGTCAGAAGCGGTGAAACTGTATCACATTAAAGCAGCCCTATAGTTTGAGAATGATTGTATTGTTTTGGGGGTGAGGAAACCCACCCAATCACTGAAAGTAAAAATGTCTAAAGAGCTACTTCATAATATAACTTGGCTTCTCAACTTTTCTCTGGCAATGATAACACACGTTGTCCTGGATTGATGCTTTCATTTAAGTGTCAATAACTTTGTATTTTCTGTCATCTCAATCTACTGATACAAAGAGCAGACTAACCCTTATCGAGCAGCCCAGTGCCTCCCCATTTTCCCCTTCTACCTGCATGTAGCCACACCTTCGATTCACTTTTGATTTATGCATCATGCTGCAGACTTTATGTTCGTGTGTGCCGCTGATGAATTGAGTCGCTCGTGTACAGCTCTTCTAGCCGCGACTGTCAACCTGATTTATAGACTACTGTTTGAATATTGGCTGCAGTGTCACCACAATAACCGCATGTATGTAATTTATAGGCTTACAGTGTATAAGCAAGAAACGCATTGTTGTTCCTTTGACAGCGTTTTAATATTCCCCAAACTGACACACACATACTTCCTACAAGTAATGATTTCTACGTGGTCAGCGGCTTCACCTGCGGTGCATTGTGAGGTTTTGTTTTTATCTGCCCCAACAGGACACAGTCAGGATTTTTTAGGGTCAGGAAATATCATCTTAGCTACAATAATACAGATCTATGGTGGAGAAGAGGATGCAAAACAATATCAATATATCTATTAAAAAATAGAGAAGAAAATTGCATTCAAATGAAAATATGCTGTACACATTCAAGGACAGTCTGACAAATGTCTGCACTGAAAATTAATAAATAGTATTAAGACAGGTATGTATTTACAGAAAACTAATTGTTTAGAGAGTAAGGTAACCTATACAGAGCATATGTACTGTATGTTGCCCTCTGACTGTTCTGAACTCTGACTGCTATTCAGCCATGTCTTATTGCAGAAAGGATTATGCTAGCTTAATGACTGTCAACCCAGTGTGAAACTAAAATAAGGTTATGCAGGTGACATCACAGCATCCAACATGAGTGCTGATTGGCAAAGATGCATAAGAGTAAATGGAGAGAAAGACATTTTCTCTTGTAAGAGTTCAATAACCAGCTAAAACAGGAAAAATAAATTACAGTTTGATAACAATTCAACCCACAACAAGCTTACTGAGCACTGGGTTTGTAACTGACATGCAAAAAGAGAAAATCAAGTGAACAGTTGTAGTAAAAGCAGCTTCTCACATTTGTCATATATTGAAATCACACACAGTTGAACTTATTACCTTTTTCTTCTTAAAAAGAGATGTTTTTAGTCCGTTTGTTGCAGTTAAAATGTCCCAAATCATCAACCGTTGTTAGCAGACAAGCCGTTGCCACAACAACAAAGACATACATTGAAGAAATGCCACTCATAAATGTTGCCAAGCATTTTTGTAATAAATTATATCAGTGCATAGCCTATATACTGACCACTTTGACCTGAAGGCAGATTTGGATAAATTAAAAATTATGCTTGTTTGACAGATGTTTTCTAGTTTACTAGGCCCTGTTCTGCAAATGTCGCTGAAGTTTTCCTTACCCGACAAACTCAAACATGAGTCACTCTGGATTTGTTGTATGAGTTCCCAACTACATCTGTTAACCCTGGATTTTCTCAAAGAAGCCGTGTACATCCAAAGAGCAGGGGACAAACTGATCAATCAGAACCACCGAGCTGCGGACTTCAAATGTGAGGAAACGTCAATCATGAAATGAAATAATAATCTAAAATATAGGACAAAAGAAACATGCTGCAGCTTCAAGTGGAGTCGGCACTTGAGAGGCCAATCCCAGACACAGAAGTTATGCTGAGTTCATTTGAATCTCATACATCGATATAAGAGACTAAAGCACGCATTTGCAGACATCACAAAACCTTTAACACCAATGTGCGTGCTGGTGTGATCCAACAGCTGTTATTTACAGATGCATTGTATCTTCATTAAATCATAAGAAACTTTTTTCTCTTTCTCCTCTGATGCACCATTTATGCGGTCTTGCACCCATAGGGTTTTGGAGTTTTGAGAGCAAGACAGTCATTTAAATTTCATATTTTTTACTCATCAAAATGTTATCAAGACATAAACTAAACGTATGTAACGTTCTAAGCATTATTCAAGCACATTTCCAGCCTTGAAAACAACAAGACAAAATGGACATATTTCTTAAATTTCAAGCACTGGAAAAGGTCACTCTGTTGTTTTGATCACAGGTCTATATTTTTGATTCATCACAACTACAACTTGCAAGGACATGGTGGTGAGTGGTGAGGGGTTCAGGGTAGGTTGAAATTCATCTCAAAGCAAGCAAAGTCATCATATCAGATATATTGGCTTTTTATTAGCAATATGAGAAAGCTTAGTTATCTGATTTCAGAACAAATGTTATTTCCCACCTGTGAAGAAAACCAAAGACTCCTAATTGACTGTTATATTATAGAACTGAATACAAAAGCAAACATAAAATAACTATTTGTTTGTCATAATTTGTGTGTCTGGCTCTGAGCTTTAACTTTTATACCTTTCTTTAATAATTCTCACATTTCTGCTGCCTGCTCAAGCTCTATCTATATGTGCATTGTTTAGTGTGCTGTCTGCCTGAATTTCTCCGTCACCTAATCATTGTCATCTGCAGCACAAACATCCACCCACAGGTAAAACTAAATATGCATCTGACCTTCAACAGATTCAATCTTTAGGCTTTTGTTCTTTATTGGGTCTGTCACAGTGCACACACATTTGTCTGCATATGTACAGTTTGACTCTGATAAGAAACTTAATGTCGAATGCCCTGTTAATGACAAGACATTGGCAGCTAAATTCATTAAAGGTGGTACCTATTTATGCTGCAAAACCAGATAGATATTTAAATCAGATCAACGTCTTTATAGCTCTCACAAATCCTTCTGTGCACAGTTAATATACACATACTCTACAGAGAGAAAATAATATTGAATCTTCAATAGCAGTGTTCCAGTGCAATTCTGGCATTGGATTGGATCCTTATGTCCATCCACTTTGTTTTGTAATTTTTGTGTGGTTACAAAAGGGTTGATTCTACTGTCAATTTTCAATCAGAAGAAGTAAACAACAGCATATTGTCATTATGTTCTTATTGATGAGAGTTTTCTCATTATGTCCCTTTTTGTTTCACAATGACTGAGTTATTATTATGAGCCTTATAAAGAATATCTTAATCATCTGACTTAATTCCCCAAAACTACATTAAAGCAGTATTACTGATACTAAAATCTTGTTTTATTAGCCAGTTCACCGAAAATAGTTATTGTGAGGCTTAACCAAACCGAAAACATATTGAAATTGCCTGTATTGAAACAAAACAGAACCGTCTCGTCCCCAGTGCATTACTTTGGCTGCAATCAAACGCATACTTTTTTTTTATACAGAGAATCTGTTGGGACCACCTAAGTGCTGCCAATCAGGCTGCTGCTTTTGGCTATTTATGAGAATCAAATATTTAGGAGCTCAATAGTCAAAGACAGCCTTGGTTACAGTAATAGAAATTCCAATGATACATTTCTAAAAAGACCATGAAAAATGTAAAGTTTAAAGGTACGTGACAGGCTAACCAGCTTATGTGCTAACTAAACAATGTAATAACTTTGCAGTTTTTACAGTTCCAGAATTTTTTTATTTTTTTTATAGAATGGCATGTGTTATTCTAATTAGTCAACACAGCACTTTTTTTTTTTTATCCATTTGAAGGTTTACAAAGGAATCTGGTAGCTGTGGTACCAAGAGGTGGATATAACACTGTGATATTGTCAAGATATGCAAAATTGTTTGTTATATTTTTAGAAAAGACAATATACAAAAGTCAAGTTTTCACCACTTTTATGTCCCACAATCATAAATATTTTGTCACTACCTGGCTTTATATGGATTTAAACATTTGTAGAGTATATATAATTCTGTACTTTTGTATTATTATTATTATATGTTATTTGTAAGAAACTCTTATGGCCTATCATTCAGCCAGTCTGTCAAAATCACTTTCTACAGATGCATTCCAAATGACCATGAATCAACGTGCTGAAGGCCCACACAATAATTCAAAGTTTGGTCAAGGATATCGTTTTTAGAAACATGTCCAGGAGTGACTGCAGCTCAGCTCTTAAAATCATTCTGAGTAATTGGCCACAGGAGTTTGCAGCATTTTCATAAATCAGAACTAAAAATGAGTAGTCCGAGATGAAAGGTTAGACTGAACAGAATGTATGTTGAATATGAATGTACAGAAAGTCTATCAAACCAAGGACTATAGAAAGCAGTCTACAGGGAAAACATAAACCCTGGAGAGCAAGGAGCAACTTTTCATTTGCACATATTATATTTTAGAACTATTTAACTGTTGACAAAAACACATCTAGTTTCAGTCAGGTGAATCATCTACTTGTGCAGAGAAATTAACATAGAGCAGTTGTTCTCAAACTTTTCACATCTAGTGCCACTTGAAACATGGGTTTTCAAGTATCACTGCATCTAAACTCAGAGTTCATCAAATATAAATTTGATAATCATGCACTAAAATGGGACTAAGCTCATTTTAAAATGGAACTGCACTGTGTATTAGTTATGTACACTTTACCCCAGAAAAAAGGACCTATGAATTAAATTAACAAATAAACAACAGAAGGCTCCATTTACTACCAAATGCAGCCAACGTATCAGTCACAGTTCAAAATACACTGCCATATACAAATAAACAAGCTTGCTCTCATGCAGACATGCTCACAGCTCTGATAGAGAATAATGGACTGTGTCTGAATGGCCGCCCTAACAACTATATAGTGCACTATGTAGTGGTCACGCTATCTTGTAGTGTTGTTCGAATGTTCAGCAGGTCAAGAAGTAGTGCACTCAAAATGTCCCACAATGCATCTGGAAAAGTAGTGAGCATTGATAGTCCTAGAGAATAAACAACACTTGAAACTGAAAGCTGTTAGTCTTAAAGATGCTAACGTTAGCTGCTTACCTTAGTTTGTGCTGTAAAAGTTAAATTATTGTGACTGTTTCCTGTTAAATGTGGGCCCAAGTCAAACCAAACTTGTATTATGATTAGTATTCCATAGATGTCGTGTCAGACGGACGTGGTCAGTATTTATTACAAAAGTTCCTTTTTGTCAGACTTATTTGACCATCAAACGGAAGAGTCAACAGGAGAGTCAAGAGCCTTAAAGACCCAATAAATGAGTGCACTGACTAGTCCACTGAACAGGGCAGGACTAGTGATTGAGTGGTTAGGGAACGAGTGTGAACATTCAGACACAGCAATGGATTATCCGTGCAGAAGTTCTTGTCTACCGATGATGACATAAAACTGGAAAAATCACAAGATTGTGTTTTTTGTTTAGTTTATTGTTTTGCCTCTTATGGACGCTGCATATCAAACAGACATGAATAATAAATAAATATGACTTAGGAAGTTTATTTATTATTTATTTATTATTTAAGTAGAAAGGTTTTGTGGCTCACTCCTGAATTACTGAGGGATTACACCTGTTTTTTGACGAGGTTAAAAATATTATACAATGACAAATATGTATCATGTTATCCCATGCTTGAAAATAGGCTGAAACATAATATTGTTATTTTTTTTGTTTTGTTTTCCAGTGCAGAACATGTATCACATATGAATTAAATTGATTTAGTTAACTTGTTTCACTGACACTTGTGCAGCAGCAGATTGTATTCTGTTTCTAAGCCCCATGCTGTTTGCATCTGAAGGGACTTGGCAGTTACATTGAGTTTCATCACTGTTTTAGTCACAGTCAGAGGTTTAAAAGTGATGAAAAGTAACCACACCACCAGCACCAAGTGAGTCTTTGTGTCATTTATATCATATACACAATGTTGTCATGAGAAATCCTCCTGGTCAGACTTGGGTTGTTGTTCAGTGTTGTCTTACTATGAAAATAACTGGTCTATTTTTGACAGCATAATATTTTACCCTGAGTTTAGTTTACAGATTTTTAATTCATATTTTTCATAGAAATATTTGATCTTTTAAAACAATAACTATTGGTGCAGATTAAATATGTATTTGAAATCTGCTTCCACAGTTAAACACTATTGCAGTAAAAATCAGCATGTATAATTCATGCAATATGCTGTAAAATGGCCTGGTTTTCTCCTGTACTCTTTTTAATCTTGCAAGCAATGACTTTCTTTTCAAAGCAGTTAATTTAAAGTCCAAAACAGACTGTAAATAATGGATTACTGGAACTTTCCTCAAGTCTTAGCCCACATGGTGTAATAACCTGTCAAGATTTTCCCCAATTTATTTATTTCCCCTCTTAGTGACACACTCTTGGAGCATTCTGGCATTTGTTTGGGTCTCAAAGCAAAGTGCAAATAATCTGTCGGAAGAAAA
The DNA here is from genome assembly GCA_038363315.1 of Mugilogobius chulae. NCBI lineage: Eukaryota > Metazoa > Chordata > Actinopteri > Gobiiformes > Gobiidae > Mugilogobius > Mugilogobius chulae. The sequence goes on from CM076403.1 coordinate 26,236,644, forward strand.
TTAGCCAGACAACAAGCGATGCCGCTGCTTAGCCGAGGGCCCTGTGAGTGGGCAAATAGGCTGCTTCTGACTAATACTTGTATTGCTTTGCTTAGACATGCTTATTCTGTGCGTATTTGTAGTTATCAGCAGGCAAAGTCAATCCGTTTGCTGCTAATCTCTCCTGAGTTCCTGCTGGCTTTCATGATAATATTAAAAGTAAATAAAATGTCCTGTACAAAGGGACTATTTTTAATCTTAAGGGTCTGTTTGTTGATTATAATGCAATTAGAGAAGGTGGTTGTAAAGCCTTGTGCAGAGCTAAAATGATGTAATAAGCTTGGGTTTGGTGGATGAATCAGAAAATGACAAAGACAAATGTTTTTGTTCTGAAGGGCTGCTTTGATAAGCCAGTGAACACTGTAATTTTATACATGAAATGCCCAGCCAAAAGGAGCAGATTACACAGAATCATATTTACCAAATTAAACACAGTTTCATCTAAATGCCCATGGATTGTGTTCTTGTCTTGTTCAAACATGTCCTCTCAGAGTCTGCGTTACAGGCATGATTCCAGCATGAAATGAAAGATACATATTTAAATATGATAAATATTTATTTGGAGGAAATTGTTTTTGTGAGGATAAACGGGTCATGCTTGTCCTATGAGCACAACACCATATTCTGTCAAAAGTTAATTTACACACAGGTGAAGAAGAAAAAAATAATAATTTTAAGACATCAATGTGAACTAATACCACGCAGCCAAAACTGAAAAAGAAAAGTTAAGATTTATTGATTAATTTGGTTGACATAGTAGATACACATGCTTTTATTGTGTGTATTTTATATATCTTCATTAGTTTTTGAGTAAACTTGATCTAACTTAAATTTGTATAAAAATTAAATTGCTGACAACGTGGAAACTGCCTCATTCTGTGTGTCACTGTTAATGAGTATTATCATATATTAACATTATCAATTTAGAATTGTCTACAGCACACATGTATAATGCTAAAGGAAAAACAAAATAAAATAAAAAGAGCAAACCGAACAAAGCCTAAATCACTGTCATTAAACATGTTTATATTTCTATTTTCTATTTAAATATAGGCTAGCCATTTATAATATTGCATCAAATTTCAGGGTGCATGTACGGTAGCAGAGTGGTTAGAGCTCTGGCTTCCCAAACAGAAGTGGTGGGTTCGACTCTCGGGTAGGACCATATCAACATCTCACAATCTCTCTGAGTGGAGTTTGCATGTTCTCACCGTGGAAAACATGCATATTTTGGTTACTTGGGCATCACTGTCCGTAGTGATTGATTGAGAGAGTGAATGGTTGTCTGTCTAACCCTGTGACAAGTTGGGTACTGTCCAAGGTCTTCCCCCGCCTAAGGCCCAAAGTTACTGGGAAAGGCTCCAGTCACCCGCGACCCCTAATGGGATTAAGCGGTAGAAAATGAATGAATGAATGCTTCAAATTTGTAATACAATATAGTGTGTTAGCTCAAATCCATGATAAACTGTTTTGATTAGATCATAATGCCTCATGCAAGAGCAATACGTATATTTTCTTATCAATTATAAAACATTGTATCTGAAGTAATATATAAAGAAAATGCGGTTGTCTCCAATGCATAATCATAAATCAAAACAGCATTATGAAAGCTTTGTTATCACAAATACGGAACACTAATTTTGTTTTAGCACATATGTGAAATTATGGTTTGTTCCTTTGATTCTCCACTTTCTGCTGATAAGTGTATTGTTGCATGGTTTCAGTCAATTTGGACTCATTGTCTGATCACTTGTTCCTTGCATTTGGATGAGGCTCGCGAGTGGATAGGAACTCTGCCCAGAAGTGCTGTTTTCTATTTACTTTATCTGTGCCAGAATGGGCTTGGCTGTAACCAAACTGTGAAGGACTGTCTGTGTATATGTGTGAGTGTGCAGGATTTAGGACAGCTCTGGCTTTTAGAGTCACAAAACACTCCCCCAAATACAGAAATAAGAGGGCTAACAATAGAAGGAAGTTTTAACTCAGAGAACACACAGTAACTTTCCAATTGTCAATATAGTAGCGGGGGATTAGCTGTTTGCAGTGATTTATTTCTGATTATATTCTTACATAAGGTTTTAAAAATAAGAAAAGTTAGAACTATTAAATTCTAAACTACTTCTAGTATTACACATTTTGGATTATATATTTTTTTGTTTACAATAATTTAATGGGTGTCAACTCTGCTTTCTCTATAAGTCTAACAAATGTTACCGCAGCAGAGAAATTGTCAATTCTTTCGGGTTGAAATTAGGTACCAGCGTCTCATCTAAGTATGGCAAATATTTGCTTTAAAGGATCCTGAGTCAATGCTTCAGCAATTGTTTGCAAAAAGAATAGGTCTGGTCATCACTCCTATCTAACTTAACTCCACAACATACTGTGAAATCAAATGAGTTTATTTGTATGACTTGAAACAAAAGAGGTTTTTAGTCATCTGTTATTAACAACAAAAATGTACTTTACTCATCTCACATTAAAATAAGTCTTTTGTTTTGCTCATTTATTCAGCAGAAATACGTTTGTATGTTTTTCAGTTCTCTGTGATATTTTTTAAATGTATTTGTTTTTTCCTCTTAAACCAACCCAATCTCACAAGAAAGTGTGTATATACCATAAGATAACAGGACATATCAATAACATTTCATGATTTCAGGTCATTTTGCGTAAATAAGTCACACGTTGCAGCCCCAGTTCAATTCTATGGTGGTTGTAAAGATGTGGCATTACATATGTATCTTTTACGAAAGCCTAATCTTAATCCACCTCAAAACCCAGCCCTAAATGTACCCATTTTAGCAAACTGAAGCCTAAAACTAAAGAAAATGTCCCCATGTGGTATCAAAACTGTTTATTTCACGCTTTGAATTATTGTGTTGATTTTGTGCTTTTTCTTTGTGCAAAATGTACTGTGTAACATATACAGTATATGCAAAAAAAAAACATGAAATTGTGCTCATCCTATGCTATTTATATTTTGTGGTACATATACTTTACTGTGAGACTGTGTTGCTTAAGCAGCCATGTTTGTTTTCGGATAGACAATGTGCATCCCTGATTGGCTAACTTATCTGTCAATCCTGCCCACTGAAGCTTAGGAGCGGAACATGGTGGCCAGATAATTTATTTCTGACATGTGGTCTAGATTTTTCTTGCAATCAAAGATTATGTCTAAAATCCATTGTACTTGTTTGAGTTTTTGGCATCGTTTTTCGTTTTTTAGCATACCGACGCAGTTCAACTCAGCAGTGTAGTCGCACCCATTATGCACATGATATTTTAACATGGCAAAAATGAAGTGTTTTTAGTGCCCTCAGTTTACTCATGTTTCAAACGCCAGCAAACAATTACAAGAAGTCAGAAATATCTCCTCCTGAATTGGACAAAACTGTGCAGAGTCGACTGTATTTTTCTACCGTTTTGTGTCTGGCTTTACAACCTTTGAGTATTTAACATAGCTTACAGGCTCCTGTTGGCTGTTAGTCCAAAGGGAACATGGGAACTCAATAAAGTTTGTTGCCAATATAGAATTTCAAGCAACATGAATAGTAAAATCAATTGCATACAACTGTGTGATTCTTGATTGACAAATAGCTCCTGCAAAAATCAGTTATCCCTTCTGAGCCTTATAACCACTGTGTTTTGCCTACAGAAAACATTGCTATCAACCGCGGCGCTTCATCCATGTCTCTGCAGAAATCATTGTTTGTCTTTGTTCACACTGGTTCCTTTCAGCCCGAGTACATCCACAGATTTAGTCGTTTTCCACACACCACTGCAGTCATCGTCGGAACAAAACAGCCTTTGTTTATCTGGAGGTGCCATATATGCAATTCCCTGAAATGAAAATCTTACATAGTGGTTTAGCTTTTGTGCAAATAATGTGGACTTCTCTTGGCCATGCCTAAAAGCTGTTTTGTTTGCCTCTTGCATAGCGCGCCTAGCATTTCAAGCCAGGTTTCCACTGCTGAATTAAAATAGTGGTGTTATTTTTGTGTCAGACAGAATAAAGAAGCGTTAAATTCTGAATCAAACAGTGTCTCGTTCGTAGAGGATATTCAGTGGTGGTCTTCTTGTGTCTGTGTGTGGAAAAAGTAAACTTAATTTTAACCATAAAGACTTTTCACATCACGACAACTTCAGAATGACCTTGCTTATAACCTGAGTGGGAGTAGATTCCTCTCACTCAAGAAGTTTTATCCATCAATGCAAAACATGCCTGTTGTAGGCTAAACTTCCAGCCAGGTACTGTGAACTCAAATGCCAACCTAAGTCATATATAAGGCTGTTCAAATGGCAACCCAGGGGCCAAATGCAGCCCACTAAGTCATTTTTGTCCCAATTAGATGAAATATAGAACATGGGCTGGATCTATTTGCTTGATAGGTTTGTTGTTCTTTAAGTTAGCTCTGTTTTTTGATACCCGATGCATCATTTGATCCAGATTCTGATATGCCATTTAATTGACCTTTCGCCGAGCCCCGCCCCCAAACGGCTCTTGTCCAATCAAACATTGTAGCAACCGTTGCTATGTAAATATGGTCCGTCAAATCTTGAGCTCCAAGCAAGACAGTGAAGCCATGCACCTACGGTTTATGAAAAGCGGACCGGAGATACCCCGAAATATTGACCGGAGGAGTTGTGTTCTTTCCATTTCTAAAGCCGAAAACAACTGGAGCGATGCCTACAATGGATTAAACAGAGCGGGCGGCTCGGGACAGCTCCTCTACCAGCAAAATATATGGAGAAAATGTCTGCTCAAAGGTAAAACTAATGCTTAACTATAGCTATGGGCTTACTGTGTTATTAGCTCTAGAGGCAAGAACACAAACTAGACTGAAGTTATACCACGACGAGGATATAACGGCAGAAGTTACGCTCTAAGCTGCAAAGTTTAGCGAGCCTCTTAGCTTTAGCCAGCACTAGCAGGTTTAGCTCACTAACATAGCCTCGTAAATGAACAATATTCTTGCAACAGAGAAAAATAGACCTTTACATATGAAAGCGAACTCACCCGGCAGTGCAAGAGCAGGACAAGGCTGTGCTTGTTGTATTTGAGGTAACGTTAAAAATCATGGGTTTCTCTGATTTAGCTTGAGACCAGTAGCATTAGCCTCCATAGGAGTTATATTCCTCCGTGGCGTATTTTAATGTTTTGAATAAATCCCTCCGCTGCATAGTGAACCCCTTTTGCCTCGATCTAGAGGATATCGCGGAAAAATTGCTTTAAAAAAGTCACTAACGTGAACAGGAGTACTTCTTTTTGTCATTGAAGTCTATGGCAGTCTATCGTATTTGACGGACGTAGCAACAGTAACTAAGGGGGCGGGGCTCGGCGAAAGGTCAATTGGTTAAAACTTTATACTCAAGTCTGACAGTGATTGACACTAAGCTTCTTTGGCTTAGTCCAGTTTTATTGTTTCATTGTTTGTTTGTTTTTGTGATACAACAATACAATTTGAATTGGTATTTATTGCAATGAAAAAAGGTACATTTTGGGGAAATGATAGTAATAAATCGTAGATATCGAATGTACAACACATTTGTAGTTGAGTTTTGTAGTTCGGCCCTCAGACCACAACACTGCAAAAAACCTGTCTCACTGGTAATTATAACTGATATGTATCATTTATGTATGTATCAGCTTGAAGGCCTATTGTCATAGGCCTTCAAGCTAGCACTCCAACTCCTCACGGCAAAGGATATTAATATGGGGACAATGGGAACACGCAAGAATGTGATTTGGGGGGAAAAAGCAGATATGATTGATTCAATTCAACTTGTTTAAGTAAAGCCCCAAATTATCAACAGTTGCTTCTGAGGGCTTTACCACATTGTTGATTTAGCAAACAGAATAACAGAAGATCAAACATTAAACCTAGGCATTGGTCACTAAACAAATAAAGCAGTGTATCAAACAATCACTACAAACAAACTGACAGTCCCTGAGCATCTCATGATGTGATTATTATTATTATTATTATTATTATTATTATTATTATTATTATTATTTTGCAGTTGATTTCTTCATATAACTCCAAGTATTCATTTATTTTCTACTGCTGCTTGTTCCCGTTAGTTGTCCCGGGTGCTTGGAGCCTAACTCTGTGACTTTGGGCCTTGGGTGGCCCAATGTAACTCCAAGTATCTTTTTGATAAAGCAACAATGTTATAGCACAATCACAAGGTCAAAATGTAATTTTTACGTATAACATCTGGAGGTACGTAACCAAGAGCTGCACTCCTCCTAACAATCACATCACATTTGTCATCACATCCCTCTCACTTCTCATTCACAAAGCATCTAGCATCCAGTTTTCTGACATTATACCAGTGTTCTACATTCAGCATCTGTCTCATTGTACCAATCATATCTGTCTAAATACAATGTAAGCGTATTCATGTTGTGGCATGGTTATTGTTAATGAAAGAGCCTTTATAAAGACATGAATACAGTCTGCAATGCTTCATTTGGTCTACGTTTAGAACTTTTTTGTGAAAAAATATAACAAACCGACAAAAAAGAATCAGTATGTCAAAAATAAGATGTGTTCTTGAATGATCCAAGGTAAGGTGATGTTTTCTTTAACAACCTTGTACAAATACTGTACATTGGGCACAAAGGCAGAGATACCGATAGTTTTACAGGTATAACATTCTAAGGAATAAGAGGAGACTCTTGCTTGCATAAAAGTGTTTTTTTTTTTTTTTTTCAACCACGTCTAGTCTTCATCAAGGCTTCAACAAACTGACTTCTTCCAAAGCTGAAATCAAATATGATTGTAGATATTGTCACACTCATATTAATAGGTTTTCATTTCCTCTATAACCAAAGCAGCTACCTCTTTGCAAGTCTGCCTATTGTAATTGAGTTTCTTCTTACTGAATAAGCCTTGCTAATATGTCTATGTCACTGTGAAATAATGAGTAAAGTCAACTGTTCTAGTTCCCCATTAGTTTGTTTTGTTTGACCCTGGGACCATTTTAATGAGGTGCACCTTTTCTTTAGCACAAATGCGTCATGGGAAGTCCCTTAATTGAAACCTTTTAACAACATACATCAGCATTTTAATTACCAGTTTGTTTATGCAACTGGACTTTCTCATATTCTTTTGAGTACCTTATGAACGAGAAGTAAATCAAAGTAGTATTACTGCTACAGGAAAATGTGTCACTTCAAATTAAGTTCACTGGACAAACTTTTCTAAGTTATTTATTAAATCTCAACTTTATATAGTCATCAAATGCAAAACAATACTGCAGCAAAAACTATTCTTAGCAGTAAAAAAGTTGTGTACAGGCAGTGGAGGATGGCGTTCTCAGTTTCATTTTTTAAAGCAAAACTAAGAACCTTCAAAATTATTGTCCTCCCATGTTCTCTTGTGTAAATACACTATCAAAATGAAAGTAAAAACATATATATATGTTTTATTTTTATGATGTGTATTTTTAGTCTTGAAACATAGCAACAAAACACATTCAAACAAAACTACATAAAATAAAGAAATGAAATAAAAAGGAGACATAAAATCCTGACCATGTTAAAACTGTGTTTCTAAGCATTAGTTTACTGAAGTTGTATTTACATTGATTCATGCACATTTGAGTAATCTTGTACTGTTCTGCAGCTAATATTCGAGTAGTCATACAATCCCTGTTTTCACCTACCACTATCCCAATCATTTTCTGTATTTATTTGCCATTAGTCAAAACAATCAAATTCCAAGTACAACATATGGGTTCTACATTGTCGTCTAGTCACATTTCTCTGCTCCGAAATGTGTATTCAACATTTACTGCTTATCAAAGTTAAGTTTTGCAATAAGAGGCTGGGCATATCATTTCTTTAGTTTCAACAGAAAATAAGGTAAGGTAAGGTAATGTTATTTAGGACAATGTACCTAATGGCAGAGATGCTTTTACCAGATGTAGCTTACATTGTAGCTTAATTTTCATCTGTAGTCCTGGGAGGGGAGAGGGGAGGCACACTGAACATGTTTTTAGTTGTAGGAGGAAAACCAGAGTACCTGGAGGAAACTTACGAGACATGGGGAGAACATGCAAACTCCACATCGAAAGTAAATGGACCTGTTTCTTTTCCAAGCCATTTTAAATCAGTTTTGTGTTTTTACAATGAAAAAAAAAAGTGAATTATGATCTGCATACATTCTATCTTATACAAGTTACACAGAAAAAACAATAGCTCTCCTTTAATATAAACTATTTAGCTAGGGTTTTCAGGAGAACTGATGGTTGGGATTCGGAACTGCAACAGAGAGAGTCGACACATGTTTTAAATGCCCCAAAAATAGAGATGGAGACTTGCAAATGCATTTAGCAAGGTTAATGTTACTTAGATGTGCTTTAAGTAAAAGTTTAGATACAGAGCAAACATTTGTTCACGTGAAAGTAAAGGTGTACATTACAAATAAGTAAAATTAAATTTAATTAGGCTAATGGGTCTGGCTGAGAGAAATGACCAAATGTTAAAATGTTGGAAATGGGAAAAAAACTACCACTTCCTTTGGCCTCATGACATTATCATATTCAAAAACATGAATGGTTATTGACAGCTTAATTCATAGACATTATAATCATCCAAGGTTCAATTTTTAAAAGTGGTATCTCTGCTAACACTATGGCATTCTAATCCATGGCATGGTGATATGATGAATAAAGGTATAGTTCCTTTAATCATCATGTTTAAGCAGAATTTCAACATGACAAGCACACATTGTTTCACTGTATTGAAGTGTTAATGTAAAATATACTTCAAAAAGAACACCAAAGTAGAGCATATTTACCATTGTACTTATTTGTTCCTTAACGTGACAGTTATTTCTCCTCCCAACAAACTTAGGTAAATGCGAGACAGCAACTCACTTCCCTAGTCTTAAAAAGCAGTGATGCCAGTAGCTATCGACCTCCTCTTTTATCCTATCCAGGAAATAAGCCTCCATTAACTTTGACGAATAGACTTGAAAGTTTCCTTTTTTATAAAACTTGTTTGGGGCCATTGAGTGACCCTGAACAGTCTTCTTTGCTACTTAGTCTGTAAAAGCTTATGCTGCGGCAGTGGTAAGGGACCTCCTGCGACGCCCCAGCACCTCTCCTTTCACACCACACGCATTTATATCCCCTATCACTGATGCTGTCATTAGTTCCTTTCTGCTGTATTTGGGGTCTTTGTCCTCACTGTGAAAGTGCCTGCCCCTGAAGCTGGCTCTTTCTAAAGTCTGAGGACAAGAGCAGCCCTGAGAGAGCAGAGGGTTATGCAAGTCAAGTTCACAAGTTTCTAATTTGAATAATGTTTTATCACATTCACACGCACAGGTGTTAAGTTCAAGTTTTGGCCCCTTGTCGAGAAGTGTGACTTCTTGTATACATTTAGGCACCATATGTACAACAAATATATCAGGAAAATAAATAAATAAATAATGACCTAATTGATCTGCATTTAGACACAAACGAAGTGAGAATATATATGTGTGTATATATACTATATATAGTATATATATGTAAGTTTTTTTACAGTACATGTCAGTTTGTTCAGTATAATTAATTAAGTAGTTATTATTTAATTATTAATTAAGTAAATAAGTAAAATTTATTATACAGCACAAAAAATAAAAAAATAAAAATACCCTTACTGTAGTATTTGGTGGAATGTGGATGATTACATTTTCTTCACACTCACTCTAAAGAGAAGAACTTTAGGTGGTGCATATCTGTTTTGTTTAGTTTGTTGTATGTGCATCTTCCAATATTAAAGTTTGTGAAAAAATGCTCATAAATATATATATATATATATATATATATATATATATATATATATTATATATATATATATATATGTTTTTTTTTTTTGCACCCGCAATTTAGCACTTGGCTTGATAAATCAGGCTCATGGTGAAATATTAGCTTGTGTATTGTCACTTATTTTCCTTTGCAAATATATATAGTTTTTTAGTTTTTTATAGATATATTCTCAGGTAAATTGTTTCACATGACCATCTCACACAACCAGCTAGACTTTTTTATACCTGAAGACTTAGATTGTCGAAGTTACTCACTATATCCCATTAGCCCAAAAAGGGTTTCAATTAAGTCAGACTGTGTTTGATCTATATCATGCCAATTCACTATATAATTGGTTTGAAGCTGAGATTGATAAATGAACCACATTGAAAGGGAAAAGAAAAATCTGATATTGATGCAAGAAAATTGTTACAAATGATGCAAAGCAGTTTCAGAAAGTCCCTGTGCGACCTTTGTTCAGGACAGAAATAAAATCAGAGCTCAACAAGCTCAATCAGTGTTAAATATAATCCTATTATCTTCCCCGTGGTGTGAAGCACTTTTTATTGACATTTGTGGGACCACTTGTGTGATGAGTGATCATTGTCCGTCGCTGCCATGCCAGAAGAACCACAAGCCAAGTCCAATGTTTCTCACACACTTCAGTCTAAAATGGTCCAAGTGAAAGCCACTCAGCTTTAATATGCACATTTCTGTCCTTGCCTAAGTGACTGCACTGATTTTTATTAGCATGCTTGTGTTGACAACATTTCTTGCACTTCCATTTTTCCTCTGTCACTCTGATAATAGAGCCTTAGTTTAATCCAATTAACCTGCTCTTGGACAGGTGAGCCAACTGGCAGTATGCAGAAAAACCAATCCCGTTTGGCCATGCAGCGGCTGCTCAGAGCACATTCAGCCATATAAGTGCTGTGGCGGAGAGCTCCACGACTCCCTGGAGGCCTCTGCTGCAATATGGTTTTCATCAACCCAAGTCAAGTGCCCTTCAACAAAGAAGTGTACCCCGAAACCGCCTGGTTTCTGCCATCTTGACCTTTGCCAGAAAATATATGGTGTCTGTTTGTCTGCCATCTTCAACCGAATTATGTAGGGAATGTTGATTGCTGTAGCATATTGTTGATGTAATTTACGCTGCGGTGCTGTCCTCATTTGCATTGCTGATATTTGATTCAGAGGATGTGAAGAAGAGCAAACACTTGGGATGTACTACATTATTTAGATGCCATGTGAGCTGAGTTGCAATCATACACTCGAGTGTCTCACAACCAGTTAACGCAATTGTAGTGTGAAATATAAATGTACAAGCTGATGTTTAACCCGCATCAACTTGGAAGGCTTAGTGAATAAAGCATGGATTGTTTTAAAAGTGCCACTTAAGGCGATCATCAGGGGAAAGTTGAGGCAGATGGAGGAGTCACGAGTCGTGCACTGGGACACTAGAGAATGCTACAATGCCTGAAGGAGACTGTATCAGATCAGCTGCTTTAGTTAGCGTATGGAGCCGGTCACACAACAGTAACAGAGACGATGTAGATGGCAGTAGGCAAGAACTGAAGTCTGGGGCACATCTCCACTCTGTATTCATGTTTTGTAAGCATTTTCTTTTTCAAAATCTTGAAAACAAATTCATTGCCAGATTACACTGGTTTCAACAAGTCTGTAAAATAACCAAATGCAATTTTTTTTTTTTTTTCAAAAGTTTGTTCTTTTATTTTAATTTTCTTTGCTTTAAGATCCATTTTCAATTTGGTGGGAGTGACCTGAGAGCCTAGCTGTATTTGTACTTAAGTATTTTTTTGATGTGCCCTTGAGGAGGGGCTACACCACTTCAGAAGCTGGTTTGGTGGATTCTAGTTGGACTGATGCTTCCCCTCTCATGTGTGTTTGGTCCTATTGTTCTGACTGAAATGGTCTAGACTAGCGGTGTCCAAACTTTTTTTCCCTTGGCGGGCCAATATAATATATATATATATATATTTTTTTTTTTTCTTCAAACGGCCATTGGGAGGATTTTGCAACATATCGAGGGCCAAACCTAATTTTGTGTACATCTCAAACAGTTAGAATTTNGCAACGCGCACGCCACGACACGCCGCCCCAGCACTCCTCCTGTGGTCCACACCCCACTCGTACCACAGGAAACGGCTAGGAGCCATGCCTGCTGACAAAGAAATTTAGCATCTCTCCTCAGTCATTGTCAAAAGACCAGTATGAGTCAACAATCGCAAATATCCTACATGACTAGAGAATAAGTCATACAGTACAGGCTTCACATTAGTCAACATGAGTATAAACAACATGTTGTTCACTGATTGCAATGTTTCAATTGTCAATATCAGTTAATGTTATTGACCTTATTTTGCCTCGACCACTTTTCTTGGCAGTGCACTTCCTGTTTAGCCTTGTTAAGGTAGCTAACATGTTTGTCTGTTTTGTGGGGGGTTATTTTAACTGTTATGACAATTAAAATAAACCCATCAACTGAATTCTACAGGCTAAATGCATGTAAACAGGAACTGCACTTCCTAGAATGTGGGCAGGGCAAAATAAGGTCTATAAGTTGCAGGGAGGAAAAATTGCCATTCCCTTTCAGACATAGACGAGTGTTCAGACCCCGAGCTAAACGCTGAAGCTCCAGTCTGTTCTCAAATCTGCTTCAACACCCTGGGGTCCTACCTCTGCTCCTGTCACCATGGATACGAACTACACGGCGACCAGCGCAACTGTTTCTGTGAGTAGCTATTTTTTTTACTTTCTTTCTCAAACATTTCATTCAGGAAACTTGAATACAATTTAGTTACTGTGACTGGAAAGATTTTTGAGGACTTTTCATTTTGCTTTACTACCTCTTTTGGACATCATCAGTGGCGGCACGGTGGCGCAGCGGTTTATGGCCTCATAGCAAGAAGGTCCTGGGTTCGACTCCCGGGCCGAATGGGGCCTTTCTATGTGGAGTTTGCATGTTATCCTGTGTCTGCGTAGGTTTCCTCCGGGTACTCCAGTTTCCTCCTACAACTAAAAACATGTCCATTAATGTCTACCCTGACCCTTCCCCAGGGCTCCCTGCAAAAGAGATTCTGAATCTCAGTGGACTTCCCTGGTTAAATAAAGGTCAATTTAAAAAAAAAAAAAATTAAATCAGTAAAGAAAACACATTTTATTTATCCGTGTGAAGCAGAAGAAGTCTGTTATCTAATTAAAGGTGAACTAAACCCCAAAGCCTCATATTTCAAATATACCAAGCTCAATTGTATTCTTGTCCTCTTTCAGCTCCATTAACTAGAAGTGAGAACAAGCTCTGCACCAAGAAAAGTCATGTAATCCTCTGCGTGCATGTATACATGGGTTCACAATAGCAAATTACAAGGACGGTAATCCTTCAGTCGTTTAGTCAATTAATGGGTCGATGGCATCTTAGTCGACCAAAATTTGTATTAGTCGACTATTCTTTTAGATTGATTATGAGGTTTTATACTGAACAGGGGCAAAAAGTAGTGATTTAGTTCAGTATTTTGGACTGAATCATTGATCTAATCTGAAGTTTTATTTTGCATATTGTTTTGCATTAAAACTATTGGATTTTATACTTTTTGTTTGGGTTAGACAAATAGCCCAAACAGAATTTTAGCAAAGCAAAGGTTTTCGAATGTTTAAGTCACAGAACAAGACATGACAGTTAGTAAAAATGTTGGCTCGGTGAAGCAAAGATCAGGTTTCAGTGAACTTTATTAAGACCTGATTTATACTGGGGTCTTGACGCACGAAGCTTGAATCCTCTGTGCCTCTTTGCTTTTGTTGAATTTAGTGTTTTTACAAGTTGACAATGTACTATTATTATTGTAAATGGGAATAATCATGGATGCATGTTAGTATGATTGCAAGTTAAACCAACATTTTGCTATGAATTGAGATCAAATACAAAACCCATCTCCGTTTATAATTGTTTCCCCAGTGTCTTGCCTTGATGGTTTATTCGATGAACCTGATGGCCGCCGCTGTCTAGCTCCAGGATATCCAAACGCCCGGATCACGGAGTGCCTAGGCATTTGTCACTAAAACAAATAAAGCAGTGTATCCAAACAATCATACAAACAAACTGACATGTCCCTGAGCATCTCATGATGTGATTATTATTATTATTATTATTATTATTATTATTATTATTATTATTATTATTTGCAGTTGATTTCTTCATATAACTCCAAGTATTCATTTATTTTCTACTGCTGCTTGTTCCCGTTAGTTGTCCCGGGTGCTTGGAGCTAACTCTGTGACTTTGGGCCTTGGGTGGCCCAATGTAATCCAAGTATCTTTTTTGATAAAGCACAATGTTATGCACAATCACCAAGGTCAAAATGTAATTTTTACGTGATAACATCTGGAGGTACGTAACCAAGAGCTGCACTCCTCCTAACAATCCAATCACATTTGTCATCACATTCCCTCTCACTTCTTCATTCACAAAAGCATCTAGCATCCAGTTTTCTGACATTATACCCAGTGTTCTACATTCAGCATCTGTCTCATTGTACCACATCATATCTGTCTAAATACAATGTAAGCGTATTCATGTTGTGGCATGGTTATGTTAATGAAAGAGCCTTTATAAAGACATGAATACAGTCTGCAATGCTTCATTTGGTCTACGTTAGTAACTTTTTGTGAACAAAATATAACAAACCGACAAAAAAAGAAATCAGTATGTCAAAAATAAGATGTGTTCTTGAATGATCCAAAGGTAAAGGTGATGTTTTCTTAACAACCTTGTAAAATACTGTACATTGGGCACAAAAGGCAGAGATACCCGATAGTTTTACAGGTATAACATTCTAAGGAATAAGAGGAGACTCTTGCTTGCATAAAAGTGTTTTTTTTTTTTTTTCAACCACTCTAGGTCTTCATCAAGGCTTCAACAAACTGACTTCTTCCAAAGCTGAAATCAAATATGATTGTAGGATATTGTCACACTCATATTAATAGGTTTTCATTTTCCTCTATAACCAAAGCAGCTACCTCTTTGCAAGTCTGCTATTGTAATTGAGTTTCTTCTTACTGAATAAGCCTTGCTAATATGTCTATGTCACTGTGAAATAATGAGTAAAGTCAACTGTGTCTAGTTCCCCATTAGTTTGTTTGTTTGACCCTGGGGACCATTTTAATGAGGTGCACCTTTTCTTTAGCACAAATGCGTCATGGGAAGTCCTTAATTGAAACCTTTTAACAACATACATCAGCATTTTAATTACCAGTTTGTTTATGGCAACTGGGACCTTTCTCATATTCTTTTTGAGTACCTTATGAACCGAGAAGTAAATCAAAGTAGTATTACTGCTACAGGAAAATGTGTCACTTCAAATTAAGTTCACTGTGACAAACTTTTCTAAGTTATTTATTAAATCTCAACTTTATATAGTCATCAAATGCAAAACAATACTGCAGCAAAAAACTATTCTTAGCAGTAAAAAAAGTTGTGTACAGGCAGTGGAGGATGGCGTTCTCAGTTTCATTTTTTAAAGCAAAACTAAGAACCTTCAAAATTATTGCTCCTCCCATTGTTCTCTTGTGTAAATACACTATCAAAATGAAAGTAAAAAACATATATATATGTTTTATTTTTATGATGTGTATTTTTAGTCTTGAAACATAGCAACAAAACACATTCAAACAAAACTACATAAAATAAAGAAATGAAAATAAAAAGGAGACATAAAATCCTGACCATGTTAAAACTGTGTTTTCTAAGCATTAGTTTACTGAAAGTTGTATTTACATTGATTCATGCACATTTGAGTAATCTTGTACTGTTCTGCAGCTAATATTCGAGTAGTCATACAATCCCTGTTTCACCTACCACCTATCCCAATCATTTGTCTGTATTTATTTGCCATTAGTCAAAACAATCAAATTCCAAGTACAACATATGGGTTCTACATTGTCGTCTAGTCACATTTCTCTGCTCCGAAATGTGTATTTCAACATTTACTGCTTATCAAAGTTAAGTTTTGCAATGAAGAGGCTGGGCATATCATTTCTTTAGTTTTCAACAGAAAATAAGGTAAGGTAAGGTAATGTTTATTTAGGACAATGTACCTAATGGCAGAGATGCTTTTACCAGATTGTAGCTTACATTGTAGCTTAATTTTCATCTGTAGTCCTGGGGAGGGGAGAGGGGAGGCACACTGAACATGTTTTTAGTTGTAGGAGGAAACCAGAGTACCTGGAGGAAACTTACGCAGACATGGGGAGAACATGCAAACTCCACATCGAAAGTAAATGGACCTGTTTCTTTTTCCAAGCCATTTTAAATCAGTTTTGTGTTTTACAATGAAAAAAAAAAAGTGAATTACTGATCTGCATACATTCTATCTTATTACAAGTTACACAGAAAAACAATAGCTCTCCTTTAATATAAACTATTTAGCTAGGGTTTTTCAGGAAACTGATGGGTTGGGATTCGGAAACTGCAACAGAGAGAGTCGACACATGTTTTAAATGCCCCAAAAAATAGAGATGGAGACTTGCAAATGCATTTAGCAAGGTTAATGTTACTTAGATGTGCTTTAAGTAAAAGTTTAGATACAGAGCAAACATTTTGTTCACGTGAAAGTAAAGGTGTACATTACAAATAAGTAAAATTAAATTTAATTAGGCTAATGGGTCTGGCTGAGAGAAATGACCAAATGTTAAAATGTTGGAAATGGGAAAAACTACCACTTCCTTTTGCCTCATGACATTATCATATTCAAAACATGAATGGTTATTGACAGCTTAATTCATAGACATTATAATCATCCAAAGTTCAATTTTTAAAAGTGGTATCTCTGCTAACACTATGGCATTCTAATCCATGGCATGGTGATATGATGAATAAAGTATAGTTCCTTTAATCATCATGTTTAAGCAGAATTTCAACATGACAAGCACACATTGTTTCACTGTATTGAAGTGTTAATGTAAAATATACTTCAAAAAGAACACCAAAGTAGAGCATATTTACCATTGTACTTATTGTTCCTTAACGTGACAGTATTTTCTCCTCCCAACAAACTTAGGTAAATGCGAGACAGCAACTCACTTCCCTAGTCTTAAAAAGCAGTGATGCCAGTAGCTATCGACCTCCTCTTTTATCCCTATCCAGGAAATAAGCCTCCCATTAACTTTGACGAATAGACTTGAAAGTTTCCTTTTTTATAAACTTGTTTGGGGCCATCTGAGGTGACCCTGAACAGTCTTCTTTGCTACTTAGTCTGTAAAAGGCTTATGCTGCGGCAGTGGTAAGGGACCTCCTGCGACGCGCCCAGCACCTCTCCTTTCACACCACACGCATTTATATCCCCTATCACTGATGCTGGTCATTAGTTTCCTTTCTGCTGTATTTGGGGTCTTTGTCCTCACTGTGAAAGTGCCTGCCCCCTGAAGCTGGCTCTTTCTAAAGTCTGAGGACAAGAGCAGCCCTGAGAGAGCAGAGGGTTATGCAAGTCAAGTTCACAAGTTCTAATTTGAATAATGTTTTATCACATTCACACGCAACAGGTGTTAAGTCAAGTTTTGGCCCCTTGTCGAGAAGTGTGACTTCTTGTATACATTTAGGCACCATATGTACAACAATATAGTCAGGAAAATAAATAAATAAATAATGACCTAATTTGATCTGCATTTAGACACAAACGAAGTGAGAATATATATGTGTGTATATATATATATATAGTATATATATGTAAGTTTTTTTACAGTACATGTCAGTTTGTTCAGTATTAATTAATTAAGTAGTTATTATTTAATTATTAATTAAGTAAATAAGTAAATGTTATTATACAGCACAAAAAAATAAAAAATAAAAATACCCTTACTGTAGTATTTGGTGGAATGTGGAGTGATTACATTTTTCTTTCACACTCACTCTAAAGATGAAGAACTTTAGGTGGTGCATATCTGTTTTGTTTAGTTTGTTGTATGTGCATCTTCCAATATTAAAGTTTGTGAAAAATGCTCATAAATATATATATATATATATATATATATATATATAATATATATATATATATATATATATGTTTTTTTTTTTTTGCACCCGCAATTTAGCACTTGGCTTGATAAATCAGGCTCATGGTGAAATATTAGCTTGTGTATTGTCACTTATTTTCCTTTGCAAATTATATATAGTTTTTAGTTTTTTATAGATATATTCTCAGGTAAATTTGTTTCACATGACCATCTCACACAACCAGCTAGAGCTTTTTATACCTTGAAGACTTAGATGTGGTCGAAGTTACTCACTATATCCCATTAGCCCAAAAAGGGTTTCAATTAAAGTCAGACTGTGTTTGATCTATATCATGCCAATTCACTATATAATTGGTTTGAGCTGAGATTGATAAATGAACCACATTGAAAGGGAAAAGAAAAATCTGATATTGATGCAAGAAAATTGTTACAAATGATGCAAAGCAGTTTCAGAAAGTCCCTGTGCGACCTTTGTTCAGGACAGAAATAAAATCAGAGCTCAACAAGCTTCAATCAGTGTTAAATATAATCCTATTATCTTCCCCGTGGTGTGAAGCACTTTTTATTGACATTTGTGGGACCACTTGTGTGATGAGTGATCATTGTCCGTCGCTGCCATGCCAGAAGAACCACAAGCCCAAGTCCAATGTTTCTCACACACTTCAGTCTAAAATGAGGTCCAAGTGAAAGCCACTCAGCTTTAATATGCACATTTCTGTCCTTGCCTAAGTGACTGCACTGATTTTTATTAGCATGCCTTGTGTTGACAACATTTCTTGCACTTCCATTTTTCCTCTGTCACTCTGATAATAGAGCCTTAGTTTAATCCAATTAACCTGCTCTTGGACAGGTGAGCCAACTGGCAGTATGCAGAAAAACCAATCCCGTTTGGCCATGCAGCGGCTGCTCAGAGCACATTCAGCCATATAAGTGCTGTGGCGGAGAGCTCCACGACTCCCTGGAGGCCTCTGCTGCAATATGGTTTTCATCAACCCAAGTCAAGTGCCCTTCAACAAAGAAGTGTACCCCGAAACCGCCTGGCTTCTGCCGTCTTGACCTTTGCCAGAAAATATATGGTGTCTGTTTGTCTGCCATCTTCAACCGAATTATGTAGGGAATGTTGATTGCTGTAGCATATTGTTGATGTAATTTACGCCGCGGTGCTGTCCTCATTTGCATTGCTGATATTTGATTCAGAGGATGTGAAGAAGAGCAAACACTTGGGATGTACTACATTATTTAGATGCCATGTGAGCTGAGTTGCAATCATACACTCGAGTGTCTCACAACCAGTTAACGCAATTGTAGTGTGAAATATAAATGTACAAGCTGATGTTTAACCCGCATCAACTTGGAAGGCTTAGTGAATAAAGCATGGATTGTTTTAAAAGTGCCACTTAAGGCGATCATCAGGGGAAAGTTGAGGCAGATGGAGGAGTCACGAGTCGTGCACTGGGACACTAGAGAATGCTACAATGCCGGAAGGAGACTGTATCAGATCAGCTGCTTTAGTTAGCGTATGGAGCCGGTCACCACAACAGTAACAGAGACGATGTAGATGGCAGTAGGCAAGAACTGAAGTCTGGGGCACATCTCCACTCTGTATTCATGTTTTGTAAGCGTTTTCTTTTCAAAATCTTGAAAACAAATTTCATTGCCAGATTACACTGGTTTCAACATGAAGTCTGTAAAATAACCAAATGCATTTTTTTTTTTTTCAAAAGTTTGTTCTTTTATTTTAATTTTCTTTGCTATAAGATCCATTTTCAATTTGGTGGGAGTGACCTGAGAGCCTAGCTGTATTTGTACTTAAGTATTTTTTTGATGTGCCCTTGAGGAGGGCTACACCACTTCAGAAGCTGGTTTGGTGGATTCTAGTTGGGACTGATGCTTCCCCTCTCGTGTCTGTTTGGTCCTATTGTTCTGACTGAAATGGTCTAGACTAGCGGTGTCCAAACTTTTTTTCCCTTGGCGGGCCAATATATATATATATATATATATATATATTTTTTTTTTTTTCTTCAAACGGCCATTGGGAGGATTTTGCAACATATCGAGGGCCAAACCTAATTTTGTGTTACATCTCAAAAGTAGATTTCCAGAAAAATTAAAATTAAATAAGACACTTTAACATGTCTTAGCAGTATAAACTTTATTTGGTGTACTTTTCCAGTATTTTCAGTATTCAGTAAAGTAATCAAAAGGCAATAAGGCAAACAATCTTAGCAACACTTCGCGGGCCAAACGAAACCCTGGGGAGGGCAGAGATTAGATTACACTGTGTTAAGTCCCCGTAAGCATGCATGCTAATTATCCTCACTTGACTACATAAAAAAAGGAATAAAAAAATAAATAATAAAATAAATAAATAATAATATTAACTTTTTTCATGAAAAAGAACTATGTTAATTTTAAGAAATTAGCCTAAATTCCTGACAATGTGAAGGGCATCTCAGACAAGGTGGAAACAACAGGTTTCACAATTTCAGTGTCTTGAACCTAAGAACGGAACCTTCTGGCTTGTTGCTGCTTCAGCTAGCAAAACCATCCATTTTCAGAAGCGCCATGAATCTCGGTCACCGAAAAGGTTACTGTAGAGGTCAATGTGAAGGAAATCTGCCTTTAATTCAACTGTTGCACACCAGGATTACCCAGGATAAAGACAAGAGTTCTGATAAACAAAAATAGCATTGAGGTCAAGGTGACGGGCTTTTTGCATTACACTACTTTGTATAAATCCTGTCAGTGTGTTATTGAGGTTAATATCACCACAGGCAGGCAGGGGAAGGCTGGCTACTTTGATGGATGAGATGAAGTGGCATTTAAAACACAAGGGCTAAGAGCTACCAAACAATCCTTCTTTTGAACAAGGGCTGTGCATGGTTTCTTAATAAGACCGCTGACGAATAATGTATTATCTAGGCTGATGGTCAAGATAGTATATTTTGGTCCTTCTCATCTGTCTTCTCCTTTACTCACTCAGAGTAATCCATTTGCCTTAATTTCAGGTCTCGAAGGCTTGCCACCAAAGGGCCATGGGATCAATATTTGCCAAGTTAAAACCACAGGATTATCCGTCTGTCAGGCCTCCCAACACACGCTCTCAACTGTGACATAAATCTTGGACTGTCCTCCGCCATTTTGAGAAGGTCACACTTCTCAACTCTCCTATTGTGAAGGTTGGACAAAAGCAGTCGATAATGCTACACAAACAATGCAGTATATGTATACAGTTGGTTTTGTTTTTCAATGAAAAAATACTATGTTTTTGTGCAGTGGTGCACCAAGTAAATTCAAGTCTGTTTAAATTCAAATGTGCTCGAGATCTTCTTTTGTTTGCAAATTTACCCACACATTATTCATGCAAACAGACAAAATGTGGCTTTGTTTTGGGAGCTTTTAAAAATAGGCCAGCAGTCAAAATGGTAGGGTGCCATATTTCTTGAAGCAACTGCGAGATAAAAACTGACAATACGTAACACATTATTTACTCTCCTCTAGGAATAAAAGCCTTATAAAGACTTTTTAAACACTGAGAGAACAACGCCTCCATCGCTGTCATGGAAAGTCACAGTCTATTATGTGTATCACATACTTATAAATAAGGTATTATTACTATTTTTCTTATGGATTTGCAAGAGCAAATTATACTGTATTTGCATCACCACAGCAATCAGATATGTTTATTATCATGACAATGAAAGATTATTAGTGTCAATAGCTACTGTTTAATAGTTTTTGAGGATCATGATTTGTACTTACTTGTTCAAGATTGACAGTAATACTTACCCTCCACTACATTTAAAAGACAATAGTTTCAACTTCACTTATGTTTAGGTTCCAAGTACAAAGTAGTTGGTGAATAGGTTTCCCTTGTCTTTTTCCCAATAAAGTCTTCAGATGTTTTAGAATTATGTACTGTTTATTATTCTTTGTTTGCAAAACCGTTTGCAAAATGACACACTGGTCGTTATGTTACATGTAGGACTGTGTTAAACACATAGGAATAAATGAGTTCAGGTATTTGGAACATTATTGATAGTGATCCATTGATCAAATAAATTGGTGAGGCGTCTACAAAACATCTAAATTGTATTAGAATGGAGTAAATTTTACAGATATTTCCTGGGGATGACATTCTGACCCTAATTGACCATTTTTTGTATTTACTTTTTTATCACTTGTGTGTGCATGATGCAAAATGGAGGCCAACAATAATAGATGTAGACATATAATTTTTGTTATATTTGGCTTTATCCTAGCCTTCTTTTTATAGAGTAAACATGGGCCAATTTTTAAAAATGTGGTCCTCAAGCAACTCCCATCAATTGGCCTGAGTATGAGACCCCTGTTCTAAACCTATTCAGTTTGTTACTGTGATAATAATAATGCATTGGATTTATATAGCGCTTTTTCAAGACACCCAAAGACGCTTCACATTATGCATTATTCATTCATCCCACACTGGGTGGTGGTAAGCTACTATTGTAGCCACAGCTGCTCTGGGGCAGACTGACAGAAGCGAGGCTGCCTTTTTGCGCCATCAGCCCCTCCGACCACACCAACCATTCACACACACACCAGATCCAGACTAGGCAATGTGGGAAGGTCGCTAAAACAGCAACGGTTTCTTGTTGCCGACTGTGGCACCTGAGGTTCTTCCGCGGTCTCCGTTCCGGTTACTGCCCAGGCCCAACCCTGCTTAGCTTCTGAGATCTGACGGGATCAGGCTTTGGCATGCTGGTATGGCCACGATGTGGACCAGTGAGGGTTTGTGAGCATGTGAGACTGAATTGAGCTTAATGCTTTACTAGGAAACATTCTAGGCAAAGCAAAAAACATCACCACAGTCAGGCAAAGGTCGGAGTCTCAACAGAAAAGCTACACAGTGCACCTTTAAGTAACTTGAGCTATTTATAGGTTCAAATCAAAACCCCATTCACCCAATTAGTTCTGGACAGTATGATGCTGAAACATACAGTATTCTCTGGTGGAAGTAGATAAACACAGCAGACCCTGTACAGAAATTGATTTGCAGCACACATAGAGGACAGCAATATCTCAAAAAATTAGGGCCATCACATGAGGCTGTGTCCTTACTTAACAGGGAAGGTCAGTGCTGTACTTAGTATTAATCTCCAAAAGTGCACTGATGGATCCGCTTTACCCTTGAGAAGCGTCGTGGCACATTTGGGTTCATTACAGTAAATCTTGGTGCTGTCTTGTTCAATGCCGCCTTTAACATGCACGGCTAACATGCTCACATACATAAATTATTACGTTTATATTATCACTGTGTCCTGTCCCTGAGAATTCTAGATGCATAGTTTTGTTTTTTTCACCTTGCCATTTGTAAAGTACATACACCACGTGATTGTTATTTTTACACAAAACAGGTGATGAAAAAAAAACAACAACAAACAGATACAATTTGAACACCCCAACGCTAAAGCTTTTTATATCATGGCAAAATCATCTACTCTTTAAACACACATAAACACATATTAATTTATTTATTTAAATTTGTTTGCTTCTTTTCTGTTCTTCTGGCTGACCACGCTTCCAGGAAGTAGCTGATATACAATACACACCACCTGGAATGGTGAGTGTCCTGAAGATGACTCACTGATAGCAGCTGAGACATGTTAACAAGGTTAATACAGCATCAATACATATTCAATCATAATATTCTCATGGGGGGTAAATCTTGGATCTGAATTATAATAAACACTTTAAAATTGCTACACAATCAAGAAATAAGTAACAACAACAAGATTGCAAAACCTTTAAATGTACTTGTCATTACAGTGTGTTGTTTTAGTCTCTCACCTTTCACAATGTGCAGAGTTCCAAACAGGAAAAGCGGATGTGTGAACTTTAGAGACCTTATTTGATTGTGTAACATTTGCTTATCAGCACCTTCACCTTCGAACAAGAAAAGACTGTCAGTACCATGAGAGATTGATAAATTACCATCCCCATCACCCGTTGACTCCTTGTTCTGGATTTAAGCTTCACCTCAAGTGAAACTAAGCATTTTTTATTTTTTCCTAATACATTGTAATGATGATGGGTGTATGGCTACTATTCAAGGCACTTTTTGTTTAAGGTCCTGCAGGTTCAAACATTATTTTACCAGGGCTTTCGTTAGTACTAGGAAATAAGTGGTACTGCTTCAACAACAACACAACTGACTCCCCTTCACAAACCTATGAATCCTCTGAAAAAGACATTCTATATTTGCTTTTTAATAAAATAATGGAACATGCATCATCAATAAATAGTATAGTTCATGTTCTGGTGTTTTTTTTTTTTTCCTTTTTAAATTTATACAGCAAACATTTTTACCTTGGTTACCACAAGTCAAAAGTTCAAACTCATTGAATCTGAATTGTCTGAAGTTATTCTGCTCAATACTAAGCACTTCCGACACACATCAATATGAAACTTCAGATACAATTTAGAACAGAATACAACCAGTCTGCAAAGTTTACCAATAACATGTATGTATAGGTTAAAGAAGTAGAATTTAAAAGAAAGTTCCAATCAAAGCAAGGTATACTCGCTTTAATGACTCACACCTGGTATGCATGTTGATTGGTGACTTCAACTTAAACTCAAACAACACGACTGGAACTTCAGAAAATATAATATTGATTAAATGACAATTTCCGTGAACATGATGAATGTTATTGCCAGTTGATTGGTGGTAATCAACAAGCAATGATTTCCTGTAGGTTTTCTTTATTTGCCTTAACAAGTGAGCCATACCTTTGAACTAAAATAAACTCACATTCAGTGCATGTTGTATTCTGTTTGTGTGAATCTGGTCAGAATAGTGAAAACAGTATGTCTCAGCTCTTTTAGGTAAGACATAGGTACACTGTGTAACTTTTTGACCAAAAAGACACTTGACAAAAAGCATGTTTTGTCAACCAGATGTCTTTGTTGCAGTAAATAAATACTAAAAATATGGCTAGTTTTTTGGCCACAAATCAACCGGATACGTTTAGGTTCAAGTTACTAAAATGGTAAGTTTAAGGACTGGGACTTGGGGTAGGTAAGATTTACTTGTTAAACCCAAAGAAAATATTGCCACCTGCATGGCTTCAACAGAACTTTGTGATTATTTTCGTAACATACTGACATGATTGAGGGGTAAAAAAACAAACAAAACAAAACTGTTTATTGTAGGTTTTTGACATTTTATTGTATATCTACATATTCTCCGGAGTCTGGGATGCACAAAATGGACTATTATTTGGCCTGGAAGAGGGCCTTATCTTGCATGTTTCCATAGAAAAGATGTTTTTTTTAGCTATTTTCCACATTGCAGCATAAAGCATATTTAATATCCCAAGTATGTCTTTGACTTTCTATTTCTAGTTTATTGTGCAGTTAGCATCTAACCTCCAGAAAGTCACACAGCACTTTTTATATTTTCTGGTTGTTTTGATCAGGACATCAAAAATGTGTATACTATATTTTGCAAAGCTAACAATGCTTCCTCATAAATAACACAGCTGGAGTTTTGTTTGTTAGATTCTATATTCTTTCCTCCCTGAACCTCAGAAAGCACTGTTCTGAATCTTTCATATTTCTGCTTTTAGTCTATTAATCCTCAAGTGTGTTTTTAGCATAACTGCAGCAATAAAAATATAATACAAATAAAAAAAAAAAAATAGGAGATTGGTTTGATTATTTTCTGCAGCCAGTCTATGGAACTCTAGCTCAACTCTAGATTTTTTTTCATGTACTTTCTTTCTTTTTTTTTTTTTTTTTTTTTTTTTTTTTTTCTACTTTTCTGGTCATTGTTTACTTCACACACACCAATTTTGATCTATCGCATGCCACAACGCTAAAGCAGCCGTCAGCTACTATTATTCGAATGTCCTCTGGCTATAAAGACTCGCACCACTATTCATAGCAGAAACAAGGCTTTTCATGGAGGAGCATGATTATTCTTAGAGGTTAATGTTTGCCTCCTGAAAAGCCCCACAGTAATTGATAAATGGGTGTGTAGCCTGCAGATGTATTCAGGGTTACTGGACTGCAATCCGCCTGAAGCAGCTCCTTCACTGAATTATTAAACAGCACTCTTTTCTCCATATCTTTGGACAGAGCAATCACTCTCCACATTAAAGAAACAAATGGTTCTTGAATCACTTTGTTCTTGTAACAATGCTAAATGTGTCAGTGCTATTTGTACAGTTACAGTTCGCACATGAGCACAGTAGGCACACAAGAATCAGGTTGGATCATCATTTTTTGACTGTAAATAGACATTGTATGCTTCAGGACAATGCAGTCATGTACAGTATATGTGGTGAATTGTCTTAATTAAAAATATTATGGTTGACCTTTCTACAAATATGAAGTCATAGGTTTGTTGCACAGAATTGTTCTGCCCTGAGCAAAATGGCTTTCTTCAGTACAATCAAATTTGACAACAGACAGAGTAAGTAGTTGGAATATCTTTTCATTTTGCAGCATAATTCTGAGCTCAAACAAGCCAAAACACATTCAGTGAGCAAATGAACACTGAGTTTCATGAATTGCAGCCATGAATATCGCAAAGGTGGTGGTTATGTAATGACTTTTTGGTGTTTTTAAACTGTGGTATTGGAAATAACTGTGTAAGCGTCAAACTTCAGGCAAATAGACAATTGTATTGTTTTTTTTAATGTTGATTTTTCTTATCTGTGTGCATGTTCCAGTACATAAAGATACCGAACATCTCTTGTTTATGGGATTTGTACAGTATTCACACTAAAAGGCACACTAACACACACAGTCTCAGAAAAGACATCATGATTATACTTTTGTTATTGCTTAATATTTAGTTTGGTATAATATTCTAATTTGAATACAGAATGTAACTTGATGAACATTTACCTTGGAAATACATTACATTATGAAATGGATGCATCTGGCCTTGATGCATAGCTTTTCTTCAGTCTAATTTTTTCCACAGAACCAGGACTGCACATGCATAGAAAAATCAGATTTTAAAACCCTACACTTCAACTGTGTGCACTCGCTTCTCAAATCGTCTTCTGCCTTGTCTGTGAAACCTGCATACGTATACGCCAGGTACAGAGTTTGCAGACATAACTGCAAAATTCCACAGAAAGATATCTTTTAAAATATCCCAACCTTGATGTGTAAAATCCCATATGTCACATTTGACCTCACTTTGTACAAGGCAGGCTTGATGAATCAGACTCTTTACTGCTAACATGCCTTCTTTGACATAGATGAATTACACAGCATTTGGAAAAGGAAGAGAAACCCTACTTTTACAGACAATGCAACTTTATATTGATTTAGCAGTGGGAAATCATCATGGGGACCTCCACCACCACCACCACCACCACCACACTATTTTGCAGTGATAGAGATGTTGAAATTCTGGATTCAATCTTGAAATCAGTTTAGAACATTGTTATATGTTATACTGCATTTTCAACACTAAACAAAAAACAGCCGAATCTCAAATTCAGATTTATTCCAGTCCACTAAAACAATGTGTGTTTCCTCTTAACGTTCATGAGTCAAAAGCTTTGTCAGGGACAGGGAGCTGTTGGCCTGGGGACTGTCTTTCCACCAGCTTCAGATGGAGATGTAACTGCTTTGGTTCAAAGGCAATTTTTACCAAATGTGCTCCCATTTGGCCTTTCTCTGCAGCAGTAACACGCTGGCCTTCGTTTATCTCATTCAGGAACTTTCACCTCACCTCTCGCTGAGCCGCTGACACGTGTTTCAGAGATTTCACACATTTTACGAAAGAAAAAGTAAGACAGGCAGAGCAAGAAACAGTCTAGTGAGTGGTGCAATTATAGAGTTGGTGGCTGATGCAAGGAGAGCAACTGTCGAGACCAACCACTGAGACCACACGCACATTTATTTAAGAAAACCACACTGAATCCTTCTGTTTCTCTTAAGAATTCAACTTTTCATTTCAAGGTAGTGATGTACCAATATCATATATTGATTTGACAACTGACATATTGGGTATCACTTTCTAACACTTACTGACAGTGTAGAATGTTAGCAATTCTGTGACCACAATGGATTATATAAAACTAAATATTGACTGCATCACACAGTTAGTGTCTTGTACTTTACTTTCTTTACAGTGTTGGCTAGTTAATGTTGCAATGTTATCAACATTACTGTGCAACCAATTAATGGTATGTTTATTAAAAAGCTTAAGACTTTTGATTCAAGTGTGTGTTAAGAGATAATGAAGCATAGAGCTTTGATTTGCAACCAGTGAGGGAACACTACAGGGTACCTTGAGATAGGTGTGCTTTGAAAATATGTCAAATTTATTAATTTAATTACATAAATATCACTTTAGAAAGAAAAAATAAATTAAAAAAAGACAGTGATACAGTTATGTTTGTAAAATGAAATACCACTTGTAAATTCTTTTAAAGATCTAGACTCTAGAGGATGAAGTAAAACACACTTTTGTCCGTTCATCAAGTAGAACAGGGCTGGACTGGCAGCAGGAACATTGTTTCATGGTGGGCAAGAGCATTTTTGGGATCAGTTTGTTAATCAAGAAAGTTCATAGTGCCATATGTTTCATTTCTTTTCAATTTAACTTACTCTTTGAAGTTAGCAATTAGGCTAAAAGTTTCAGAATGATTATCAAAATTGCATATGTTTTTGTTCAGAAATGTTTCAGTTGTCTTACATTCTGTTCAAATGCATTCAACTTAAGCAGAAGGTTGCTGTTCAGCATAAAATTGCAAATGTATGTGATTGGTTGACTCACATTTGCAAAACCCGCCCACAAAACTGAAACTGCACGATCTAATTTCAGACCCTCACATCCTCGCAAAGTTGTTTGTCAAAGCATATAGGGACTGGCTTGTCAGGCAATTATTTTTTGTAGATTCACAATTTTAATTGAATTGACATCCCAGCAGTACAAGGATGATTTGTGTTCCGAATCCAGCCCTGCTGAAAAAGAATTGTTTTATTTGTGAATAATTTAATTCTTTTAAAAACATACTGTATATTCAGTTTGGTCTTTTTTTGTCGTTAACTGAACTACCTCAGAGTGTTTCAGTGCCACTGCCGTTCACTTGTCTGTAATGTAAGCAGACAGCAGATACAACCACAGTCCTGCCAGACACTGACTCCTAAAAGCAGCTCATCCTTCTCCTGTCCTCACCTCAGAGGCACAAATCAATGTGAGGGGCACCTGGGGGGAGGCCGGGTGTCTGAAGGTATTAGGGTAAATGTCCCTCTTGACCTTTGACCTTTCCTGTGATGATGACCTCAGGACACTGTGGAGGAGGTTGAGATGCTCTGACCTACAGGTCCAAGTCGTCTCTTGCAGCAGCTGCCTCCTGCCTCTGCCTGTGAGCCTCACCACTCACTTGGCTGCAGTCCCCTCACTCAAGAAGTCTATTTATTTATTGAAAAACAATACTCACAAGGGGCTCAAATAGATAACAAGAAGATTGCTGACCTGTTACCTCCTCTGTTTTGCAACCTGCTATCAAATAGATACCATTAGTTAAAACAAATCCAGTCAATGTATTCTACAGAACCTAAGCTTTCAGACAAGGTGTAGCATCTGTTTATTCTCTGTATGTGATCATTACAAAATAAGGAAGACTGCTGAAGACCAAAAAATCAGGCTTAACGCTCCATTTAATTGAATTGGGAAACAGATACGTGGAATGGCGGGGCGGAATAAGGTAAATAAAGTTTTCGACTTTTTCCTATGAAATCATGTAATTTCCTACCTCTAGAAAACAAATGAAATACATAAAAATAAGTAATAAAAACACAAACGTTTGTGACAAACAAATAAATAATTATATTACGCATTAGACTTGTCCTCTCACACATACTATATACAGAGTGATATGACCCGGCCTGCTGCCAAGGGGACTCTAATCTAGTTCTGGATGAATATTCATAGTAGTGTCTCTCAGTGTGAGGTCTGCTGGTGGGACGTATATATAAGCTGAGACCTGTTTGCAGAGCAAGTCACTCTCTGGCCCCTTCACACTACTGTGTCACTACACACAGTGAACCAGTCTGCAGAAAGAGTCCATGAGGTTTAGGCTTATATACTTTTGAATTGGACTTGTGAAAAAGTTGATGCATGCAGACAGGAGTACTTGCTTTGTTCAACAACATATGAATTCAACAAGTTTTGTTAAATTCATACCATGCTAACAAAATAACAAGCTAAATTGAGGAGCATTGTTATAAAGCTAAAGGGTGGACAAGAGCCTTTTCTCCCTTTAATTAATATGATTGTACTTTGCTATGCTATGAAAAATCATACATAGATTTTCTACATCCCCACAGCAAATAAAGAACACATGTAAACATATACTTGCCCATTGGAGGATATTGGACAATTGTGAATTTTAAGATCTTTTTTTATGAATTAGCAACAGTGTACTTTGTTATATCTAAGACAGACCTATTCACCTTAAGGCCCGGGGGCAACATTGGCCCTTTAAAGATCTCATCCGCCCTGAGTCTTTGAAAAATTGCAACTGTACATTATTTCTTTTTGGCAGAGTTCATTCAGGATGTATCTTAGACCTGATTTGGTCCCATTTTCATTTTGGTGTAATTCTGCTTTAGACCTGATCTGGTTTTGGCCTAATGGTCATTCTTGGCTAAGACGGGTCTAGTTTTTGTTTAATTCTGGTTCACTGCTGGTTTGGACACTTTGCAGAGCATTTCAGATACAATTGAAGCTTTAGCTTTAGTGACAAACATAACTGAAACAGATGGATAATTTGTACAATCCTAAATTTTGGCAACATTGGTCACGTGCTACTAAAATGGGTAAGTTTTGGTCGGGCTTGGGAAAGGATAAGATTTACCCATTAAAACTAAAGAAAATGTGGCTTCAAGCAAAATTTGTGGTTATTTTACGTTTGGCTTTTAGTAACATGAAAATGGAAAATGTGCGTTTTTGACATTTCGTTTACGTGTATATACGTGTTCCTCCTTCTCCATTTGGCCATTCCCGTGTTCATTGGAAAATGGCCTTTCTGGTTGTCTTTAGGTCCAAACCATATTAGTTCAATAGTGGTCTCTTCCCAGTTCTGTGTTGGTTTGTGGATGACCACAGGACAGTCTCAAGATAGTCACACCTGTTGACGTGTGTCTTGCAGAAGCAACTTTGAGGTAAAGTTCATTGCAATGGTACCAAAACAAGACTTTGAGAATGTGGACCTTACGCAATACAAATACTTAAAGTATAGTTCAATATTTTTAACTTCAACACAATTAAATATATCACAATATATATTGTTTCTCTAACAAAATGCACTATGTAAGTGAACAAAACAGACACACTATGTAGATTTTGTTAGACTTTGTTTTGAGAGATACAATAAATAAACAGGTTAAATAAAACACAACACACTATACACTACAGTAATAACACTACCTTAAATCACCATTAGATTTCCTCACAAATGTGGTTATAAAACTTCAAACTGATTAAAAATAAGAAAGTAAAAATCTAACAAACTTTTCAAAGCAGTGTGGACGCATTTTTATCAAAGATTGGAGCGAATAGAGTTGCACAAGTGGGATGTAATGTATGAGTAAGGCATATAGCATCAGAATCAATACCACCCAGTGTTATTGAATCATAAAACTTGGCACTGGCGAAGTAATCCTCGATCTAGAGGAAAGGGAGGTCTGCATCTCCGCCCACACATTCACAGGTCTGCACCATCACCCTTAGTTAACATCTGCTTGTGTATAATTATGTCAGCGCCCTCAAGTTCAGGACACGAGATAGAGGATTTGATTGTGTGATATGTGTGTGGTTCATAATATTAACAGATTGAAAAGAATCTAGGTTACAAAGATTTTTTCAAAATTTCCCAACAATGTTTATTAAATGAAGTTTGTGTAATATTTTCTTAGAAGAAGTTACATTACTTGGTTTCACTGTAGATAAAGAAGTGGAGACATTTTTAAGCGTTTGCCCTGACTACTTTTCAGTGGTGTCTGCCCTTGTCTGGGCTCATCTCCTGAATGTGTTGGGTGATTGCCTCAGATTCAGTGTAATACATCTTTTGTATTCTCGTTTCCTTCTTTAATATGGTTACATGATTGCACATTGTGTTTTTATCTTTATTTATTTATCAATCTGTTCTCAGATGTTGATTGTCTGCTGATTGCTGGAACTCTTTTACCTTGATTTGACTATTCAATACCTCAGTATCAAGCATCATGTCTTTCATTTATTTTGCGTTGTGCATTGATTCAGATATTTAAGTAAACACTTCAAATATCCGTCTCAGTGTCCTAATAGTTTTACCTTTGAGGCTGACCTGACCTAAAACTTCCTCTGCTTTCTGTGGTCTCAGACCAGGGTGAGATTAAAATGTTAGCAGGACACTAAAGAGGAGCCTCTTGGCAAAACATCCTTCTTGGCATTTTTCCAAAGACAGCTCCTTTGGGGCTAAATATGGGAACTAGGTCAACCCATTTTGGAGCTTCCATTCTCTGTTGGTATAACATTAATATTTTATCTGCATAGAGCGCTATGGATGGAGGCGAGAGGGAGGGGCATGTAATGTCAGCATAAACAACGCAGAAAGCAACAGCCAGTGACACCATGAATCTGCAAACATGTAGATTTATGAATGAATGAATATTTCACAACAAATCCAGTCTTTAAGGAGTAATTACAATACTGATGTGAACATTAGAAAACACCTGTATTTCAATCAATTAGTGTAAAATTTAAATGACCACTTTCATAGATATATTGTTACACAAATAAAACATTTTTCAAAAACACATGAACACAGTCCAGAACATGTATTGACTGCAGTCTGGGATTGTCTTTGCTCCTCTCTTGAACCTTTAAAACACAGAGGTGAGTCTGTCTCCAGAGCAATTGCTCTTCCTGCCGAGAGAGTAAATCTTCAACCTAAACTCTTGCAGGCCATGTTTTAGCCTTGTGCCCAAACCACACTCCTTACTACTGGCCACCAGTCCCAGACTGCTTCCCTTAAGGCCAGCCTTTCCTAAATAAAAATAATTTAAAAAGTTAGAGTGGTAAGCACAGTAGAATGGGGTCAATTCTTGCACTTGAATCCATGTATTCAAATGCATATGTGTGAGTTGAATTTTTGTAAATTTGTGTTAGTTGTGTATTTTTGTTGCTTCAGTCACTGAACAGGTAAGGCACCCTAAATCAATCAAATTTACCTTCAGACCCAATGGAAAACATGTCATTTCACTTCCCTGACCAGCCTGTACCTACATGCTTTGACAGAAAACTCAATGAATCACTGAAAACCTGGAAACAGCAACACGCTAAACCGAATGTTAAATATGCAGCGCAAGTGATTGGCTTTGTCTTTGGTTCCAGACCCTTCAAACAGAAAGTAGGTGGAGCTGGCTGGTCAGGCAATCATTTCACTTCAAGGACCATTAAGCAAGGCAAGGCAAATTTATTTGTATAGCACAATTCATACTCAGAGCAACTCAAAGTGCTTACAAAACAGGAAAAAATACATCAAGATGACAATACAAAGCAAGCAAAATGTTAAACGTTTCTCAGCTAGAACTTATCTTGTTTAAGTTATTTCTTTGTTGTAAACAAAAGTTTATTGGTCTTTGTAAGTAAGTAAGCAACTAAGTAAGTAAATAACTAAGTAAGTAACTCAATAAGTAAGTAAGTAACTAACTAAGTATTGTAAGTAACTAAGTAAGAAAGTAACTAAGTAAGTAACTTCGTAAGTAACAACATACAATAACAGACATATAACAAGACACAGTACACGTGGTCACGTGGTGGGATTTTTTGTTTGGACTTGGGTTGGGGTAAGAGTTCGCAGACGTAAGTAGGAGAAGGGAGGGTGGGGGAGGAGTGTATGGTGCAAGTTAGCATCTGAAGTTACGAATGCAAAGTGTGAGCCACAAGCTAAAGATGTTTGGAGTTAGTCTCTGAGGCTTGTCCTTGGACAGGAGCTGTGGAATGCGCAGGATAAGATAGACCAGCTAGTGCCAGTTGTCCTCTTTGGAGGAGGAGAAGGGGTTGTGGGTTGCAAATTATTATAATCCATTTTTTGGCTGATCTTAAGCTAATTTATCTCAGATCACAGTCAATCAATCAGTCCTGGAAACTCAGCCAGGTCCACACGTCCAGTTCATGAGTGACACAACAAAACGTCCATCCATCCACACAACCAGGTGTAAACCAGTCTTATCTGTGCCACTTTCTGATGTAATCCTTCGGTGGTCATTCACTCACCAGAAGTGCTTTAATTTCCACAAACAGTACCTGGGAGTGATTTGCGATGCAGGTGTTCCCCTATCCAACATCCAAATCGGTGAATAATAATTTTCCTCCTCGAACTGGGTCATAAAGCCCACACTCACAGATGTTATAGTGTCCAGCCAGATGTCATAAGCGTCCTGTGTGAAGCTCTGAGCTGTTCGAGCAGGCGGGCTCCTCCGTCGCCTCATTCTTAGGTGAAAAAAGTTTCCAATCACGCTGAGAGACCAGATAATCAAGTCCATTTTGCTGCTTTAGGAGCACATCAGGCAGATAGGGTCAAATAAGAAATTTGACAACACAAAGACAGCATAAGGCGATAGAAAAGACAAGAAAAGTGGGGAGAGTCGGAAGACACGTCTGCACAGTACAGAAGCAGGAATAGAGCAAACAAAGTAGAAAAATCTTACATGCAATTAAACATACTGTCTCCATGATGTATTGACTTATCCTCTTCAT
Organism: Mugilogobius chulae; assembly: GCA_038363315.1. Classification (NCBI taxonomy): domain Eukaryota; kingdom Metazoa; phylum Chordata; class Actinopteri; order Gobiiformes; family Gobiidae; genus Mugilogobius; species Mugilogobius chulae. The sequence continues at coordinate 26,271,265 of CM076403.1, forward strand.
TTGACCCAAAGCTGCACTAAGGGACAAAGATCTTGGCAAGATCAGGACAAGATTGTAAGTATGTATTTGTTTTGGTGTCAGAAGCTACAAATCTAAAAAGAAGCCTTAGTATTATCCTTATCTTTGATCGCAGACAAAAATAAAGATCATTTTCTGTCTGAAATTTAGACTTCTTATGCATGCAACAGGGTTTATCTAACTTTTCCCATTTTACTTCAAAACTTGTTGATGTTGCTGGTAGACACTGCCAGAATGAGTTAGACAATAGGGCTCAAAAGCAGCACATCTCTATCTGTCCCAATATCTTGCCATCTTAGGCCTGTGACAAACACTCACCTTGAGAGCTGAATCACACCTCCCCGGGGCCGGCCCACTGCGCCTGATGAATTTTCTGGGAAGAGAAAGGAGGGGTTATCTCAGAGGTCAGCCTAATGTGAGCGACATTCATCAAACTGCGCTCGGGAGGAAGCCACTGAAATTGGAAACGGAAAAGCTAGTGATTCTTGGAGGGTTGCGGTGCACAGAATGGAAAAGAAGGGAACAAAACAAACAAACATAGCAGCGTGGAGTTAGATGATAGCTAATGGATTGGAGATATAAGCAACAGGCTGCGTGTGTTTACATGCTGTAAGGCCACCATCGCCTCATTCATCATCGTCCTTTTATGATTTCCTCCAGGAGACTTTGCTTTCAATTTGGGGCCATTCGTTTTCCTTGAGAAGCACAGCGAGGTGAATTAGCATGTATTTGACAAACAGCAGATGGAGCTATACATTATACAAATGCACTTCTGCATATAAGCACTGGCATGCTTATGCATTAGCTTGTATGTACTGTTTTGCATTGTACTGTAAGTTTTACAAGAAAAGTTCTTTCGGAGAATTTAGAAAAAATAAATTTAAATTTGTGACTTTTTATATGACATGACTTTCTTAGTTGAATCATATTAAGATTTTACACTATTTTTGAACAATTCATACAAAAAGGTAATCAGGAACAAGGTTTGCTATAAATCAAGGGTAATAACCAGAAAGTACTTGACTCTTTGTCATGGATTGTTTCCAAGAATTACATATGTCAACATACATGGATCATGTTTATGAAATCTGAAATCAAAATCTTACATTTGTTCTCCTTACTTTTAATTGCCCCTGTTGGAAATTTGTTTTCTAAATTTGACCCATCAGTGAGCTCCACAGTGTAGCCCTTGAAGATATATCTCCAAATCTTGCTTTTTTTTTTTTTTTAATGAATTCTGAATCAACAATAACAAAATGAAATGGTATTAAAAGGAAGCTTTTGGTGTAATTACATACCTTACGTGGGAGTTTTTATGTGGGCATGAGAGAGATGTTAAATGTTTTATGTTCATTGTTATTCTTTGATCTATCAGGGAGCAAGCTGTAAAAGTAACCATAATAGTAGATATTGGCAAACATTAGTTAAACTGTGTTTGGAGCAATGTATTAAAAGCATGTTGTCTATATAAAAGACCTGCAACACAATACATTTAAAATCATATTTTTTTCGTGTAAGTACCAGAGTGGAAATCTCTCAAACAGTATTATTCAAAGCCTTGTTTGAAAAGCTTAGCTTCACTACTGAAGTGATTTGTTTTTGTCCAGAGAATTACGAAGAATCTTCACTGCTGCATATTCACATGAGGCCAATGGGATCTTTGGTCAAGATCCTCTTTTCAAAACAATCATAAAAATACATGGAGTTCTCATGAGTTTGTTTGCTTTAGCCTAAACTCAAATGTTATGCCCTTTTGCAGTACAAATACATGCTCTGTCTGAGATCTCCAAAAACATGTTAAATAAACACTACTTGTTGATTTTGTGTTGAAAAGCAAAATCCTTACGGTGAAGATAGTCTGCGCTCACAGCAAACAAACAGATAAACCACACAGGAAAACCTTGGAAAAGTGCATATAAAGTCAGCTTATTTATTCACAAGACTTCTGTCAAGGTCTAATAAAACATCTTTTGGCAGATGCTGAGATAAATTTATCTGCTTGTGCCATAAACATAATTTGAGAAACTTCTTTCCAGTGTGCAAGTCCAGCTAGGTTTTATCTCGACCTTGTCTGTGTTGCCTGTGGTTGTTTAACTATAATAAATCTGTCCTCCAACATGCTCTATCCTTATCGAGGTGCAAAGTCAAAATGGCACAAGAGGATTTTTAGGAAGAGGACACGGCTCATGTTCAGCCCAAACACTTACTTTTCACTGTTTGAAAATGTGCTTTAATAAACATGTCTAGGCTCAAATCTTTCTGTGAAGAGCAACGGTGCTGCAGGCTTGGTGCTACTTTTATTTCTACTTGCAGAATTTGATTTATTTGTTTACAAAAAGAATATTTGCTTGATGTCTTTAAGTTTTTTGTAATAATTGGTCAGTGAACCTAAGTATAATTTTACTACATACTCATCATCCTTGACTATAGACTGTTGTCATTGCACATATTTTGTTTTAATTGTCTATTTGTTGGTATCTTGTCATTGTTGTTTTGTTTTTGTCATGGTTTTGCATGTACAGTGAGGGCAATTTGATCACCCTCTGATTTTGCAGGCTCTCCCACGTATAAGTCATGGATGAATGAAGTTTAGCCAAAAAGTTATATTTTGATGTAATCTCATCACATGACATCCTCTCAGTCCTTCTTTCAGATGGTCCTCTGCAAACTTCAGACAGGTCTGGACATGGGCTGACTTGAGCAGGGGAACCTGGCTTCAGTGAGTCCATACTTTTAACATCTTGGTGTAGCCTTGGTTCCAGCTCTATTCAAGTCACTGACCAGCTCCTCCTGTGAAGTTCTGGGCCGATTAGGAATAGGACTGTTTATTAAGGACAATGTACAATTTTTGCTTGTACCAGATTCTAGCTTACAGCTAATTTACATCTGCAGTCCTGGAAGGGAAGGGGAAGCACATTGGACATGATTTTAGTTGTAGGAGGAAACGGGAGTACCAGGAGGAAACCTATGCAGACACGGAGATAACATGCAAACTCCACATTGGAAAGGCCCCGGGCAGCTCAGGAGTCAAACCCAGGACCTTCTTGCTATGAGGCCAGAGCGCTAACCGCTGTGCCACCGTGTTGATTCTTTACCTTTAGCATCATTGATGCTCCACAAGGTGCTTGCTCGGAGCTTCAGTCTGAGGGACAGCTGCAGTCATCTTTGGCCTCTTCCATTGTCTGGCAAGCCCCCCCATGTTGTTGTGGGGTGTACAGATACACCCTAATTGACAAATGAGTCATTGTGTGGGCTATGTCAAAGGTGCTGGAAATATCAAATGGATCTCATCACCTGTCTGAATAAAACCATTTGAAAATCCGTTTGAAGTCACACTTTGGGGTTTGACACAGTCATAGTCATGAGTTAAAATAAACAAACCAAAATGGTCTTCCTCAAAGGGAAGTGTGCAGGAACCCACATGGACAAAGACACCGCTTATTATAAAACTAAACATGTGGACCGTGAAACACAAGATTGAATCATTTGCATCTTGTAAATGTAAATGAATGATCCCCGGTGTTGAAAGTAAATACAAGACTGCTACGACAGCTCAAGGCAACAACGCCAGTTAAAACACAGGGTCACACAAGACTGAGCTCAGTGGATTCTGCCTGAAGCCAGTGGCCAAACAACACGCTGGACTTATCTGAAGGCAATGGCTTTTTCAAACTTAGCTTCTTGTCTGATTGTCTGTATCTGATTGCATAGGAATTTTTTTTTTTTTTTTTTTTTTCGGTTTTAGCATTTCCATTTCCTACAAAAAAGTAACATAAGATATATTTTTGTTTATTCTAAGTTGCATTGTCTTGACACATTGTTCATTTTCAAAGCAGCAGGATATTTGTGAAAGAAGTGGTAAAAACAGACATTTTCTGAGCACTTAAGATGACAGTAAGAGACTTTTCACAAATGCATAGATCAATTGAAACAGCACTTGGAATAAGTTAATGGTTGTTGCCGTTCACATGAATACTTACTTTCATAAGTATGTTGTAGAGATTGGAAAGCCAAGCTTGATTTGTTCATCTCCCCTTTGTAATTTATTCTGCAGCCCTGGATGCATGGTGTGTGAATAGCTCGGAACCTCTTGCCTGACCAGCTATCCCAACATGCTTTGACAGACAACTTTACAAAGACGTGAGGGTCTGGAATCAAAGCAACTGATTTCAAATTCGAAGGTGGGCGTTGAGTTAACTCACAAAAAAAGGACTCTCCCCTTTCAAAAAGAAAAGGGGGTTTGAATTTGCTACATTTGAGTAACAAACTTGAACATGTTCCACAGATATAAATAGATATAAAAAAGCCCTAAATAAGATGCAGGCAAAGGAACTCAAGAACTCAACAATTAAACACTATATTTCAATAGTTCTTCTGCTCTTAAAGTTTTCTGAACCAAGCAGAGGCGTTCCTTGCTTGCTTTTTTGATTTTCTGAAATGTGTTAATCATATTAATTTAAACATAGGTCTTGTTGTTTATGTCAGTCACCGTGGAAACATTCTTCAGTTGGAATAAGTGTTTTGACATTCCCATCACAGACATAAAATAAATGGACAGCTAATTTATTGTGGGTTTCAGACTTATAAACTGAATGTTTGAAAGATTTTCTCTACACATGTTGAAGCGCTGCACACATCTATATTGACATGCTGGCAAACTGCACCATCTTTCCCTCAAACATATAACACTATTCCAACTCCTTCTTGTGCTCATTTGCTTACTTCTACATACAGAACAGCAGTCAAACAAAGGCAGTAGAGTCTTGCTGCGCTGCCGCAAATGCGTAGGAAGTTCAAGGTCCTTTTTTTATTCCTTCTTGTGGAGTAATTATGCAGTTAGTGTGTGCTGTGAGGGCGTAGGTGGGAGGAGGGCTCAGCAAACTGCCAGGGAGGGCCAGGGTCTGCGGCAGAGAAAGGTGGGAAGAAGAAGAGATGTATCCAAGGGTCATGGAGTGTTTTGGAGTTAGTGTAGAAACACAGTGTAATGTTAAGCAAAACTAGCCAGAACAATTAGTGTTCATGTTTGGAGATGTATGGATGCTTTGCTACGCATCTTTTGATGGTAAACCTTTTGATAATGGACAAGTCTTTGAACAGTGGGGCATCGCAGCTTGTTCGATTACAGAGTTGTTAAGAGTGAGTTCACACTGAGTTCACTTACACTGCTTGGAAACATTATGTAGGATGAAGAATCAGATAATCCAGTAATTATATAAGGACTGCGTGTTTATGTGAATAAGAAATTTTATCAAAAAGAACAAAAGCATACAGATTCCCAATACAAATTTCCATAAAGATTCAGCAACAAAAATAACAACTTGAAATCATCCTCTGGACAATTCAGATGTGGTAAGTATTGAGCATAAGACATTCAATTTTATTTCAAATCTGTTTCTGAAACTTTATTGTTATATACAGTATAAACTTTATTAGATATCTGTACCTATCTGCTTTTCCAACTTTCAACATTTGAATTTTTCAAAATCCAAATTTGAATTTATAAGTGAAATCTTGGTACCACTTTATAATAACTACACCTTAATTGGCCTTAGTAAACCATGAATATAGCATAAACAAAGTCTTAATTATTCATGAACTAATGGTGAAATAATGAATGAATAGTGTATTAATGCTTAGTAACTACTTAACTAAGGAGCTAAGGTTAGGATTTGGCGTTAGGGGGCAGGATTTGGAGCAATTAAGTAGTTACTAAGCATTAATAAGCTTTTCATATGTTATTAATCGTTTGTTCACATTGAATTAAGTCTTTATTAAGGTGTTATTAATGATTTATTAAGCCTTATTATTCTGTAGTTATTCTAAAGTGTTACCGAAATCTTCAATTCTGGAACCACAATATTCTTAATATCCACATTTCCAGTTTCTCAGTGCATTTTAATTCTCAAATTTTGATTGAGAATCAAATTGTGATTTGATTGTGAATAACCAAAATTATTCAAAAGAAATGTGTGCAATGCTGCAAACACAATACTAATAAGTGCACTTCCTGCATTTTACGGAATGGGCATTAATTTGACAGGGCACCACCACTGAATTGTAAAGTCAGTTTCTCTGTTCTCTAAACATTAAATAAGCATTGTGTAAAATTGAATACAAAGCTTAGTACATTATTTATGTTGGGAAGTAACTATAAATAAATAATATCCACAATAGTAGATTGGGGTGTTTAAATGACAGCAAAGGAAATAAAGCCAGGGTTAGAAGTAATCAATGAGTTGTGAGAGCTAAGGCTGAAGACAAATCAATAGTGGACAACTAATAGGTCACGGATGACCTTTGTTTGCTCAGATCCCATAAAACACTTGTTAAAGATTCATAAGGCGTTAATTACCTCAGCAAAAGTTTGTGAACACTTCAGGAGAAGTTCAATCTTTCATTGTTATAACAACCAAGACCACGCTACTAAAAATATCATTCTTGAAATCAAAATGGCTTGGAAGATTTTAATCATAAATCAGAAGTTTTGACAAACAAGATCTGCTTACTTTGTTGGCACAGATTTCCTCCCATTACTTCAAGATGTTTCAGAGTTGACCTGTTACAATAGAGGGTTTTTCAGTCAACATCACATTCCGCCCTACTGCGCATGCTCCGAGCAGAAAGAGTCACTCTCCATCTGCTTAGCTGGGGAAACTTCTTTGAATAAAACAACAAAACAAGGCGAGAGCTAGCTGTTTTGATCAGGTATAAACCGGTTTGACAGACGCCTGTCTCTTGAAGCTTGAAACTGTGTTTTTTCACTCACCTGAATGTAACTTTTAAGGAACGTAGGGTCAAATTTCATTCACAAATGTTGAATTAGCAGAATAACTTTTGTTCTCGCACAGTGATATACTCTTGTAGTTAGCTGACCACAGCCTTAGCTCAAGTTGTTTTGCCAGCTTGGTCAATGAACGGTCGGGTGCATGCACATCGCTTTGGTTGATATACAAAAAATCCCTCTATACATTGCATTATTTTTTTTAAGTTCTAAATTAACTTTTCCTTCAAACCTGTTGGATTGTATGTGCACATTCTATCATTTTATATAAGTACTGGTGAAGAATGCAGTGTACAAAAGCCAAAATGTCCATCAGAGACAGAATACTCTGAATACACAACAGAAACTGATTCTCCTCAAACACAGTGATCACAAACAAACAACTTTTTTTGTCTATTGACTATATGTTTTCTACTTTCATCATTTATCTGTTGTTGTAAACTATTATTTATTCATTTGTTTGTTTATTATATACATGCTCTATTCTTGCTCTACTCTTAGCTGTCTTGAATCATAGCAAGATGGTTCTGGGTTGGACTCCTGGGCAGCAGAGGGTTTTTTTGGCGTGATTTGGGTGTTTTCTGTTTGTTCTCCATTTCATTTACCATGCACTTTATGATACATTGATAAACAAAACAAAAACTATCAACAACTTTTGTGTACTAGTAAACTAGTCAATTGTAAAAAGTAATCATGATCCTGTCTGTTCAGCAACACATAGCCTTGGATGGGAGACAACTGAAACTCCAATGTGCCCCATGCTCACTGGAGTAGACTGTCGTTGTGTCCGGGCAGGACATTTAACACACCCTGCTTTAGTGTCTGCAGACATTACACTTCCACTGAAAAAAGTTCGATACAACACGCAGACAGATTGTAGTCTATAAGTTGCTGGAATATGTTATTACGTCAGAATTTTGTTGCCCCTCCTATATAAAATATAGCTCCCCCTACGGCCCTTCTCTGAAATCTCTCCTGTGCCATCCCACTCTTCTAATAACTGCAAGTAAGCAACATCGGTCAATCAAGCCTTTAGTCTTTCTACACTTGCTGGGGATCGATGTCCAAGTTGCAGCATCTTCTCTGTAAATCCAAAGTCTTATTCCTCTGAGATCTAATGTCGCTGCTGCCCAGTTCTGCCTGGATTCCCTTTGGTGAGATCTGATCCTGCCACGGACACATGTGTATGGATTGCTCACCCAAAGCCAATCAGGGAACAACCACTCTGCCAATATTCGCCACAGATGGGCCCCGATGAAAGAAAGGAGTCGAGTGGGGATTGTTGATTAACCTCCGCAGTCCCCGGTAAATCTGCAGCCCCTCGAAAAAGCCATGGACTCAAAGCTGTCTCCAAAGGCAATTTCCAAAGAGAAGGTGTCAACACTTGCTGTCCTTAAAAGCAATGTGCTGGAACATGTGGCAGACTGGTTAGTTTGTTTGGCGTTGTCTCTGGTGTTAGATCTTGTAATGACCTCAAACTTCTCCATGCTTTGACTTTGGTTTTCTATCTGTTTGATAAGTGCTTTCAAACAAAAACAAAGGTAAGAGATGTGATTGTTCTAATGATAACGATGATTCAAAAGAATATTAAATGACGTTTAGTGATGCCTGTGATTTGTTGGTTTTCCATGTATTGGTTTGAACACTCTACCATGGCAAATTTGTAATTGGATTTTAGCTGACAATTCCCTTTTCTGGCAAAAATATTGAGCATGATACCATTTGATTAAGCGCTCATGAAGAGATTCAGATTGCAGTCATGCATGTAAACACAGAACATAAACTGAATCATACGGGTTCTAGTAAACAGCATAAATGTAAATGTAGTAGGTAAATCTTTCCACTTATTGCCCGTTTAATTAATTATGTAAGACAACATCTAATGTATTAAGATAGACTCAAGAATATGTAAAATATTTCATTTTAAAAGAAAAAGCTCTAGTGTCCCAATCAGGAGATTGTGGGTTTGAATCGAAGATCTGACCAAAACAACATCTTATGATTTGGCTGGATGGAGTTAGCATCTTCTCCCTGTTATCATGGGTTCTTCCTACCTCCAAAAACAGGCTTGTGTAGTTCAATTCCCAACACTGTAAAATTCCCCTGTAGTGAATGAATGAGAGTGAACCATTTTGTCTGTTTCGATGTGTTATCACTACCCAAGTATCCACCTAAAGCCTCAAGTGGATAGGTTCCAGCCATTTGGCAATTGAGGGGGAAAAAAAAGCGTAAGCATATTTCAATTTAAATAGAAAGTTAAAAATGTATGTTTAATTTGTCTTCAATATACATCACAGGAATATAGCTAAAAAAAAGATTTTTGGTTTTCAAAGTGTTGGCTGGGGTCGCGACACAAAATCTGAGGATTGCAATATAATTATTTGATAGTTGATAGGACTCTGTGTTTTATCTATTTAGCATCATACTTGAGTCAGTTTGAGTAATATAATGTTATAAACTACCAAATTTAAATAATTAATCCCAATTTTGAATGTTGGGGTTGCAAGTTGCTGGCCTTTTCTTTTTGCTGGAACCTCTGCTTTAGGACACAGAAGAGTTAATTATATTGGGGTGCACGGTAGCAGAGGGTTAGAGCTCTGGCTTCCCACAAGAGGTCGTGGGTTCGACTCCCGGGTCGGACCATATCAACATCCACATTCTCTGGGTGGAGTTTGCATGTTCTCCCCGTGTACCGTGGGTTTTCCCGGGTACTCCGGTTTCCTCCCACCTCCAAAAACATGCATGTTTAGGTTAATTGGGCATCACTGTAAAGTTTCCCTTAGTGAGTGAATGAAAGAATGAATGTTGTCTGTCTAACCCTGTGACAAGTTGGCCACTGTCCAGGGTGTTCCCCCGCCTAAGGCCCAAAGTCACTGGGATAGGCTCCAGTCACTCGCGACCCCTAACAGGATTAAGCGGTAGAAAATGAATGAATGCAAGATGCCAAATGACTACATTTTTTTTTTCTTTCTTCATTGTTAAAATAAAAAAAATCACTGAGCAGCACAAGTAAAATCACATTTTCAGTTCAATATCTGCACCACTTGGCGACTTGTAACATTGTCACGTTTCACTCAGTCTTGGAATTAGCGTTAATAGTTGTAGCTTTGAGGATTACTTTAGTTAATGTAAGGTCCTCTGAACACCTGAACGCTGGGATCAAGATGACTAATTTCCATTTAAATTAGAATAGGACTGACAAGAATTATAGGAAATAAGAGCTATTTAGACATTCACTAGCTAATGGCCGGAAAAATCCACTGCTTCATCTGATTTGGTGAAGATTGGTGAATTAAGATGATTGCACGTTTTGCCAACAGTGATGAGCTTTACATTGATTTAAAGCTGTTAAGTGCGTTTGTCTGTGTCGCTGATGCATACTAAAATTGATATTATCACTTTAATGGATGCAATATGTGAAAATGTAAATCTGTAATCATCTCATTTTATGGAGGAGAGTTCATTTAATAATATCATTTATAATCACACACATTTTGTCATCTATTATTTTACTGCAGCCTTCAAATAAAACCAAATGTTGTCACTATTTATTTCCATTAACCATGCATGGGTGAGATATGTACAGCTATATACAATGCAAAATAGTCATTTTTAATCTCTACATTTTCTATATTAGATTTGCCATGATATCGTATCTTATCCCTTCATAAGTACTTTTTATTACATGACTTATCTTTGTTATGTTATTTTTTTCTTTTTCCGAAATGTCCTGTGTAATGGGGCCAATGTTATTTTCCAAAATTCAAACTTTCTTGTGTGTAATTTGGCCTACATTTGGTGTTTGGTGAAATCTGTGAAGCGTGCTGTAACCCCACAAATGTAATAATCCCTGCAAACGTAATAAACCCACAAACGTAATGACTTCCCGCAAATGTAATACTTATTACGTTTGTGGGAATTGTGTTATTACATTTGTGACAGGCAAAGTTATTACATTTGCAGGACGTTATTGCGTTTGTGGGTTTATTACATTTTAAATGAGCAGATTTTGTATTATGTTTGCGGTGATTATACATTTGCCGGAATTAATTAAATTTGTGGGTGTTATACCTGCTAAAGATCACTTACTTACTTACTTGAATCATTTGTGTAAAGCTAGCTTCCCTAGTCTTTGTGCTGTATCTTTGTAAAAAGCAAAGAGGAGACGAGACACGTGAAAAGGAAATTACTTTAACATTAATTGGTCTTGACAATTATAGACATTAGTACATTGTTGTTATTGCAGTACATTCAAAAGCTAAAAAATTCAATTCCAAAACCCTCTTTGCCCGCTGTGAAGCCAAAGGCCCAAAAGTGAAAATCTGATGATACAATACGTCAAGGTTGATGTATCCGAACTTTCCACGAGTTTAATTTGTAATCAATCCCTGCAAACGTAATAAACCCACAAACGTAATGCACTTCCCGCAAATGTATATTTACTATAATTACGTTGTTGGGAATTTTTTATTACATTTGTGTGACGGCCTAAAAGATTGATATTTACTATTTGTTGCAGAGACGCCCTTGACGGTTTGTGAGGACATGTTTGTTCGAAGATCACATTTCATGTAGAGTCTAAGATTTTTGTAAATATGTAATATAGTTGTTACTATAAGTACTTGCTAATATGATCATTATTGCCCTTCGGATTTAATTTATACTATCTTGCTCTTTGACAGGCTTTGTTGCGTTGTAGTTCCGTATGGTCTGTATTCCTTTGTGTTGTTTTTTATCTCATTTATTGACTTCGTACCACATACCTCGTTGGAGGCCAGCTCTTATCATGCTCCAAAGCATGCATCACAAATTTAGCTTTATACACATCTTAGTTATCATCTTTAGATGTGCTAATAGCTAACAGCTCTCCCTAGGGTCTATGTGACTAATATCGTGTTCGTTTACTAAAATATGAGCAAACAGAGTTGATAGACGAGACAACCAGCTGTGCATAAAGGAATTACACTATATCAAGCACTATTTCAACTGATTTCAGATCGTGCGATTCAACTACTTAACTGTACATTCATAGAACTGGAATGATGATGGAAAAAAACTTGGGCACTCTAGATTCATTTATTAACCAAGTCCTCTAGGCTATATTATTTTATATATTGATTTCCAAACGATGTTATAAGGACGGTTAGATTTTAGATGTGGAATATTATGTCAATGAAAAGACCTCACATATGAGGAGCAAGAGAATACAAAAGCTGACCTTGACATAATTACCGAGTGACCCTAGCCTTAGGTTAATTCTGGCGTGTCCCTTTCTATGCACATTTGTTAGTCTAACGCTGAGGCCACCAACATAACGCGCTAATCGCATAAATTGTACACGAATCGTCTCTCCCTATAGCCAGTATAACAGACACAATTTGTGGAAGAATGATGACTCATTCTTTAACTGTGTCGTTCCTTGCTGCTTTCGTCCTATGTCCGAACTCCTCACAAACAGTACTTTCATCTCACATCATACTCCACTCCCCAACATTGGATACCATACAACAGCGCTGTCCCCACGCAGGGGGTAAACATATTTATGGCTTTGACCCTAGTGAGCGTATCGCCTTCATGTATAATCGTGCTCTTGCTAGCATGTATAGTTACTATTCGCCACGCCTTTCTATGCACACAACATTATATGTGATACACATTTATGACCATTATAGTATTACGCAATGACGGCACTAATTGACCTTTATGGTAAAACGGAATATGATGCTTCATTGCAGTCGCAGTGAAGTCAGTCGTGCGAGATGAGGTGTAAAAAGCATGCAAATGAGATGGACAGTTCAAGTTTTATAAGAGGCTATTCACTTTCGCGTGCGTGTCTTATCAGACCTTCCCATCTGTGGTTTTATCAAGAGTACTTTCAGTTTCCTCTCTAGAGCTCCGGAGACACGATGGGCACAATTTAGATTAATTAGGTGCACGCCGAAGGCACAGACTGAGGGAGATAAATACATTAAGCCACATAACATCTTACTTATTAATGTGTCATAGTCGTCCATATGTCGAACTGTGGAAGAGCTATGTGTCACATTCCGTTTAATACCTTGTACTTTTACTTGCACCTGATGATAGTGTATCAGGTTATTCTATCATTGGGAGCGTAAATCTTTTTACGTCACATAGGAGTATTGTCCAAACATGCATAGTACATTATTATCACAGTGATAAGATCATGATGTGATGTTTTCTTTTAAGTTCTATAGATAGAAAGCACAGAAAATACGTAGATGTTACATATCTTCAATTATACATAAAGTTACTCCTACTTCCCCTTTCGATTTAAATGATCTTGCTCTTTATACTTCTGGATCCACATAAGTCCCTGTATACTTTCCATATGTTCGTTTTATAGCAAAATAGAAAAAACGGACAGACACCAGATTCAGAACATTTAAATCCCTAATTGAGTTCATATCTTGATAGTATATGTCATCAAGTGGTGCCTCATATCTCTATGCAACGTGATTCTTAACGCACCACAAAAGTTTCTTTAAAGGGCATCCTTAAGACGCACACTATTTTGTCTATCACACAATCAATCTATAAAAAATTATTAATAATAAAAAAAAGAGTATCGTTACGCGCAGTAAACTCGTGTCTTTCTGTAATTGAACAAATGCGGTGGAGTGTTTGTTTGACGTAGGAGTGCAGGCTGTTGAGGCATCAGCGGGTTTAAGACACGAGAAAAAAATCAGCTGTGTTCAAGGGAAGTCTTTATATTTTACACTGCGTGTAGGTCTAGTTCAGTCAAACAACATACTGTACAATCACAATACCCAATGCTCTTTATGTTGTATTTTTGCAAATTGCACAATTAAGTATATAAAATAACTATAAGAAACGAAACTAATATATTAAACAAGTTCAGATATGCGTGTTCAGACATTATATCCTATATCGATGTCTACATACCTTCTACAATTCAAACTCCAGCAGCACAGCCTTAAGTACCCTAGCCCTCAGGAACCTCTGTGACTACCTAATCCACCCAGGACTCCGACACTCTGTGCGTCCCCCCGGACCAAAATGCCTCGAGCTATGCCTCATGTTCCTCCTGACTGAGTCCGGCCACCCACTCATACACGAGCGCGCTGCACCCCTCTCCCGACTCTCCCACGCCGTTCTACCCTGCGACCTGTGTGAAACAGAGCCGATTATTAACTGCTCCTCCACAAGTTCCCAGCTGATTATTCTCCAATCATCCTTTTCAGTGCATGTGAATCTAGATATACACATATGTTGCAGGAGCCTCTTCACCAGAGATTTCAATGCCACACAGGGGACAGGCAGCTCCCAGTGGTACATTATTAGAGCACAACCTCCATCATGGGGTGTGAAGTGGCTACTGCCGACTGGAGTATTTCTGATCAAAGACAAGCCTTCCTCCTCTGTCTCTGCGCCTCCAAGTGTTTTGTTTGTTTTGCTCGCTGTATTTTGGGCCAGGCTTGGGTTGATTCATCTGGAGTGCCTGAATTTAAGCAAAAATGAATTATTCATGTTTGGTGTGAGTTTTCTAATTTACAATATCTGAGGCTTGTCTTTCAAAGTTTTGGTAGCAATTTTCCCAAAAGGTTTTACCAAAAATGCCAGCAGCAGGATTTGAAGATGAATTTGAGGTTTATTTAAAATAGCTTTGGAAGGTTTACAAGCAAATCAGTGAGTATCTTTGGATCTTTGCAATTAAAATTAAGGTAATTAAAATATGTAAATAAGCAATTTAATTAGTTACGTTTACTTGTAATGTATTTTGAGAAAACATGATGGTAAATACAGTGCTAGGGCGGCTTGATTATGATGAAAATAATAATCATGTTATTTAAATCTGCATTGAAATCATGATTATTCTATTGATTATTTGCTTAGAGAGACTGCAGACCGTTAGTGGCCCTTAAATGCAGTGTGGAATATGTAACAGATCTCATAGAAATAAAGTTAAATGTATCTGTTTTAATAATACCACCTATTTCATTCAAGAAACAAAAACAGACTTATGGTCAGGTTTATAAGTTACAGTAAAATAATCACGATTACTCGATTATAGAATTGAATTGAAATTTGCTCTTATTACTAGGCCTCATAATTCTTCTCCCAATGTGTTCAATGTTGATTTGGAACATGTTTTGAATAGAGGAACGCTCGACAATAGATTTCTAGCAAACCTCCAGCTGAAAAGATCGTGAGAGAGCGACGCAGTCGTGCGAGCTTCTTCCCTTAGGAGTCATATTTCCACTGCCTCACATAGTCTAGTACGAGGGTGGACGCTACTCGACGCGCCTCTCCGCGTTTCTCCCATATTATAAGGCCAAGTTATGCATTTATGTACATATATTGTGTGGACAGATATTTGATAGGAACTAACGATTCGTTAGGCACATATGAGTATATGAGATGAAAAAATATATGAGCAGATAAAAAGGACTGGTCTAGAACCATAGAGATTTAGGGGCTCAACTAATCCCACTCGATGCGATTGTTATATCTTGACATCCATCGTCAGCCCGTATTCGCTAGCAAGCTCTAAGCGTCTGACACCAGTTAGCTTAGATCTGACCGCCACACTCTAATATACTGAAGACATTATGTCAAGATGTATAATGAGGCCAAAATGTTTTGCTAGTTATTTATGAGTATAAATAACTACTTTAAAATGTTCTGTTTCTTGGATCTTTAGAAGCGTTTTAAACTATCTCATTTTTCCTTTGATAGGTATGTGCAACTATTATTATTTTGCATGTTGTATTCATTTTCAGCAGCAGTCTGAAAAGTTACTACAGATCATATTTTAGAAAATTGTGTGTGCGTTATCGTGTCTATTAATGAGTAAACTGAAAGACTCTACGAGAACGTCCAGAAAAATATCAATCGAATCTCCTCACAATACGCTCCGCTCATGCTACATACTTTTACTATCAATGGTGTGTGTTGCACATCCTAAGTTCAGGTCCATCATAGTCGATATGATGGATATCTTTTAGGCTCTGTTCATGTCTGATGTCATGTTTCCTCGAATGATCCCTCGTGATACTAGATATCTTCAGCAAACATACCCATCAAACCATCGCTAAGGCGAGGGAGTCCGTTTGTCACCCGAATTCACTCATCTCTTCTGGATCAAGTCAACCATCTAGAAAAGGCTCTGCTCTTGCGTCCAGGTGCAGAGAGGGAACGACCTGCTATACCTCGTAGTCAGGACCAGCAGAGCACATAGTAAGCACGCGTGCTCACTTTATGTAAGTCGTATGACACTCTGCGTAAAATGCACATATATATTTTTTCTACGAGTTTGACTTCCAATATGAGGTGCAGAGAGGCATATAAGCAGCCTTTGCGTGCTCTTTTCGTAATAGGATAATCCAAATAGGCTATTGATGAGCGACAACAGTGACAGACTTTACTCCATGAAGACTCACGGGAGATGTACAGTCTAGTTTGAGCCTGACCCCAATTGTGATACTTATTGTGGTGTTATATGTGGAGTAAGCGTAGCACCAATTATAACTTGAAATTGCCAAGTTCACCAAAGCAAGCATGGTGATCCGAATATATGACCAATCAGTCAAATATCTAGTCCTTTTATGAGCATAGGTATGGCACTACGTGTGCGTCTGCCATCTAGTGTTCTTTCTTAGCGTGAGCATGTGTAATAGAGTGGTAGATATATTTAAAAAAATAATACTGCGTGCTTATACATTTTTATATATTAACCAATTTCTTAAAAAAGATCCAAGACCTTTATCCCAGTCTTATGTGTAAGCGTGCTCATACCTATAGAGTGCGTGTATTTATGATAAACCAAACGCGAAAGAGACACCAAAAAGAGATTCTCCGACTAGTCCGGCAATCAACTATGTACACACACATGTAGGTGATCATCAGTATCCACATAGAAAAGAAATAAAAGGTGTCAGTTCTTCTTCATTTACGCTATTCATTGCGTTGATGGTAAAAGTGGTAATACAATAGTGACTTCTGAATCGTGAGCAAGGTGCACAAGACACAGAAGCGAAAAACCCATATAGGTGCTAAGACAGCAATTAGAGATCATACTATAGAAGCTACATGAATGTTATCATTATCATATATTACAAATAGTCACTGCGTAATTGTACAACGCGTATTTCTCCAGTCCGAGACTGTTACGGATTGCCGAGAGCTAATACGATAAATGATGGATATATATTACATATGTGAGTTTCCATAGAGCTGCTCACCATGAAGAGCCATAACTATGTGCGAGGTGTGTCTATTTTTGTTGTGAATACTTTGCTATATATTTTTGCAGCTTGTTAAGTGCTGTTCTGTATCTCTACATATAATATTTATTTACTCTTTATGTTTTGTTTTTTCTTCAAGCGGTAAGTGGAACTCTATGACATTTCTGAGAACAGCTTAAAAGGTTATGTCCTGATTGTTATACATCGCAAAATAACCACCAGTGTTTAGAGTCTCTTTTTCTCCTGAGTTATTGCTCAATAGGAGGTCAAAGTCAGCGAACACAAGGACTCTCTTTCAAATAATTTATAATTGCTCTGAGTGGAGTCAGTTACATCTTTTTCTTAATATATTACAATCCGATCAAATCATTATATGGATATGCTAAATCTAGCGTAGCGTAAATCAGATGTGTTAGGCAAACAAGTATGCAGAACAAGATTACATAGTCATTCCAAGATTTTGCGAACTTCAACTCAATCTAGAATAACAAAAAGTCAAACACGGAACTAGCTTGGAACAAGGTGTTGGGTCGAATGATGTTATATTTGGCTTCGAGGCCACCTCACAGCGAGAGACAATGACCCACTAAAAGGATTCCTTCCATGACGCCCAAGTCATTGTAGGACAAACCAATGGTGGCTCCTCGTGAGCGAGCAGTTAGCTGAGAGAGCGCGTCCCACCTTTTATTTTCATACACATCTAGAAGTTGAGACAGTGAATAGCTTCTGAGACGTGGATCCATACAACAGTTGAAGCATCTTATACAATGTTACAATTTAACTCACTCAGGCTACAGCGAATGCATGATTTGTATCTCTTCGCGCAGCCAGCACCTCCCTAACATCGATCAGCGCTGCCTGCGAGACCTCCTGTGGTCACATTGTGCTAGATATAATTGGGCTGATAGACTTTTCCATCTGCGTTTTTTCAGATCACTGACTCTCTATAACTTCTCCTCACCAAGGCCAATCCTCATACGAGATTCCCTCCACCTGCCATTACATGAATTTAATTATTGTTTCTAAATATTACTTTTAAGTCAATGAGAAAATTCACCCATCTGGATTTTATCTTTAGCATCCTGGCTCGGCTACATCATATTGAGGCAAGTGACAAAAAGTGTCTTTGTTAGTTATCAGTGCGAGTTTTCTACAGCGAACTATCTATGTCAAATGAAGTGTCGTGGGTCAGGCTATGCACTTCTGTGACACATATGTTCCACATACTCGTGTCAGGGCTAATGTGTGCGCAGAAACCTATTAACATTCTGCCTTCTAAATCATGTAACTGTACTACGGTAGAGAGTGAGTGTTTACTTATTATAGTGTGACGAAGCAGACTGATCTGCTTAAAAGCAAATTGGGGCCCAAAACCATTTAGATTCAACTCTTTCATTATTGACTCATTACAGTTATGCCCCATTCGGTCCTATGCCTAAAGAGGCAAGTCTAAAGATTAGCCATTTACTATTAGATTCCATAACCATGCAGAGTTCTGTTAAGCATTTTTGAAATGTGTCTTTTTAATTCAATTGTTAACAGTTTGGTAAGTAATGCATAAAGGCTGTAAAGTTAATATAATTAAGTGGGCCTGCGTTTTAACACTTAAAAACATAATAAATAAGATTAGCAATAATGACTATAAGATACCCTCAATTTCATCTCAGTAATTGATTGTACTAGTATGAGAAGATCTTTTCATAAATATGTTGTCTATACTGGTACGGATGCGTTTCCAGAGATCAATAGACTTTTGCCTCATCTTACTCATTGTCGAAAGTACATTATATCAAGTGTTACAGGGAGGGCTGTACACTATGATCAGTCAGATTAAATCAGGACAGTTATAGCGAAGACGCAGTCTCAGGTGTACACTTTTCTCATTCAGATTGAATATTACATATAAGTCACAGAAAACATGTTCTGGTCTGATCAATTCGATCAATAAACAACATGTCCGCTAGATGTGTGGTACGAACTCTATGCAGTTCTATATAGATACACCTAGATAATCACTTATTCGCCTATAACATAAGATGTTTACACCTAGTACATTTATGACACACGGAATAACAATCTCCTTCTTCATTCTTGAGTGATAACAGTGATAACCCTAAATAAATGTCTCTTTGATCATCTATCTGATAATATGTGATGTGCAGTATACTGTACTTTACACATATTGGACTAATCATTAGAGGGTTGTGGCTTTTATGATTCGCAACACCTGTGTAATAAATACTAAGAGAAACAAAATGCCGAAGAAAATATAAATACGTATTCGAAGTCATATGAAAGCGTGGATGACATCGGGGAGACAAATATCAGTGTAAATATTTCCAGGAATTATTTGAGAACACATAGAAATATCACTTAACACAAACAGGATCACTCGAATAACAGAAACTTTCTAACTACGTGTTGCCCCAGACCATTCATGAAGTCGCAATGTTAGAGCTATCTCCTGTGTGAAGCCGAGCAAGGACTCTCTGTGCAATGCAAAACACATAATATGAAGATGTGATATAGCTATAGATACATGTAGTATTTTACAAGTGTCTAGAAAATGACTACTCCGTGTAGCTTAATAATAGATTTGTTTTCGACCTATATACTAATTCATCGTATCTGATAGCACACCAACCTCTAATAAGTAAAAAATTAAAATATTATATATCATAATATCTATACATAGACGATCGTAAATTACGGATGAACTAGTAGAGTGTTTTAAAACGTGCAAGACAACATAAACAAAAGAAGTGAAAACGACTAGCGAATTAGGCGCCTCTATATCTCACTATTATCCGTGTAGTGTGAGGAAATCACCCGTGAATAAGCGCAGAACCTGTGTACTTCTCACACAGCTGAGATGTCCGAGCTATTCACTCCCGAGATGATCGTGTCCTAGAGTTGACCAGCGAGACGAGCCCATATAGAGATGTGCGTGAAAAGCTAGTGGTAAAACCGCATTGTGCGTACCCGGTCTACACACTGTGTGAGCGGGCAGAGAAGACTAGATTCGTGGTTTTATGACATACATACTTGAAAACACAATCAACCGAGGCTAGAAATCCACCACGATATAAGCGTTATCGGAATATCTCCTCTACTATTCAACTAATCGCACGGTGTGAAATCACCCCGTAAACCATGCCTATCATACGAAACTGCGTGTCTAATGGGGTGAGGATAACAACACACATCATCATGATCGTTGAGAGCGAAGTCCAATGGACAATACCACGTGCGCTCAAGAGTCTACTCGCAGGGCATCTCTATTAGTGGCTCACAGGCACAGAGTGTCACACTATTTAGAGATAGTCCATCTCAAAATAACATTATTGCCGTGGGGTCCGATATATGTCATCTCTCAGCTGTATTAGTGTCGTGCATACACGGGTAGTAAACAGACAACTGAGTTTCATTTTAACATGTTCCTCCTGATCTTGCTCTTGGAAAGTTCTGAGGGATCACTACAATAAAATCCAAGAGCTGTTGACATTATTCATAATACAAATTTTCTACAAATTCTTGTAGCTTGAGTATTCATCAGATGTTAGTATGCTAAGTGAGGCCACACACTCGGCTGAACGAAACTAATTAACAATGCAAACTAGATTGATGTAAGTCTGTTGCATAGATATGATAATATAATGACTTTTTTTTGTAATATACTGTACATGGGGGCTTACATTTGCAGGTCCTCAAATTAAGAGTCTCAAATCATAGGACGATCGCACTTGTCTGCTAGAAGTCCAAATGACTCCCATACTGGTATCAAAGTCTAATGCGCTTTTAAAAATGTTTAAATTAAATGGTTTAAATGGACACATTTGTGAGCGATGGTGCTCAAACTTGGAAAGTAGAATAGCAGTGTGTTTTTCAGCGACTGTTATTCACAGGCTACTCAAGAATGGTTTCAAAAGTGTCTATAAATCACCATTTAGTTTATGACACCGCCTCCGCGAAATGGATTGGATTAAAACAAGCAGGAATGTCTATAGATCAAGACCCATCAAGCTCCAAGGACATTTTGTGATACGTGAGTCATTGAATTTGTCTCTTCGGAATCGCTCTATGGAGATTTTAACGAGCACGGGCGATAAGCGTGCGCACATATGTGCTCATTACTCTTTGTCTACCTGGAGCAAGCCCTAAACGTGCAAAGATCAAATGCCCACCATTAGCTCATATATCTATAGAGACTCTACACCTTTCAGTTGGCTGCACTGGGAGTGAACCCGGGTAACCCTTAGACTGAAATAAACAGTTTAATTTACACTCAAATGAAATCAGTGCACATAAAAATATGTTAAATAACTTCAAACATACTGAATAATAACAACTAACTATTAGATAATATACTAAAAAGTCTCAAAAAAATACAAACACATGATTCTATGAACTTTCGCGCATACAGATATACATTCTATTCTCAAATCATAATAAAGGAGGAGTTAACACTAATGGATCCTGTTAAGAGTTAAGCTGAAACTACACTCTTCTTGCCAATAGACTATTCACAAGTGTTATTATGACTCGATTTGCATGTTTTAGTAGTATTTACATGATAATGTACTTACAGATTTGACGAGACTGTGTACAAATACACTACTAGCGAAAAATGATTAATCTCAATAGTTTATATGTACAATACGGGATAGCAACACACAAATATTAAAATAGATCTGCTAAGATTGTTCTCTGACCATATGTAACAACACTAGTCAAACTATAATATACTGCTTCGGAAGTATCGTGTGGAGCCTGGTTTTATATAAGTGATTCATCCAGTGACGAATACCCATTTTCCGAGCCATGAACGTGCCCCACAATTATACCGACGAGAATTCATGACTTAGAAAAATGATATGTGTACCGAGCTGTTTTTCATCTTCTTACCATACTGTGTGAACTTACTCTTCTAAAAGCTTAACACAGCGCGTGTTCAACATATATCATCTCTTGTCATCTCGAGCATTACCAGTGTCATATCTGATTGTGATCATATAATCCCATCCCCATCTATAGTACATAGTCCACTCCACCACCCCAGCGAAATGACTACTGGTTCTCTTTATTCGCTTAAGACAGTTGTATATTACTTTTTAGTATATTCTACCACATATTCCGTTTTATCAGCTTCCTTCGAATCATCTTTATTTAATCTAGTAATAAGACGGCTTAGCTATTTCGAAAAATAGAAGCATACTTTTCACTAGTCTCATCTTCTCACCAAGTTATCATGGCGACCATCGCTTATGAAATATGAAAGCAAGATCATTTTCCTCTCACAGAACTCAAAGCTGATTATGTCCGTACGACTTATCTACCACCACCTCATACTCATGTTTTGTAAAGGGTCACACACTGGACACTTGCCTTGAGAGAGTGGGCTGAGAATGGGGAGCGAACAGGTAAACTCCTCGAGGTGTGCTGAGGGAAATGACTTGTTTCTCAGGATGGCTGTGACCCTTACAAGACCACAGATATAGTGGTGGGGAGAGTGTAGTGGATAGACACCTAAGGATCAAGCACAATCAACCAGAATCGCTACGAAGCTACTCTCAAACTAAACTCCTACTTAAAATATAACACTTCTTTATTTGTCTGGCGTCAAGCCGTCTTTTTATAAATATAAACTAGAAAACATTATAGCAGTTATCTATGTATAACAAATGTGACCTGATAGTGTGGGATTTATCTCAACAGTAAAGACACTGTGCCAAAAATATAGAAAATATAGTAAAGTGTTTTGTTTTGAGAGAGGAAAGAGAAGAGTGAAACAATGGTCAAATATCTTTTAAAATTACCTCTTTGGGGAGTTCATAGGTGATGTATCGATCCTGGATAATATAGAACATTTCCGAAGAACTGTATCTGTTTTGACAGTGAACATGAGAAAACTATTATGTACTATAATTGTGTTTCACCAAACTTGGAAAATAACATGGATTATCTTTCTAATGTTAATACAGTCTCTGCAATGTAGATATACAACAAAATGTCAAAAATGTAAAATTTGCACGTTTTCACACCCTTTTTTACGCCAATATGTTTGTGTAAAGATGTTATCGTTGGGTTCAACAGGTAAGTTTAGGCTTTAAATTACTAAAATTGTTTTCAGAGTGATACAATTAGCATGTTTCATTGTGTATATTAAACTGTTATTTCATCTAAGGGTTACCCCGGGTTCACTCCAGTGCAGCCACTGGAGCGGTCTAGCTATGGTGGGTGACTCACATTAACTGCGAGGGTCTGCAGTCCTGCTGCAACCACAGGCTCTGCCGACCTCGCTGTACCTGCTGTATCATGGCACTGCACCTGATGATGCACTACTACATGACTCCATGTCAGCGGAGATGACGTAATATTTACACCACAGTAAAACATAGACAGTACCACAAAAAAAAAATAAATAAATAAAAAATAATTTTGAAAAATGTCCCGGGTGCACTTTACTATCGCTCAAATGATTTTCTGTATACGCGTTTAATATTCTCAACTTTACAAAAAAGGGCTCCAGTGAACTCCGGTGTCCGGCTAAAATTTGAAACCAAGAAAGCATGTTTGGAGCACTGGACTGGCCGGACACTAGAAACCGGACTGGACTGTATGCCATGTGAGTCACTCTGATATTTTACAAGTTAAAGGTTGTATGGAGGATTTTTTAAATCCAACAACTGTTTGCTGTTTTTCAAATGATGCACATGTGTTTCCCTCCCAGGGCCACGCCCTTCACTGCTCACTGGGCCAATGAGTTACTTAGGAACACTGAGGGTTTGCTTGACAGGTTAACAGGCCAATAAATAACGAGGTACCTCGTTATCTATTGGTCAACGTTTTACTTGCCTCATCACGTCCAGAGTTTATATATTTTTAATTTTTTTTTTTTGTTTAGCATAGGTACAAGACTGTTACAAATCTATGCAACCGTTTTTGACTTAGCCTGACAACAAACAATTTTTGAAAATCCCCATACAATCTGCAAAGACTCTGTGTTGGACTGGATGCAGTGTGAGCCTGGGTAAGACTTCATTTGATTTTGACAAATAACATGTCCCTTTCACCTCTTTTGATCGTTACTTTTCTTTATTTAAAGCTCCCCATCAAGATGCTTTGAGTAAGACACATAAGTTACAGAAGAGTAAGGTATATTTCGTCCAATGAAGAAGGTGTTTTTATTTCAAGAAACTATAGCAAGAAAAAATATATCTATCAATGCAAAACAACTGTTTTATTGAGCTTGCACATGTTTGCTTGATATAAAAAAAAGTCTGCTGCAGCATCTTCCTACGCCGTTTATCTATTATCATGACATTTTCCACTGTTGTCATAGCAGCATTCACCAATTAAATATAATCAAATCAAATCAAATGTATTTTTGTAGAGCCCACAATTTTACCTGCTTTACAAGATTATTGAATTAACAACAAAAATCAAACTGAAACAAAGAAGCAGTTTGTCCAACATTCACAGCAAACAGACAAATGTGCAACTGTTTCAGAACCCTGCCCTTAGACCCTCCTGTTCAGTGAGGAAAAGCTTCCAAAAAACCCAGTGGGAAAGAAGAAGTGCACTGCCATAGACGACAAGCTGTAGATGTGAGGACTCACATGCATCCATTTGCAGATTACAGAAAAGAGTTGAATTTTCTAAGCTTTTGAAAATTATCAGAATCAGAAACCTAGATCCTAGAGAAGAAGAAGAAAAAAAAAAAGTTTATCCAAAACTAAAATGAAAGGTTGACAGGCGACCAGAGTGTGCACTGAGGAACAAATTGCTTCTGAGTATATTTATAAAATACAGCTACATGATCACTTAAGATATTGTTCTAATATTACACCAGTTCAGGTTTGTCCAAATGAATAAACTTTTGTCATGTGAGGTCTCTACAAACGCCCAGCACTCTTGACATCTCAGAGTGCCTTTGCATGTCTATGTTCATTCTTATGTGAATTCTTCAAAAAACATGAATTAAAAAATCTGCACATGAATATTTGAAGGAGTCTTGTTTCTTTGACAGCTACAGAGAAAAAGACTAAACCACTGGTGTTAATAATGAGTATAAAAGACAACCTTTTAAGACTTTAAAGAGAGTCACTCTGGGTTAGAGAAAAGAATGACCAGCCTACAAAAAGTGCAATACATTCACATGCAAAGAAATATAAGTTTATCAGTTCTAGTTCAAGGTCGAAGCATGATGGTGAACAGCAAGATGTTTGAAATAATAAAACTTGTTCTAATTATGATCCTCTAATTCTCTTAAGGTCCCTGCTTTTGTGTGCCCTGCTCGATTAACACAGATTCATTACACTTACAGATTAAAATACAGCTTTACCCTTGAAGATCTACTTGTGTGACATGGATGGGTGCAACCTTGGCCTTCAAAATTAAACACAAAAATAGGCCTAAAGCAAAGCTTGGATTTAAAATTTTAACTAAATTAAGCCATATTTTATTCCATATTGCATCAAAGAGACAATGCATCTTTTTTATGTTGTGGCAATTCGATCTGCTGGCAGACCTACAGTATAAGCTCAACTCAACCAATAAGAAGCATTACTGGGTTTCATTCAGTCTCTGACTCATGAGTTTCCTGGTCTCTAATGTTTGGTTAAGAAGAGAGAAGTTGTCTGAATTAAAGTATAAACATGTATTACAAAAGTGTGCACAAAAAGCCCTTTGCTGTCCCTACAGGTATCCGTCCCTCCTCCAAACATTAGTATGTCACAAACTTATTGAAAGGACCCCCGCACGAGATGTTGAAAACAGTACATGAAGATTTGGAATGACTAAACACACACATCATAAACAGTTCAGTCTAATCTAACCATTAGCAACAACATAATCAAAGAGTGCCAAGGCTGGAGCCAATGGGTGATTTATTTCTGGACATCCTGAACTCACTCTAATATGACTGTGTAACACATTTCAATGTATTAGATGAATTAACTTTGCATCAAGGAATTAATTTACATTAGCAATAAAGATATTAAAGATTTCTACAACAGCAATTTTAACCTTAACATAGTTATTTTTGTGGTCAGTTAAGTACAGCAGCCTGTCACCTGGTGCCATGAGCAAAAAACTCTGATGTTGTGCCCTTAGCTAGGTGAAAGCTTTTTTTTTTTTTTTTTTTTTTGCTGTGTCCTATCTCTGTCCAACAATATCATAATGTAAAAGCCAGAATGTGTCCCTGTTATTACTTTAGCATACTGCCCAACATTGTTCTCTCAAGGTTATAGAAGTTGTGAATAGTGCATCTAACACATTTTGGAGAAGAATTATGAGGCTCAGTATAGAGCAAATTTCAATTTCAATTCTATAATCGAGTAATCGTGATTATTTACTGTAACTTATAAACCTGCTCATAAGTGCTGTTTTGTTTCTTGATATGGAAAATAGGTGGTTTATTTAAAACAGAATACATTTAACTTTATTTCTATGAGATCTGTTACATATCTCCACACTGCATTTAAGGGCCACTAACGGTCTGCAGTCTCTCTAAGCAAATAATCAATAGAATAATCATGATTTCAATGCAGATTTAAATAATCATGATTATTATTTTCATCATAATCAAGCCGCCCTAGCACTGTATTACCATCATGTTTTCTCAAAATACATTACAAGTAAACGTAACTAATTAAATTGCTTATTTACATATTTTAATTACCTAATTTTAATTGCAAAGATCCCAAAGATACTCACTGATTTGCTTGTAAACCTTCCAAAGCTATTTTAAATAAACCTCAAATTCATCTTCAAATCCTGCTGCTGGCATTTTTGGTAAAACCTTTTGGGAAAATTGCTACCAAAACTTTGAAAGACAAGCCTCAGATATTGTAAATTAGAAAACTCACACCAAACATGAATAATTCATTTTTGCTTAAATTCAGGCACTCCAGATGAATCAACCCAAGCCTGGCCCAAAATACAGCGAGCAAAACAAACAAAACACTTGGAGGCGCAGAGACAGAGGAGGAAGGCTTGTCTTTGATCAGAAATACTCCAGTCGGCAGTAGCCACTTCACACCCCCATGATGGAGGTTGTGCTCTAATAATGTACCACTGGGAGCTGCCTGTCCCCTGTGTGGCCATTGAAATCTCCTGGTGAAGAGGAAGCCTGCACACGCTGAGAGGTGGAGAGCATGAAGGGAAAAGGAAAAAAGGCTTGTCCAAGAGGCAGATGAGGAAGAGTAAACAGATTTGGGCTGAAGAGTGGAAGCAAATGCAGGGCTGTGCTGGTTTATGTTGTAGAAGTGCTGTATTTTATTGTGTGAGTGAGTGTGGGTGTGGCATGATAGGACAAAGTCAAATGTTTATCTTGTTAAAAGTCTTTGTTTATTTTTTGGCATTCAAAGTGTGTTGGTTGGTGTGTCCACTGCCTCCCAGTGTAAATATGGCACATGCAATTTCTGAACCCTGCCCAAATCCCACCAGTCAACAACACTCATGAAAAACCCTGGATCGTAGATTTTTTTTTTATTATTATATATATATTTTTTTATGTGACTGCAAAAAAATGTGCTTGAATGTGTTTTAGCTGCCTTGTTTCATTGCTAAAGATACACAAAAATAAATGCTTAGTTTCAATCTGGTTGGTCAGTATATTTACACGAGAGGGAAAGGACTATTGGTCAGTATATTTACACGAGAGGGAGAGGACTACAGCTGAAGTTTCTTAGTTCTGTTTCAAATACTGAACATATATCTTATCACGTCAAAATAATGCAGATGGATACTCCCAGTGGTGAAAAGTTCCTCCTCCATGTGGCTAATAATGGTTCAGAGGCAAGAAGGTCTTGGGTTAAACTCCCAGTCGACATGGGAGCTTTCTATGTAGAGTTTGCATGTTATCCTGTGTCTGCATAGTTTTCCTCTCGGTACTCTGGTTTCCCCTACCTATAATAATGTCTCCATTAATGCTTTTCCTCTCCCCTTCCCCTGGACTCAGTGGGACTTTCGTTAATAAAGGTCAATTAATGTAGTATGTAGTAGGTCAAAAGGTTCCATATGTGTGTGTAGCAGTGTCAACCAATGTGAAGGACACATTAATGGTCCTATAGTTAAGCCTATTTTACCTCTGGGGTTGAGCTGGTTTGGTGTAAGTTGTGGGTTTTGTTCTGTTTTAGTCCATAATACAAGAATAAATGCATCTTAAATGCTTTATACTGCAAGGACTTCATTTATCAAGCTTTTGCTCAAGTGCAAAAAGGTGAAGGGGAGCAAAACCTTGAAACATTTGTGTCTTACTCAGTAAATATTAAAACTTAATTTCTCTGTTTTCTAAAAGTATTGATGTAATTCTATACAGTTTCACATAATTCACTTATCACATTGATGTTCAGTGAATCAAAAAGCTGATATGAGATGTTCTAAATGTTCTATGTAAGGACAGACATTAAGAAAATAGGCAAGGAGAGGTTGCATTGAATTGAATAAACAAGTAAACACATTTGTACAGTGTAAAGAGCTGGCCTCCAACTGAGGTATGTGGTACGAAGTCAATAGTTTGAATAAAAAAACAACACAAAAACAGCACGAATGAAAGCAACAAAGCCTTGTCACAGAGCAAGTGAATAGATACAGAAAATAACATATTGCACCTTATATTCAATATGCTTCAATAAACTCAGAGTCTCAGAACAACATGTTTTCTGCTTCAGAAAAACTCAGCCGTACAACTCCAAAATGAACACCTGCGTATTGTATCATCAGATTTCTACTTTGCCTTGCTTCACAGCGCAAGAGGGATTTTGGAATTGATTATTTTAGCTTTTGGAATGTACTGCAAAATAAACAAACAATGTACTAATGTCTATAATTGTCAGACAATTACGACATTGTCATTGTCCTTTTAACAAGTTTTTTGAGCTTTTTTCTAAGGAATATCATGTTTTACGATCAAATAAGAAAATATATAAGAGAATACAATATTTTGAAAAACAAAATTAGTTTCCCAACATTTCTAAAGCAGACAAGCAGATGAAGTGAGCTGAAGTCAGACATACAACAGCCTCCTTTGTGCTTCTTATTTGTTGTGACATGGCAGCTGATCAAGAAGGCTCTGGGTTTGATTTGAACTGCCTGGGCCTTAATGTGCAGAATTTGCATGTTCTCCCCATGTTTGGGCACTCCAGCTTTCCCCACCAACCCTAAACGTGTTACACTAGTGAGAATTTGCGGATGTGTCTGTAAGTTATAGTAGTGAGTGAGTGACGGAGGACATGCATAGGCACTTTAAATTAAACCAATCTTCGCCCACTTGTCTAGATTTACTTGAATAATCAAAAAATCTGATTTTGTAAAACATATAGGGTTCAAATTGTCATGTAACCACTTTCCAATAATAAAAAAAAAGTAAAATGTTACAATGAAGAGACGAGGCTTCTTGGTTCTGCAGTTTTGGACAGGAAGTCAATGAACCTGTTTCTTTGTCCAAGTGGTTTTAATCAATTGTGTGTTTTGCAATGAACAAAATGTGAATTGTATATCTCCAGGTGTCATAGTTTCTTCTTAAATCTATGGACAAATCACAGTAGGTCTCATTTAATTGTTTGTTGATTCATGTTTTGTTTCTTGTGTTGTAGCATGCCTGTTTTACCCTTGCTTTCTGTGACTAAATCTAATAAATGCCATTCCATTGAATTAAAAACTAAGCTAAACTAAACTGAACTAGAATGATCAAGCGTAGCAGATCTGGAGATGGATCTACGAGCGCTTTATGTCAACAGCTCACTGCTCCTGACAGGTTTACTCAGTGACACTGAAGAATGGGTCAAATGTGGAGAATGAATAAATGTTTGTTAACCTTGAAATAAAATAGAGACTTACTAAACAGGATTCTTCACATTAATGGTAATAGGGTTATATAAATTTGCAGGTATTATGATGGCTATGAACTCAAAACAGCTAACAAAAAGTACAACTTTAATGAAAACACATGTATTGTTATTGTTGTATCTCTGCATTGCACCTAATACCTTTACCTCACTGAGCAAATATTGTCAAACACAATATAGCACTTTTTAAGTTTAAAACATGCAAGATACAGAAAGTGTAGCTGTAAGTTAACCATTAGATAAACCCTTGGTGGCATTCATAACAGTACTGTATGTCAAAGTTGTAAAATCCGCTAAGTGGGAACAAATATTCAAAAGCAGATGGCCTGACAGTAATCTGGATTCCATTTTAAAGCTGCACATACAAGAGACTTTGTGACAAGTTCAACCAAATCTGTGTCTGTCAGTAAAGATACTAATGCGCTTCTCTGCTAGTCCCACTTCTCCACACTCTGGGATAATACATTTGGCTCTCTCTAAATCCATTCGCACTGTCCTGAAATATGAGTTACCCTGAGGAGAAGGATAATTATTAACAATTAATATTCATAATGATGTCTCCGTCCCCGGGCATCCTTCAGAGAGCTGCAGACAAAATGGATTCGGAATTCAATTTTTACTTCCCATAATCCAATCAAAAATGTGGACGCATCCTTAAACATGTCAGTCCCCCGGTGATGTAAAGTCAAGTAAGAGTTATGCCAACTTTACATTCCTATATAATCCTCATTGCACTGTGTATTAAAGCTTTAAGAGAGGAAGAATGTCGGGAGCGTTTTGAAGTCGTACACTTACAAATGTTTCAGATGTTCTGGAAGCAATTAAAGTGACATCAAAGAGCTTACACTTTAAAATGTGTAAACATAGACAGAACGCAAAAACTGGCTTTTTTATATTAGACTGAACGTTGTGAGACAGGATGTTTTAAAGCACTTAGGAAAATGTTGAGAATGTTGGGAATGAGTATGTTTTCTTTTAATTAAGCTGCAAGTATACATAAAGCATGTACGTATATATATTGTTTCATTTCAAGTCCTGGGAGTTATATGGAACAAATCAGCAAAACCAACAGTTTAAACAAATGCATAAAGTTTGAACAGTGAAATTAATTTACCTGTAACTTGTTTAAGTAACAAGGTAACAATAGTACATGTACTAAGACCAGTAAATAGCCATTTGGGCTAATTCTTGTAAATTTACAGAAATGTTTATTAATTTACACTGCCCTGTCAAATAAACTACTGTAATAATAATAATAATAATAATAATAATAATAATAATAATAATATAATAATAATAATAATAATAATAATAATAATAATAATAATACTTAAGTTTGAAATATTCAGTTTTTCAGTCTATGTACCGTATTTACTGCATTGTATTTCAAATGACAACAAGCAATAAAGGTACTTTAATTTGTATCAAGCGCATGTTGTAGGACACATGCAGTGGGATGGTCAGCATACAATTGGTTTTGTATATTTTTATCCACCTGCTGACCAACAATCACGTGATTTTATACATCAGTATCACAAGAAGGATGCAATCAGTGTGCTTCATAGAATCAGGGTTGAAAGATTAAAGTAGAAGACAGGAGTATGGGTCATACAAAGCTCAAGAGGAACAGGAAGCAACTCAGAAGAGCATGATAAAGTAGCTTGTTGTGTGAGTATAGGTCAAATAGAAAAGATAATCTATTTCTTTGTCATTTATCTGTCAACTGTATTAGTTGTTCTTGGGCCCTGTATATGCCAATCTGCAGTCATCAACCCCTTTACCACCAAAGAGGGTAACCTTGTGCAACTTAGCTGGAATCAGTCCTCCAACCTTCAGATCAAGTGTTTATTTCCTTATTATTATTATTATTATTATTATTATTATTATTATTGTTATTGTTATTGTTATTGTTATTATTATTATTATTATTAGTTATTATTTTGTATATATATTACCAA
This sequence comes from Mugilogobius chulae, assembly GCA_038363315.1. NCBI lineage: Eukaryota > Metazoa > Chordata > Actinopteri > Gobiiformes > Gobiidae > Mugilogobius > Mugilogobius chulae. The sequence continues at coordinate 26,303,102 of CM076403.1, forward strand.
CTCCTCATAAGAAGAAATAACTTACCCAGACCTAAACCAGATAGGGTTCTGCAACCCTGGTGTGACTGTTTCTCATTATTCTTTTCTGTAAGAAAGGCTTTAAATATTTTTAAGGAGTTCAATTCCCTTTGAGACTTGTCCTTCGCTATTCTCTCAGGACAGGGACCTCACAGCAGCTGACCCTCTCTGTGATAAATAGCATACATAAATATACATAGCAGAGGCTGAATGAGGCAGTGAGGCTCTATAAGTGTGACCCTCGTTGTCAGCCCTTTATGTATTATGCTCCCGACTTGTCACTCTTGTGTCAGGCTTTTTAATTTACTGTCAGCCTGAAACCTGTTCCAGGGATTCCTGCTGGAGGTGCCACATGATGATGAATACCATTGAAAATCACAGAAATCCCTTGTGCACTGCCACCTTGCCTCCCCTTTAACCCTCCACTTCCTGTAGTCCTGTCAGAGAAGACGACTGGAGCAAAGGGCTAGAATGGAGTACAATTATCAGAGAGAGAAAGAGAGAAAGAGAGAAAGAGAAAGGGGCTGCCGCAAAGCATGCCTTCTTAGTGGTTTACCCAAATCCATTGCAATACCAGTGTAATGTAAATAATTTAAGACTTTTTTTTTCTCATTAAAGTTTAGTCTGGGATTTTTCATTATTTCCGCTATGTGCATTCAGTCTCATCACATATTGAATTCATTGAAAATGTTCTAATTCAGTTATCTTTGCATTTATATTCTAAACCAATCATTTATGCATTTAGCTCTTACAATCTTAAATAACTGAAAAAAAAAAAAAAAAATCTCTCGCTGTATGTTTTCTTTTGGGTTGGTAAGAAAGGGTATTCTGTACATGTGTAATTACTGCTTCTGATATCATTATTGCAGTATTGTAGTATTGCATAAGACACAGAAAAAGTGTGTATTTAGTCTGTTTCTATTCCTGATTTGGCTCACAGTGATGTTCAAATAAGGCAAGTCTTTCCAGGAGCATTTGATACCTTGTTTTTTTATTGTGATTCATTCACACAGCGTGGTGCCACTGCCCCGCAAATAAAAATATAATAATCCATTTGTACAAGCCTCAGAGTTTTATAAAGATATTTCTCTTTGTTCTCTTAACCCAATGACTCATTTCATTTCACTATGTATTTAATCTTGCTTTACTTTGAACAAAACAACATTATCTATTTATCAAAGTGCTTTTCTGTTACCGGTTTTCATTGTTCTCCTTACTCTCTGCCGCAGAATGCTTTCGGCTTGATTAGACAGGAGAGGGCAAAGTGTGAATATTCAGCAAGCCGCCGCTGTGTTCTGCATCTAAGTTTTATCAAGACATAATTGTGATAAATGATGCATGTAATCAGGCATTAAATAAGGCAAGAATATGCAACCTCCAAACTTATGCGATGCCCAGGTTGTCTCTGTCCTTCGTCCCCGGTGGATAGCTACCATCTGGCTGCGGCCGTTAGCAGTGACCCCAGTGCCAGGCTCCTTAGTGTGCAAGGAAGCTCGACATGAACCGGTCGGGCCCCCGCTCACCTGACCACATGGACTCAACCTTGCCAGAAGTGTTAGGGACAAATTACCCATTCAAATTGGCCACATCGAAAAGGTCATCATTAAGTTTATGGCAAAGCTCAAGGTTTGTATGTACTCCCCAAAGTGGAAAAGATGACTTCCAATTGCTCCTTTCACCATTTATTTATTTTTTTATTTATTTTTTTTTTTTCATGAACACGTTTGGAATATGGAATGCATCTGCTTTGGTGTGGAGATGGAAAGTTATATTGTTGAAGTCTCCCCCACAACCGCATTTCAGAGTCGGTAAACTGGGCAAAGGTGTAAAGATGCTTACACACCGTATGGTGACCACACAAACTATTTCAGTGTTAGACGTATGTGGAGGTGCCTTGACATGCGATCAAGGCAGTGTGGCGCGAATTACGTGGGCGACATGACACAAACAGGAATTTGTGTGCGACCAACATGTGAGAAGTGAGAACAGAGGAACACTGACTCAGAGCAATCAGTTCAACTCCTGAGTTAATGACCTTTTTTAATCAAATACTGCAGAAACATAAAAAATCAACATAGAACATAAGTGACTAGGACTTACTGTGTGCTCCACAAAAAAAAAAAAAAAAAAAAAATAATAATAATAATCATATTTCAGATTCCTTGCATTTTCATGCCCTGTGCTTTCAGTCTTCATAATTCATGTAATTTCACAATTCTCGCAAAAACAAGTGACAATTTTGGCCATAACATGCAACAAATGAATTATATTAGCTTCAGCAGCTCTAAAAGTCTGGATTTGAAGTCATGCACCCATGGTCTACTTAACCACCTGACAGCAGGCATTACCATGTATTCTACAAACATCACAGATACTGTAGTTGCATGAAGACACCACAGTTAACACTTGAATGTTAGAAGTTGGTCATATTTCAGGACAAGCAACCACGTGTCACCATTTTGAGCGTTCTGGCCATCATTGCTACGTAGCTGGCGTGAATTGATGCCTCCAGTGTGTAAGCACCTTTAAGGAGGAAGAAAGTGGAAAGAAGCAATGTGATTGTTTTGACAGCAGGTGTTTGTGATCAGAAACATACAGTTAATGTCGAAACGCGTCAAGGTAACAACATTTCTTCTCACACAACAAATGAGCTCTCGTTGCAAAACTTCATAAAGTGACTCACGTGGCACATTCTGAGGTCCTATCATCAGATACCATTATCTAACTGTACTGATGTGTACTGTACCTGTTTCTTGTCTGATGTCTGACAGTTCTGCTGTTTCAAAACACTTTCTGGGTTAAAAACAAGTGTGTATTTCATCTTTAATTTGACAAATGTTTACTTGTTTTAGTCAGTTTGTATATGAATCTTCATCATGAATTGCAGATGGTGTAACCAATTGCAGATCAGATCTGATTTTCTGAGAAAAATATAACTATTAACTATTTAAAACTTAACATACATGGGGCATGTCAAATCACTCTTTTTCTCTCTCTCATCGCCATCAACACATTAATTTAAGAATCTTTTAACATTACCATTCACCACATGCATATGGTGAGTTGACAAAAAAAAACTAAGGAAGGAAACTAAATTGCCTATAGTTGACTTCATCACACAGCCAACGTGACCCAGGTCAGTGAACCTAGCGAAGCAAACAAGCCAACCACCCTTCTGTTGTCTACCATAAAACATGCAGACAGCTCATGCCTTCAAGGGACTACTGACAAGCTTAAAGAGGAGAGAAGCGTCAGACTCAAGCAAGGAAAAAGAAAACCATCACATGCACAAGCTCTGTCACTGCAGCTTTACCACATGCCCATCTGTAACATCAGCCAGACTTCCCTGACTGATCGCTACAGTAATCAAAATCCCACTTTGAAGAGAGGCAGGTGGGAGCACGAGAAATGACTAAAAATCGACATGACGATCATACCAAAGAAACCCAGTGAGTGCAAACAGAATTTTATATACGGCATCAAAGTGCAGAGAAGAGGCAGCTTGATGCTCCAGCATGACCCACAGATTCAATGTAAAGAAGATTAGAAGAGTGAACGCAGCCCAGCTAGACAGTGCTCTTTCATATCTATTTAGATTGAAGCTTGGATTTTACTAAAGCAAAAATGCTACGTAATAGGTTCAGATACAGCAACATTTGATCAATATTATGTTTGTATTATTTATGATTGTTGTCTCTGTGTTGTGTCCTGGTCTCACAAGAAAATGCATATATACTATACTTATACTTTATACTTTATTGTCCCCGTGGGGAAATTTTTCCTCTGCATTTGACCCATCCTTCAATGCCTCTGGGGCATCTCCTCAGGAGCAGTGATCGCCGCTGTGCAGCGCTCGGGGACCCATCTCCAGATGTTCTTGCTAGGCTTGGTCAGGACTACCGTAGCTGGAGGATATTACCCTGACATGCATGTTATTGGTTGCATGTCAGGGTAATATATATACCACGACATAACAGGACATGTCAACATTGTATAACTAGCACGGTTTCATGCCTTGTGTTGCTGCATTTCTATGGTTGTTGTAAAGATGTTTTGGTATTTATGAATACTAACAAAATCTTTATTCTAATACTAACCTTCCCCAAGTTGAAGCCTAAACTTACCTGTAAAATGTGAAGAAAATGTCCCCACATTCATTCATTTACACTTTTTCATCCCGTGCAATATACAGCTTAGCATATGCTACACTGTGACAATTCTTATTTATTTAAAACTGGTATCTACTACACTGTTTTTGCCATCTAAATAACTTACGTATGCTTGTCCAACACAGTCTCACAAGAAAGCGTACATTAACAGCTTATTTTGAACATGATTTCAGGCCTTTTTCGCGTACTTATGTTACGCTGTACATTTGAACTTCAACTGCGACACGTATATTTACGCAAAACAGCCATGAACTCGTGCTAATCATATGTAATTTGTATGTAATTTACGTGTTGAGTAGTGTCGTGGTAAATGTACGCTTGTGAGAACGGGCTCACATCTTTTGACTGTCACTGTGCTGCAAATCAAGTTTATCTGAGAGAATTACTAAATGAAGTATGTATGCAGCTGTGCCCGTTCATGCACTCAAATATTAAATATTATCTCACTATTTGTGTGTTGATGTAAACAGAAAAATAAATAGAAAATGTCCTTGTAGCAAATCAAAATACAGGCCATGTGTTCTTTGGCTTCTCTCTAGTTTGTTCTCAATGTTATTGATGTGGTTTCTCATATTCAGCTCAAGCATGCACAATATGCATTTAAGCTTTGTGTTTTCCACAAAAAGTTATGATAAATTTAGCACTTTGTGAAAAATTAGACATTATTGTATGAATTCAACAGTAAAGAATTTTAGTTCTTATCAGGAGCCGAATGCAGTGTTCTGATTAGCTGTACTTGGGTGGTCCTCTCCAGTTTCACTTTGTTGTTTGTAAAAAGAGGTCTATAAGCTGTAATTGCAACCAAAATGAATACATGCCGATATTAACCATCAGTCAAAAGATTTATGAGAGGAAATTGACAGATTTAAAACCTAAATAATGTTTGCAGTTTAAAAATCACTCACCACACCTTTATGATTGGTCAGACCAAGGCTTTCTTTATCCTGGAAGCTTGAATTGGAGAAGGTAGTTTTAAATAAGGATTTTTTTTTTTTAATAGGTCTAGACTTATTACTGTAAGCGACTTTGATGGAATACCCCCTGTCTTCTTCAGTTTGTTCAGAAAGTGCTGTAGCTGAAAACAAGCCAAGTGAAAATGTGTGATGTCACGATTATAAACATGTTTCATTCTGCAATCAGAATTCTAACATACCAGTCTAGTTTGTTATCAATTATAGCACAGCTTTGATTGTGCATTGGCGCTTACTGGAAGATCATCTACATGCCACAATTTTCTGCCACAGTTCATTATTTTCCCTGCATTCATAATTCTTTGATCGCAGATGGCCAGATTTGTGTAGTGAACACCAGGCTTTATACAGGGCATTCTTCTCTATTGTTGTCCGCTCCATGATTTGTCTGACCACTTAAGTCTCTGAAAAAAACAAGAGAATTAAGACTGCATTTGTTTTTCTACATTGCTTTCGCTAAAGCTTAATGAATCAGGACACTAAATAAAGCTTGGTTATTTCAAGTGGATGTGTCAGAGCCTCCGGTTTGGATTAGCTTGTGTACAGAGACTTTTGCACCATGTGCCTTTTCCAATTTGTCTGCTCAGTGGACAACAAGCCAATAAGAGCCATATTTGTGTTCTGTGTCTGGTTGGTCCTTGCATGATTACATGAGCAGGTCTAAACGCTGTGGACTGAAACAGTAGCTACATATTAGCTCACACCCCTCACAAAAATTGCCTAGCAACAAGAGACATACATGGATACTATTAACTTGAACTACAGGTAAAACAGTGGTGTGTGTGTACTTATGGGAATGTCATTTTGAATTGTTTCACACTGGAGAGAGTTTGAGGAAAAAAGCTTAACCATTGTTTTATCTTTAAAAGTGCTATACCCTTTCAAAGATGTAGACAACCAAACATATTGAATTTTAAACTTATCAGGTAAACAGCCTTTGTTGTTGTTTTTATAATTTTGCAATAATGATGATCATAAAAACTTGGGGATATTTCTGCCTCTTGAATAAAGTATTGTTTTTATGATTATACTGTGAAAGCATCACATCTCGGTCCTCACTTCTGTCACCATTGCAGATACAAATCTATAGCCTCTATTATTGTACATGAAACAGCGGCTTACACTTTGTCATTTAGTCACAGTGTGAGTCAGAGTTATACCCACTTGAAAGCTGCTTTATCCAGGTCAGTCAGCGTGAAGTCTTCCTCACCATTATCTCCATGTGAGAGACTCTGCCATGACATGCTCCACCATCGCTTGCCATTAGATATTTGGTGAGCATGACACGAGTCTGGAAAGCTCCTCTCTAGTTTGAACACAGCCATTATGTTAATTCTCTTCCAAAGGATTATGGGTAAAAAGAGATCTTGACAGAAGGGAGATGTCCATGCAAGCAATTTGTTCCAGGCTGTGCGAGTGACAATTGGCATAACTTGGAACAAAAGGACAAGTCAAGCAATGTTGTGTAGAAAGATTTGAGTAACTGGACCCAATCAGTGTTATAGGAAAAAAATAACTATATGTTGTACAAGTGTGTAAGGAAACAGATACAGGGAGAACACATCAATAATCTGGAAGGACTGTCACTAAAAGTTGGAAAAAAAAATGTCAAGAAAACATTTGAATCTGAACTGGTTGAAACCCAGAAGTGCTGAGAAGCTTTTAGTTAAATACAATCAAAAGAAAAGGACAAAAATCTTTCCTTTCAAAAAAAGCACACATTACCTCTCTGTGCAGGTTTTTAGAGTAAAAATATTTGTTATTCTTTCTAAAATAGGTTTGTTTTGGTTTGAATGTGCACTTTCCCACACTTCCCTGTGACTGGTTGGTGCTGCTTGTCGTGTCAATTTCGTCCGGAAGACCAGATTCGTCCGGAAGTCCTTTTTAGGTCAACGACGCATGCGCAGACCGAAAATTACGTCTTTTAAACACATTATTGTAAGTGTACAGTTAACATTATTCTTTATATTGATATTATGAATATATCTTGCAAAAGTTTGCCAATAGAAAGCCAAACGGCACATTATTTATCGCCATTTTAAGCTAGCAGATAGCAGCCGGAACTAGCTTAATGAGGCATTTACGGCTTTAAACGGTAAAATCTCATTATACAATCATTTGCTTTGTTAAACTCTGTAAGGAATTTTGTGTTTAATAGATTAGTTTCGTCTGTACTTAATTAAAATTTCAATACGAATAAAACAATGTAAAGAAATAAGGCTAACGGTACGAATCGGGTCTTCCGGTACGAAAAAGGACGTGACACTGCTCTGCAATTGGCTCTATACACAAGAGTATTTATTTTCCAAAATGCTAACATCTTGCCGGCAGGTTCATTTCCTGTTTAGTTCATTCCTATGAGGTTTAGACATTGGTTTAGACTACCTCAGCCTAAAATGAAAAATGACAAAACAGCAGGCAGTGAACAGTAAGCAGGTGTTTTTTTTTTTTTTTTTGTTTTTTTTTTTTGAAAACACGTTAAATACCTTACAAAAGAAGATAATATTTTACCAAAGGACCAAAATGGGTTTATAAAACCTTTGTCTGTTAATGCTAACGCAAAATTCTGACAATTTGAAAATAAACAACTTATATGCACAGAGTCAATTGGTTCGATTAACCAAATTTTTGTGAAAATCACAATTATCGAAAAAAAAATATTTGATAGAGCCAGGTTGAGTGCTTTGTACAATTGATTCTACAAATAACTTTGTCCCACAGCATAAGTGTATACTCAAGATCTGGAGCTCTTATAACCAAAAATTGGTTAGCAATTAACTTTAGTGTCTGTAAAGAAACACTAGAAACTTATACAACAAACCCAGATATTGATCTAGAGGCAATGTCAAAATGTACACCTTGCTTTTATTTTAATTGTTAAAATGCTACTACACTTTATGGATTTAAAGCCATAATGTTTTGTATATATTTACATTGAGAAGTTTCATGCAGCCATCACCACAGCTTTGAAGGATCTGGCTTGTCTCCGTCACTGACTTCACTGGGGAATCAACAAGAGTTTTTGCTCTGGGCACAAAACCTGTCACACGGCTCTGTACCTGCAGCTATAGTCTCAGTTTCTCTTCTTTGTTTAACACAATGCATATCATTTCTGATGCAACCGCGATCATGAACGCTGCACCGGCATTACCGTCATTTGGACTTGGCATGTGTGTTAAAGACTAATTAGTGAGAAAAACACTGTCAATGTGCCATATGGTGGGTAAAAGACAAAGCAGCTTGTGGAGGTCTTGTGGCACCCGTACTCTTAAGAAATTTAAATACTGGGAAGACAGTGCACGTCCTGTATCAAGGTGCACCATATGGAAATCAGGTGAGGTTTAATGAAAAATGTGGTCGCAGTTTAACAGAAAGGAGAAAAGGGAAATGTTTTGGCTTTGACAGGTCATTTACAGTCATGCTCAACACTTACATTTTACATCCCATCTAGCATACATTACACTAAGAACGCCAATACAACACTCAATAATGTGGTCCCTCAAAGCTTACAGTCATTTCTTCCATACGAGAGAGGGCCTTGTCTGCGCCGGGTCAAACGGCTCTCCGGAGATTATGCTAATGTCCGCAGAGTGAGCAGTCTTGTCAGAGTCTTGTTCTCACTCAGCTGAGACAAATCCTGGTGTGAAGCTGTATTACATAACTACTGCCACCAATTTGACAGCGATTGTCTTGTTAAGCAGACACAGAAGATAGAAGAGAGGATAGAAAGAAAGATGTGTAACAATGGAGAGTAGAGATAGAGTTAGAAGGTGCTGGACAGCTTTTAGGCACGTCGATTGCTTTGCAAGGCCAGGGCTATTGGAAGAGCATTCATCCTTTCATGTTGGTGACTTGGTGGCAGAGTGGTTAGCATTTGTGTCGTCAGGAGTAGTCAGAGTATCCCATCTCTAGATCTTCAGATAGACTTTGTTGGGAATGGGACAATTCGGTTTTGTCACAATTACAGTTTAGTCACGATACAGTCACAAATTTGATTTGAAGTTGGGGTGACTAACTTTTTTAGTGTTAAATTTGTAAAGTTTGTGTTTTCCGCTAAAAAGTCTATGAAAGTGCGGCACTTCGAGACCTTTTATTTACTGGCTGAACTGAATGATGAAGAATTTTAATTCCAATCAGGAACCAAATGCAGTTTTCATAACAACATAATTGCAATCAAAATGAATACATGTTGATATTAACCTTGTGTCAAAGGATTTATGAGAGTAAGTGTCAGATTTAAAATCTAAATCGTGTTCGTGGTGTGAAAATCAGCCACCCCAGCTTTAAAATATATCACAATTAGGCAGATTTAATGTAGTTTAGAATTAATTAAATCAGGAGCTTGATTTATTTATTTGATTTTGAAAATAATGTCTAAAAATGTGTTTTGATTTATGTGTTTTCTCAGGAATCACAACTGGATGAATTAGGTAGACCCTTGGAACATACCAGTCATGAGTCAGCTGTTTATTTTTCTATGACTGCATTGAAACACCAGTATACATCGATTCAATATTTTGACAATTGTTCTTTTCCTAAACATGTTTATTTTATGTTTGTTTTAAGTTGAAATCATATCGAGGTAATTTCTTCATTCACAGACGAAGCATAAGAACACACTGGTTCACAATAGTAATCTCATAAAACAACAACACTGAAGTCGTGAAGATATGTATTTATTGCTACCAAAATATTAGTCATTATGAAACAATGGGCATTGTAACAAAGTCTTATACAGTAAAAGATGAAAGCAGGTATACCTTTAAAATGACTCACACAGGTTCTGTAAGTGGACACCATATTGGCTTTAGTAAGCTCTATTGATTATCTTGGACCAAATATGCAGTCCGTCATAAAAATGTTCTCCATTTGCCACTGCTTAGGAGCTCTTGGCACCAGAGCAAAAAGAGTGCACTATTTAAAGTGTAGGTTTAATTAAAGGTTAAATTTAGTATAAGCCATTTATGATCATTCTAGTCATTTTTCCAACATTTTAACTATTTATTAAGTAACTTGCACATTTATAGCCAAGTAATTAGCGGTAAATGGTTGGAGTTAATTTCCTGAAATGTCAGACCACAGAAGCATTTCTCATTCACACCATGTTCTCGGAATAAAGTTAGGTCTAGTATATTTCTTATCCACAATTGGGAGAATCTGAAAAACTTCACAGAAAACAAAAACAAATCAATAATAAAAGTTAAATTTTCTTCTTCAACTTTTTCAGTTTCTAACTTAAAAATGGTAATTTGTATGAAAGCTTAATAGAGTGCATTTGTACACTTGTGCTATGTTAGCTGTGTTGTATGAACACGTGACCCCCCCCCCCCCCCCCTCCAGACCCTGGTCTCCGGAGCAGCCTTGGGCGTTGATTGGAGCGCTGCAGTGAGAATAACAACACTCCCTGGTTGTTTTGATCATTGCAATCTTTCAAAATCACGTTTGCTTGTTAGATTCTAACTGTACATAAGTTGTATGAACCTAAAGAGGGACATTTCTATTATCAAATATAATTGTTTGGGCAAATTGTTTTACGAAAACAATTTTGTGTCATTTCAAATCAGAAGACATACAAAATGGATATGCTGTTGTTTTAATAAAATCTCAACATGACACCTGTAAATAAAAAATGAATGTGAAAAAATATAATTAATTTAGTTGATAAAGCACAAATGTGATAATGGAAACTGCTCATGGAAGAAAACAGACTCTACATACAGGTATATCTAAAATGTCTAGTATGAGTATGGTTCTCATTTAAATATTAAACATTGTAAGCTTGTAATGACTCACTGTTTCAATGGTATAAGAGCTGATTGGCCCAGCAAATTGGTAAACCTCTTTGAAAAAGCTGCTCCAAAGCTGTGCTAGTCATTGAAAAAAAAAAAAAAAAAACATCTCTGAATGTAGAATTAGTGATGTGTCAAAGGGTTTGTGACACACTTCCTTCTTTCAGTGTTTGAGGATTAGGTACAGAAAACTACAAAGTCTAGTTAATCATAGACAAATGGGATTCAATATTCAGTCATAAATTGTATAAACGTAAATTTTTTTCAAGTTATTTTATTTAAAGGTCCATTGTCCAACTCTGTAGCAAACCTTTTCTCCATGGACACAAGTTTGCTTAATAAAAGTGTACACAGTACACACACATTAAATTTTGATATTTGCATGGAGACAAACGCTGCCAGGCCGACGTAAAAGTCAGATCTGTGAAGACGTAATAAAGATGGTTTTTAGTGTATTTTGAACACGAAAAAAATGTAGCAAAATAAATTCTAGATGTTTAATGCTATGCCAGGAAGCATAGGCAAAGCAACAAAATCACCAACCATGGAATAATATGATGACAAAGGAATAACAAAAGAAAACAGACACATATGTAATCCTTTGAAGAGCTTAAAATAATAATAATAATTAAAAAAAAAACTCTACTTTCATGACAATTGGCTCCAATAAAACTCTGGTGGCTAAAGGCTGTCCGAGTGGTGCTGACCTTCCAAAGTGAAACAAAAGGGTAAGTGTAGCTGCGTCCAGTGGCGTCCGGAGGAGTCAGTTGGAGAGAGAGGGGAGTAGAAAGCTTCATGCTGAGCACTGCGTTAATGACACGCGCAGAGAGAGGACCCCTGCAGCGCGGACCACTGTGAGGACGGCGGGCACGAGAGCGCAGCAGCAGGACGGAGACACGAGGAGCTGTGGGCGAGTGTACATCTGTGAGTTGGAATCGTCTTTATTCACCAGAAACAAACGCAGGGGGTTCTTCAAATCTATCAGCGCCAAGCTCGGCTTGCCTTTGAAAACTGACTGTAGCAGTTTTACTTTATAGCTCCAGTAAGTTCAGGCTTCTCTCAACCTTCAGGGCAGATGAGTCTTTCAGGATAAAATGTTTTCCTAATGTTTAAGCCAATATTTACATAGAAGCTGCTTTGCCTGGACTGATCCACTTTGTAAAATATTGTCTGTTTTCAGTGGAATGTAATTGTGCTTTGCATTCTATACTTGTGTCCATGTAAAACGTTTAGTTTAATTGAGCGAGAGGAATCCTGTAAGGCCAGATCATAAAATGGTATTTAAAAAAAAAAAAAAAGTTAGTAACAAAAGTTCCGTAATAATTAATTAATTGAATCTAAATAAAGCTTCATGAAGTTCTGAGGCATGTGTGAGTGGTGCTGACCTATGGTTTAATGACAGCATGCAAAGTTATCTCTATTTTTATTTTTATTTTTTGTAGCAATGAAGAGAAAATAATGTGATGCTAAAGAAGGCCACTCTCTGTGAGCAGTTTAATTCATATCTCACTAATTTAGCAAGAATTGTTATTTTCTTTTTATTTATATTATTTGCCACATATAGTGAGTAGCCATGTTTGTTTTGATATGAAAGAGTCTGATATAAATATGCCTATCTAAATTTAGGGACATGAATCTAGTGACTACAGTGGTAACACAGGTTTAAAACAAACAAACAAACCACAAACAAGGGTAAGGGTTAAAAATATTTCTTGAATTGTCATTTCACAAATGTGATGTTTTCCTTGCACCTTCTTTACAGAACAATCCATGGCCCATTGTTCTTAATAAGAATTCTGCATGAGCACAACGCGTCGCTGCATCTCCAGTATGCACATATTAACAACACAAGGAGAAGTGAACGTGAAGTGTTGCACCATACATAAAAAAGACTAATTTATATTCAGGTGGGTGCAGGGGTCAGGGCCTTCTGAGGAAGCATCAGCTGGCACAAAACACAAACAACAATAGTCCTCTTTCACATTTATTTTAAACTAATGAATAACAACATATGTTCTTACTGTCCAGCTTTGCATTTAAATATTACAGAAATGTTGTGTCATTGTTATTTTCAATGGCAATTGTATTAGAAAAAACAACTACATTCTCAAGAGATTCTTTACTGTTATAGGCTAACACATTAGTGTGATTTCATTACTAAGACAATTAAAAAACAAATACAATGTACGGTAACACAAATATTGGAACAACATGTTTTGAATATTTGGGTATAAAAAAATCTAAACTGTTAAAATAAGCTTATAAAGTTGAGCTCTTTTATAAAATCAGCCTGTACACGTGCAACTGAATGGAGCTGTCCATGGTGCTGAAAGACACCAAATGTAAAATGAGTTATAACTAAGGGAGCCCACTCTCAGGAGAAAATGTAGATATGCAACAAAATGTCACGCACAATAAGTATGTTTCCACGCTTTTTTTTTTTTTTACCTCAATATGTTATGAAAAGTTGAACCATAAAGTAACCACAAAATTTGGTTGAAGGGACGTTGCGACATTCTCTCTGCCTTTGACGCTTACATCTTAACCTACCCCAAGCCCCAGTCCTAAACGTACTCATTTGAGTAACTGTTAACCCAAAGAAAATGTGTTCAGCCAAAATTCATTATACATCTATGTTTTTCTTCATCTATGAGTTCTGTTTTACTGTGTTTCACAACAAGTGTGTGCAATAATTTGAAATCATCATTCTCTATTCCCATGTGGTGCAAACATCAAATAAAAACAAACTACACAAATTGCTGTTACAAACTAGCCAACATTTTTGCTTTGGCTTTATCAGTACTTTGTCACGCTGTCCTGATCAGTCCAAATGTGAAATGCAGCAGTCAGGCTCCAGGCTTTGATCAGTTCATTATGTCCAAAGTGAGAGGCGAGTGAGTGGAGTGATCAAACAGGACTGTGTCAGAGCTTAACAAAAATCACTAATGTTTGATGTAGAACAGGCAGATTAGGATTTTAAAACTTGTAACATTCTTATTGCCACATATATTGGGCAGAATATCAGAGGACACCAACATTTTAGTCAAAGATACAATTAAGTCTAACATCTTTGTACAAATGGTGCAAGAAACAAACAAGACCACACCAAAAGCTGTCATTTGACTTTACTTGTACTTCACGCTTGGATTTTTACATTTAGTGGAATTGAAGGTGAAAAGAAAGTGATTCTTAACTTCTTTAATTGTGTTCAGACGATGGATGATGTGACCTATTCTGATTTATCCGAGTTGTAATGCCCCCCATTAACACGTGAATATTAAAATACTCATAATGTAAGACAGTGCTGAAAATAGCCCAGCCCAGAACATTTTTAAGTGTGAAGCCACACATTACACAGACAAATGCAGTGTAGACTAATTGAGGCGATGTAATTTGTCAATTAACATTCATTTATTTCCAGAGCAGCACTGTCTGGGTCTGACTCAAATATAGTCCTTTATGATAAATTCAATCAAATGGTACTTTGCAGTTAAACACTAGATATAAAGCTCTGTAAATAATTAAACAGACAAGAAAATTGTCATTTAAACATTCATCTCGAGCACCAAATATGGTTACACAATGAAGTTAGGCTGGACATGATTTATGAGGTTTACTGATACAGGAGCCTATGCAAATGTGGTTACAGAGGGACCACATTAAATAAGATGTAGAAAAATAAACATAGTCGGTGGTGAGCTAAGGCATGGCACAAATGTGGTTCTTACAATCTTACTCTCAAGATTTCTGGTTCATGTTATTTACTTTTGTCTGGAAGGATTTCTTTTGGCAGTGCACACAGTTAGGGATAGAAAGTGTGGTAAGATTTGAACAAGGTCTCTCTGGGTTCTCACTGAAAACTTCAACCTCCTCTCACCTCCAAAATGGGAGTTAATGAAATTAACAACGTTTCAGGAGCATGGCCACACCTACTTCTCACCAGCAAACCATGCCTCGCTGGCCTCTTCGACCACAGCTCCAATTACCAGCTCCATTAGTCTCTACTTATACTGTCTTGTCCTAACACTTCTTGTCTCAGCTCTCTCGACCCCACCCTCCCACCCCATATCTCATCTGTCCTCCTGCTGAAGACATCTCTACAGGTGTGTGGGGGGGTCCTGAATTGGCTAAACGGATCGCCGAGACAAAGCCCCCACCCACAGTCTCTCAATCCAGAAACCATTCCATCTACCCATCCATCATCAATTAATGGCTTAATTGCATTATTTTGTTGTGACGTGGTCCTTTCCAGTGAAACATCAGTTTTCACTCACTTTGGTCAGTTGGACATCACTTTAAATTTCACTCTACTGAATGAATGAGAGCATGAATGATTGTCTGTCACCATGCAACACGTTTACCACTGTCCAAGGAGTAAGGCTCAAAGTCACTGGGATACGCTCCTGTCACCAGCCTCGAAAATTAATGAGTGACTGAACTAATGTTTATTACAATATACTGAAAAGAGGTTGGAGGAGAGCTACACATAGCTCACAAGCTACAAGTTGGAGACCCCTGCCCAACACAAATAACACTAGGATAAGGTAAAGTACTTTGATACAACTGTGCATGCACTAGTTATTTTCCTCTCAGTTGCAAAGGGAGCAGACCAGGCAGGATTCTAGATAATTGCTACATTCTCTCTCTCTCTCTCTCTCTGATCACCCTAAAGCATGACAAGAGTGATAAAAAACACAGTCTGTGGAGATACTGCAGAGGCTAAAAACTCTAATAATGGCAGAGATAAGACGTGGGAACTCATACTGTATATTGTTGAACTAGTCTCATCACCCATTGGGCTTTGGGGGCATGGTTTGTTCTGAGATACATTTTGTCTGTCCGCTAATTTGTTGAGTCATTTGATAGCTATTCTGTGTGATGGAAATGTAAATTAAACAGTTGTCAACAGTCATTTACCGTCTTCCACAATATCATGATAAAAATGTTGATCTTTTTACAATTAATCCATAAAAAAGTAAGAAACAGCAGTTGCCTGTCCCAGTATTCAGTCAGCAAACACAACTGTCATGCAAACATAGTGTATTTGGACACTCTCTGTGTGTCTGTTTTCATAAAGTATTGGCTTAAAGCTGTAGTGGAGAAATGTCCTTCATATTTAGGTCCAGTTTTAGGCCAATCCTCGTATTGGCCAGTCTCTGTTGTGATGACAAATGGCTGGCTCAGTAAAATCTTTAGACTATTTTTATGATGGACTAAGAGGGCACACACAGCGTCATGCCCTGGGTGCAGTCAATATTATCTGTCATTGATTTAACCTGTTTACTCTCTGAAGTAAATCAAAATGTTGTGAACTTGAGTGGAACTTCTTTCTTCATCCACCAACTTTTCACAATCTATTACACTGAACATCGCTGTCATTGTGTTTAGACTATTGTACAAATTAGACCTATTGTCAAACAAGAAGACTGAATGGATGGTACACACTGTTTCTTTATACTGTACAGTACACAGCAGATGGATCAGAGCAGTTGACAAAAGTGTACAGAAGGTAAACGTATGCTAATCATACGTTTAGCAGAAATTCATGCAGTTGCACCTGCAAAGTTAGAAACATCTGCACAGCTATGGAAAAAGAAATTATTGATTTGGATACTATATCATCCTGTTTGTCTCTCAAGAACAAAAGAATGATAACAAAACAATGATGCCAGTTATTAGCTTCACAGATAGACTAGAAATATCAATTGTCCATACATAAATGTCTGTGATGGATGGTACAGAATCTTCTTTGCAATTGACTTCAAATTAGCATTAATAATTATTGCATCAGGGTTTTTTTTTTTTTCACTGTAGCTCTTTGTAGTTCTTATAACTTTTTTTGTTTTGTTTTTCAGTTCACTTTCGAGATATGTTCTCACATATGAAGGTCCAGGAACTTGTGAAGCCTTTGTGGTGGTCATCTTAGCTCCTCCTCTTGAGCAAGTACTTATATCTCTGATCTAAAAATTTTCGACGACACAACGTTCATGACGGCAGTCGTGCAAGTTTTGGGCACCCTCGCTAACATTATTTCCAGAAATAATGTCTTCAGAGTTTGCTGTTGGTGGCGATGACAGTTCTTCTAGCCACCGAAACACACTGCGTACACCAGCTAGAGGTGTGCGCCCTCAAGTCTGCACGCTAACAAGCTGCAGTGTGACTTTGTGGGCCTTTAAGAAGCTTTCAATTATTCAGCTAGTTGAGGATCTATTGTAAAAATGACATTCAGAGAGAAACTCAAGAAGGACTGTAAATGTTATTAGCCTATGATGCAAAAAGGGTTGGGATGTTCCGGGTTTTTGGTTCTGTTATATAATCACAAATATCATCTCCAACAATTCAGTATGAAATGACTAATTCACTGGTTTATAGCTTATCTGATTTATTTATTTTTTTATTTATTTTTTTTATCTTGCAATGTTTTGGTGCTCAGCTGTACCTTGTGTTCTACATATATTGACTGCTGTGGTCCATCATTTTCAAAAGACGGACCTTCCCAGATGTGGCCATGTCTGAATTCACACTGGAAGGTTTTGAAATCCTCCATGATTTTAAAACATAACACATAGTACAACCAAGCATAAGGACATTTTGCAACAATTGTCTCTGCCTTTTGAATGACTGGTTTCAAGAAAGATTTGATACAAGTAGAAAAACTACAAAATTGACGTGATCAAGAGGAAGATCTTAATGAAAAAAACAAACAAACAAAACATGTAATGACTATCTGCATTTTCTGTACTCTGATCATTAACGCTTGCTCAAACTTGGTGTTGTTTGTTATATATTTTTTTTACATTTTATAAACAGACACTATAGACTGGCTGTTGTGATTGGCTGAGGTAAAGTTTGTTGCAATGGCAAAATTAAAACCATTTCTAATAAGAGCCATTAAAAAAGTATTTGTTATGAAAAGTATACTCACAGTACTATTACCCCAAATTGTGAAGAGTGAAACTGGGGTTAAAATCCAGCAAAAAACTTGAATGCAGCCGGCTCAGGAGATCAGGATAAGTTTGTTACTAGTACTTGCTTTATTTGCACATTTGTGTACTTTGATGCTCCGATAATCTGCAACCACCGTTCAATTAAATGATAAATAACATGTATTACAGTAACTATGTCAGTGTAAGGTGGTAAATATAGCTTGTTATAATGTATGGCTCTTCACATTCCAGATGCAGAGTGTTCTATAAATCTTTACACTTCTCTCGTGAGCAGACTGAGAGGGCACATATCAGATGTCCTCACCACATTTGGTCTAGCTGCAATCAATATTAGCCTTTTGTCATTGATTTAACCTGCTCACCCCTTAGGCGCCGCTGCCTCGAAACTTTAACACATGTGTCCTGTCATCTCGATAAGCTTGTTGCAATGGGAAGCACACAACAGGGCCGTAATTCTCAGAGTGAATGAAATCTTCCGAGCCTCAACTCAGTAAGCCTCTTATGAACTTATGTAAATGAACGGGTCTTTTTTTCTAAGACATTGTTCATTTTGGGGTTTGTGCAAATATTATAGACAGAAGGATTTTCTCTTATGATTCTTTTTTTTAAGTTCACATTTCACATAAGACTTTCAGAGAGCATAGAAAGCACTTTCATATTACATCAGGTGTGGGCTTTTAGACATTTTTGAGGTGATATGCTGTTTTGTTGATTTAATTTCTTATTATATAAGCTTTTATGTGAAAAAATCTGCTCCTCTTTTTTTTTTTTTTTTTTTTTTGGTTAATCCACTTCATTCTTGGAACGCTGCAACAGCAATGCATTTTCTTGTTTTTAACATAACAAAGTGCATGTAAATATTATGTCAATATGTTTTCTTTTTCTGATAACACAGCACTGAGTTGACACTCTAGAGCAGAGGTCCTCAACCTTTTTTCTCGTACAGAGGTACAGTCACATTTTTTTTTTTTTCTAGGTACCGGTCGAGGTTGGTAGTTCCAATAACTACAAAGTAAAATGCATATAACCCATTATTGTAAATGTTTTGCTGTCTTATTGCTTGAATTTGCTGCTTCTTGAATTAAGTACCTTCATCTTATAAAGCACAAGGAACTAGTGATACACTATAAAATAAAAATAAAATATATGTTATAATACTATCCTCTGGGTCGTGGTAACAGATGGTCTGCGGCCCAGGTTAGGTTTTGGGCTCAGGACCAGTGGTTGGGGTCCCCTGCTCTATAGAATTGAATATATTTTTTTTGGGTTTGGATTGAGGCACACAGGGAGGTTTTATTTGAGTTTAATAATTCAAATCGGAAGTTACAAAAAGTTTAGGTCTGAGACTTGGAGTTGGTTAAGATTAGCAATAGATTTCTTATTTTCATTCATAAATAAAATGAGGCAATGTCAAATTTAAAAAGGTTTTTACGTTGCATGGTATAGATGCACATTTCTGTGAGACCAGGCGGTTGTTTAAACAAATAAATAAAAAAAAAAACATGGTCAAAATCTCTTCTGTAAAATCTTTTGCATTTTATATGTTAAACACAAAATTCCACATTCTTATCAAAACATGACATTGTGAAAAGGTAATTTTATTGATCAACTGATTATTTTTAATTTGCTTAAACTACATGAGTTTCACATTGATAGCTTGTGAAACATCTTAGTTTTTCATTTTTTTTCCGATAGATTAGCTTTTTACCTAGTTTAATAAACCTAAATCCCGGAAAATATTTGCCTTGATAGTATTAAATTTCCATGCTTTTTTGTGACTAATTCCATTAAAGATGAGCCGCACATCTTCTGAGGTTGTAGTTGGTATACAGGACGCTAACAGACCTTGACAGAGAAGAAAACCGCTGTCTCCTTTGTGTGAGGACAAAAACAGTCTCAGGGACGTGGCACGGAGCCAAAGATCCTGAATACTCCCAGTCGTATATCAGCTTCCAATCACATCCCATTGGACAGCACTGATCCGACCGCACAATGGTAACACATCTGCACAGGGGGATCCTCTGGTAACCTGTGGGGGAGGTGACCCGAGCAAACTGCCACTCAAGGTCAAGACTGAGGAAGGCAGAACGCATAGGGAATGAAAAAAAAGGTGACATTTGAGGAATGACGCATTTTTCAAACAAGACAGCGGAAGAGATATACTGTACAGTAATTTTGTCAGTAAAAGCTATTCTAAACTTGCAGACCTTTGAATATGACTAATGTGCTGCTTCAGAGGCCTTTACAACACGTTCACACATTGAAAACTGATGAAATGTGGTTCAATCTGTTCATAAACTTGTCGGAGGAAGCTAAAAACAGTTATTTATTCACTGCATGATTGGAGAGGAAATGAGTTTTTTCTTACCTGCTCAGGTAATCCTTGTTTTTTGGTTTCTTGTTGTGGTACTCTATAGCGGTGTCCAGATTCGAGCAGCTCATTGTGGGAAAATAAGGCACGAGAGGGGTCAAAGATATATCTGCTGTAAAGATGGATGTTGTTTTACTTCTATCACTCAGTTCTGATCTTGATTTAATGGACAAATTACCAAACCACATACAATTCTTTATAACACTTTCGACCACAGCCTGATTAAACACAACATATATTTTCTGATCCAGTTCAAAAACCCTCAGATCTCTGCATGAAATACAGTCTTTGTTGTATTCTGCTACAGACTGAGTTCATGTGGACATCCCAGGCCAAGTTGGAGTCAATGTGGACACCCAGATATTTGTAAGAAAGCACCTGAGTGACCTCTGTGCTGCGAATGCAAGATGGAGTGTGATCTCCTAAATGTTCGGGTCAAAAAGACCTCTACTGTCATTTTCACGTTGACTGTGAGATACTGGTCATCACACCAGGGTGCGAAGTTCTCAACCTGGGATTTGTATACTGCACTGTCCATCTGTGTAGTGTAAACAGGATTGGTGAGCTTACGCAACCTTGCGGTACTCCTGTGTTGATAATCCTCTTGTGTGACAGTGTATGATTCACTCTGACCTGCTGGGTTATTTCTGACAGAAACGTGATATCACGTAAATATGTAGTTATTTGGACCACTGTGCACAGTTTTGTTTTTTTGTTTTGTTTTTTTAGTTTTTAAGAATATAGGGCAAGCAGAGTTGAAGTCCATAAACAGCAACACATAACCCTGGCATAAGCCATGTCAAGGAGAATAATGCAATATTTATGATCAACTTTGGGATTTTTTTACAATAAAAATAATGGGTACTTTTTCAGCCCTCAGGGCATCCAACTTCTCTGCTCAGAAATCTGCAATCACATAACTTACAGAATGCTATGTTTTGGTCACAAAACGTTAAAGAACTGAATCACTAATTGATGAAATATTTTCAATTTTGAACAGTGCAAAATTGGTAAATTTGAGTCCTGCTGATTTGAACAATACGTTTTTTTTACAATCTTAAATAGAAAGCAACAATAATGTTGTTATTGCAACTGTTCACAAATCTTGTTTAATTCTCTTTTTTCACCCAGATTAATACACAAGCACTCTTCTCACTTTTAGAAACCTCAGCAAATGTTGCTGTCATTGAAAAAGAACAATGACTACAAAAACATTTGCTGATGGCATTGTTTTTAGTTAATCGGATTACAAACAATTAACAACAACAACAACATTGCAGGCTAAGAGCACACTTCCTAGTTTGGAGAGTATAAGTCTCTTTAGATATAAATACAGAGAGAGCAATGTGAACACATGTTTATCCAAATATGTTTTTATAATAAAATTAAATTGATTTTAAGTTGCAAAATGTGTGCACAGAACATCAGTTGAATTGATAATTCAAAACCCACATAAACAGTTAAATATGATTGGTTTTCTATGAAATAATGTTGAAGACTTTACAAATAAGGAGAATACTTCACCAAAGAATCGAATTGTTTTCGTAAAAGGATGTGTTTGTCTGTCAATGCTAATGCTACAGCTAAGTGTGAAAAACACATGCACATTATACTACTTCATAATACTGCCTGGTACTGGGTTTGACTTCCCTCCAGTATCACCAAGTGGAGATTGCAAACATGTCTCTGTGCCTCCCTTTCTGACAAAACAAAACCAAACAAAAAAACATTGAAAAGTAGTAGAAAGTCCACAAAACTAATAAATAGATTCCCTTAGCCTATCACACCTTACAAATTTCTCCACATCTGCATTGCATTCTATTTGTTTTGCTAACGGACACTGATACTTGACATCCTGATGCTAGATCCGCTCTTTGCATCTATAAATTGTTCATTTAAAGTCACATCACAAAATGCATTTATTTATGTATTAATTTATGTATTCTGTTTTTTGTATTCAAATTCTGTTCTCAAGCCAAACAAATCACATTAGTCTTGTTCAAAACATCATTAACATCTCCAAATTAAAGCAGTTTGCATGCTTTGTCTGCAGTAATAGTCTTGCTCATGAGTCATAACACCAATGGGCCTCGAATGTGCCCCTTTGTGCAGCAATGGCAAAGACAGCGCTGCTTTTCATTAACCTTCATGTCATTTACTCCACACCATTGGCTGTGTGGAGCGCAAACAACACGAATCTGAAAAATGTTTCCTCCAATTATGATTAGAATTACTCCGTGGATGGACAACTCACTCAATGATATTCCATGCTTTTTATGCAAATGGCCTGTCTTCCTGTCAATAGCGATGTTGCACTGAACGCCCTCGGAGGTGGAAACTGTGAGTGTGGTTTTGGAGCTGACGTTGTGACCTGGAAAAGCGTGTCGGGACCTTGCATCAGCCCAGACTTGACACCGCAGTGAGAAGCACACAGCCAGATAAACAAGCAGTTTGATAATTATGAAACACATGTGGGGGAATCAATGGTAGATCTAGTGTAAAAGCTATGCAATGTGATTTCATGTGGTAACAATTTTTCATCTTGTGGAAGTCAGTTATTTTTGTGGTTTTATTTCCTCATTGGTTGCTTGTAAGAAGCTTTCAGATTTTTCTTAAGACAATAGGTTTGAGCAGTAGTTATTTATCTTAAAGCTTTGGTTGCTGTTTGCAAGTCATTTACAGAAAGAAGGTGAAAAGAAGACTCACCAGGACACAAAAAAGAGAGAAAAAGTAAATCTAAATATATTAGATTGAAACAGGGCATGAGTAACGATGTACTTCTCTGTGATGTGACTTTCTTTTTAATCTTGACAATAAAAATAAACAAGCACATGGGTCTCAAACAGTCAGCAGAGGGAAAGACAATGGACAGTATCAGAATTTCCCTATGCATTTTCACGTCTATAAATCAAAACGATAAACACAATGTATACTGACACCAGGTTGGACGTAGGTCAGGTCTTGTGTGGGTCCTGCAAGACTTAGAAAATCCTTAAAACCAATGTGCCGTATAACACAGACCTTGGAGCAGTGTGGGAGTGGAAGACGAGAAGGTTTATGGAAAGAATCCACAAAAAGTCTATTTTTTCTGGAGACCTCAGAACCTAACACCTAGCAAATTTAAATGCATATAAGGTGTATGTATACCACATAATTTGTCCTTTATGCGTATCAATGATATTAACAAAATTCTAATAATAATCTTAACCAACTCCAAGCCCCAAACTTAATTTTACCAATTTTTTGTAACTTCAGACTTAAACTTAACCATTAAACCTCCAAAAATGGATATATATTTGTCATTATATGCAGCACTTTGGAGACTGCTTTGTTTCTAAAATGTGCTATAGAAAGAAAGTGGATTAGATAACATGCAGTTTGCAAGAAACCTGCATGTGCCCTGAACCCACCTCGCAGTCAGTGTACAAGGCCCAATGTTGATACAGAGGCACATAAAATAAAAATGATACAAAAAACAAACATTACTTTGAAAAAGGTTAGTGTAGAACTTTCAATGTATACAATGATAGGGGGCTTATGAAGAAGAAATAAAACATTGAAGTGGCTGGAAGTTGAAAACATTGTGTGTAATTATAAAGTCATGTATGGACCTGTCAAGGAGGACATTGAAATCAGACTAATAACAGCAGCAGCTGCAATGATGAAAACTTCCTCCTTTTCTCCATCGAAGACACTCTTTTGCAGAGACCAACACACACAAAAAGAAAGATAGATAACAGCTGAAATATGTCGCCAAGGTAACTACTGCTCAATTGTCTTTTTTGGAGAAAATATATCAACAGACACTGCCCTGGACACCAATCTAATTAAAGAATGAATAAATGTTTAATTATGCCCTGTGGTGTCTTGGTATTTTAATGATTCAAATACACTGCTCCGAAACATGATTGTGGAAACTATGTTGTGTAATTGTACATAAAATGCTATAAGCCAGAAGGGGAATACTGGTGAATCTGAAGCAATCAATTACAACCTAAGACC
This sequence comes from Mugilogobius chulae, assembly GCA_038363315.1. Classification (NCBI taxonomy): domain Eukaryota; kingdom Metazoa; phylum Chordata; class Actinopteri; order Gobiiformes; family Gobiidae; genus Mugilogobius; species Mugilogobius chulae. The sequence continues at coordinate 26,327,369 of CM076403.1, forward strand.
AGCCCCTTTACGTAGCTCAACAGTGATAGATTGCCCTGGTTCTGGAAGTAAATTGCTCAATTCCTAAGTGCCATATATTTTGAAAAATGCAAATATTATTAGTTTAAGACAGACGGGCTAGCCAGGTATGATATCTCGAATCCCCATGTGGTTGTTTTCAGTCGAAAAAGCAAATCTCTTACATAAAATTTGGCAAAATGTCTTGATAACTTTGTCGTTTACGATGCTGCTTTTTTCAATATATATATATATATATATTTTTTTTTTTTTTTTTATTGTTTTATTGTTTACGAGGCTGCAAAAACAAATTTTAAACAAAAATGCGCTCATGACTCACCACAGCTGTAGTCTTGAAGACATTTTGAAACATTTATTTTTTTTTGTTTGTTTCAAAACCCCTTTGGAGATGTATTGTGGGAACTCATATTGAACCAGGAAGCGGGCGGTCACTGTTGAGCTCTATTTATCCTCATTATGACACTCTCATCTGCTGCAAATTGTTCACCACAATGACTTTCTAAGCGTTTTTCACAACTTTCAAAAGCTTGAAGTAGCTTTGTGTTCATATTAAATCCAACAACTTAGCATGCTAGCTCTTACTTATTTCATAGAATAAAGTACTATACAATTAAATGTACACACGACTTTGCAATAGTCATCATCTCAACACTATAACAGTTTAGGCTTTTACATAATTACATTTGGGAAAAAATGGCTGCAGCAACATTAATGTCATACTTTGGAACATTTTGTTGTAGATATTTATTACACTATTCTGTGAAACTTTCAGGCAAAGTAATGACATCTCCATGGAGACAAAGCTGTGCTCAACCCCAGCCTAAGGTACATCATTAAATACATAATTTCTTACATTAAAAATCAATGTTGCATACTCCTTCACTCCTCCATTGATATATGAATGACTTTAAACCTAAACGTTCCACTTGTTCAGACTGTGCCAGTCTCTGTTCCCTCATTCTTCACTGCAAATAGGATGTGGGCCTTGAATCAGTGAATGACAGCACCAATCATAAAGAAGCACCACAACAATCGCACCTCATTATCAGCGATGCTATCACACTCGGCTGCATTAAGGCAGGCCACATCTCCGGTCGGGAACAGGATCCCTTTAAATTGGTGCAAGATTATTTCCTTCACAATTTTTCTTATTTTCTATTCCCAAGCTCCAATGTTCATCTTGCGTTTTTGTTGGTGAAAACCCAACTACCGTCAAAGAAGAGCACGTCTAAATATCTATGTCAGAAAGGGGACAAAGACTTCCAATTCACTCCCCCGTCTTCTGCTGACATGTGTATACGGATTCACCATTTTATCACAGCCTGACATTTCCTATTGAACTGGTACAAATGGCATTTCCCCAGACAACTTGTTAACTTTTAAAGGTTGATAGATTCGATACACACTCGCCTCAAATAAGCAGTGGATCATTCTGAAAAACAAAGCTTTGAGATTAACTGCTGTCAACTGGAGCAGCAGACAAGCAAGTTTGAGCAGCAAAATGTGAACGCGGTTATAAGACGACGACAGGGAGGATATTGATTCAGAGGCTTTTATTTGAGACAAGGAGACCCCAATTTGGCGTGCACTTGGCTGCTCCTGTCTGGATACACTGTATCAGCTTTGTCTAATTATAGGTGATTTTAAAGACAAAAGAGCAGTGCTTGGATTCCCCGCTTATTCGTATGATCCTAATGGTTATTGACTTTGTGAACAATATAAAACTCAGATTGTGCTCAGAAATGTATGTCTTATGACCCAGTGACTTGCATTCCTGGCAAGTCATCATTGTCAAGCATGTTTCTTTGAAATCGCAATAATAAGAGACAACTGATGTAGTAGTTATCAATTATTCACTTAGAGAAAGTCTTAAAAAGGAAGCAAGAGCTCACGATGTCAGTAGTACTGTGACTATGTTGCCAGATTAAATGGTTAAAAGTCCAGTGACCTCCAGTTCATCACCCTGTTTATTATCCCACCCCATCATGTAAACATTTTTATTCGCTTGGTGGTTGTGGCTGAAAATTGCTTATACATGCTTGACTCAGAATCTATAGCTTTTTAAATAATCACAGGAACAGAGCAATGCATGGAGACCAATTTTGTCGTTTAGGAGCTTTTAGCCATGCTGGTGTTGCTTAACCTCTCAATTGGCACTTTGTTTTTCTTATAACAGACCAGTGACTTGTTGAAACTGCTTGTCTGCCATCATCGTCAGAAAAGTCACATAACCATGACATACCTTGCTTGTTGATTCACACAATCTTTGGCACAAATTTCTTTCCTTAGAGAGAAAATGCACCAGCTCCATCTTTGACAGAATGCCAAGTATGAGGAAGTAAAAATGCCCCTTGTCTTGGTTTAGAGGACACATATCCAGATTCTGTTTGCTTCTTCTACCAACAGTGATGTTTGTTGTCCTCTGTCCCAATGACTCACACCTCATTCCAATCCATAACATGGATTTTTCTTCTGCATTGTTTGGAGACTGCAGATTTCAGTTGCTCAAAAAGAAATAAAAACAAGAACAGTGAGGAAGACCAAGGCCGCGATTTTCCGCCTGGCGGATGTCTTGACGCGGGCATAAAGAGAGATGTTTCCGTGTGCTGGCCGCTATGAGCTCCAGAGAGCAGCTCCAGCACGTGGCACTGCTGCTCTGCTTTGTCTGATGCCAGTTCAATTAGTGAGCCTGCAGAACATGACAGTGGAGCAGTGCAAGAAGTTCACAGGAAAATATTAAGAAATAATATTATTAATATAATAAATAATATTAATAATAATAATAATAAATAATAATAATTTTATAATTTTTTTAAATTCTAATTTTGTCAGTTATTTACTTAAAAAAAACGTTTATTCAGTTATTGAATTAGATTATATATTTGTAAAATCAGTCAAACTTGGCTTCAATAAGTTTGTGTTTTTCCTTTAGCAATATTCTGCTGTGTCGACCTAAAGTTAGAATAAAATGATCCGATGTACGGACATGAGACTTACCTCAGATCCGTGCGTGAAAAGTTTATGAGAAAAAGCAGCGGCGTGTCCTCGTTATAATCCTTTTGAATGAGACGATAACTGCCCGTAACCAGGCTCCCGGTCCCGGTGTGATGCGCGCAGAGGGTCCTTCGTGCTTGACGCGTCTGCAGTCCCTGAACAAACGAGCGCAGGGTTGTGTCCATCCCTCTGGTGTCTGGATGCGCGCGGTGGTCCAGGTAAAGCACAGCGCGGGAGCTCTGGTCCAGACTGTGCCAAACGGTTCCGTGCTCTCCCTCGTGCCCACTCACAGTGTTCACCGCCGTAAAACAACAGCCTCTGGTCAGAAAGGTCCAGCGGCCTGGTGCGTGTGGCCGCGGCCCGCGCTGACCCAAAAAGCGCTGAAGGGGCCGGGACCTCGTGCAGCACCACGCTCTCCTGGTTTTATCTCTCTGCTCTGTCGTGGGCAGAGGTGCATTCACACTGACACTGTCTCATGTTCACTCTATAATCTGATTCTTTTTTTATATTAAGTCAACAGGCTTTATGTAAAAGAAAATACATTTTTTAGACAAAGTTGTTAAGGTCTGTCATTTGAATAGACTTTTACCAAAAACATTTTTATTATTACACTTTTTCCCAAACTGAAGCTCTTGTAGTAACTTTTGCTGTGATATTAATGCAATGCTCACGTGTCACAGACATGACACGTCTAGGCCAATGGTTCACTGAATGAAATTGTACCCCACACATTTGGCAGGCACCACACCTGCTGCACTCACAGCGTAGCTCTAGGAGAGAGCGCACTAGAGGCCAACAGAGGAATAACTAAGACTGCCCGTGAAGACCGAGGGGCAAGATCGCGCGGCAAGACTGTCTCAAAATCTAAGTACTCTAAAAATCCCATCAATCACTCAATTCCATACTGATACAATTTTCTTTTCTTAGTTCTGTAAATTTATTTTGTGTAAATTTGACCAGCAATTAAAGAAAGCAATTCTGGCACAAAACAAAACAAACAATCACACAAACAAACAAAAAACTTTCTGCATTTTTAAAAAAACCCAGATGTAAGTTTATTTATTTATTTAATTTATTTATTTTATCGTTTTAGTTGAATAGTGCAATTTAGCATGTCCAATGTCAGAATAGAACTAGATTTCAGACAAAAACACAAAAGGTGCTTTGCTTGATTTGTGCTTAATTAAAAATGCAAATAAAAGAAATCTTTAAGCTTCCTACATAAGTCTGCTTACTTACCTAATGTGATTTGAGCCTGTAAATTGTTCAGCACAATGTCTTTTAATATTTTTTCACTGCTGTTAGGAACTAGACATGGTGGTATGCTAACAGCAGTGATAACAGCAATAAAAGACTAACTTAGTGGAGTTTGGTGAACAGGACATTTTTAGGTAGAAATAGGACATTGCTGACTTAGACCTTGTCCACACGAAGACAAAACAAGGATAGTTTTAAATACGATCTGCGTAAACATGGAGCTGCAGGATTCATCAGCGTCCACATGAATCAGTAAAACCAGTTTGAAGCCGGTGTAATGCCTGTAACTGACCAGAGTGTGATGCTGTGAGACTGACACAGACAGGAAGTAGAAATGTTCTGCAGATGAGACGTGACGCTGGGGCAGTGATATCATCGTGGGAAAAAAAAACATTCGAAAAGAACCGTACTGCGGAGACACTAAACCGGAGTTTTGACATTTCTTCACCCTGAGACATGGTTTCAGAAATCTTCGTTTTCAGTGTCCTAAAACTCCTGCTTCGTGTGGACGATGTGTGGTTTAGGACAAATATTTGTGCTGAAACGCCTGAGCTTGGCCTCGTGTGGACAGGCCCTTATTTTAATTGAATAAATACATCAACAAGTTATATATACTAAGTAGAACATTGATTTGAAGTTATTTTATGATAACATCTTCTTTGGAAGTTCCATAATGTATAAGTATATGCAAGCAAATATATTTAAGTCTACATTTTTTATTTTAACGCAATTTTTCACCATTTGATATAAATATTTGCATTTAATTGTAGATAATTGGTTGTTTTTGTTGACAGAAACCTTTGAAGCAAAAAGCAGGCAGTTTGACATATGGTGAGCACCTCCCGCAGGAGCATTTAAGTCTGAAAGCACATAGCACGTTTCCGTCACTTCTTCCTCCCTCTGCTCTGTCATTTATACCCCTTTATCTGATCATACGCATTTTATTGTCTCCACTGTAAACTATATACCCCCCTTCCTCCCTCTCGCATCACCATCGCACTTCTCATTTTCTGACAGATATACCACCACACACAAGCTAAGGATAAAAATGTCATTGTGCTCAGGCCATTTATGACAAATAACAGGTTTATTACATGAAATCACCAAACAGTCCTACGTACACCATAAGAACCTCACTACATTGTAAATCAGCTCACGTCAAAGGCAGCACAAATGTATAGCACAGTGTCACCTCAATTGACTGTTTTATCTAAATCTTTATGATGAAGTAACTACACATTCCAGCGCTGTTATTTCTGCCTCTGCTGACATGTATTACATAGAAGATGAAAGTCTGTTGGTTTCTTATATAGAACACCATGACATTTGTACAAACAAGTAAGAGACATTTTGAATTTTCTCTCTCTATAGGTGATTTTCTGGGCATGTGTTCACTTAATTACATTTTCAGTTTGCACATATAATTACAGTGGCATACTTGTCAAATCACACCTCAATCATTGGGCTGCCTTCTTGCTATGGGATGCATCATTTACATCCAACTACAGCAGGTTTAAACACATTAGCCAATCATTAATTTTGATATTACAAATCATTTTGTTCATCCTTTTTTCTGCTATAGCCAATGGTCATTAGTATGCCAGTCATGTGACAAAACCTTATAATATAAACGGTAAACAGTGCTTTAGGTAAGACCTGTAACCCGTATTTCCAATTGAAATAGGATTCCAACTAAGAATTTGGAATTGCTTTGACACAATAAATGCTCATTGTTTGTTGGCATATCCCTTTACCTTTTAAATGATCATAAATATCTGAGAGTTTCAATTGTATTTTAATTTGTATATAGTTTGTCTTGATTACAAATTAGTGTAAAACCTAAAGCAAAAAGCTCAAAAAGTTCAGTGATATATTTGAGCGTAAGATATTTTTATGAAATATAGTTACATTTGTTTTGCTCCAGAAAGCAGTGCACTGACAGTATCTACTACAGACCTTTTGCTCTCTGCAAACCAGGAAGTTTGTATGTTACTGTAAGCTTAACCTTTATGCATTAGATAAGTGCATTGTGAACCACTGCAAAAAGTTCAACATTAAAGGCACTATATGGCCAAAACCTAAACCTACCTGAAATTATTTAAAATGTGTTATTGCAGCACATGTTTTTCTTACTTAGGTAATGCATTCTGAGTCTTGACCAGAATAAGGGCTTAAACTCTTAAGAAGTTGAAAACATAAACAAGCCCACTTTCTGGTTTTACTGAACAAAAAACTAGACTGGACACGGCCATTCCCCTGCACTGACTATAATGTTGTTTAATTAATTTGCTTGAAACTGCTCCCATAAACACATTTCAAACTCAACTTTCTGCTCGAAAAGCCTGAGCAAACTGTGAAAGGAGGGGCTGAGGGGGAGAGCTGCAGTGTGATTGGTTTGACAGCAGGTGCTTGTGATCAGCACACAGTTTTGAGTAAACAAATCAATGCTGATGTCAGAGTTTAGAAATGATACTGTTTTTTTTTTCCAGTGAGACACAAAACATTACCTGAAACTTGCAACATTTCCCAGTTTGTTCAAATGACTTGGAGTAGGAAATGCCATTTAAGCACCAATGAGGAGGCAAAAAAAAGTATTTCTTAGATTAAATTTATATAGCATTTTTTCTTTACTGTAAAAAAAATATGCGACTTCAACAGACATCTTCTGTAGCCTTTCTTAACTTTTATGATTTGCTGATAAAAATGCTGATAAATGAAACGTTTCAATTATTCAAGAGTAAATTTGGCCACAGGTTTATTCAGCCCAATGGTGAATATAGTGCTGTGTATTTGCGTAGGTGTCAAGGCAGAAGCATAATACTCCAGTGATAATGGATGTGGGCAGGACGAGTCGACTCATTACATTGATCAGAAATAATTTAATTTACCCTTCAAGAATACATCCAGGTTGATTAGAATTTTATGGCTACACGGCAAGCTCTATCATTAGGGAGCCGTATTGACGTTATTCTCTCCAGTGCCAAGGTCAACACATGGTTAGAATCCTGCAGGCGGAAAAGAAATGTTGCAACATTTCAACACATGCAAATGAACTGAAGCTGCAGCAAACAAATATGTAATGTATAATGTCTTTATTCATGAAATTCATTTAACTTAAAGCAATGTTTTTTACCTTGTTAAATGTCCTTTTATGTCTCTGTGATGATGGTTACAGATGTAGTTTGTGGCATTTGAAGAATGTGTCGGCTCCTTCGCTTTGCAACACATTCTGGACCCAAATTCTCTCCTGAGAAACCTTGGATTGTTCTTTTATATATATATATATATATATTATATATATATATATATATATATATATATATATATATATATATATATATAGCAGTTTAAATGTGTTTAGATGTCTTTTTGCTGCCTTATTTCAATCTCAAAGTAAAAAAAAAATTAGAAAAAAAAAGCTGATTTTGATTTGGGTTTAAATCTGACAAATTCTTCTCATAAACCCTTGACACATATAAATATATCGGCATGTATTCATTTTGGTTGCAATTATGGTCAATAACTGTCTTTTTACAAACAACAAAGTGAAACTGGAGAGGACCAGTTCAGCCAATGAGAACTCTGCAATTGGCTCCTGATTAGAACTAAAATTCTTGATTAATCAATTCAGACAGTACTTGCTGATTTTTTCCACAAAGTACTGCACTCATCATATACTTTTTAGTAGAAAACACAAAGTTTACAAATTTTCATCTAAAAACTTTAAGTTTAGCTTTGAAATCTTATATTGACATGCAACCAATTAGTAACATTCTCAAGCAACAACAATCAAGATAGGAAGTCATAGTACTGTTTCTGCCTGTCACAAATCTCACATGCATGGGTATGTGTTGACAAATTAACTGCCATAAAAAAAAAAAATCATGAAAGATTTTTGTCAACCATCCCAGCATATTTGTCTTTTTGAGTGTGTATTGATGTTAATATGTGTCACTTTATTTTCTACAAAGGACTACTTTTATTTTGCTTATGGGGTCAACTTTATTTATTTAGACTTTAAAGGATCACTTTATGCTAAATCAACATTATTGATCTTTTAACCTTGATACAATGCTTTTCTCATAAGTATATGATTAAAACCCCTACTTTAACTGATTGTTGTGTGTGCTACAATGTTGACCTGGCTGTAATTGAGACTTGAATGCTCTCGGTCCACAGCAATTTCTGACTCCAAGGTAAAATTCAAGCAAAGGTATCTTAAACTAGTCTTTCCCAACCAGTTCTTTAAGACTTTAAAAGAAAGTAAAATGTTACGTATCTGATTTTAACCCTTGTGTGGTGTTCGTATTTTTGTTACTCAGCCAGTGTTCATGGGTCTGTTGGACCCGCTAGAGTTTTGGGTTTTCAAAACAACACAATCAAGTAATTTTACATGAAAATACTCAACAGATGCTTACTTTGACACAATTACAAGCCAAATGAATAACAATCATGGTTATTATTTGTCCTTTACCTTTTATAGAACACATTTATGAAATAATGTGCAACTCGTTTTTTTAATAAAATGTAACATAAACATGAAAATCAGTTATAATCAAGTGAAGTGAGTGAAAAAAAACACATTTACAAATGAAGCAAGATGTTTCACAGCTATTGATTTTATTCATTTGAACTTCTTTAGACATATAACTCATTTAGGTTAGTTTACATAACACAAGTTGTACATATACAGTAACAGTCTCATCACATCAGCCTCACTGAACTCTGCTTACACAAGCCCATACAAAACATGAGGGGCAGAGTTTTACAGTGTGTGTTGCATATACTGTATTTGTTACATGTATATAGAGTTTTCCTTTCCAACTTGGATCCACAGACTTCACAGGTCTTCTTTTTGTTTCTGCTGGCCACAACCTAGAATAATGAAAACATCAGAATCCTTACTAACATACACAGATGACATACTACTACATAAACATAATGACATACTGCTACAGCTTCACACACTTACTTCAGGTTCATCAGATGGTGGTTTTGTAGGTCGGGTAGATCGGGCACCAGCATTCTCCTCTTGAATTCTCCTCACAATGGCTGCAGAAACTGGTGTTCGTGAAACATGTTGTCTTTTGAAGTTGACACGAGGAACTCGAGAAAGCTTCTCTTTAAGGCTGGGCAATTAATCGAACATTCGAGAGATCGAGATTGAAATTGAAATTGAATCGAATCAGCAATTATTTGATTATAGTTTTGGAATCAAAATAACTTTTTTTTAAAAACAATCCTTTGTTAGGAAAAATGTCTAGTTTGTATGTATGTGTATATGTACATAATGTATGTATGTATGTATGAATGTATGTATGTACAGTATGTATGTATTTATGTATGTATCTATGTATCTATGTTTGTTTTTGAAAAGGTTGAACAAAATCAAATCAAAAATTGAGATCGGTCAATACGAAAAATAAAAAATAAAAATCATAATTACATTTATTCCCAAATCGCCCAGCCTACTTCTCTCTCTTCCCAAATCAATTGCAGGGCCCTCTCTGCAGATAATCTTTTGGCCATCTTGATCACTTCTGATAAGCTACCACACTGGCAAAGCCTTTATTCTCAGGTGGGATAGAGTATGACAAAACAAAAGGTTGGTTCTCGCAAGACAGAAGGTAAAAGCAGACGGTGTTGGTTGCAACAATGTTGCAGCTTTGTTCAGGAACAGGAGGGACGGAAAACACTCTCAGTAACTCCAGAAAGGAGAAAGACTGAGTTAAGGTACGCAGGACCTATACTTTCCACATTTTCTTATCCCTGGGTCCAGTGGACCCGAACACCCTGTATGTAATATAAATGCGTAGGGGGGGTGTACAGTATGCGGTCATTGAAAATTAGTTTTGATTTATGTTCTACACAGAAAATGAGCCAAAGCCATAGAATTTCAGGTTGAAAAATTAATTTATTGTTTTATTTTTTTATTGATATAAACCGAAAACGGGTCCCACAGACCCAAACACCATACAAGGGTTAAAAATGTTCTTTATGGTCAGATTTGAATAAAGTTGGGGGATTCTGACAAATAACCGAATAAACAATAATATGAATTGACAATTTCTAGGATATCCATTTATTTACCTACAATCCCAAATTAGGGACTACTTGGAGTGTGATACAAAATTTCGACAAAAAAAGGTTGGAAACAACTAACTTACACTTTCATTGAAAAATATACATAGTCAATGCAAAAACGACATTTAGAAAAAAGTCTTTGTCCTTCAAGCTTGGTAAGTTATGCTAGGCTGAAAAGTTTGCAGAACTACTTGGCAAAACTGCACTTTACTGTAAACAAACGTGAATTATTTAGGCATAAGTGCCACGATACAGACACATCACATTTATGGGACTCAAGGGCGTGCTGACGACTAAGGACAGACGGGACAGGGGTCCAGACTGACACTGACATCAAAGTGCAGCTGAAGACTACATTTCCCTCCATCAAAGTGCCCTCCGCTCGTCACTGTGCGGCTGTGATGTGACTGGCCAATGACACGGCTGCTGCTGCTGAGAGATGAAGAGACACAGAACGGACCGGGGCCTGGACGGGACGAGGTAATCAGCTGAGGGAGGAATAATGTTAGTGCGGAACAGAAAGGTCAATGTGTGGTTTGGAAGAGACAGTTCTAAATGTTCAATGATAAAGACGTGCACAAAATAGACAAGAGGGCAGTTGAAATTCATACTCCTCAGACCGCAGATTTCAAGTTGACAATGGCTTATGGATGGTAACTGAAATGTCCCCATTTCATAAGCTTTGTTCTGATGACTTTTGACCTTTGCTGCTATAAACTACAGTACTCCCGATTCTATCAAGACAGGAGACTTTTTAAAGAAAATGAAGTATTTTGTAAGTGAAGATCTGCAAAGAAGAAGATAATCAATGATTCACATTTCATTTTGGTAGGTATTTTTAATATACATTTTGGAACCACATCATTTTTTTTAGAAAATGTATATTTAATGGAGGTGTGGCCAAGAAACATGTGAGACTTAAAAAATATGTAAGATCGAAAGGTTTATATAGTAAATATATAAATAAATAATATATATAAAGGTTTCACTCTGTAGGAAGTTTTTTTTCAGTTCCTAGAACTTTTTTTTAGTTCCAGTCTCCATTTTAGGCATGTTAACTCAGAGCAAGAACTATGGACTGGGTTCACACTTTAAGGGCTTTTTTGGCTCCTGCTTGGGGGCAGGTACTTTCAGTCACACCAGGAACCTTTTGGTGGCACAAGCACATTTACAATGCTAAGTTTGTTGGAAACATATTTATACATTCTCAAAATTAGAAATATTTTCTTTATTGTTAACAAAAATGATTTAAAAGCAGTGAATTACAGTGAATACTCCAAGTAATGACTTATTTAAAATGTCCAGACTATACAGATGCGAATGCTAAAGCCAGTTAGAGCCACTTTCAGAAGCTGCTAATGTGTAAAAACAAACATGAGGCCAGGGTAGTTCTTCTACTTAACAGGGGCCAGAGGAATGTTGGGACTAGTTCTTGGTTTTGATTGATTGATTTATTTGGTACTTTCATCTGTCATAACGTCTAATATGTTATGAGGAACCATTTACTTACAATACCACAAAAGTCTAAGATATATTGGTATATATAAGTTCAAGTGAAAATAAACAAAAGAGACAGAAACTTTTCACTCTGAACTGCTAAAAGTCCTTTTGAGAAGAGACACCTACGCATTTCAACCTCAATAGGTCTTCTTCAGGGCATAGTGATAAAAAGTTAATAAATAAAGAACAGGTGCTAAAAATTGTAAACAGGGAATAGTGAGGTCAAATAAGACAACATGAATCCAAAAAAACATTTTTTTTGTAGTTGTAAATATTCATGACTTGACAATAAGATGAAATGTAACAAAATAAGAGATCAAACTACAACACTTAATGCAGTTGAAATGAGGGCCCCTGTGGAAGAAGCATTGAGACCTTATCCAGAAGAAATTTTAACACAACAAATCAGAGCCACCACATCTGCTAAATATATTTTCACTCAATAAAAAACTGCCTGTATTAATTGCATCACATTTGTCCTTAAATAACACCAAATCTAAACCAACAGTATTTAGGTAATTGCTGGAAAATCTTTTGTTTTACATTGGCCCCATAAGAATAATAACCTAGTCACATTAAATGCCTTTTTACGCTCTTCTCCGTCTGCTGTAAGTGGCACTGACTGTAAAGCACAATACAGTTAAGTGTTAATGCTACTGCTCTGAGACATTGCATTTGGCACAAGTGCTCCATCACAAGACTGCAAGAGCACACTCATGCATACTAAAGCCTATCTGTTTGTGGAGTGGGCATTTCTATGGGTAAAATACCAAGCTTAGTTGATTGAAGTGGCACTAATTTAAATAAAGGTGGCTTGGTCAAGAGGAGGGTGAACCTTGAAGTGTGGCGTCTAATCGACCAATCAGTCCATGTCCCGGCACTGATGGGTTTGGGTCAGTCCCGGAAATAATGATAGATGGGTTTCCATTTCAGGTGTATGGAAGGATAAAGGGAAAACCAGTTTGCCTCAAAAGGGGAGGGATTCTGACTGGATTTTCTATTTCGGTAAAAAATATGGTCAAGTAACATCAATGGACTAGGGCAAAGGTAGTCTGGTAAAGGCTTGCATAAAGAAAATGTAATTACCCCACGATGTCTGTGTTTTTTTTTACAGGCATTCACACGGACATATCTGATGTCTGTAATTGATTTATGACAACAACCATTTACCTAATTCATGAAATGCACATTTTTTCGATTTGTTTTAACGCAAATAAGCTTACTTGGCTACTGTGGCAGCGTAAATGTGGCTCCTTGTCACGTTGTTGTGATCGTCGATTAGAATCACATCCACGCAATCAGAGTTCTTACGAAACAGTCGAAGACTCTTAATCCATTTACGATGATAAAATCTAAACATCCATACTTTGCAGCATTCTGTTCTGTTCTGTCCAAACTTTTCCCTAAACATCCTCGACCTTCCGGTGCTACGACCATGAGCTTGTTGTAATTCCAGTTTATGGAATGTTAATCGTAGTTTGATTATTCTTTAGTGTTTTAATTATAGAAAAAACTGACAATTTCATTTAAAAATGATCCGTAAAGAATAGTAATAATAATTTTGTTCGACTCTGAATTTAAAATAAGCCACAGATTCATTATTAATTATTTTAGAAACCATTTACGGATTGAAAACACTTACATACACATTCGCTGAGTTTGGCGAATTACAGGAGGTAAAATTCGGGAGAAATTGTACAGACATTTTTACAGACATGGATGATTTGCACGGGAGTAGAAACTCAAATGACGTCAGTAATATTACAATTTACCTGAGGTTCGTGGGTAAACATTTGGCCGTGCGAACAGGACTTTATTTAGCAACATCATTTTGAATTCATACAAACGCAGAGGGTTAATGTCATACAGTGGAACATACCATGTAACACAATAACAGCTACACAGATGTGCAGTTACGTGGTCTACATTTGAGTAAGGCTCATATGTGTAACTGTAGTAATATAAAAAAATACAAATTTTTTAAAACTTTTGAGCTTCATAATTCTTTACCACAATAATTTTAGAACTATTTTTCACATTTTTCAGAACCTAACCTGGCTCACAACAATGTTTAGGTCTTTTTTTCTGAATAGCACCAAACTATATTTCTTTAAGTATAATTGGCGCCAGTTACAGTTATAAAAGTATAACGCTAATGTCACATTGACTGAACTCAGATAGATTTGAGCAAAGTTAACAAAAAGAACCACTACGAAAGAAGTTCATGGCATGTTATATTTTGAATACGAGATATTTAGTTCCCTCACTTCAGATAAGTGGACGAGCTAGAGTAGCAGAACAAGGTCTACAGATTTTCAGTGAGCAACCATTAAAAGTATAAATCTTAGCATTGTGATAGAAAACTCAAAACTCACATTTCTTCCTCTTTAAAACTTTTACTCCGCAGTGAAAAGTCCCTGAGACAAGCCCATCTTTGTTTAGCATTAAGCCCAGGATTACTCTTTTGCCCTCACATCTGCTATTGTACTAAGTCTTATAATGAGAAGCTTTGTAGTCAATGGGCCTGTGGATCCCCTGTTACAGAGGCGCTGTGTACCTATAGCTCAAGACTGCTGATGTGTTTATGTTTCATTATCTTGACTCGCGGCTTTTATATTAAGCTCAGCAAGGTGTCGACGTATGGAGAAGTCCCTGTGCGTTGCAGTGAGAAAGGGAATCTATAACCGTAAATGTAAGGGTAGAAATAACTGGAACAAATATGTAAGTCGACAGTGCTTGATGGTGTAAGTGAACCAAATGTAGACAAAACACTGGCAATTGTGTGTTGTTTTTGTGTTTTTGACTTGTTCTTGTGTGTTTCCATATGAATAACTAACCTAACCGTAAGACTAATTGTTTGGTATCCACTGACATGAATGTAAAGCCCCTCAGCCAGATTTTTAGATTGCATTAGGCAACTAAGCCTTTGAAAAAAAAAACAAAGCTCCAAAGAAATAATAAAAAATGCAATGTTGTTTGTTGACATTAGAGCATGATCTAATAAGATGCACTATTTTTAACCAACATAGTGAATTGTAACATTTATCATAATGAGCCAATACAGCGACCACATCACAATCCGCCTGTTGATCTCACGCTCCAGCCTTCCCTCACTTATGAACTCCTCCACTTGGGTCAAGGACTCTCCACACACCTGGAGAACGCTAAGCACCTTTTTAGAGTTAAGAAGTATGGCCACAGAGCTGGTTTCCATTCCAGTCACTTCACATGTGACTGAAAACCTTTTCAGTCCTGGTTTGATGAAGCCATCAGGACAATATAATCTGCAAATAACACAGATGAAATCCTGTGGTCGCAAAGCCGGACCATTCTGGTCCCAGTCTGCACCTAGAACCAATGACAAAAAGCAGCCCCTGGTGATGCACTGAGAACAGGTTGGACTTACTAATCTAATAGATTTCAGCAAAATCAATGAGCTAAGCAAAATGTAATGAGGTGAGTGAGGTTACATTTTAGACTCAATGACAAACGACTAATCAGTTCCTTTGTTTCATGTGCATCGGGCAAATAATCTAACTCATGCCGGTAGTTGTAGAGTTGATCTGAAACGCGGGCTGGGGTTAGTGGTGACCAGAACCACTCTGTGCCATTTGCTGAAGCATGGGCTCTGGATCTCAGGCAGGCCTATGATTGTTCACACATTTCTACACAATTCACACCTCATAATTATGTCAGTAACTCAACAGTACACTTTGCTCTGGGTTGTTTGAGGTCTTTTCCAATTTTGACTGAAAATTGAGATAGTTGGGAAACATTGTAAAACAAAATAGACTGAGAGGCAGATCAGAGAGGAATCTGTTGATAATGAATTCCCAAAAAGCCTCCATAATTTGACTGTTCAATTGGCCTTGCAGCAGCTCGGGGTGTAGCGTTTACGGGAGCCGGCAGATGGAGACCTAATGACTGAGGTTTTTTCAGGAGAAACACAGATGGGAGACAATCTACAGTATATGTATTAACACTCACATGTAGCTGCACTCTACCCTGCAGGTGTCAGCCCACCCACTATCTACGATAAACAAGCCCACTAGTACACAGGCAAACTTCAGCCAACTTTACAGATAAGCACATTGTAGTAAGTTCTGTTGAAAAAGTATAACACACATAAAGAACAACTCTCTCCATAATCCTGTAACAGCACACAGTCAATTATAGTGTCTATCTATCAGGACTGTCTAGAGCAGGGCTGTTCAATGATATTTACCAGTGGACCAGATTTGATAGAGGCTTAGGTCTCACTGAGGGCTTCACTACAAGACTGATATACAAAAGTGTTTTGCATTCAATATCTACAAACAACTCAAAATGGAACTATACTTGTTTCATTGCAATAAAAAAAAAAAAAAAAAAACATTTATGCAATGCTACATTATGAGGGCTAACTCACCCAGCAAAAAAGGCCTTTCAAAAACTAGAGAAGAAAATGTTTGTTTTGAGGTAACATTTTTTCAACTGAAATAATTTCCCAATGCAGTATAACTTTAAATGCTACTTTAAAGTACTCGACAAGATGTTGAAGCAAATCTATTTTTGTTTCAACCAAGTATGGCTTGAAACAGATACAAATTTGCTTAAAATATGTATATTTTTTATATCTAGATAAGATAAATCAGGAGAGAATATCTTAAAAGAAGTCAAACAATCTTAGTAAGATTTGGTTTTATTAAGTGAAAATCTTAAAATTTGTATTTTAAGAAGAAATGCTTAATTCAAGTATTTTTATCTAAGTTAGAATTTTCTTTTTTGTAGTTCAAACAAACCCAGTGGCAATCAACAGTCAGAACAGAGCGACAACCAAGACTAAACCTAGTTTATAATTATCAGGCGTAAGCCACATCTTGACTATAATGTTTTAACCATTTAAATTGTGTAACAAGGTCAGGTTCAATTGATGCATAAAAAACACTGAATAGGAGAGCTACATAGTGAACTAAAATACAAATACAGCCTATCAAGCAAGCTACTGACTGCAAAGAAACTATACAGGGATAATAGTTAAACCACTGTTAATGCTTAAAATATATAGGAGTTCTGAAATCACACATCAGGGACATTCAGAATACTGTTCAGAGCAGGGGAATAAAAATATGCCATGGGCAAAACTTCAGCTGTGTTTTTAATAAGGAAGCAAAGTTAGAACAGGATAAAAACTAAGAAAGTAAGCTTTGTATAATCTAATATTTTAAATGCTCTGCTGTTTACTTGCTGTCTGATCTCACAAGAAAGCGTATACATTTACCACGACATTACACAATATGTAATTCCGTCCGTAATTATAGTACGCGTCGCAGTCCTCATTCATTTCAATGGTGGTTAAGACGTGTTCTTATTTATGACTATTCATGAAATCCTGATTTTAATCTTAACCTGCCCGAAGCCCCAGACCTAATCTTACCAATTTTAGTAACTTTATGCCTGAACTTACCCGTTTCACTTGAAGAAAACGTCCCACGTGGCTGCAACCAAAACTCGTCCTATTTTGACGCTGTGAAATCTCCTGTCATTTTTAGCTTTTCATATCGTGCTAAATGCGGCGTAACATAAGTACTAAAAATAGCTGTGAACTCGTGGTCAAAATACGCTGTCGTGTCTTTTGTGTCGTGGGTATTTAACACAGACCGCCATCTAGTGAGACTGTGTTGGTGAAGCTTACATATTTGATCTTTGTCATCTCAATTGCTGAATTGCTTTTTATAAATTTAGAAACTTGTGTCTTTGACGTAGTTCGTTTATTGAAAATGGCAGATGATGTGCAGAAAGTTTGTTTGTGAATAGGAAATATGTCAGTGCTTTTCTCTGTTAATGGATTAAACTTACTCGCTTGATGCACATATCAATTTGGCAAAAGCCAGGTTACAGAGTTCCAACCTCCAAGAATAAATGACACACCTCACATTAATTACATTATTACAGGTTGTTACACAGTCTATTAATTTTAATAAGTAGGCAAAATGTGTGAAGTGTTATAAAAGTGGATGAGATATTGAGTTTTCCAGATCTGACATACAAGATATTATGAGAAATTTTGAGTGAAGCAATGTGAGCAAACAAACATGTACAACTGGTATTACTTTTGAGCAATGGACTCCATACTTGTTTCTCTTTGATAACTTTCTATAGTTCCTTGTCGTGGGTGATGCAATTCATCAAAGAACCCAGGCCTGTACATGTTTCTCTGATCCAAAGCCCTTTTAATAGTGAAATATTTAAAATGCTTTACCAGATTCTAGTTAGATCAAATATGATTTACTCTGAAACACATGTTAGAACAGCCTGTTATCGCTGCATCAAACAGTGTTTATGTTGTGGTTCGGGCTCTTGTTTTTGCAGCTGTTTGGATTTTACATTAGATAATTTCTTAGCACACATAATGAAACACTGACAGTTTGTTTGCAACCTTTTTGAGTAAATGTCAACATTTTGTTTTTCCAGCAAAATGAAAAAAAATAAACATTAACTTTGCCTTCTTGGCTACCCTCATTAGCACCATAGAATCTTGTGGAAAGAGCATGTAAAATCAGTAACATTTTGGGTAGTGACTGTCTGCTAAAGCCAGGAGGATTTATCATCTGTAATTTTAAAACCTGTCAACAAAAACTGTGCAAGCCACAAACACAAGGACATTTAGTTTTATTCTCAGGATAGATATTCAAGTTGAGGAGAATGTAAGTGTCATGTGATTCAACATTGGTGAATTGAAACAAACAAACAACAACAACAACAAAACAACAACAATGCAACATGTGTGGAATAAACCTTGCTTGCAGACGACAGGAGAGAGCAGGAATCAGTTAATCTACTATACTAACACTTTACACTATACTATACATTTTGAAAAGTAAAAATGCACAAACTATTTTTGTCAGCTATTTTGTTACTGGAACTTGGAAACAGAGTCTGGCTTCTCTGATTGGTTGTAGTAAAAATAGTCATGTGTTCACCAGTCCAACAAAGGATGCACTTAAGTTTATTATGCAACGTGCTGGAAGTTTATAATAATATAAAAAAGACCTCCATCAGGAGGCACGAAGAGAAGTAAAGCAAAGGGAAGTAAAGAAAAACAAACCCAATTTTGAGATGCTTAAAATTGCCAGACAAGACTTTTTTTTTTTTTTTTTTTGCTGGATCAGGTATCAGTTTCTTGGACAGGACATGAAAGTGATGAACTGACATGTAAAAAAAAAAAAACAAAAAAACAACAAAGTTTTTATTTACATAATGTAATTACTGGCCTGGGGTCATCCTAATGCTAGATAGCTAGACAGTGATTAAGTTTAGGAGAACAGGAACATTTAGGAAAAGGGTTAGGGTAACGGGTAAGTTTAGAAAAAAGGTTTGAGAAAAGGTTAAGATAAGAAATCTAACAGCTTAGATTTCTTACGTACGTAAATATGACTCAGCAACTTCATCATTGTGTCGCTTTGACCAATCAAATTTGAATATTTGCCTTGAGTAACGTTTTTTCCAGTTGGCTTTCAATGACAGTCTATCCAGATTAATAGTGTGTAGCACTCAACTCATAGTCATACACATGTACACAAGTTTTATTTTATTTTTTCAGAAATATATATTAATAATTCCAATTAATCTAAAACATCCAACATATGTTTTACTATAAACTTAAGTAACTTCAGCTGTTTGGTTTGTCTGTGTGGAATGATGTGTTTCTATCTGTTCGTAGTTTAACACGTTTGTGGCACAGCATGGCACAGCAGTGATGAGTGACACACAGAACGAGCTTTCCCGACTTCTCCCAGTGACAAAAAGCACCACTGACAGAAAGTCAAGCATGCACAATGCTGTCTCTACAGCTTAACGAAATTGATACACACCTTTTAAAACCTCCCTTGACATGGGATAATCCAGCAGCAAGTAAGAGCACTGGTATTAAAGAAGTGAAAGGAGCCAGGAGACCAAGGTGGAGGAGTTTAAGGAATACTTAAAAAATTCTTCTTTTAAAGGGGGAAAGAATGAGGAAAGAATTTTACTAAAGACAAACTCTAAAGAAGCATTCACATGTTATTATTTAGTTTTTAATCTACCCCATTTTTGTCCTGATGTGGAGTTGAATTTGCCTCGCCTCTAGATCAGATCCTTTTTTTTTTTTTTTTTTTTTTTAGTCCAAATCTAGTTTTGAGGTTTATGCTAATTTGATGTATAGATAGCCTAGTCCCAGTTTCAGGGTCTGTGCAGTGGTCAGTTGCACATCCATTCATTAGGTTTAAATATGCCAACAGCAGTGAGTAGCATGGTTAGCATAGCTTATTGTATGTTTCTATTAATGTTATAATCAGGAAAGCGTCAAGCTAATGAGCAATTTTTTTTTTCGGTTCACTATGGTCAAGTTGGAGCGCTCTTCCTTCTGGTAAGTTGTTGACATGTGTCGACTGTTTAAATTGTTGCTTATGTGGATCTAGTAGCAATAAAGTTTGGGTCGTTTTTTTTTTTTACTTGTAAATTAGTAAATTTTGTGTTTTTCACTAAAAAATATGTGAAAAATGCAGCATTTGGCGAAAAATTAGACTGAGTACTGTCTGAATTGAATAATAAACCATTTCATTTCTTACCAGGAAGCGAATGCAGTGCTGTGATTGGCTGTGCTTAGGTGGTCCTCTCCAGTTTCACTTTAGTTTGTAAATACAAGTTTAGAAGTCATGATTGCAACCAAAACATGTCTAAAATTATTATGTGTTGAAGGTTTTAGGAGAGGAAGTTATCAAATCAAAACCTAAATTGTGTTGACTGTGAAATCAGCTACCCCACCTTTAAAGTAAGATTGGTAAATGATTTCCCGATTTTATGGGAAAGTCAAATGAGCAAGCAAAGTTTGTCTAGTTGGTCAGACAAAAATAAATAATTACATTTTTTTTTTTTTTTTTTTTTTTAGCAGTTGAATTGGGAAAAAAAAAAAAAAAAAAAAAAACTACCTACACTAGCACAGACTGTTAAACTGTTGAAATTAAAATAATATTGAAGGGCACATCTAAGAAAAGAGCCTTGTCGTTAACTTACTGACAAGGATCAACTCACACTGACTTTTGAAAGTTGTGAAAGTATCATTACGGTGAAGAATTGTGAGGTTCAAAATGCATTAGATAAGCAACAAAGTCAACTTTAGCTCACTACACTGCAAAAAAGATCTTTCAAAAAATAAGAACGCTTATTTAGAGGTAAAAATTCTTATTTAAGTGAAATAGTCTGCCAGTGCAGTAAGAAAATTTGACTAACCTAGTTGTTTTGAGCAGAAAATACTGGTATTTCAAAGACTCTTGAGAAGATTTTAAGCAAATCTTTTCTTGATTCAAGCAATTATGGCTTAAAAAATATACAAATTTGCTTAAAATACATTTGTATAACTAGGTAAGGTAAATCAGGATAGAATATCTTAAAATAAGTAAATAATCTTAGTAAGACTTGGTCCTTGTAAGCAAAAAAAAAAATCTAGAATTAGTCTTTTAAAATGAGTATGCTTAATTCAAGTCATTTTATCTAAATTAGATTTTCCTTTTTTGCAGTGTAGGCTAACTTTTTAATTCAGAAATGACCTCTGTGTGCGCTCATCCTAAGAATAAATGCTTTCTGTTAATCCTAATTGGCAGTGTATTCTTTAAGACAGTACATACATCCTGGACTCACCTGAAGCAGAAATATAGCACCCCAAAATTTTAGACTTTTCAAGGGTGTTTAATGGAGGTCAAGTTGGAATAAGAAAGGTGCTGCATTAAATTTGAAATGTTAAATGCGCTGGAAAGACATTTTGCATAAATCTATTTCATTTGGCTTTGGGGTAGTCATTTCTACTCAGCATCTCCAGCAGACAGGAGGTCAGGAGAAAGTCTGGTCACAAAGTATTAACGTTTTTGGCAAAATTCTAAAGCAACGGCAGGATTCTTTCATTGGTCAATGTCACTGAATAAATCAGAAAATGTCCTGAAATGCATTTTACAGGCTTTGTGGGAGAAATGGGTTTCATGATTTAAATACTGACCACTGAGCACCGAATGTCTCCTCAGCAATAAGATTTTTATTCACAGCTAAGGAATTAGTTTGTATCTACTGCCTGAAATGTGCATGCTAAAATACAAAGTGAATGTACAATATTAGATTTTTAGCAGTTATTAACCTTTGAGGCACCAGTATGACTAAAACCATTCCCAATTCAAGCTGAACTGGTTTCTCAATCCTCAAAGTGACTGAATGGGCTCTTGAAAAGCTGAGGCTCTGTATTTTGAATGCACCAAACAAAAAACAAGTTGTTGCTCAAAACCAAAAATAAAAACAAAAACAACAATCAAAAACAAAATTAAAGGCATATCTGAGAATATGGGTGGTCATTCTTGGTATATTACATCAAGCATTAGTTCGTGTTCATGTCATACAAAACCTACATGAGCTAAAGTTTGCAGAGTCTTACTTGTTGTCGATTAATCCCGTTACTTGTCCATTTTTGAGGATTTTTGCAGAAAACGGCTCCTTTAGCAGATTTTTTTCCCATTATGACAAAATAATATATATATTCATCTTCATTCAGAAAGTCCCAAAGTATAGTTGCAACTTTCTAATTCTACTGATTGTGTAGATGACTTTTCACCACCAGGAAGTTACACACTGCACCTCTAAGTTCAAATATGAAAACAAAAAGAAAAAAAACAATGTTTTTTAAGTCATCATGAGATAAAACAAAAGTACCTGGAGTAAACCCACGCACCTACATAAAAAAGGCCCTAGGTTAATGCAATACTATCTCACCCAATATATCATTGATTTGGTTGGTTTGGTCATGACCTTTGTTTTTTATGATAAAATAAAAATGTCAGAAAAAGCAAGAATGTTCAAATCTTATTTGAGGCTAACCATTAAGTTCACAAAGTATGAATGAGTTCTACCGGTGTGTCATTATTATACAATGATTTTCTTCTATAAATATTCTTCATAATAAAGCAAATATAAACATATGGAACACTTAATCATTCTTTGACCTAATTTAGCGTTTACACATTTACAGTAAACCAGTGTTGTACTACTTACTCCGTTTGTTGTGAATCACTCAAATGAGTCCAGAGTCAGACAGTTGAGCTCATTTGTCTGGGTCTCTCTTTAAGCTCCGCCCCCCTCGCCTTACTGCAGTAATCTCTTCTGGACTCACCTGCTTTCCATCCTTCATTATCCAGCAGCCATTACTTCTCTCTGTCAGACTGTTTGAGGCCATCTAACCAATCCATGTCTTTATCTTGTGACAAATCATTTTGAAAACTTTGCCTATTTGTCAACTCAGAAATGCTCTCCTTACCTGACCTGACTATACAGGTGTCTCCTTAGTCTCAAACTTTTCTCTTGAGACTTCTTTAAAGTTTGACATTGGAAATCAAACCAATTAGCCAAAACATTATGACTTCAAAAGTTTACTTAAGTTATGTTCTAACATTGTAATCTATTACTGTGGAAAAGATTTAAAATACAACACAAATCTGAAATAGAGCAAGACATTAAGACAAAGAAATAAATCAGTTAATTAGAACAAATACACTTTCTAATAAATGGAAGATGGGTCGTGGGACAGATTTCATTGGTTAGAGGGCCTGATTTGGGGCCGGGCCTTATGTTGAACAACCCTGTTTTAGTTCTTCACCCATATTCTTCAGTAATGAACTTCACGAAACAAAGGCCCCTGTCTCCCGAGATATCAATGATCGCATCCCATACCAAAAACAACCGGGACATGTAGAAGTCGAACTCTTGACCTTGCTGAGATGCAAGAGTTCTGGTCATTCTACCACAATAACTTTGACCTTCTGTCCACTGACAAAATCCAGCCTCGCCATTAGTTTGTTTGGGGAGTGTGTACAAATGACATATTGAATTTAGTCTTCAAAAATCAGCCCACTCAGAAAATGTAAATTTACAATGCAATGTCAAAAACACCATTATGTTACAAAAGCCGAAAATATTAAATAGCCATGAGTTTTGGTTATGGCCAAGTG
This sequence comes from Mugilogobius chulae, assembly GCA_038363315.1. NCBI lineage: Eukaryota > Metazoa > Chordata > Actinopteri > Gobiiformes > Gobiidae > Mugilogobius > Mugilogobius chulae. The sequence goes on from CM076403.1 coordinate 26,351,224, forward strand.
GGATTGATTTTGGGTTTAACAGGTAAATCTTAGATCAGAATCCAAGTCCCAGTCCTAAACTTACCCTATTTTAGTAACTTGAGACCTAAGCTTACCAGTTAAACGCAAAGAAAATGTCATCACGTGGCTTCAACCCTAACCCTCATAACTAAACTTGATTCTGGGATTTAGAACAAACAGCATGAACCCTTTCAGGCTGTACTCAATTGTAACCTACAGTATTTGACAGTGGCCTTTAAGAATGCAATTTTTCAAATGCATCAGATTCTTGCATAGGCCAAATAAAAGAAGCAGCAGCATTCCTCTAGTTAATCTGTCATGGTTATTGCTGTGGGTATTGTATGACAGTCCATGTTCTCTCATCATCACTCTCACTGACCTTCATGTTTCATTTGGTCAAGCTTCTTCAGGGGCGTGTAATAGTAATATATTGTTCTGCTGTTTATTTGTAAAGCGCACATAAAGCTCAAAGATTTGGACAAGATACATGGGCCAAGGTTTTATGTCTGACACTGACAATTACTGTAGGTGAGACAGATGGTGCAAAGGTTGTGCTGTAAAGGTTAGCTCAAGAAAATGTAATAATGTGACAATGTGATTTGCAGTTTTAAACAAAATTTGAATCAACAAGGTCTTAAGTTAGATCAGTGAGCAGCATATAGGTTCATGTGACAAAACATTATATATATGCCAATCAGGTTGTGAGGTTGAATCTTGAGCTAGATCAAATCATCAAGATATCATAAAGATAATGATCTCTCTGACATGTTCTCTCCAGGTTACCGTGGGTTCTCTCTGGGTACTTAGCTTCCTACCAGCATACATACAGTGTAATTGAGGGGTCTCAAACTGAATTGGACCTGGGGCCAAAATGGTCGAAGTCAGAAATGGTCAAGGGTCAGATTTAAAAATTTAGCTCTGACTATGTTATATACCATATTAAAAAAAATTTCAAATTCAATCTTCAATAGTGCTTTCTATTACTTAGGCCTCCTAAAGATGACAGAAAAAGTGAATAAAAGTGGGTAACTAGGGTCAGACTGTTCTTCCTAGAAAAATGTTGGAAGGGTTAGGGTAGGGTTAGGGTTAAATGTTGAATTTGAGGTTTTATAGACACTAGGGTTGTAACAGTAAACACAATACTAAAACACACATTTGGTTCAAATTGCTATGTGCAGTCTATTGGCGGGATACAATCAAAACTGATCAGAAATCATTCTGGGCCAAATGAAATCATCTCACAGGCCACATTTGGCCCCTGGGCCACCAGTTTGAGACTCCTGTTTTAATCTACACACATCAAATATATGCACACACTGTTTTGTTTGATTCTGTAAATAAGAGCACATGAAGTCAGCTCTTGCAACTTTCATTGTGTAGACAATAGATTTTAATTTTATAACTTCAGTTGATCACATGACTCGAGAACATTTCATCTGATTTCGACAGCAAATAATGTTGCTTGACATGTCTAAAAGCTTGCTTGTGTTCATGAAAGAAAAATACTATAGCTTATTTACAAATAAGAGAAAAGCCTTTGTGGATTTGGACAATATTTGATTGTTTTTAAATTGGTGTATTTTGCAATGAGAAGCATCAAAATAGCTAAGAATTTGCTAAAATATTACAAACACAAACAACTATAACTACTAAATTGCTGTTGTTTCATGTTGTTTGTGTATATGTGAAAGGTTTTTGTAAAGACATAATTCAAATAAGAGTTAGACTTGACTGACACATGATAAGCACAGTCTTGTAAAATCCACAAGGAAATAATATTTACTTCTCACCTTGAAAGTCAGACTCTGTTTAGCCTTGATGTGTTCAATTATGCATGGATTATATCTACAAGACTTTGATCATACTCAAACCACGATTCTGCCTTGACCTGCACCATGCGTTACCGCGTATACAAGATGAAAACTCCACAACAGCATGGGTCCAAAGAAGTGGGGCTATTTGGTTTATAGCACAGTTTGTGGAGAGATGGCCGCGGGCTGCAAAACTCTTACCTTCTTTGACGTTCTTTACACAGAAACTTGGTCCTTTTCAAGTCTACTGTAACTACTTTCAGATGTCTGCTTCCCAGTGAGCGTCTTCTTAGAGCCAGCCAAACAAGATCCCTTCTGGCTTGAGATATTTACTCTTACAGGGCCACAGGGGTTTGGGATTTGTGCTCTCTTCCATTCATTAGCGCCAAGATGAAATTTGGTGAAGGACCGTGGAGAGCTGAAATTAATTTGCGCACCTATTATCTTCAAAAATGGCTTTGGAAATATGGAGATGTGCTCTTTGCATTGAGTGTGTCTTTGGGCATGCTTTCTTGGGGACTGATTTCCCGCTGAACATTCATTCTGTTCCACTTTGTGCACTGAGGCTTCCCTGTCTTAAAAAAATAAATAAAAAAATCTCAAAGACCACTGAGAAAAGGGGCAAATGTGATTGGGAAGCCTTTTTCTTGGTTGTGGCGTGACACTTAATTTCCTCTCCCTCTCTCACTTCCAAGGCAATTAGCTTTGAAGCTTCTCCGAAAGTGTTCTTGCCGAAGTCGATAGCTAGCATGGCAAATAAGAATTTAAGCAGGTCCATTGGGCGTCAGCTGATAAATATATCAAATGAGGTTACTGTGAAAGAGAAGAACCTAAAAGAATAAAGAAAATGTAATTATGTTTGCTGGGTCTGCTGGGTGCTTTTTCTCAGGTCAGTGGATTTAAATAAAATGCCATCCAAAAAACAATATAGAAAAGTTATGGTTTCTTTTACACTTGAACCAAGAGTCTATTCTGTGCTGTTGAGATATTTCTAACCTTTCAGGAGCTTGTATTATGTGGATAGAACCTACATTTAGCTGAGAATCTTACTACTATGTTCTCTAAAAATGACCCTTACATTTACTGTTAATCATGTCAAGTTATGTATTTATTCATTTGTGGCAAAAACATTTATTTGCACAATGTTTTCTTCACTCTCAAACAATAGCACATAAGGAAATGTTCTGTTCCCGGCAAAGCATGGATCTATTGTTATATCTAGATTTACTGTAGTATTGTTAGTTTGTAGCTATTGCAAATCAGCCGCAGTTTTCACTCTTTTGCTCCAGCAACAAAAAATCTCTCCAGAGAGAGCAACACAAACGGAGACTGCTTCTATTCATTGGAAAGAGAATCTACACTTTAAAGAATTGACACAAGATCCGACCAATCTTATCTATTTTCACATCAAAAGTTGTTGTTTTTTTACGATTCAAGGGTTTTAGTTTCGCATAAAACAGTCTTTTAAGCTTTACCTTCAGCTACCGCTCACTCTACAAACTCCTGCTCTGATTGATCAAAACGGTCAGGCCCGCACTTTCGGCTTTGTTCGACTCCACTCGACTCGTTCTCGTCCTGCTTATCGCGGTGGAAACACAATTGTAAATGTCCTTTAGCCTGTAGAGCACCTAAAAAAGGCGAAATCTAAGGGCCAATATGGCAGCAAATGCTAATTAGCAAAGCCTTTTCTCCCAACCAGAATATGGTCAGTACTCTTCAGTTTTTACAAGATTCTTCAGAAGAACTAAAACACTAAAGTCAGACCTCTGAGAATATGATACATTTTGTTTCCAAACACTTTGACAAAAATGTTTTGATCATCTGTACAGGCTTTGTTAGTTAGTGTGTTTACATGATCAGCGAAATCAGACTAGACTGGAAAACCGGACTCTATTTGATTTTCCTCTTAAACCGGTCGGACTAGTCTCCGTTTACATGCAAGAGAGTAAACCGATTACCCTGGAGAGACTGGTTCTGCTGTGTCAGATTCACTACTGCATGATCTAGGCTGTATTAAAGTTGATTTACCTAAACATTGTTTACTATAAGTGTTTGTAATATTGTTTGTAAAATGACACACTGATCTTTCTGGAACAAGTGGGACTTTAAAACATTTAGAACAGTGTTAAACATGTTCTGTGTTCCATGTTGTGCATGGCACTTTTCTGTTGTAAAAATGTTAACTCTATTGTTGAGATGTGAAGTGGACAGGGGTTGTGAGCATGCTCAGTTGCATTTGTCCTGGCTGCAGACCGACTGCATTGTTTACATGAGTCTAAAATCAGACAACAATCGACCGGGACCACGTGTGCCAACTGGTTTTCCGAAAACCCGTTTACAGCTCCTCAACAGGTCTGCCTGAGTTTACATGCGCTTGGCTGGTTATAGTTTTCCTGGCCTCCATGTAAACGCCCTGAGTGTTTTGTGATGAATCAGCTGAGCACTGCTGCTCACACATGTTATTGGTTCATTGGTTCATGTGCAAGAATTAGAGAAGAGTAACTCACTTGTATGTTGAAGTCTCTTGATGTAGACTTTTCTTTTAAAGAAGTTGCATTTAGAATAAGGTTAATCAAACATTATGGTGGCAAGTCTCATCCATTGTAAACCTTTGAGTTCCCTTCAAAGCTTAAATATCTTTGAAAATTGCACAAAGGAGTCATGGGTCTCTTAGCCTTCCCTTCAGTGATGGTGCCTGCTGTGCCTTCACTGCACTTAACTCTCCGCTCCTCAGCCTGTTCACACAAAAACTTCACCTCTCACATCCACATCTCACGACCGCTTTTCTCAAAACATATTATTTTTGGCTTCTACACAAAAGCCTAAACAACAAAGAATCCCTGTTGGTAAATTTAAAAGCTGTCCTCAGATGATGGAGACCTTTTCCTTTCCATGGCGACTACCTTTCAGAGTGATGTTTTAGGCTGTTATTCCAGCATTGTGTTTGTAAACCCGAGTGACCCCAAAGTGACGACTTGTCTGATTGTATTAAGTGCATGATGTGGTGCTGATGGTGCAGTGACAGATGCTGAAATCAAACTGCAGTGGTCTGAAACGACAGACGAATTAGTTAAGTTCACAGATACATTTATAGACTAACTTTTAAGATGATAAAGCCATGCCATTGCCATCGGTTACATTTTTTATTGAAAGGTAACAGCAAACAGAAGGATTTAGTTCGAGCTCTTAACCAAGTGTCATCTTTGTTGCTTCCTAGTTAAGCAACAAGCTTGTTTCCTTTACCCTTTTTGTGAGGTTGTCTTCTCTGCCCTTCTCCGAGTCCCACAAACACACTTAGTTACTGCGACCGTAAAAAATAATCATATCTGAGTATTGATACAGTTGGCAACAAGTCATATTTGAGGAAGTGGCCTACGGATGGAGAAAGTCTTGACCGGAAATTCTATGTTAAGACATGGAAAACTAAACTTTTCTGGTGAATTAAGTGTAGTTTTATCACATTTAATTCAATTCAAGTCACACCCAGGTTTATTTGACGGTTGTTGGAGGATGTTATATCAGAAAAGTTAAAGAAATATGCTAAAACACGTCAAGCGGCTCTAGCATCACGTTAGCATTTAGCTTGTCGCTCCCGTTAGCATTGTTAAATATGTTTACATATTTGGACCGTTGGATCACTTTATTCCTCTCCATGCATTCGTATCTATATTTGACACAATATATTTCCTTAAGTCCACATTTGCTGTTGTAGTTGTTTAACAGTGAGTGACAAAGCTGTTGCCCTGCTTCACTCTCAATACTAAGTTTCCCCACGAAGGTCAATGGCTTGACTCTGATGCCGACTGTATCTGTGTCCAATGTCAAACTACATTTTGTACAACTGTGTGAGTATATAAACACTGTTTTTGATTTTCACTAAATGCAGATCAGATAGTTACTCAAAAAATAACTCAATAGAAGAACCATCTTAAAGAATCAGTTGGCCCTGAAGCTGAGAGAACCTGGAGGCATCTATGACATGTGTTAAATAAAGAAAACTGAGACATCTTATCCTTTAATATAACAAGTATTTTAAAGAAGAAAACAATTTAGAACTGCAGGATTCGCACAATTTTGAAACCAACATTTGGAAACCAATCACGATTTTCTTCTGGTCCTTGAAAAAGCTACTAAATTAAACATACATTTTCAGTAAAATTCTACACGTCTCAAAAATCTTTATTATTTATTTGGTGTTGCACTTTTGCAGTTGAATTCAAGTTCTTTCATTTCAGCTGATCTCTCACTCTGTAGACCTCATGGCTGCGACCCTGGTAGCCTTGAGCTACAGTAAGACAGCCCTCTTCACAAGCAAGTTTAGAGCCCACAACCCTTACAAAAAAGCATGTGCATTGGATTTGAATTGCTTACATTTTGCATCTTCATTCACACACCAGCTTACAGGAACGGTGTTTTGTATTTAGACACCTTTTTCAATTCACTGTTACTGCTTTGTCTCGAACGTTCCAGTGGAATACAAAGTCTACCTTTAAGATTTGTCACACAATGGGGAAATTCCAGTTTCTAATTAAGTTAATAAGTGTTCTCACATCTTGAATAAAGTAAGAAATTGGCAAATTAGCAATCAAAATGACTTTGGGAGAGACTTGAGAGTGAAAATGCAATGATCAGATGGTTTGACATATTTGATACTTAATGATCTGCTGTGATGTGTGTTAAAATAATTAACATTTCTAAGCTATTTTATGACAAATGTAAAAAGGACAGCATATCAATAAGTGCAATAAGACACATAAGGCATACACATAATTAAAACATTTATTGCAGTAGCTGTATACCTGTAGTAGTAACAAGGAGTAACTGTTTCAGTATCAGTGAAGTCGAACACCCCCACAAACTGACAAACGTACTGCGAGAAGCAAACCACTCCATCCCACGGAAACTCGTCTAATCATGACAGAAACATGAAAGTGCTTTACAAACCCAAAATGCACAAATCAAACTTCCATCGCAAAATAAAATGACACAAAAATGACCAAGTTCATTAAAAAAGCTATATCTTTTTAGCATGCTGTTTCCATTGTGTAGTTAGCCTTCCATGCTGTGGAGTTAAACAAAAGCTATTCAGACAGTGACGACAGATGATGCATGTTTGACCCATTACATGCCACTGTGGATGTACCAAGAACTTCATTTTTCAATTTGGCAAACATTCAATGCGTAAGGCTTTTGATCTTTTAATTTGATATTTTCTATAGTCGCCAGCGTGTTGTCATCGTTAAAATAATATGAATTTATAGATTGCAGAAGCATAATGAAGGCACAGTGATTGAATGTTACTTAACCAGTGTTTCTTAATGTAAAGAATGTGAAAAGAATATATATACATACAGCAGGTCAAGAAATTGCAGTAGGTTGCACTGAGGGGCGGCTCAGTCCACACAACTTCAATAAAATCTATACATCAATAAGTCTGTTAGATAAAACATTTAGCCATTTACAAATATATTGCTATTTAATTGTACTTCCAAAATTTGTTTATAGGTGAGCTGTGTTTTATAATGCAAGTTTTCTGCAATGACATCCTGGATAAAAAAGTCCTGTTTAAAAAGATTTGACAGTGATGTTGAAGAAAATTCTCTTTATGAATTATGTTTGTCACGCTAAATATATCTTTCCAGGGTGACCATATTCCCTAATACAAAAAATCAAACCCAACCTTGCATAAAAAAAAAAAAAAAAAAAAAAAAAGAATCAATTTTAAAGACATAATGACAATAGCATAGGTCCAATCAGGACATATGATCTCTACAAATTGGAAACATGTTAAAGTTGGGTTCTCTCCCACTCTGTTACTATCTGCACATGGATACACATTTTAGAAAGTCCAAATCAAGCATTGGCTACAATTAGAGAGGTTTTGCTGTTTTTCTCATCATTCCAGTTTAGCGTGTCCATTTGTGAGCACAGACAATAGCTGAAGGTCTCAAGAGGAGTTTGGATTTGCAGAAAAGACAAAAAGCTTTAGAAGACTCAGACCAGTGACCAGATTTAAAACAAAACTAAGCAATTTCAGCGGTACAGCTCCCCCTACAGCTCTCTGGGGTAAATACACTTGCCTTTCAAAGAAACTAAACATGTTTTAAATGTAATACACATACTGAAAAAAAGGCAGCACAAACCATCTAAACATATTTTGCAAGGCAAAAAAATAAAATTAAATAAAACACCTTACACCAGGAGGCAGCTGAGAACACTCAGAAATACAGATGTAACCATCACAGAGAATTAGACATTTAACAAGACCAATATTACTTAATTTTGCTTTTTAATAATAATAATAATAATAATAATAATAATAATAATAATAATAATAATAATAATAATAATAATTTTAAAAAAGCTTTGAATCTTGCAGATATAATGCAATTTAGGAACAACGCAATTAGTTAATTTTTTTGTTAGAAATTTTTGAAGACTTTATAATCTTTTTTATCAAAAAGAAGCAATAATCTTCCCCTCTGGAGAGTGTCAACGAGAACATGTCTTGCATAAAACAGGGATTAATCAATAGATTCGGACAAGCTTCCTGGGACATGGGACAAAAGACTCAAAATATGGACTGTCCCAGATGAATACAAATGTTTGGTCACTTTATCGATGTGGAGGAGAAAAACAGCGCATACCCACTGAACCAAAAGTGACATTCCTTTTCAAAATCATGCTGAAATTGTCAAACTTGGTTTCATACAAACTGCATTACACAAAACTGCGAGGCGTAACAGTGGTGTGAGGATTGGAATTGTGCATATTTTGCGTTGAGAGAACAAAGAAACAAACCTATATGGTCACCCTAAGTTGATATGAAAACCCATATTAAAAATAATCCTATTTTAAAGGTAATCTTTTTTTTGTTCATCATATAATATGCCACATTTAACATTGTTGCAAGGTGAAGTTCCACACAAGCCTTTAAGATACCACTTGCCTATGCACGTGGGAATAACAGGTACATGGTAGTGGTTATAGTCCTATTTACAAACACAGACAATGAATAAACAGTGTCCACTAACAAGAGTGTTATTACCATAGAACAACACTTGTACGTCCATTTTATTTGATTGTGTCGATTAATATAGTCCTGGAATACTCAAGTACAACCACACCACAAATACTTGTAAATATTGGTCAGCCATGGGAGATTTTTTTTTTCCTTTCTTTTTTCTTCTTGTAATAAGTCTCTGTTTTAAAAGACAGTGAACATTTGCCCACATTTTAGCGAGCAGCAAATGTCTTACTTAAGAAGTCCATTTGGGTTTTGGTAAAAAGAGGTTCCTATCAGGGCCATAGTAAAATCCAACTGTAGCAAACACCGCATAAGCACTAGAGTCAGGAGGCCTACAGAGTCTGTGTAGCTAAGACATGGCAGAAGCGTCAACGCAAAAGGAAAAAAAAGATGAGAAAAATAGGTGAAGGACTTGGCGTCGCTTTAGTCCATATGTTGTCCCGGTTGGCCTTATAGCTGCTGGTCTTTGGGGCTGTCGGGGCAGGACGCTGGCTGGCACGACTTCAGACTCACCAAAGGGATATCCGACATGCCACTGTTAGTAAAGTGTCCCTCTCCGCTCCCAAACTGCTTCCTGTCTCCAAAATGCTCCGTCCGATTCTCGTTTTTCCATCCTCGCGTGAGAGTGTGCCCATTGATGAGTTTGTCTTTGGGACCCCATTCCCGCTGAGATCCGAAGCTGGACACAGGAGACTTGGGTTGTGAGTACGATCCCATGGTGGGGGGCATCCAGCAGTTGTCGGAGTGTCCCAGAACAAGGCACTCTTGCGTGCACATCTCGGACGCCTCCACTAGGCCTCGAGGTCCCAGAGGTCCGTCTGCAAAACAACACAAAGGTCAAGGCATTAGTCACTAAAGAAAGCCGCTCATTTGACAATCAAGACCTGGGTTCACTTTTAATAGCTTCATTATTTTTTGCTCGTTAAAGTGAACAGTACTGGGTGCCTGCTCGTGCATATAATTTGATTTCGCTTTACAAAATAAATGTTTTATGCAAGAATGTATTTATATATTTTACAGTATTTTGTGCACATTTAAGTTATCATTGCTAAGATTTACATTTCAGGCAGTTTTTGTATGCTACGTTTTTGTTTGTTTTTTAGATTACTCCCAAATAATGACTTTTACCTTGAGAAAACCTAAACAAATAGTCCACCTGCTAGACAAATACTGTACATTTAGTGCTATCATCTGAAGCATCAATCAAGCATATCTTCATTAAGAGTGCGGCAGATGTGTGGAGACTCCTCATGAGAATAATAATCTAAAAGCCTGGAGTTTCCACAGAGGAACACAGGTCCATAATAATGTGTAAAGAGGGAGACACAAACTAGACACTAATAAGACAGAGACTTCACTGCACTGGCACCGGCTAATGCCCCACACAGTAATTAGCCCAAGAGCCGCTGTTTTTGCATTTATTGAATTTTCAGCAACTTCAGACTGTCGGACGTCTACTTTTTGTACAACTGCCCAAACAATGCAGTTTTGCTTTGTAATTATGGATCAACTTAATTGGTTAAAAATGATAGTTGTCTGCAAAAACAATGGGCTGAGTAAAAAGATACATAATATTTGTTTTTGCACATCTTGTTTTAACATTGACAGTGGTTTTCTTTTAATTTCCACCTGTCACAGTCTAATGTGACTTTTCTCTAGGTAATAATAAAACTTCCCAGATTTTAATTTAGAACATTTACACAACCCAGCTGCCAGACCTCCTGAAATCTATCACAGTCAATGTTTGATTAAATAGAGAAATATATTGGCTAAATGCACAATAGGGCAAAGAATGCACAATCGTCCTGACCAAGCACGAAAAAGCTAGGTGGATTTCTTCTTCTTTGTTTTTTGTTTTTTCAGCATGTGGTGAAGTGAAGAGTGATGATTCTGCAGCAGACATCATACTTGTGTGATGTTAGTCATGCCTTTGATGATTTGCTTTGCATCTAATCTATGACATTATGTAAAGTAGATGCAATACTGAGGATATGATGTCATCATTAAAAGAAATGCGATGCGTCGTAGCTGTGGAGACGCCAAGCCAGAGTTTTGAGATCTGGCATTTTCACACTCCAGAAACCACTGCTTCATAGACAGCGTCTAATGAATGCTTTGTACTTCATTGTTTAGCTCTGTTAACTAACATATTAACTGGTGTGTCTTGTTTGGTGATCTCAAATAGATATAATTACAAAATAAAAAGTTAGACTAAGCGCATTTAGACCAGTCTGCTGCAAAGAAAAGTGGGCAGGCCAGAATAAGGTGAATACTGAACTGCAAGCCATCTATAACTTTTTAAAATGACTTTTGCACATGCATTTATACAATTGGTAAAAATAAATACTGCAGTACTAAGTCTTATCACTCCAGCCTAAACACAATTGCATGCTTGAATCCCGCGGATGTCATGTTTATGAAGTTACTTGACCTGCTGACAAAGTTAGTTTTCTTCTCCATTCATTCACACACAGCTTGCTTGTATGTATGTTTGAGTAATTTCATTCCGCACAGTTAAAGGCTGCACTCCGATGCACCAGGTCTGACCTCTGTATCAATGCAAACAACACATGAAAACTAATTGGTTCAGTCTGCATAACAACGCTGCATCTGTAGCGCCGCGTTCTTCTGTACAGTAATCAGAACATTTCTCCCTCACGACTACAGACCGACTTTGCTCTGATGAGAAGAAAAGCCCACGGAAAAAAGCCTGCATTATGGCCAGCCTTGTGTGCCAGTCCATCAGAATAACAGGCTGAGCATAATTGGCGTGTGAGGAGTCGGACCAAGACACACATTATCATAGTTGCATAGAGAGAGCAATAATAGTGGAGCCCTGGAGACGCGCAGATGAATTTCTCAAATGAGATATAGTGACATCTGGGGAGCTGTTAGAGCAAAAGATGTGAGGAGGGCACAGGAGCGAAGAGGAGAACAGGACAGCGGAGGAGCATTAAAGACCATAGACGGACTTTTTAGGATTCTCTCTGCTCAATTTGTCAGCTCAGAAGATGTCAATGGTGCTAATATTGTGTGTATTGCAAAAATATAAACCGAATAAACAAAACTTCACTCATAGGCTGGGGCAATAACGCTCAGTATTAGTTAGCGGTTAATAAAAAAATGACCATATTGTATTTATTTATACATTTATTTTAAATTAGCGATTTTTGGTGAGCTAAATAGTGCATTAGCATGGATAAACCTAGCACAATTGGGTTTGTTATACCATTTAACTAAATTATTTAGCTCATCTAGCTTCTCAGTAACTGCATGTTTTGCTTGTACATAATTATGTTTCTTTATTTATTATATCCTTATAATAACCTTATGCATATTTTCAAACATGAATTATGATCCAAATGGGCCTCAGATAAAAGCTATTTCAGTATACGCATATCAAGGGCATACTTAGTTTGATATGATTACATTTACATTTAGTTTGTAGTATTTTATGTTTTGTTTTTTTGTTTTTTTTTTTGTTTTTTTTTTACTTTATTTACCAGGAAGTCTTATTGAGATTAAAATCTCTTTTTCATGAGCGCCCTGGCCAAGAGGCCACAATACAAGTTACAGTTTATCACAGTCAGTTTTGTTTTGCAGTTTAGTTAGAAATACAAGCCCCGCTCTTTATTATTTCCTCCAGGAGTCTTATTTTCTAAGTACATGGATGTGGACGGGATAGGTGGTAGTCCAAAACAGGAATTTCCAGAACATGTGAATCACATTTGCAAGACAATACAGGATACCTCAAACAAGCATGAATCACTCAAAATGTCAGCTTGAGTAAACTATTGATGAGTGAACACTGCTGCAGCAAAAAAATAATAATACAAATCTAAAAAACATCAAAGCATCATACCAATCATCAGTAATGAGCAAAACAAGGATATGCAGAGTATAAATATGGACAGTCTTAGTGAGATGTCAATAAGCACACTATAAAACAAAGTGTCTTGCAAAAAAAGATAATGTAGAGAAACATTTTTGTCCTGACTGCTGTTACTCTCCTCACCTGAACCATCTAACATTGACTATTTTTATTTATGACATAGTATTATTTCAATAAAACGGCTTTTCCTGGTGATTTTCTATTGACTGATGTCCACAATAGAGATGTCAGATTTGTAATTACGCTTTGTGTGAAAATATACATGACAAACAATGTATCACTTGAACAGGGCATTATGGTCTGCACTGATTACGAATGGATTAGGAAAGCCTGCATGTGTTTTTTTCAGCATAAAAAGCTAATCTAGTCATTAATTTGTTAATCAGGTGCATTTTGTGCTGTGCTATTCCCCCAGTGTAATAAACATGACCATTTGCATGTAGATTGGTGCAATCAGTGGTCTCGGTGGGCAGCACAGGATCATTTGAATCAGCCATTTTGTTGCTAATCTGCACATACCTGCTGCTGCGGACAAAGCCTGATTCAAAGACCACTCGAGCTATAGCGATTTGAGCTGGAAAATGCCCCTGTATGCGGCTTTATTATGCATCACATGGGACGCTGATTACCAACACAGGAGAGTATGGTCTAAGAGTGAAAATGAAGCTTGGATGGCTGCAGTTATAAGAAGTATATATTACTCTATATACAATACAAAACATATGGAATTGCCTGATGACTGATGCTTTAAGAAGTATTACAATTCAAGCATTTGGTTAGAAAATGCCTAAAATGTCAGTTGCCATAATGAGATGTGCAAACTAGACAATTGCCTGGAGCCTAAAGCTGAAGAGGGCCCATAAGACATGATAAATTACCACCACTGAAAATACAACAGCTGTTACACTAAGTTATGTATTACCTCCAAAATGTAAATAGTCAGAGCTCAATTTACCTGAATATTAATATTGTTATTAAAACATCTGGTACTGGAAAGGCCCCCACACCTACTCGTGCTATTGGGCTTCCTTGGGGCCAGATGGCTCTAAAAATGCTTCATTATGAAGTCTGCAGTCTTGTTCATTCGCACAGCAAGAGTATGAGTATATCATTGTGCCCTGTTAGGACTAGGCTCTTTAAATATGATGTCCTGTAATACTGCGGTCCATTTATGTATAATCTCTTATATCTTGTTTTATACAAGGCCTAACGTCTAACTTGATTATTAAGCAAATAAATGCTAGTTGTTACTATTGTCTTGTTTTGTTTTAAAAACTAATGTCCACAATCTCCCAAAAAATCATAAAAAGGACACAAAAGATTACACAAATCACACATTAAAACATAAGACAAAACTGTTATTGATCTTTATAGATAGAGAATTTAACTGCATGCAAGTATTGTGAATAATGTATATAAATGCTCTTTTTTTGCCTGTTTTAAAAAACACATTCTCTTAATGAGTTGTTTTTTGTTTTGTTTTTTTTTACATTTTTGTTGTTTGTGCCTGACGTGTCCTATTGCCACTATACTATTCTACTATTTGGTATGTGGTTGTTTTGTTTGTTTGTTTATAATTTATGTATATGAATATTGGTTCTCTGTAAAGTTTAAATGTGGTTTATATATAATGTCGGTTTGGTAAAATGGTTTTACTTTCATTTAATTGTAAATTATCTGTGTTATATTGATAAAAAGGGCAAAATGTGCAAATTTGACTTGTTTGTGTTTTTTTTTCCTCATGGTTCTTATTTTTTTTAATTTCTTAATCACCCGATTTCACATGGTCTGCATAAATATTTGACCATGTCTGGTATTTTTCTATTTTTTTGGGACCTTTATTTATTTTTGGTGTAAGCACACACAGATTCCCAGAGGTCCCGGTCTCTCTGGTTGAGAAACACTGTTTTAAACCTCCTTCTTCAGCAGACGCCACTCTCTGAATATACTCGAACACCGTATTTTCCTGCTGGTTTCAGATTCCCTCACACCTCATCCCTAATACTGCCTGTCTAGTGAAGAAGCGGCTCCAAATCAGAGAAAATTGGGCATATTTCAAAACACACACATTCAGTCCTGCCAGAAACATAATTGCTTAATTGCGTGAAACGACTATATTTACAGTTGAAGAATGTGTCCCTGGAAGACAGTTTTTTTGCCCACCAATAAAAAAAGTCTTTCTCTTCCATTACCAGCTTCAGTGGGAGTCCGTTCTCCAGGAGACAAAAACATAAAAAGCCAATTTCACAAGTCAAATTCGGTGCATTAAACATTTCAAAAAGGCCTTTGTTTGCGGCTCCCTGTTGAGGCGGAGGCTCAGAAATATGCTGATATATTTAATTGAAAGGACAGTCTGAGCACTACATCAGATGCCCTCCCGCTGACTGGCTGACACTTCTCACAGGCACTGCCCAGTTATTATGCGCCATCTTTCTCCCCCATAAAGTCACATCCTATTAGCTGTATAGTTTCCACTTGTTTACGCTATTTTGCAGTTTTACCATTGACCCGTTTCTCCAGTGGCTTTGTCCAGTGTATAATAAACACATTTGCAGTCTCAGGCGTTTTAAAATAAAGCTGCTTCATAGCCATTATGTGGACTGCTAATAGGGTACTCTTACAGAATGGTATTTGACGTGTACAGTTGTTATACTGCTCTGAGTTTCTGCAAGCTGACTGACGCCTTGCATCACACGTCTGGATTGTGATTGCATCTACAGTAAGTGATGTACAAATGTTGATTTCTATGGCTATGAAATGGAATATTGAAGGCATTGTCAACAAGCTCAACCTAGCAAATCTCTGTGTATTGGTAAGTTTGATTTTAGTACTAAAAAAGATACAGTATAAATGACTCTGTGCACAGAACTTTAGCATGCTTGTTTTTGTTCAGAATAGCTAACTTCTGTACCCACAAGTATTTCCTGTACAATTCATTTCTATGAGGTTTTCACTACACCAGCTTAAAATGATACATACTCAGACGATCAGACAGTGACAGTGAGTTGTGGTGAATGTTACAGAAAACACGTGAAAGACTTCACAAATAAAAAGAATAATACACCATATAGGACACTATATAGAGACGTGTTTCTATGTAAATGCTAATGCTAACAGGATATGCATTTATGTACAGAAGTTAGCTATTTTGAACATAAACAAGCCAACAGAAGTTTTGTGCACAGAACCAATTGCATTAAAACCATGGACATTAAGAATTACAATGTTAACCTGCGTGCACTATTTTTGTTTATTTATGTATTGGATATTTTAAACATGAGTGGACAGACAATGCATTTTGTGAACGTGATTAATGATTTTAGCGCAGAGACAATGGTTGCCATTTTCAAATGACTTTCGAATGAGAGTCGAAATGTCTTGATTATTGAAAATGCAGTCCAGATGACAACTTTGAAGTCTTTCGACTATGGATGACTTCTGGACGAATAAGGGTCTTTTTGCTTGTAGTTTTTTTTTTTTTGTTGTCGTTGTTGTTTGTTTTGTTTTTAAATAAAGGGTAATGAAGCAGTTCTTCTGCAAGTATCGACTAGTTGTTCCAAAGAATCTAGTTATGTACAGCAAGTGTTACCTTTCACTCTTGCCTCTATATCTGTGATTTGTACTGAAGTACATGTGACGCTGAGCCGGTCTATAGGCTGTATGTGTGACATGATGCAGTCCTGCTGGAGCCTGAGGAGCTGCAGTGTGATAAGAAGCAGTGCACCACAGCTCCAGCAGTGATAAGAGGCTGTCGGGCATGTCCACATGATTGTGCTGCTGCGGCCAACACAAAAACACACAAGATCCTGATGGAATTGATCTGATGTGTACTGCTGCTATGACTAATATAAACACAAGACACAATCTACTAATAGATACAGTTTAAGTTTCTATTTAGCACAAATCAAACTAAACACAAACATTCTTACACTCTGTACTGTACTCAGAGCTATAGAGTGTAATGTAAAAAAATAATATAGAGTAAGTGTGGACTATATTGACAATATTTCAACAGCTGTAGCGTCAAGCAGAAAGTGAATCCCTTGAGGTTTCTTCAAAGGAATCAAACAATGGTGGAAGAAAACAGCAATTTAAGCTCACAGAACTCTCTGCTTTTGCCAGTTCTGTTCTTTGTGGCATTGTGTGACTTGTGTTTTCACGCCTTATTTCAGATCACAACTAACAAGCTGAGCAACATTATGTGACAATGTGCAGCACACAACAAACTCCAATGTTCCCTCTGCTCAAAGACCATTATTTGTACAGCTCTTTGCACAGCGTAATGCAAAACTTCACTTCAGGCTTCAAAATGGCTTGGCCATTACTGCAGTTGTTGACAAAAACAAATGTGAATATTCATGTCGACTAACTTAGTTTGTCTCTGTTTTGCAGTGCCATCACTTCAACAGACTGAAGAAGAAAATACACCATCACATTTGTGGAACAAATAAGTCAGCTCTGGTTCCCCTTTGGCATGTGTTAAAAGCATGACCAAAACAACACAATTTGTGAAGTATTCTGCAACAAGTAGATGAGCTCTTTTGTTCTGTAATTACTGACTCAAACAAATCACTGCTCTCTCACACAGCCTGTGACAGAGTTTAATCACATAGTACAAACATTAGCCTATCCATTTATAAGAAAGGCCCATTCTTTAATTTAGACTGTAGGCTTCATGGATCATCTCATTTTCGAGGAGTTCCTGGGCATTTAGTATTTTTTTGAATATGAATTCCATGTACTGGTATTCAGTTTCTTCTTCACATTACATACTAATTTTAAATATTGTATTGTTTGTCTACTTGGTAGGAAAATAAGCACTTTTATGGTCTACAAAGTTGTTAAATTATGTGTTAATTATTAGATAAACAGCAGAAAAAAAATGTTTTTGAACCCCTCCTTGTGCATTGAGGTTTTCGAAAATAAATGTCTTTATCCCATGCAAACCAGGCCTCATCCTTTGTCACATGTACATGCTTTTGGGAGTCACAGTTATGTTACAAACAGTTTTCCAACATGGTGGTTTTAAGCATGTTGCTCATGGTAACTAGTGAAGCCAAGTTCTCTTTACACACCTACTACACTACATTACACTTGCACTGTCACATGCTCGCTCTTCCACGCACAGAGGCAAATAGCCGGTGGCGGGTGCTTTGTGCCGAGCCCCTGAGTGCTTTAAATAACACTGAGGCAGGTGTTGAGGAATGCAGGGGATTCAGATGCGTGTCAGATGGAGCTGACTTTTGCTTACAGCCCTGTGCAAATGCTGCAGATGTCCACCAAGACAGATCACTTTACGACAAAGAAACCATCTGATTGCTTTCTTGATGTGGCCATTAGGATGTGCTCACGGCTGCCTGCTTAATTCCACAGAAGCCGGTGAGCAGATACAACAAGCCATGAGCGATCCTTGTTTAACAAAGGACACTTTGACCAAATGGCACTGTTGATCTTTGGTTTTGTACTCTGCTAAACAATATTCTGTATTAATCACTGTTTGTAAGCATTAAAACTAGGTCAGTAAACAAGCACAGTTCATGTGTACATTTGTTAAGATATGACACAATATGCTATCTGTATGACCAAGATGATCTCACTGAAATGTGTGGGTATCTAAAGCAAATTTAAATGTGTATGTTTACCACGAGCACATATTTATTTATTTATTTGGCATATCTTTGATTTCTATGGTGAATGTCAAAAGTATTCATGAAAATTTACAAAATTTGATTCTTGACCAACTTTGAGCCCCAGACCAAACCTTGCCCATTTTTGTTGTTCTGCTACATACAGTTTCTGCATTCTTAAACAAAAAAAAACTAAACTTAGCCTCTAAACCCCCCAAAAATGTACGTGTGTGTATTCAACCAAAACACACATCTATGAGCTTTAGGAAAAGCGCGCCTCTATCTGATGCTTTTCACATTGCAAGAGAAAGCGTATAATAGATGCAAAATGCAAAAAAAACGTGATCATGATAAGCTATTATTACCATAGATATGCACTTCAATGAGACAGTGACACATACAACTTTGAACAGACATACAATTAGATTGGAATGCATGTTGTTCTTGAAGCTCTGGCAATTTGGGCACCAAGAAACAAGATGCTCAGCTTCTCCTGGTCGTCAGTCAAAAATGTTTAAAGTGCGTATGACATTGTGAACAGAATTATGTTTAGGATTTCACTAAACATGTTGCTTATTTTAACACTGTTTGGCTACTATGATGAGGTTATACCGGCAATCGTCTTTTGTCCAGCAAATGTGAGATATTGGCAGAGCTAGTTTGACAACAACCACATTAGATATATCTGCAAAAAGGCACTGAAATTACTCAGGCGTCATGATTTGACAAAAAATAATACCTTATAACAGTGTTTCCCAACCAGAGGTGCGTGGACCCAGGGGGTACTTGGGATGATTACAGAATAAAAGAAAGGAAGGATTGCAAGTATTGTAATGCAAACAATGAACTGTAATGCAAAAAAGAGTGAATTTTTGACATGGAGCACATTAAAACAATAAAATGCAAAGGATATAAATGAAATAAATGAGTACATTTCTATTAAACTCAAATTACTTCCATAATTTTCAACTTTTTGTTGATTTCCTCATACGTTTTAACTGCTGTAAACAATATGACAATACTTGAAATATGAAACACTTTTGTACTTTTTTTCTTTTTACACCTACAAGTAAACAGATTCTGGTATACACAAACTTTTTCTTTACTCCTCCCACACAGCATCATAACATCACAAAGGTTACAATAGAAGAGAAATCCATATTCTGTTCATTTTTGTCCAGAGGTTGTTTTTAATTATAAGGGAGTGTTCTTGTTTTACTCTGATGGCTATTCCTAATGAGATAACATTGAGCTAATTAATTGGATGCACACTACGAGAGCTGACGTGTAATAGCAGCCGTCAGAAGAGCACAGGGGAGTGAGAGGAGTGATTGAGAGGAGAGGGTGGCATGTCCATAGGGCCTGTTTATTTATCCACATTGTTAGCTCATCCAGATGTTTTTGGAGAAGAATCAGCTTTGTTTGGTTTGGCGAAGAGTGAGAAAGTGCTGTAGTCATATCTCCAACGAAAAGCCAAATACACATACTAAATCCTGAGTGGATGCTTGAGATGCAGTATGACATTTGGACATTATTTGGAGTGGGGGATTTAATTTCAGAACTATATATTTTTCTTTTTGTACATCAGGCTGTGATCAAAGCCATCTGCTTAATCTGCAAGCTTCACTGCAGTTGGCTGAATAAACTTGTCACGTACCAGACTATGAATGAAATCAGAAATCTTTTATTCAAGTAGGTAAAGTGTTTAGCCCATGGACACAACAAAACATTCACTGGTTGTAGCTGTGATTAAATAACTGGATGTCTACCACCTGTTTGTTTCAAAGATGTTAATGCTTTACCAAAAGAAGGTCCACTGTGTTGGGCATTAAAATATCTTTTTTTTTTTTTTTTATCTTGCCCTGTAATGTTCATTTTTAATCAAATGTACACTATATCTAATAACTTAGTGTGGTTTTAGATGATCAAATGAATGATGTAAAGATAATTTCAAACACAATTTTCTTTTGTGTATGTTGTATAAAAACATTTGAGGACCCCCAGCAGAGCCTTTGGAGGTCCTCTAGAACAGTCTAAAACAGAAGTGGGTCCAATTGGGCCACCTTGTTTAATTATCATGATATAGAATTTGGGATATTTTCCAATGATATCACCCCACTTGCAAGAAATCTTGGTATTCTTTCTGATTGTAATTTGAATTTCATTATGTTATGCAGTCCTGTTTTTATCATCCCAAACTAATTTATAAACTACGTAAGTAGTTTTTAGCTCATGCCAGTTCTGTATCCGTTCATCTATCCACGTTAGACTACTGTAATGCTCTGTACACTGTCAAATATTACTATAAATACTTAAATTAGTCCAAAATACTGTTGCAAGACTTCTGAGTGGTACAAAAAAGCACGAGCATATTAATCATATAAAGTTTCACATTGATTTTTTTTTTTTTTTTTTTTTGACTATTAAATGTTTACATGGACTGGCACCAAGCTATTTGAATAACTTCCCAACTCGAGCGCCGAGGTCCAGTGAAGTAGCTCTGTTAGGCCACAAGAGGAAATGGAGCCTTTTCTGTTTGAGCATCAGTCAAAATACATCAAAACTCGACATATACACAATTCTATACACAGAGAATGTAAATAAACGTCCCTTGCTTATCCAATGTACGGCAGAAAATGAACTGACATGAAATCAGGCCAAAATATTTGGGCTGGGGTTAAGCTTTTGGGTGATTTTGTTGTGCTCTTTATTATGCATAATTGTGGTTTTATTTATATGGTTGTGAAGCACTTTGTAATTGTTTGGAAAATGCTATATAAATCAAGTGTATTATTTTTAATTACATGCAAAACAGTACCATCTTAATGGAGACCAAAAATTTTACACCATATACCAATTGCAGCCAAAACAAATGGAGCCAGTTGATCAAATGTAATTGGTTATCTCAGGTTTTAAATATTAGGCTTGCTTCGCCCATTTTCTAATTACGGTATTTTTAGACAATGGTAGCTTTGAGCACACCATAATATTGTTATCTTTATAGACTTGTTGTCTACAGTGTCAGTGAGTATTTTATTTGTGGCACATTTGACAAGCCAACACTAATAGTTTGAGGAGTGGACTGTGTGGCGGTGGTCAGAATCCAGTGAAACATGGAGTTTTAGCAGCGTGGTGCTCAGTGGCATATTAAAACCTACTGTGTGATCAGCAGTCAGGCTATCTGGGGTTGTGGAGATATGATGTGAACAAAGCTGAACAGGGCCTATCGTCAGGAGAGCAGCAGTCTGCCTGTCAGATTCTTTTCAGTGTCTCCCCAGAGGCCCGCTGTACACAACTGCTCATGAGGAGAGATGAAGGGCACAGGGAGGGAGATCGAAAAGGACCACGCTCCCAAAAGGAAATCTGGGGTGGTCTAAGAGTTTGTGCAGACAAGTACCTTTAAAGACGAGACTAAAGTGAAACCTGTCAAAGCTAACATTTACATATCTGTGGACAAATAGGATTAAATTAGAGGTATTTTCAGACCTATTTGTAATTCAAATGTGAGACTGAGGCCCTGTTTATCTGACTCCAAAATAATATGATGAATTCGCTGACTTCAGAGTGATTTGTGAGCTGCTGTGGAGATGTTTTCACTCTTCTCAGGTCAACAAACAACCTGTGTCAGTAGGCAGACGTGAAAAGTTGTAAAACAAAATCGGTGAAATACATTTTTTATCCAGCAACTGTCTTGCTCTTTCTTTCTATAGTTTATGTCATGAACATCCTTAAAACAGAAAGATCTGATTTTACAATGACCAGTGAACAGTATGAGTTTTCGGTAACGTTTTATAATAAGGGTACATTAATTCATTGATTATCATCATGAATTCATGA
Organism: Mugilogobius chulae; assembly: GCA_038363315.1. Lineage (NCBI taxonomy): Eukaryota > Metazoa > Chordata > Actinopteri > Gobiiformes > Gobiidae > Mugilogobius > Mugilogobius chulae. The sequence continues at coordinate 26,373,418 of CM076403.1, forward strand.
GGAATTAATGCATGAATTAATGAGGAATTCATGATGTATTCATGCATTAGTTCACCATGACTCATCAAGAACTTTCATGAATTCACCATGAATTATCATGAATTCCAGTGGTTTCATCAATGAATTCATTCATGAATTCCACCATGAATTCATCTAATGAACTAACATGGAAATCATGTTAGTTAACCATGACTTTTAAACCTACTATGAATACAAGGAATTCACATGAACAAGAGATATTTAAACCAAAAACAGGAATTCATCATGACTTTTGAAAGTCATGCATGATCATCATGAGTCATCATGAGTCATCATGAATTTCTTTCACCAAAAATGTAAAAAAAAAAAAAAAAAAAAAAAAAGGGAATCTAGCTTTATAGTAAAACTTAGTTGTCAAGAACTTTTGTGAACTCATGATGAACTCATAATGAATTCACCATTATTTAGTACTTTGTGCTGCATTTGAGCTTGTTTTTGTTTTTTAAATAAAAATTCAAGGCTACCTTTATAGCACCACTATTTAGGATTAGAAACAGCACAATTATAACCACAATGGGTAGGTACACCAATTCTGTGACATTAGCACTAAAAATGTTTTCAGTGACAGAAAGTAATTCAACAGTGGCACAATTTATGAGTCAACCTGTGGTCCATTGAAATGGTCTGCACCGTCACATCTACAGCCTGTCTGTCCGTCCACGGGAGTGGATCTTTGCTTCACTGTGGTTCTCCTCGAGATCTCTTCTTCTCCTATCAGGTTTTGAGATATTTCTTGCTGAGAAGGAGGGGATGCCCTGGAACATTTATCCATCTGCGTGTTCGTTGTTGGGCATTCCAGCTCTGTATTTCTAAATGACTATTTCTGGTGTTCTAATGCATCTGTTGGTATTGACCAAATGTTTCTGACAATTGTGTTTGCTAAATCAACAATCATGTGAAGTCTTTTGAAATAACTGTTGTTGTGATCTTTGGCTATAAAGTTAAATTAAATTGCTATGGAAACTAACAGACTGTTACAGAGGAAGTTACTTGGAAATCAGATCTGTGGAGTTGTGTTACTGTTTAAATGCCAACAAAATATTTCTGTTTAATAAAGCATAGAGATCTCTAATAATTTTGACAAATTCAGAAATAAAATTGTCATGAAGACAAGCAGTGGTGTGGTGGGACCCCTTTTTTGTATTAATGTGTATATGCAGTTTGAGAGACCAAGTAAACGATTAAATAGTAGTAATAATGGACACCTGTGGCCAAAAATCACAACAACAGTTATCTCAGAAGACTTCATATGATTGTTGATTTAGCAAACACAATTGTCAGAAACATTTGGTCAATACCAACACATGCATTAAAACCACAGTGAAGGAGAGATCGACTCCCAAGGACGGACACACAGGCTGTAGATGTGACGGTGCAGACCATTTCAATGGACCACAGGTTGACTCATAAATTGTGCCACTGTTGAATTACTTTATTCTGTCACTGAAAACATTTTTAGTGCTAATGTCACAGAATTGCTGTACCTACCCATTGAAGTTATAATTGTGCTGTTTCTAATCCTAACTAGTGGTGCTATAAAGGTAGCCTTGAATTTTTATTTAAAAACATAAAAACAAGCTCAAATGCAGCACAAAGTTCTAAATAATGGTGAATTCATCATGAGTTGATCATTAGTTCATTATAAGTTCTTGACAACAAAGTTTTCCTATAGAGCTAGATTTGCTTTTTTTTTTTTTTTTTTTGGTGAAAGAAATTCATGATGACTCATGATGACTCATGATGTTCATGCATGACTTTCAAAAGTCATGATGAATTCCTGTTTTTTGTTTAAATATGTCTTGTTCATGTAAATTTCTTGCATTCATAGTAGGTTTAAAAGTCATGGTTAACTAACATGATTTCCATGTTAGTTCATTAGATGAATTCATGGTGGAATTCATGAATGAATTCATTGATGAAACCACTGGAATTCATGATAATTCATGGTGAATTCATGAAAGTTCTTGATGGGTCATGGTGAACTAATGCATGAATACATCATGAATTCCTCATGAATTCATGCATAATTCCTCATGAATTCATGATGATAATCAATGAATTCATGTACCCTTATTATAAAACGTTACCGAGTTTTCTTCACAAAATCTGAACACAACTGTGGAATTAGCGAGTAAACTTTTCAAAAATTTGCTGCAATCTCATGTATCCATGGATCATAAAATGTGTTGAGGGCACGAAGATCTTTAATGAAAACAAGACAGCTCTTCTTTCAAATCTCCTCCAAACCACCAAAGGGCCTCACGTCTTATTCAAAAGAAAGAATATTCTATCAAAGTGCATGGCTTTGACTAATTAACACATTAAAACATTATAGTTTAAAGAGAAACTAAGCACAGAATTAACTTTTTCACTGTCAAACTGTGTATATGGGGTCAAATTGAATATACTGTTTCCAGGTGTTTTTGAACATTTTGCAGTTATGTGTGCAAAAACCACGGCTGTACTGCCACGCTGGGCAAACACCATCAGTGCATTTTTGCACACGCTGACGTCACATTGAGTTGACGCAACAGTGAGCCGCCAGGTGGGATAAATAAACTCCTCCCTCTGACAGCGCTGTGTGGAGATTTAAAGCAGTAGCCCGCTGCTGATGACTCATCAGTCATTTGGTTCAGCTTGTTGAGTAAGTGGTGCAAGGTGCAACAATGTGCATGTTTGAAACTCGTGTCAGTGGCGAGTTTTCATTTTAAATTTAGAAAATACATCAGAAGCTGATACGCATATGTAGCAAAAGCAATGGTTTATACAAATGTTTTGCAAAGTAATATAAATGTTTGAGGTGCAGTTGTGGGGGAGTAAGTCTCTGACTGCGTGCTTAGCCTCACTTTAAAGTTGTTATGTATATATTTTCACTAAAGTGAAAATAGTACAGGTATAGCTTTTGATTTGCAAAAAAAGTTCAGATATTCTTTTAATAAATAGATTTCAAACATTTCTCATAACCATTTCACCTGGAGAAAGAATAATTGCCAAGTCAAGCAAAGTGTTTTCTAAGCTTTTAAGTATAATATTTAGGACAGCACACAGACCTGGCTCACTCCAGAAGGGTGTTGAACTGTAGTTTGAGTTCTTCCACATCATCCTGGCGGATCAGAAGCATTTCTCCAGTTTGTGAATTCACAAATATTGCAAGAATCAATCTGGGTGGCCAGGTTAACAGATTTCACATAAATGGTCAATCATTCAATAAATCATAATAGCACACTGTATGCAACTACAAGCTTGTTATAAGAAAACACTACTGCATAAAAAAAAGTGGATTTCTGTGTTTTTCCCATTAAAGCTGCACACTTAACCCTGCTGTACCTCACTGATCACCACTGTGTACACACAACACAAGCAATCCAAACATTTAGCTCGGTGCAGTGAGCGTATTCTTTTTGCGTCCTCCTGCATTCTCTGCCTGAGCTGGCCCATACACACACCACTGAGCTGCATTTCTCCTGGATAAACAATACCTTAACCTCATCCTCTTTTACATAGGCTGCACTGCCCTTCTTCACTGACACTGTGGGCAGCATTGGAAACAAGCACTGTAGGTCAGTAAACAATTAAGTCAGTTAAAATCATCATCAAATGCCTTTTTACCACCTGTTTCTCTGATATTCAAATCTAAAACCCTTCCGTAACTTTCAAAATCTCAACAAGTACAGTGGTATTATTGTTAAAGTGCCTCTGACGAATCATATTTTGGATTTTCCAAAACATGTTGCTAATTTCATCCCAGTGTTCAATATTGTCTTATGCACTGCTGTGTTTTTGAAGACATGCAAGTGGACAGACAAAAACAGTAATGCAGCTTCACTAAACTGTCTATTATATGAATGCCATATCTACGTACATATTGCAACACAGTGAACTGATTCTGTCTGTCACAAATGGAGAAGGAGATGGATAGGCCACTGATAGATAGATGGAAATGACTGAGGAGTAGTGACAGGACACTGGCAGCATAAATAACTATCAAATTGGAGATCGAGATGTCATGAGTGTGTATATAATATCAAACATGGCAGGCCTGTATGTACTCTCTGTATGTGTGCATGAATGTATATATGGAGACATAATAAGATGGGTTAGTCACTGCCGAGGTTGTGAATATAATAATGTATCATGATGTGGTGATGAAAAACCTCAAGACCAAGACGAGAATAAAATGTGTAGAAACTTGAGGTCTAATGGGTAGAATGTACAAGTATAAGTATTGGATATAGTTTCTAGTAGTGATACGATGCATATTCGATGCACTTGCAGCAATATGATTCATTTAAATATTTTGATTCAGTTTGATCTGTCTCCTGATCACGATGCATCTCAGTTCACTCGGTATTGCTTTTTGTTCAAATAATGAAATATTTTTGGTATGTTTAATCATTTCTATTTTACCCCAGATAAATTCAAGCCATTTCAAATTAACAGTACAAAAGTTATATTTCAATCACTTAAAATTCAATTACAAGCTTGAAGTCTGTATCAGACCTTATCCGTCATTTGTTAAAGGAGACCTATTGTATAAAGTTTTTAATCTAGTTAGAGCAGTTCTCTCATCATTAGTTTACCCAAAGTTGTATTTGGATTGATTCCTGCATTTTGTGTAATCTTGTATTGTCCTGCAGCTGATGCTCTAGTGGTCAGAAAATCCCTGTTTTCACCTACCAACTATCCCCACCCACTTGTCTCTATTTAAATGTGCTTACTCAAAATTCTCTGAGTAAAACATGTAAGGTTCAAAATTGTCATGTAGACACTTTCTAACGACAATTGTCTTTTTTTTTTTTTAGTTCTATTGAATCAAATGGTTGACCTTTCATCTCCACAAAGTTACACAATCTTGCTTTAAATTGCATTGACTTAAAAGTCACTGAAAAGCAATTTGCAAAATAATTAAATAAATAAAAATAACAGCAACTCTTCTACTGTACAACTGAATACATTTTGAAAATTATCACAAACAATGCAATACATTGTCCGTCCCTCTTTCAGATTTTAGTGAGTGTGATTGATAGAATAATTAGCCAATCAGAGACATGCATCATCTCCAACGTGAAAACCAACATGAGTGGAAAAAACATCACGTGGATTTCTGAAGACTCAATGAGCAACACAAAAACAATTTTAGTGTGAGGTGAGTAGTTAGATTTAGACCAATCAGCTCCTTTGTTTCATATCCATCAGGCAAATAAACTAATCTGATCTGGAACGCAGGTGGAGGGCGTGGGACCAGACCCAGCCTCTGCAATCGTCTGAAGTGTGGGCTCTCAATCTCAGGCAATAAAAGATAAGCAGTACATAAGAATTAAATGTTAAAGACAGCTGTACATGCAACAACCACTGCAGTTTACACACCATAGTCTTTTTTGTTTGTTTGTTTCTATCAAGGCTTGGTGAAAGAGATGGCAGCACAGATTTTCTAAACACATTGTTGCTTATTGCTCATTTACACCGCCCGGCGAAAGTGCTGGGTCCCCATGACAACACAAGGCGTATAAAAATGATTTCTTCTCCGGCTTCTTCTCTAATCTCGGACTGCATTAGAGCCAGCTACTGACCTTGTAATCTAATTTGAGTTCTAAGACGGCGAGTGGGCCTGCTCCTTCTTTCCACGCTGCTCAATGCATTTGTGGTCAAAGGCCCTTAGTGTGACTGATGATAACAATGACACAGATCTGTAATAACTGCTCCACTTTTTTTGCCACAGTGAAATGCATTTGGATAATGAATATTGTATCTTCTGTTTCTGCTCCAGTGAGAGTGCAGCGGCAAAATGGCGGTCAGTGGAAATTCACATTTTCAATTTCAACAAAACACATTTATTACAAGCTTCTAGATAATTCAATTGGATTCAAGTGGAAAATTAATTTCAGCAGCGGAGCAGGGAAAATCACACGTGCTTTAGATATGCAGTATGTGTGATAGATTTAGTACTTGGACTTATTTGATTCTTATTTTAACCATGAAAATCTGTCCTTTTGTGGACTATTTCCAAACTATAAGTCAATGAAGCAAATACATTTAGCCATACAACACATAGAAGCCCAGTGCTATCTGCCAGTTTGCCAGAGCTGAACCCTGAATCATATTCCACAGCTTCAAGCATTGTGTGGTCAACAGTTACCACATGACTGTAAGTAGTAAGTAAATCAGTAATCTTTACTTATATAGCACTTTCATAGATTGTAGTTTAAAGATTTTTTTTTTTTTTTTTTTTTTTTCAATAAATTGCCAGGAAATAAGGTAGCAATGCTTTACACACTTTTCATAGCACCACACTCTTATGCCGGTCCTGCCCGAGGCACGTATATTAGGCTCGGTAGCATGACATCATACATCAATAGAATTTCAGTTGGTCCAATGTTAAACCAATGGAGATCTTAAAGTCCTTATTACGAAAAAAAGAAAAAAAAAAAGCGCTATTTAAATCATATTCTTACATTACAGAGGGATAGATAAATTTACCAGTACTGACCCAGCAGTTTATGTTGATTGCGGTTTTGAACAGAAAACCAAAGAACCTGTGTTGTCTTGACAGTGAACTAAATGTAATTACTGATATGGCTTACTTTTTCCTTCCCAATAGTTATGGCTCAAACTCAAGTCAGCTGGCTGTTAAATGGTTGTTGTATTTTCATAGTTTTACTCAAGACATATGCTCTCACATCTCTGACTGAAAGTTCACAGAGACAAATGAGAACAGAACAAACATGTAGAGGTGAGACTTTCCACACTCAGACTAGTGTGTTGTCGTTATGGAGAAATCTGATCAGGAAACAGAACCTTGATAATCCCCTGGGAGCTGTGTAATTACAATGTTGAGCTACATCTCCTCTCTGTTATTAAGTGTAATTCTGAGCCTGCTCTGCCTACATATACATTTATTCATAATTACCTGAGGGAGAATGAGCCGTGTACTGTCTATTATAAGTCTACCAAATTAAATGGATATAGAGAAAAGAGAATGGATGGAAAATTAAGGCCAGGATATAACAATCTGCCACAATGTCTTACTTTCCACACTCCAATGGTTCCATATATTATCTGTAATTGTTGCACTTATAGCAAAACTTTATTGTCACAAAAGTAACAAAGTTGTGTCCTCCGAGTGTCTTGAAAGGTGGAAAAGCACATCAGAGACTTTTTTTTCTGACATCACATATAAATACAATTTGTAGTTGGCCGAATGTTAAACCAATGGAGATTTCAAAAAGCCTACCTATTCTGACAGGTGACTTTCTTTTTTTTTTTTTTTATGTTCCATCCTGAACTCTATTCACGTTATGCCACGTTCCAGTGGTAGGTGGTCAGATCTTCCAAGTTCCCTCATGAAAATTCCCACTAGAAAACCTTCCAACTCGGAATTTGGACAGTCAGACAAAAGTTCAAAGCCCAAACTTTCGACAGCTTCATTAGTGATTGTATCGGTGTTATTTTCTCTTTGTTTGTCTATACAATTCACTCGCCTCTGTGAACCTGTCTCTGTTATGAGCTTCTGCCATTATAAACCTAGTGCTAAGTACCGCCATTGCTAAAGGCTACGCAGAGCTGATGTAAACAAAGGCACAAATTCACTCTCTTGCGATGATGTGTAGTGTAAATGGAACAATAATGACTGAGTTGACAAACTGATATAAAGAATCAGTATTTTATAAAGAAATCAGTATTTTGGCTGAATTGAGCAATTGGTGATTGGCTCATTCCTGTAAAAGTAATCCAGAACACACAACAACCAGAGAAATATCACTCCGATGTCCGAGTTCTAATCTCCCAGAACAAATGGATCATATCATTCTGGTTCTCTGGTATAATACTTCTTGCTGGTTACTGTTTTCAGGCAAACCAGACTATTGCTTTGTTTAATTTTACAAACCTACTTTAAATATTTTAGTTGCATAATGTTTCCCACGTTTGCCCTCTCCGGAATCAAATAAATTCACACTTAACTGAAAATGTCACTGTCACGGCAGAATAGAAATTGAAACAGGCAAAAGTATCAATAGTTATTGTGAGGATTGTTACCGTGGCAATAGTCAAGTAAAATGACCTTACTATTGATACTGTTTAAAATCAAACCAGAACTATCCTGCAAACCCAATACAAGCAGACAAAATACATTTTGAACAAATCAGTTTTTTCCTTAGATGACTTCTCTGCTTGAAGAAGTTTAGCAGATGCAAAGTACAATACCAACTTTCTTTAACTTTCTTTTTCTTTACACGCTGGTTTCACGATGCCATGATCAAATGTGTGGAAACAGCAATTAAAGGAAGTGAGAATGCATAGATAGATAGCCCATGAGAGTGCACACTAAATAATATGTTTCACCATGCAGCTCTCATGCAGCTTTTCATCTTCTCATCAAGCCAAATGTGTCAAATTAACAAGTTATTAAGCATCCAGCTGTAAATGTTGCACCCTGGAATTGACATAAGTATCTGTCAAAAGAAGGTGTGATAATGAATCCAATTAAGCTCAAACTTCTGAAACAAGATGAACCAATGGATAAGCAATGATATTGAAAAAGCATTGTGAGCTTTTGTGACTGTTTTACTGTAATAAAGTTGTCTTAACTTAGCCTAGTATTTCACAAAAAATATCTGCTTTCAAAGTAGAAATCAAATCTGTTGTAGAAATTTGTGCAAAGCCTTAACAAGTCCACCTGCAGTTTCATCATTTTTGATATATGAATTCGTCAGTCTCTGCCAGATTTCTCGATAAACTCAATTCACCCTTAGTTACTGTTTACAGCTCCTTGCGCTAGCTATCCAAGCCATAGTCAAGATTTGATAGCTTGTGCAATGTATTGAATATTCAAGTCACCAGGTCTCAGACTAAAGGTAAATAAACTTCTCCTGCCTCAGAGATCCCGTGACTCCTGCCTTTCTTTCCAACTCTGGGACTTTCAATGCAAAAATAATATCAAGAAGTTAAAGCTGATAGATTCTACGATTTAAACTTGAGTTCCCTCATTATTGCAGACCCATATTATTGTTTCAAAGTCTTTCAAACTCATTTCAAGCGATTGCTTCTTATTTTGAGCCAAATATTTGTCATGGGTTAAGAAAACTGTTCTTACTCTAAATGTTTGTTCTTGCTTTAAGACAAATTCACCTTCAGCCGGTTAAAAAATGTCTTAATACCAGTGACATATTCGACATGACATTAGCATCTTATCCAGTTAAACAGCTCAAATCTGGATTCAAATTGTAATTGCAAGTCTAGATAAATAGTTTTTGCAGTGTATTGGGACAACATTTAACAAAATCTATATCAGGTCTATCTCTAAAACAAGGGTAAAACTTTACAGTGAATTGAGGTTGTATGATTTCAGTTCAACACATCTAGATTTAGATTTGAGAGTTTTCATAAATGAAATCTCAATATTGACTTACTTTTTTCTTAAATGTGCTTGTAGTCTGTTCATTGCTATTCTTAAGTTATTCTCACTCCTCCATCAGGCTGTTTGTTAACCTAACCCAAATTTTGTGGAGACATTGCACTTGAGTCTTGAAATTGGAAGCATGAAGACATCTTTGCATGCTGCCTCGATCCACCTTCTCTCACTTTGGCTAGATGAACTTAAACCCTCTGTAGGACTTCACTTAATCTACAAATTTTGTGAGTCAATCCTTGTCCTGTCCTGCTTCAGTCCTGGACATACCAGTATCCTCTCATATAGGTTCTCTAAGGTTTATTCCGTATTTCTTTCATATCAGAGTCTGTAATAACCAATGATCATTTTGGTCTAATCAAGCCAATTTCATAAATCCCCATGAGGCAAGGCCGTTTGATTTCAGGCTCTAACAAAATAACTGATTTCATCAGACACATCAGTGTTTTAGTCTTTTTTGAGCCGGGCTTTTTTCTTGTTTGAAATTATACCGCAAATACCACCATCTTCTGAACTGACCTTACAATGTTTACTATGATGAGCTCGGACTCATCTTTTTTTTAAATACATAAAAGGAGATTAGGAGAATCCAAAATGAGAGAGAATTCAATTAAGTAGATGTGTAAAAACATGTATTTTTCCAGGCAGACCTGGCAGTACCTCAAGGCACACAGTGGTGGTTAAAAATCAAAGCGCTATACGACAAAAATGTTCTCTTCCTCAGATTTGCACACATGCCAAACCCCATCACGGCAAGCGCTAAGTCCTCTCTATCTGATATAGATTGAAGATTAATGTGCCTGTGTGATATGATTACTGCAGAAACATGACAACGTGAGAACAGAGAGGAAATTAAAAAGCCATAATGATAACATAAAACATGAGTGATAGCCATATGCGAGAGCGGGTTTGTCGGACGGCGAGCGCGGAGGGGGGTCGGGCGGGGTCAGGGCCTGGCTCAGACCCACAGTGGGGGCAGGTGGCGCTGGACTTCTGTCAGCCAAGTAATTAAGTGTCCATCACAGAGTCGCAGGAGTCCCAGCCTCTCCTATGTCCATCTGCACTAGCACCACAGATACAATATGGTCACACATATGATCAGAGCACTCAGGCAAAACAAGCAGTTCGCACAAGTATTTATAGAAAGTCAACATGAAATAAAGAGAGCATTGGATAAGAGGGAGAAGCTCATTAATCTTTTAATCCAGGATGTAAGATTGCATACATATTTCTTTTATTTCATTTATTTGTTTTTATATGAATATATAAGTAGCTACAGGTTGTCAGTACTTGAGTGGAGACTACTGATGTGAATAGTTTGTGGTGTAAAGGGGCTGATAGCGTAAAATGGCACCTCACTTCTTGTTCCAGGGCAGCTGTGGCTTACACATGAGTATGTTGTAAACAAAAATGTGCTATGAAAATCGAATGCATAAAGGTGTAGGTATAGATGTATAAGTGAACTTTTGCAGAAGAAGAAGAATCACTTTCAGACAACTGATAACACTTTTCTGCGCCCACATAAATGTGATTCTCAGGGTGTCTTGTTGGCAGTTCTTAAACTTGAAAACTTGAAACAGTGATAGTTTGTTAGAGAAAAAGTGTCTATAGACCTCAGCACTGTGCCAATTAACTTTGTATTTTAAATGTAAAATAACTAACTTTGTACCTCTTGGGTAATACGTTGGATACTTCATGTTTATTGGTTTTCAATAGTTAGTTTAATATAAATAAATATAAGATCAGTCAGTGAAGAGTGAGATGAAATCAGCAGAAAAACATTTGTGTTTTTTGTCTCAATGCTAACAGCTCAACTGATAGCCAGGTTTTTCTAATGACATGAATAGCAAAAAAACATATGAATAAAATGTGGTCATCTGAAACCCAGCAATATATTCTGTTACGTGACATGACACCATTATTCTGGTAATAATTAGAAAACTGGTTCTTAGCACACATCTGGTTTGATGATGATGAATGATGATGATGATAGTTTATTTATATGGCACATTTTCACAGATAGATAACTTCCAAAGTACTTCTTCACACTTCACAGTGATAGCCAGCAGCCCTGGAGCATCTCAGCTCAGAGTCGTCTAAACACCTGAAGCCTCAACCTCCGACCACCACCGATGTTCCCTAACCTGCATGTTATTGGTTGAAACAGGAAGAAACATGCAAACTCCACACCGGGAATCGACCTTCCACATTCTACTGTAAAAGGTGAATGCCCCTATGCCTTTTGTTAAAAACTCTTAACATTACCAGAAAAGTGAGTTTTGTTTTGTTTTTTCTTGAGTATGCATTATCAATCAGACAGCTTTACCACTGCAGGTTTAATCTAATGGATTGCACACATCCAAGCAATCAAAATTACAGATAGAATTTAAGAACATCCATGTATTTTCAGTACATTATTATGCACTCCAGCCCTGCCCAGTTAATCGCCCTAAACGGCCCGTGTCTTGTACATTTTGCCCTGACAGCAGCTTTGGCACTCCGTGAAAGGATGAGAGCATGCTGCCTCATTCCTAATGTCAAAACATGTGTGAAACTAATTTGTTGTTTTTGAAGATGGCAGCAATTAATCTCTCAAATGACCTGCGAGATTAAATGAGAAGAAGGAGAGAATGCTGGGAAAATAAATGCCAGCATTAGGGACGAAATTACAAGATGACCTTACTGAACAATGATTTATGGATTCCTCAGTCAAGCAATTACAGCAGGTGATACCTTTGAAAATTCAAACCATGGAAATTAAATTTGCTCCTTTGCAAAGTGTGCACTTGTCAAGGGCATTTACTACAGTTATTGCTCTGGTTGCACGGGCACTGGACAATCCCAGGCCAATCAGTCAAAGCAGCTACAAAATAAGTCCTCACTATGCATAACGTCAAGGGTAATGGCTTTAAAGAAGAGCCTAAACACAATGCTTTGTCTTTATTATTGTCAATTCCCCTGGTGGCCACTATCTGCACTGCAACACAAAGAAAACCCCCGTGGGTCTTGTGCGTAGTCTCAATAGACCTTACCGATGAAAGGGACGAGAGAAAAAAGTGCTGAGCTTCACAAAGAACACACAGTACTATTATTATGACTTTTAACAGCTCCACTTCTTTTTATTAAGCATTTAATTAGTCAGCGATTGTACACGTATCTGCAGAATCTGAACTTATTACCTGTGAGCGGCTCAAGATACACTTAAATCTCTTCAGGATGTGTTTCATCATTAAAGTATTAAGAGTTGCACTGATGCACCAAACCAGCTTTTTCATTTTTCTTTTTTTTCCCCATAGTTTAGCTTTAACCAAGGTATTTTTTTTCTTTTCTTGAAACAGACTTATCTTATTGTCTTATTGAATATGTGTCAGAGTGTATTTAGTTTAGGCAATGTGCATATAACCATAAACCTGCCAGACTCCAGTTGCAGCTGAAATGAATCATGATACAATATGTCTTTATTAAGGTGTTTTTGAGAATTTATTAAGCATAATTTATGTGTAGTTATTGTAAAGTGTCACCTGATTTTCTTTTACCCTTAAAAATAATTAGCTTTTGGTTTAATCAAAAATGTCTCCTAAATTTACATATCATTGTACTAGCAGACTCTCATGCCACTAGATTTCATAGGATACAAATCCCCCCAAACATAGCACACATAAAAAAGCTTTATCTGAGATTACAGTTAAAATATTGAAATATTGTAATTTGCACTTATTTCAAAATCTTGTCTTGCCTCGTTCTTGGATCCAGTCTCAAGGCTCACTCCACCTAAAAGTAACACCGGAGGACTGTAAAGCTATGGTATCATAAGGCAAATTTCATTATTATACCCAAAATATTGGCAATGCTGTTTTACTGTATATGTAATCAATGAGAACAACAGCATTTTTCTTCTCCTAGCTCATAAACAAATCCTCCTAATCTCAGGGATTATGCGCCATCATTGACTTTGAGATTGCCATAACAACAGGAGATTGTGTTGAGTTCAGGTATAATCCTCACATCTGTGTAGACATCCTGCTTCTCCACAGTGTCGGCTATTCAAATCTCTCTTTCCAAACTCCCAACATGGAAAAAGCCCAGCTCCACTCTGGTGTATCTGAACACATGCTCCGTCCTGCCATATGCTTTGTATATATGAGGAAAACAGTGGCTTTCAGTGGCAATGAACATCCCAACTCCATGAGGCTATAGTAATAACAGTGTATTTTGTACATAAATATTAACACACAGCTGGTGTTTGATTGGGAACATGTCTTCATGCATATACTGTAAAATATTATACAGCAGCTCCAGTGGGAGCAGATGTGAGGCACCTGTTTGGTGCTAGAGTGGGAATAAATCCAGGATGTTGGGATTATAAATGTTTTCTGTAGGCTTGTGTTTCATGCAGAATGTCCTGCAAGTTCAATAAAATATTGTCATACGCATAATTGATTGCAGATTAGTTAAATGTAAAAAAAAAAAAAAGTCAAAGAAATACCACTATAAAATTTGCCATCTGAGATTTTTGCACTGAAGACCAATTTAAAGAAAAACTAAATACAGTGTTGACCTTTGTAAGTATCTGTTATGGTTATGGTCACACATTTGTATTAGTCAAAATAGGGCATATTTGGTACAAAACCAACCCTATGACTAAACAAGTAATTAAGCCATACAACACAAAACTCTGTCCCAACCTAAAAATGCATGATGTTCGCAAATGTGAGAAAAAAATAAATAAATCAAAGAACCGCATCCTCCAGTGGTGACAAAATAAAGTTGACAGTAAAAAAACTAGTAAATTGCAAATGGCACAGTGTCAAAACCTGCTCCTCCGCAGTGGTCCCAAATGTTTGATAAGGACTTTTTCTGAGTTCCCCTCTCAATGTCAGAAATCAGTGGGCGCCTGGATGGCTGATGGGGTCACGACCTCTGCTGCCGAGAGACTGTGACTGTGTTGATCTGTCACTGCGCACACACTCGCTCACACTGGGGCAGTTTTACTCAAGGGACTGACAAAAGGCTGACCGTGGATGATACTGCAGACAGGACAGCTCCTCCTACAGGTCAGGTTAGGTTGGTAAACTTTCTTAGATAAAACAGTCCGCATCATTTAAGACATTTACAGTACATGACTTAATCTTTTAAGCATCAAAGTAGCAATTCTGTAATTCTCCAGCATTCACAGATTCTTTAGTGTTTCAGACACAATCCGTAGTGACTGCATGAAATAACACAAAGCGTTATCAGATTGGATTCTCCATTCTGGCAAAAGTTAATTTTGTCAGCTTAAAAATGTTGACTAAAGTAAATAAATAAAAGTTTATATTAGCAAATGCAAATTACATTCTAATGATTTTAACAGAAGAAATATCACAGGCAACTTACTTTTCCAATCTGCACCTAAATTGTTCATTTTTGCATCAATGGGACACTGCAACTTCATAAACAGTACATGTTTTCAGAGTTATAAAAAGTAAAGTAAAAGTCAAAAGTAATCTCCAAATCTTACAACTTTAAACTTGAAGGATTTGTTGAAATACAATGTTGAGCTTTACTTATTAACATTTTAACAAATATGATTATTCTTTTGTGGTGAATATGTTATTTAAAATCCAAATCACAAAACGTTTTCTCTTTGAAGCCATTTTGTTTGCTATTATTGTGAGATCTAAATGTTAAATGCTACAAAACAAATCAGTTGTAGTCAGGGCTATAGAAGTAGCTGTGCAGTGGCAGACATGTGTTGTCATTGCTTATGTCGGCAGTGTTATTTTTAAACTCACTTTGAATCCTGTGACACTTTAAATAATGCACTTCCAAATCCGGTGACAAAGAAGTGCGTTTGAATGGAGAGCAGAGAGACATGTTGGGGACGTGAGCAAGAAAAAAAAAAATGCCAGCGGCCTCATCATTTCCTTTCCTTTGGCCCGTCTATAAATGGCATGCATTTTAATCCTTTTAATTATGGAATCTCGCTACAATTACCTCAAATTAAATTACTTTGCAAACCTCAGAAGGATAGCACAGAAGCTCGCAGAGAAGCAGGATCATTCTGCCAGGGACTTAACCTCCGCTTCTCAGTGACACGCTGAGCCACCTCCCCACCTCCTAAATCCAGCTCCATATGGAACAGAAAATATTGCGCGAATGCCTAAAAGCTTATACTGTACCCATTTGAGAACCCAATCAGCCCTCCAACTCCTCCAAATCCCCTCTTTCCCCAGTCCTACTCTATTCAGGGCTGTGCAGATTACTGAGGAGAGCCCTGCCTGGCAGCCATGGCACACTTAAATAATCGGGCAGAGAAATCCCTCTGTTAGTGTGGGGTTTGGGGATCATGGTGCGGCACAGGGCCCTGTTCTGTGGTGCTCTGTGGTGAGTGTGGCAGATGACGGCAGCGCACTGGGACAACTTCAATCTACAGTCACATTACAAACATTTAGTTAAAGGGGGAGAAATAAACTTTAAATAGACAAGACGCGCTTACTCAAGTGTTCTGTTCCTGAAGATTGTGAAGTAGCTGAACAGTTGCAATGCTGTTGTCATTATAAACTCTGTTTGAGAATTAAGGAATAAGCCTAGTGCTGAAAATAACCCTTTGTACAACATTTGATTAATTTAATTTTTACACAACCAGATGACCCAGTTTTCATTGTGTCATAAACGGTCACCAATGCTGAGTACAATAAAAGTACACTGACTAATTAGCCATTAACATCTGATTAAAACAAACTATGCACCTGGAAAAGTTGAGATAAAAAGAACACTGTAGATCTCTTAGATTAGATTTATTTAATTCATGCTTGAAACTGAATTTCAGCATAATTTGCATAAAAGGTAATAAAAACATTTACAGTTCATTTCATACAATTATACAGACTGTACCATTCTGGGATCAATCAGACTAAGTTAGTACAGTAAACCCCCACAAAAAAAAAAAAAAAAAAAAAAAAACTAAAACTCATTTTACCTCATTATACCTTCAGCTTTTGCAGAGGAATGGTGGAGACCTAAAATATGCCCAATCGAGTGCCATTCAGCTGCAAACACGACACCAATCTTATATTTACCAAAAATAGGCGGGAAATAGATTTAGTTTTTTTCTTATGTGGAGAAAGTTCTCACTTATGATCAGAGTCTTAGACATCAGAAACTAAAATACAGAGATTCATTTCACATAAACTCCAGACCTTTGCTTGTCCTCCAAAAGGTTCAGGATCAGTTTCAGTTTGAGATTTAGATGATTTTAGTCAGACGTGTGCGGGAAAATAGGCCAGAATGATTAAAGACTTTAAGGATTATAATTATCAAAATATGAAATTACCTATGATTTTGAGTAGATTTTTTTGTTTAAAGCAACATGTCACCTTAATCTTAATGCAACTAGACAGTTTTACAGATTTGCAAAATAAAAGAGTGATAAAAATTACAACTCTATAGGTCATTTGGACATAATAGAAAACACACATATGAGCTTCTTATGATGGCCCTGGATTAGTCTTGATGTATTGTCAAATATTGAAATATATATTAAACTAGTACATTACAACTAACTGTCACTGTCATTGTCAATTCACCTCATCCATAATCTTCAAATTTTGCTTTGGTCAGGCTGCTGCATATCATGGTCTGTTTAACATCTATATACTTATGCTTGTGCACGATATCGAGTGAGATGGAGAAAGCAACAGTGGCGATGAAAAGAAGCAGGCGGCGGTAGAAATGTGGAGGAGAGATAGTCCCTGGAGTGGGCCACAAGTCGCTCGCCAAGGTCTAAATGACATTACTGTGCATGTTAGAGGCTTCACGGCCCCGCGCTGGCTGTCCCACGAGCCAAGAGATGCAGAAAATCTTTTGACTGCTATTCTTAACCCTCTCTACGGCTGACCCATAAAGACCGCCATCTCACAGCCTCAACGCGGCGTCAAATCAAGTGTTCTCAACATGCAAATTGAATTAATTACTTGATGTTTCTATTGCAGCGTGATAATTGCTTTCGTCAACAGGATAAGGAGGAAAGTGAGAAGATAATGTGTGCCAGACAAGTCGGCTGCATAATGACTGGATTATGAAAGGTCTTAGGATGTAGGCCTTAATATGACTGCATGTTGTCCTATGTGAGCCAGGTAATCACTTCTACAGTAAGGCTTGAGTCAGTGCCAGCGGTGAGGAAGTAGTAATATAATAGAACTAGAATTCATTTCAAGAAATCTTCTGTGTTGCAAGTTATTTCATCGGTAAACCCAGCAATATTCAACAAAATGCAATCAACTTTATGAGCTTTTAACCTTGTTATAATGGGCTTTCTCTCTTCATAAATTTACTCAGTATTTTGAGGGATTAATTATGCAGGAATCATTTGAGTTAGGCTGGTGCTTTTTTTTATTTTAACATGCAACTATATCCACAAAGAGCTAAGAGGTACTCGGAATGCAAAATTAATCTTATTATTGTCTGATTTTTTTCTCAACCTTTAGTTAAACAAACTTAAACAAAAGCTAGATTTTTTTTTTTTTCAGTGCTAAGAAATTGATTAAGGTGATACATATTATGCAACTTCATCGTCCTCTTGAACTTTGTGTATCATGCTGCATTACGCTTTATCGCTACAGCAAAATCCCTCGCTCATCATTGCACTCTGTATGATTTAGTTGGTTGGTCACCTTTTTCAACTAAACAACATTAGTATATTTTCATTTACAAAGGAATTCTGGGGAAACTTCCTGGTTACCTGAGTAATCTCCTCATCTTTCATCTTCACAACTACTTTACAAAGAGACCTCAAATTAAAAGTGTATCTGTAAGATAATTGTAAAAAGTGTTGTAATTGAGAAATGTGCATGTTTTTCTTGAGAGAGTTGTTTTTTCTATTGTAATAATGTGTTAAGTTTTATACTCTTGTATTGATGGTGTTGGCTGCTACCTTGGACAGGTCTCTCTTGCAAAAAAGATTCTGAATGGTTACATGAAGGTAAGTTAGTTGGTACTTCCATGCAGGTCATTGAATTATTTCTGGTGATGAAAGTATTTAATGTTTGACACCATATCCACAGCCCAGTCTCCAGAAAAAATGTAGAAATTGTATTCTTTTGACATTTTGTTGTAGATCTACGCTTTTTTCAGAGACTGTGTTGATGTCCATGCATTGGTGAACATAGATTTGTGTTTATTGGCCTAATGTATGCTGTCCTGAGACAAATCCTTCTTTATAGCCAGCTTTTTTGTGTTCAGAGTAAGTTGTTTTTTGGGCGGGTGGTAGAAAATGGCTTAAATCAACATTTTTGTGAAACCACAAGACAACTTTTATTTTAAGAAACACAGCACATGCCGCTTTATGACAAACACTTCTAATTCAAACCACTCAAAACACTGTCCTTAAGTTGAACTGGTCTCCACCGTTAGAATAGTCACTCGCTCACACATGATTCTCAATAACTTTTACAAGTTGCCTTTAGAGAAATCCCACTCACATCTGGACAGTTCTAAAAACTTTACTTTCTTTTCCTACAGGTACACTCCAAATCCTGAAGCATCTTGGCATCAACACTTGAACTTATTTCACCAAAACTGCCAAAGCTCACATTTTATAAGATTTCTTAGCTTGACTGTGCACATTGAAAAAAATGTGCATTCAAAAGGATAGACTGCAAAACAATGTTCCAGTTTTCCAGTGGAGATGTATGGTTAATTGAAATTGTCAATAGCGAAAGCTAGGTCAGAGGTACAGCGGGAAAAAAAGAGCTGGAAAACCATTATGGCAGTAAGCAGACGTGTTAAAGCAGAATTAAAAGTAAATAATGTAACAGGAGGTTGTGTCAAGGCCTATGACATTTGCAGTGACATTTATTAACACGGTTGACCTGTGAGGGTGACAAAACTCAACAAAGGCAAGTCAAGAACATTGGCTGTTTGTGTCATGGATGTTATAAAAGTGAGAGAGAGAGAAAAGAGAGAGAAGAGCGTGGTGATGGGTACTATCTGGGTCTGTTAATTAGCTCACATATACACAGGGCCACAGGAGCAAGAGACGCGCCCTGTCCAAATCCTCCCCTTCATCTTATGCCACCACAACAAGGCCCTGCAGATTAACCTCTGTGTATCAGCTCACAGCGGAGATGTCAGCCAGCCAGAATGGACGACGACTTCAGGCAACAGAGAAACGCTATTCAGTCTACAACAATTATCTCCGGGTGCTAAAAAGCACGAGCAGAAAGAATGAATGAATGAAGAAAGAGAAATTACATGGATATCAAAATGACACTGTGAGTGTGTGGCAAATTAGGAACAAATATAAAGATGTATATGTACACTGCAAAAACATCTTATTCTAGTTAATTTAACTTAAAATAATTAATTTAGCCAAAAATGGATAATGTTTTCTTAACCCTAATCAAGATTTTAAATAATGAACACTATTTGCTTTGATCAATAACAAAGACTTTTATCAATCAATCAGGAGCAGACTAGGGAGTAAAAAAGACAATATGTTTGGCGGACAGCGCTCTCGCCTCACAGCAAGAAGGTCGCGGGTTCGATTCCTGCACGGGCCCGGGCCTTTCTGTGTGGAGTTTGCATGTTCCTCCCCGTGTCTGGGTGGGTTTCCTCCGGGCACTCCGGTTTCCCCCACCAACCAATAACATGCACGTTAGGGTAATATCCTCCAGCTATGGTAGTCCTGACCAAGCCTAGCAACAACATCTGGAGATGGGTCTCCGAGCGCTGCACTGCGGCGATCACTGCTCCTGAGGAGATGCCCCAGAGGCATTGAAGGATGGGTCAAATGCAGAGGACAAATTTCCCTACGGGGACAATAAAGTGTACCTTAACCTTAACCTAACCTTAACCTGTTCACCAGATATGGACTAAAACTAAAATAAACCAGGCCTAGACTAGAACTAAAATGGTCTAATCCAGGACTATCAGGCCTAAGACGGATACAAAAAGTGGCTTAAGACAAAAACACTATGATTATACTACATATATATATACACTTGCTTTGAGTCGTTCATGATGATAATGATCCTTTTCCTGTCCCTTTAAATCAAATCAAAACGGTTTTATTTTAAATGTCTTAAATGTGACAAAATGTGTTTTTTTTTTTTTCCATTGGTGGATTTTCTTTCACTTATTTCATAATCTGGATTTATTTCAAGACGGTTGTTCTATTCAGTGTAGGTTTGGAAGTTATGCACTGACATAATTTTATATGAAAAATGATCCTCAAGATTTAGAATGAGTATCAGGTAAAATAATGTATTTCTTTATTGTCATGGCAATGTCTTGTTGACTACAAGCTTGTTTGCTAACAACATTTGATGATTTAGAACATTTTAACTGCAACACCTATTTTGAAGAAGAATAAGGTAATAAGTTCAACTGTGTATGATCTCAATGTCTGTGATAAATGTGAAGCTAAAGTCTTGTTGTTTATCTGTTTTACTACCTGTTTACCTGATTTTCTCTTTTTACATGTCAGTTACAAACTCAGTACTCAGCAGAGTTGTGGTGGGTTGAATTTCTTCTCAGACTGTAGTGTCCATTTCCTGTTTTAGCTGGATTTTGAACTCCTACAGGGAATAAAAAATGTCTTTTCTCCCCATTTACTCTCTATATTTCTTGCCCATCACTCCTCACATTTAGAATGCTGTTATGTCACCTGCATAAAGTCTATAAAATATTTGCTACCTAATAATTTCTTGTTTTACCCTGATTCATAAACAGGTTTATGGCTTGAAATAACATCAGAATAATTACTTTTATATTGAGTTCAGATAGATATACTTTTGTCTGTCATGACTTTAATTTACAATTAAAATAAATGCAGTGTTTTTCATACTCCAAACTGTAATGAGCCCTATTTATAAGACTGGAGCACAGCTTTAGCTCAGTGCCTTGATGCTTTTTTAACCCACGGCTCTTTCCCGTTAACAGCCCTATAGATCAGTTACTGTTACCGTTTCACCTTTCATTTTGCTCCAAGTCGCAACACAAAAGTTTGTTATGAAGCATGAAATAGGCTGCTCTCATTAAAGGTTATGTTGCTAAGGCAAAGTGTGGAGAAGCAGCTTTGGCATCTGTTCATCAGGTTTTTATTTAAACACAAGAAGATTGAATTACTCAGAAATGTGTTTTTTCTCCAGTCTTTTTGTTACTTTAATTGGGTTATAAAATAAATGGAATAATATGTGGGTTAATGGGCTAGATTAATGAAGCGGGCCGTGTGCTGATACTAATGCTCCAAGCGACAAAGCTTATTTTCACGAGGCTAATATAAACCTATAATACACATCCTAGGGCTCCAAATCAAATGTGTTGGAGTTACATATTAGAAACGACTCATGTGAAATAATAACGTTGTTTTCTTAAAGTGTTTGAGAGACTGTTCCGTATTTATCCTCTTACAATTAAATATAGATTTCTTTATGCAAAACCATGTGAATTTAAGCACAAAATGCACAAATGAAATAAGTAAAAATATAATTATGTCTCTTTAATAATCTTTATTTTTACAGTAGCAAAGAATCAAGCACCAGTAATTTGAATGTTTTGATAACTATAAATACAATTTGAATTAAGGGTTTTTATGCATATGTTAGTGTGAGGCTGAGGACAAACTAAATAACACAGCATTTCAGATAGATGTCACACAAATATCCTGAAGGTACATCATCACATAAGCTTGATCTGAGAAGCGTTTGTGTTCATCCTCCCTACTCACTGCCTGCTTTAAAAGCATACATCACAGTGGAAACGACTCGACTTTTTTCAATAAAAGATAAAGACTATCTCATTACCTTGCCATTAAGAACATAACATTTTGTTAAATGGACTCCTATTTAAAACACTCCTTGGAGCTCGGAGCCAGATTCAATGAATCTCAGCGGCGCTTTAATCAAGCACACCTCGCCTGTTTCTTATGGCCTTTTCATGATTAACAAGAATAAAAATTCATCGTATTTGATTATTCCAGGTCCTAATTTAAAAGAGAGCAAAAGTCGCCGAAGGGTAATCTTACAAATATCTACAGCCACACTATGATATATCAGTACATTTCCATTCTGGGCCAGTTCAGGGACATAGGTGTCTGCATTTAAAATAGCTCTCCGCCTTACTGTCTCCGCTCTATTAGCTCACACTAACTAATGTACTTCTTCAATATTTAACTTTAACTAGAGATTTTCATTTCTCACAAAAATAGTGTTAAAAACAATGAAGCAAACAAGCACAAAGGTAAAACAAAAAATATTTATATATATTTTTTTAAATAAATATTTAATTTCCGGATTAAGCTGCGCTTTTTTCACAATTTAGTTGCAAAACTGACTTACTGTATTTAATGAGGCCTATCTCTTTTAAATCTAATCCAATGTGGTTTATATTCAGTTGTGCTCAACAGTGTGAAAAATACAGTAAATTAAATAAAATGATTATTCTATTAACAACACAGTCTGCAAATGACCTAGATGTGCTAGAACCCACAGCACATTTTGCATAATTAGTGAGCAGAACTGGCGCTGGCCTATAGAGCACTGAACATAAAGCATAGTAGGTCAACACTTCTCAGCAGAGCAGCGTCTTATGTGCTAGTTAAATGTTCGGTGTCCGCTCCCGTCAGGCCGGTCCTCTCAGAGCGCTGTTGGCAGAGAAGGTTACTCGTCCTGAAGATGTGGCACAAATGGCACAAGTGCAGATCTCCAAACAGCTGCATCAGCCCTTCTCCCGCAGACAGCCCCGGGCCCCTGGGAAAGGTCACCCTGGCCCCGTTTTAAGGGCCGCGGCTCACAGTGAATCACATATGAGTGATCATGTGACACCCCGGGCGCTCGCTGGCACTTGTCAACATTAGTGAGCGCTTGTCATTTAAACTGTCAATTCACAGCCAGTTCTCTTAGCCCCGATCAGCTCTGTCTCTCTGACGGCTACAGCTCCACAGGCGCCATGTGTAAACTATATGATAAAGAAAGAGATTTCAACTTTTATGCACGTCATTGTTCAAGAATGGATACATTTGATTTGAGTTTAGCAAAACATCAAATTGCAAGTGAAATAATGCATACCATTTCAAACTATGATTTAAATAATGTGTATTTATTTTTAATTGTTCTATTGAGAAAAGTTAATGACTCACTCAATTTAGCATTTAATCTCATTACCAGAAGGTTGTAACAAAATACTAATGAAGCTGTCAGTTATGCTGATACGCATAACAAGATTAGAAATGTTCATTGCCATGAATGAAAAATGTCACAAACAGAAATGTCACATTACAACTAGAAGATAGCGGTGAATATAAAATCAACCTGTAGTATGTACTTTTAGAAATATTAAAACAACATAACAGAACAAATTAACAACAAAGCAATACCATATTAGGTAAGGAGTCAATCACAATTTACTCATTTGATGTTTCTCTAGCAAAACAATGTCATCCCTTGATACTAATAGATGGTTTCAGGTCCTGTTCATGTGATAGTACAATATTCTATGTTTAGTGGGTCATGAAACAAAAACTTACAAAGATTATTCTGTGTTTTAATATTTACAGTAGGTTGTTAAAAGACTTAGGATTAAACCCTATTTTTGATCAGATTTACAACATGAAATCATTACAAACACAGGTCACTGGCATTGTTGTTTTGGGGGTCCTAGTATGAACTCCCGGCCATAGGTTATAATATTTAATACAGATGTTTGTCAGCTAAAATAAATATTGTTTGAATGCATTTTTGTTTCTAGTAATACAAAATCTGAATGGTTCTTCGTCTAAATTGGTCATACTAACAGAAATCACCACATCCAAATAATGTGCAATTACCTTTCAGATAGTCTATTTAATTGTGAAGCACAATGTTATGGATCAGAAACAGTTGACCACCATAAGGCCTTACATCATCACATTATAGAATGCCTCTGGATTTTCAGTGGAATAACTTTTACAATAGTGTGGTATCAGAGCCAGCTTGTATTACTTCTTCCACTTTACAGCCGTTGTTTTAAGTGTAGCAATCTCCCAGCAAACATCTGGCACATTTCCGCACCATAAGCTGGGATTGTATCCAAGACACATTTGGCCTCCTGCTCTGAACTAGACTTTCTGTGTCTTCTGTACGCCCATCTGCTACCTCATGTTTCTGTGCACTTACATTTAACATCCTGCTTTAGTGTCCATAACAAGCATTCGGGCAAACAAAAACATTTCATTAAACTCTACGATGCTAATAATGATCATCAAGATCTGTCAAAGATCTCTGACCACAATCTCAAGGGCCATAATACTGTATGAACACAGCAGCAGCTTCTTAAGCTTAACTGCCTGATTTTACTGCTCAAGTCCTGGGTGCTGTTAAAACAAAATGTGTTACCTCCTGTACAGCTTTTGAGGCACTTACTAAGAACAACAGAAAGGCAACTTCTCTTTTACAATTGCAAATGAAGTTTTGTTTTTAAAGCTTAGCAAAATGAGTTTGTATTCTGTCAACTAAACAAAAGGTTGTAGAGTGAGAATATAAAAGTTTTACTAAAATAAGTTACAAACCGGTTTCAAGGCCTTTTAGGGTGACTTAAATTGGCCTACTGAAATCAGTTCTTTTAGTTTCACGGCTTAGTATTATGTGCTTGAGGATCAAGTTATAGATAGGTGACAGACTTTAGATTGTCTATCCTGTCAAATACAGTTTTTAACGTTCTAAGCCAAAATTATTATTATCTGAATTATCCTCAAATGAGTCGAAGTGGCAGAACAAGGCTTTGAGCAGCACTCAAGGGGATGTCGTACATTCTGTGTGGCTGTGTTGCTTCAGAGAAAAGCACAAAGTAAATGTATGATCATATTTTTTCAAGAATCAATCCATTAACACAGCACTGACTTGGTTATTTGTGCTCAGATTCATGAGGAAAACCAAAAAACTCCTATATATCATCATGTCGAACTTTCAGGATCAATTGTATATACCCACAAAAAAAGTCAAAAAGTCACCACCATTATTTACCATTTGACCCAAAGGTCTCCAGCAATGTCCTACTTGAGAGAAATAACAATTTTCTGTGAAGCATTACATAATTTTCAGGAGCTCAAAGCCTCACACAAATCCCTCACTCTAGGATTGGCAGGCTGATGTAACAGAATGGACACTGTATGGTTGAGTGTTTCTGTCTCCTGAGTTTCCTGGCAAATATGTCCAGCGTCCAAACCCAAACTACGTCCAAAAGACCTCTTTGGCTAAGTGCACCTGGCGCCCCATGGAGCTGAGGTCTGTCGCACTGGCGGCCAAGTGACTGATGGGCAACAGGCCACAGTCACGGTCCTATGTTACATTTAAAAGT
The DNA here is from genome assembly GCA_038363315.1 of Mugilogobius chulae. Taxonomy (NCBI): domain Eukaryota; kingdom Metazoa; phylum Chordata; class Actinopteri; order Gobiiformes; family Gobiidae; genus Mugilogobius; species Mugilogobius chulae. The sequence goes on from CM076403.1 coordinate 26,399,177, forward strand.
CATGTTAATATTAGATTGTAATTTCAATTAACCTTGTGTGATCTACAATGGTCTGGGTTAAGTTAGTATGTGTGTGTGTGTGTGTGTTTTTGTCTGTTTAACTGGTTCATATCTCTCACAAACCGTTTGCCACTGTGAGCTACAGTTGTCCAAAAAAAAATTGGAAAAAAGTATCAAAAATTATCTATCTTGAAGTTTTACTGTATGACACAAACTATGCTGGTAAAGACAAAAAACAATGTATTTCACACTAAAAGAAGACAAACCATTTACTTCAATATTAACACTATCAAATGATCAATTGCCCAAAAGAAATACGAAGTATTCAAATGCTTCTTTGCCACTTATATAGGTGCATTTATAATTTACAGCAGCGTAAAGAGCCTTGATTTTGTCGCAAAAAGATAATTTTACTTTATACGCTAAGGATGAAAGCACAAAGTCAACACATTGGGAAACCAGAAGAACTAAGCTGACAAACCAATAACAAGTGGCATCAACAATAATGCAGTTTCTAAATAATATTTAACTTGCAAAAACCATTGAAGAATTACTGATCTGTGATATTGAACTCATGTGGCAAATACCAGATCGAACCAGTGTTATAATTAAAATGCATTACCCACATCATCCACTGCAGCAAATAATAGCAGGCATCAAATAAGAGATCATGTGCTCCCATTCATTAGAAGATATTTGCATACTGCATGACACTACATTACTTTCAAATTAGTTTCAAAATTAAAATATGCAAATTACAAAGCCCATCATGTCTGACGCCATCACAGCCAGATTCATGGCAGAATAATGGATGGCTTCCACACAGTGAGCTGCCATCTCTGATAGTTCAGTGTATTATACTGTATGCTAGGAATACACCAAAACACTACTGCATGGACTGAACTTCAAAACTTAAAAATTAAACAACAATTACTCTGACCTGATTAGTGGAAGTCAACCAATATAGAGCACTGTTAGCCAACCAAAGTGCTGTACACACAGATGTGGGGACTGGCTCTAACTTGTCGTGACTTGGACTTTAGTCAGACTTGAGACACTATTTGGTTGTTGAAATATTTTCTATAAGTGTATTGATAATTTGGAATCATTCAAATGGTTCAAATGATGTAAAAATGTATTTGTAAAAACCAGGCTAAGGGTGGAAAATAGAAAGCACTGCAATAATTTACAGTTGACCCCTGAACTGTCACACACTGCTGATTTGGAGCGTCCATGGACAGACTTAAACACAGATCTACATTGAGATCATCAGTAACTGTAAGACTTGGAACTGAAAGAAAATTTACCAGTGAAGAAGAAGAGATGAAGACCAGACTCTGAGATTAAATAAAAATGGTTCCATTCGTTGCTTTTTGTGTGAGCATGCAAGCACGCAACGTTGAGAGACAATCGAGGATGTCAAAGCAAGAGACTTTCAGCATTGCCCTTTTTCTTATGTCTTAGCCTTGGTCTTAAGTATTCCTCTGTTGGCCACTTGTGGCTCTCTCCAAGCTCTATACACTGTCAGTATAGAGGGTGTGGCTCCAGCCAGATGTGGGGGGGTGCAGTTTTTTTCATTGAACCTGACACATGCTCATGCCTGTGACAAGTGAGCAGCTGCTTTAGGATTACAGGCAAAAGAGAACTGTAGCAGCAGCTCCACAAAAAAAAAAACTGCAATAATAGAATCTATTTTGGTGAAAGTCTATTTACTTGACAGACTTTATCAACTTTGTCTAAAAATTAGGCCAACATTTTTTAACGCGTTGACACATAAAAAATGGTTTAAAAAATACATGATGGCCTCTTTGGCCTTTCCATAGCATTCACACTGACCCATGTTCACTCTCACATCTGATTATCTTTTTTATTAAGTCAACAAGCTTTATGTTAAAGAAAGACACATTTTTAGACAAAGTTGTTAAAGTCTGTCAAGTAAATAGACTTTCACCAAATAGATTTTTATTATTACAGTTTTTTTCCAAACTGAAGCTGCTGCTACGTTCTCTTTTGCCTGTGATCCTAAACAGCTGCTCACTTGTCACAGGCGTGAGCATGTGTCAGGTCAATGAAAAAACTGCACCCTCACATCTGGCTGGAGCCCACCTTCTACACTGACAGTGTATAGGCTTGGAGAGAGCCACTAGTGCCAACAGAGGAATAATTAAGACCAGGCTAAGACCGGCTAAGACAAAAGGGCAAGATCGGGCTGAATCTTTAGATCACAAATAATTTGTAACTTGTGTGTCTTCCATTTGAATTCAAAGTAAATCTTATTCTAATTTGAATCTTTTGAGTCTTGGTTGATTACAGTCTGGGGATACATTTCTCCACCAACAGTTGCCTTGAGACTTGGGACTCGACTTGAACTTCAAGGTCAGTGACATGAAACTTGACTTGGAGTCTTGTGACTTGATGCTTCTCAGCAAACTACAATATGTATCTTATCACTTCTTTTTTTCTGCATGACCAGAATTGTTTTTAAAAGGAATATTATCTATGAGATTGTAGAAATACAAGATGCATTTGGTTATTTGATATACATTTCGAAAAAACCTAAATACTTGATACTAAAATAGGAGGACTTAGAACATGACTTGGACTGGAGACTTGCAAAACAGTGACTTGGTCCCACTTCTGTCCATAACAGACAAAATCAATTACATTCTGTATAACCATAGAAGTTAAACAATGATTTACCAACATTTGAGAAACATCTCAAATTTCGTGAAAAGAGAAGAACAGAACAGACAGGAGATGCTCAGCCTAACAGAGTACAATAAGTGCAGAGTAAGTTATAACATTTTATGCAGCAATATCTGCAAAGAGACTATTCAAAGCTTTATTGACACTGCTTGTCTTTTCCCTTTGAAAAAGTAATGTCACCCACTTCAGTTGTTAAATCCTGCCTTAGACATGGTTTAGTTCTGGTTTACAGCTCAAGTTTGTTTAGTCATTGTGTGATTAAGCTCATTTAAACCTTGTTCTTGTTGTCTTCGTGGCCAATGTCATTTGTTAAGCCAGTCATAATTCCCTGATGGCAATAGCTATAAATCAGTAAACAAATGTCCTCTGAATATTTGATAGTTTTGTCATTTTTCTTTATGTTTTTTTTTTCCCTGATGATGCCCTTTCAGCCTTGTTTGTTCATTGCTGTCTGTTGAGAGATTAAGATCTTTTCAACTCAAGTCGTGTTCGGATTTGTGCCAATGAGGGACAGCGAGTAGTCCAACGTAAACAGGAAGTGCTTCTCTTGTGCTGAGTGGTTTAGAAGCAATGCACTTGCTTTTTTGGCAACATATTACTCAGAATGACAGATTCACTTATATACTCTTCAATTTGTTTTTTGCGTGAATTACATACAGTGCGAGTCATGACTTTTTATTGTAAATGTGTTTGAGCTTTGGTGACACTAATCTATTGTATAATGAAGGATGGGCAAATCCAGAGAACAAATGTCACTATGGGGACATTAATGTGTACCTTAATCTTAACCAAAATGTTATTATATGGTGGAAATCAAATTTGAATGAATATTAATCCAAATAGATACTCATTTGAAATATAATACAGTTGATCCTAACAAAAAAGATGAACAGTACAACATTTACTTTTTAATAAGGCTATCATATAAGTCAAACTAATATTTCTATTGTACATTGAGTTTTTAATCTATTTTATCCAAAGAAAAGCTGAAAAAATAGGGATTACAGTTATGCAAATGATTAGCGTCAGCAACAACTTACTCATAATTTATGTTTTTGTTGTTACTCTTTATTGTGTGTTAATGTGTGATGTTTTTATGTGGCGGTGCCAAAGATGAATTTCCACCTTGGTGGACAATAAAGCTGTTTTGTTCAGTTCTGTCTGTTCTATTAGTTATTGTAGCAATAATTGTATTATTACATTTATGATCAACTCATCTTAGACTTTGTGAAGTCATGTTACATCTAGATACAGTATATTGTTTTCTTAGAGGTGAAATAATTAAGAACTGTTTCTTTGTTTCCCAGACAATGCACAATTATGAGGAAAAAAAAAGGATATACAATCAGAAATATTTAAAGCATAATTGAAATTAGATTAGATATTTAGTCATTGTTAGCATAGAAAGATGCAGAGCAACAGAATACCTTAAAAGTTGATGAACAGATAAAATGAAAACAACTGATTACCTGTTGAAAAAATTCTCTGCAAGTTTCTATTAATGAGTATTTTTACAATCAAAGACAAAATTGAACAGGTTTAAGAGTAAATGGTAATAACATAAAGACTACTTGATTTCTGTCACTGTTTGAAGCAACACTAATAACTGAAAATGAAATATAATTAATTGACTAGTCCCTAATGCATACCTTCATAAGCCAAAGTAACAAGCTTAAGCTGTAGTAAACACAGTCAATAACAGTGGCAAGTTAAAGAACACAAATGAATGAAAAACCCCAAAGATAATCCGGCGTGACACTGCCCAGACTGGCTTCTGTCAAGTACCTGCTGAAATGGCCTGAAGGACAAAACAGGTTGTCAAGTAGATTTAGCTCACCATGTTCACAGCAGCACAACAGCACTGAAGAACACCAATGTGCTCTCAATTTCACCAAAAGAAACCAGCTCAACATTTGCAGCTTCTAGAAACGATCTGGTTCAAATTGAGTCCAGTGTGATTGAGTTTCGACCAGCGTAGTTCCAGGCCTCTTTGGTGCCCATGCCAATTTCACACCAAGGGGAAAGATCGCCCATTGCCACAACCCATTTCAGTCTGATCATGCCATTAGGCCACCGTGCCCTGCAGCTACAGCAGACACATTTGACATTTGTCACTGCAGAGGGGAATAGCGGCCAAAAATGGTATTAAAGTTGGACTCTTGCTATCTCAAAAGGATTCGAGTTGTCTTACCACTAATAGTTTCAACCAGTCTTTCCCAACCAGGAGTACATGGAAGAATTTTCAAATTACAAAACAAAATGAAGTTAATAAGATGTTTTTTAAGTAAATTAGGCTTTTTTTGAGCACTTTGAACTCCCATATACCGTGTGATCAATAAGTACAAATACATTACTAAAGAAAACACATTTATTGCCTAGTACTCAAGTCTGATGAACCTCAGTGTGAAACAACTTTCAGGGCAGACTTTAATCAGTTGAAAGGCCAGATCAGGCCTTCCAACTGATTAAAGTCGGTCCACAAATTAGGTTCAGTATTCACCTTATTCAGTTCTGCCCACTTTTCTTGGCAGCACACTTCCTGTTTAGCTCTTTTATGAAATTTAATTTAGGTTTCATATTTTTTCTACATACATTAAGTCTATCATGATATTTTAATGAATAATAAAACAAATGTAGTGTTGGAGATATTTTAAGCCACCCCAAATTGAGCTAAACGTCGTGGCGAGTCATGCCCCCCCCCCCCCCCCCAAAAAAAAAAAAAAATCGGGCCCTCGCCAAAATAAAGACTATTTAAACAACACTAAACCACTGGCTTAAACAATAAAATATTTACTATCTAATGTGTTCCTGCGTGGAGACTGTGCTGTGATGTGGAAGTGATAGACAGTTACTGTAGGTGATATAATTGGTTGTATGGCACAAAACTTCAAACTATCAAAAGTTTCAGTGTTACATGTTTATAGCCAGTGCTGAACAAAACATGTTTTTTTTTTTGTTTTTTTTTTTACCATTCTCAACATTCCTTCACATTGCAACACTTTTCTTTGCAGTTCTCTTCTTTGTCACTTCTGCAGAGGTTGTTATTGCACTGCAGAGGTGTATGTGCATAACCTTCTTTTTTAAGATCATGCACAAGCTTTGACCTGTGCCATGTACAACTTATTCAGAACTGTTTAAAGAGTGCATTTCCCACAAGGACACTAGTCTCATTCTGTGTATAGAAGAGGCCAAGTCTGTCTATCGCTGTTTCTGCCAGTGGTGCTATAGACCGTTTACTTTACTATACAGGTCTGTTTAGAGGTGAGAAACCATTGAAATACTTCACAAAATGAAATAAGTTATTTGTTACAATTGCAGTGTGTTTGCTGTAGGCCTGTTAGTCGAGCTGCCGTAGCACAGATAAAATATTACAATAGATATGATGATTTATGAAGAACGTGATTTAAAAGTGAATGTTAATGTCCTTGTAACTTATAATGTCCTCCTTTGACTTTGAATGTTTAACTTGACTCAAATTTCACACATGAGTGTACAGAGGACATTTCTCTGCCTCATTGATAATAATTATACACCTACATAGCATAAAACCCACAGCAGCTAAACACATTTGTGTATGGCTCAGTGGTGCAGAAGTTTTACCAGGCTGTGACGCCGTCTCTCATCTTTGGATTTGTTCCCTCCCTCCCAGCAGGTCCACTGTCCCCAGACAATGAGCCTCAGCTCCGCTTCAGGGTCTACAGAGTAGGATAGCAGACAGACCGACAGCCTTGTATTCGAGCGGAGCCGATAGGCCTGGCAAGTGTGTCCTGTTTGGCATTTCAAACACCTCCGCTCACCTCCTCTGCTGGGGAGAAGTGACGGCACTGACAGCCAGAGTCCCCTGGGAGCCACTGGGCCTCTCTCCAATCTCCCTGGGTCAGCGCGGGGGTGAGACGCCAGCCACCAGCTCCTGGCTACAAACACTAATTATCATGGCTGCCGTGCATTTAGTGCTACTGTGTTGAGCAGTAGGTAGCATGGCCCTCCTGGTCATGCTGTCAGATACCTCACAGGACTGCCTCTAATTGTGGACGTTGTAAAGCTATGGGTGCTTAGGTCCAGGCTGCCAACGGCGAATCTCCGCATCACTGACTTGTGTAAATAAATGAGTAAACAAACAAATGTTAACCCCTCGATTTTGCTCCTGTTGATACTGTTGTAGGTGCAGCACTACTCAGCCCTTTTAAATGTGGTGTGATGGAGAGAAGTGGAAGAGTCATGACACAGATCCTAACACAGCTCTGCAGTGCGCTCCCCATACACACTCGCTCAGGCTCTGCCTAAACTCATGATAATTTCATAAATGCCTGAAGGCAGAGTTTGAGGCAGTGGACAAATATAAATATTAATTAACACACTAGGGACTCAAGTAATGTGCGAAAAGTTCTCTGCCTATTGGCTGCAGCCATATTAAAGGAAAGTCTGGTCAGATTTTTAATGTGGTTTGGAATATGCATTAGGACTTCAAACACAAACTTCTGAAGTTATCATCACACTGATTTTGAGCCTTTCGATGGAGAATAACGATACCAGCACAACGTCTCTCCAGAGGTCTTCACACTACTGGGGATAAAGAGAACAAGCTCCCTAAATCACGATTCTCAACATCTTATGTATGCCTAGTCATGGACAAAGGATGGCACATAAACCCCATGACTGATGATTTAAAGGAATTCAACCTTGTCAATGTTCTTCTACATATTTCATTAAGCTATATTTTAAACATGATCTATAATTTACATTTTCCTTAGATTTTTAATGCCCTTGCCTTTGATAGTGATAAGTACAATTAAAATTCATATGGTCATAGTTTGGTCTGAAGCTGGTATTACACATCATTTCCGGTGCCAAAGCAGACATGCTTCCTCTGGACGGCTGGCTGAACATCACTAAAATGTCTTGGTGACAGGTTGGACTGGAGGATCTTTGGAGCTCTGGACACCCACATGGTCTGACACCACAATGAAGCCATGAGTGGGCAGTTTGTGACAGGAGCCAGTGAAGAGGTGGGCTGACACTACCTGTTTTCTCTCCATCTCGACAGTCGACCATGCCAACCCGGAAAAACAAGTGTCACTCTGCGGGGATTATTGCTTACAGAGATGTCAAGGTATTAATACTGCAAGTTGTTAAGTTTGCAAAAGGAACCTAAATAATGCAACTTCAGTGGATATTTCAGACAGGAGTTCAGTAAAAGGGTGAGGAGAGATAACCTTCTTAGCTAACCTTAGCAACCTTACTACAGCAGTCATCATTTTTGACTCCAGCTGTCAGTGAGTTGAATTAAACTTTTGATGTGTTGGACTGGTTTGAAAACTTATGTCAGTAGATTGATATTGATGGCTGGAGTTGAGTAACGTCATTTTAGTTGTTGCTGTGAAACCACTGACAAAATCTGGACGTTATAACTCAAATACCTGATTAAGAAGTAATAAAACAACAATGTAAAAATTCTATATCACTTAATTCCTTTACTTTATCAATATATTGCAATAAATGGAGTTGTGAAAAAGTCTTCTTGCAAAGTCATAATCTGTGCAAATACCTGTCCTCTGCTGAATTAAAGGAAAGTCAATACATACACAAAGACAATCAAATAAATACATAAATAAATACATGTGTTTTCTCTTTTTTGTTAGAATGTACTATATTATTGAGGTGACAAATTTGGCATAATGTTATATAAAAATTGTTATTTATTTTGTTGTTTTACATCTTGTTTTTACATCTCTTAATAATGAATACAAATCAAATTAGAAAGATCAATGGATTAAACTGATGGAATATTTATTTATTTTTTTATTATTTTTTTCTTTCCACACTAACCAGAATTGTAAACAATTAAAACTGTATTAATCTTTTCCAAAGTAATTGCACTGTTAATAAAAATAAGATTTTCCAATTCAATGGGACTGCATGCAAAAGATTCCAGTTCAACCCAAATTTCTTTTTAGAAACCAGTCATCATTTTAAGTTGAGCCGACCAATAATAAAGCGGAAATTGGGTAAAGGTATATCCCCAGGTTGCTTTAGTTTAGAGAAAGTGTCCAACTTAATTCTCTGAGGCTTATTCTTTAAAAAAAAAAAAAAAAAAAAAAACAGTAATAATAATGTTCTATGGTTTTTTTTTTAAGGAAACTGGCATTGATGACCATTTGGTTGGTATAGTTTTATTTGTGGTGGAAGTTAGGCTTTTTTTTTTCTTTTTTTTCTATTTGACGGACAACCAATGAGTGGAATATGATTTAAGACACAACGAGGGAGTGGTGACCAGACCCACTCTGAGGTGTGGGGAGTGGATGCCACACAAGGTGGTGGTCCAGCTTCTTCAACTTAAATAACACATCTTTACAATAATTATGTATTATTTTATTGTATTTATATATTATATTCCAAGCATCTCTTACAGGCTAGCCCTTCTCCGCCTGCTCCACTGGATTCTCTTTAGCTCTACATTAGCACAGCTCCATGTCGACCTGTCAGTGCAGACTATAAGATGTACATTACCAGGATTTCCCAGTGACTGAGCCGCGGCGAGCAGGTGTACCGGCATATATATGTTCACCATCATGCCAGATTAAGAACGTCAGACAACCAAGCGGCTCCTCTGATCTCTGCTAGGCGAGGGTTATGCAGCCAGGTACACAGAGCTCACAGATGGGACAAGCTCTTTCTACCAGCTGTCTATACCACACACACTGAACAGGGTCATGTTTTTTAAGTAACGCCTCTTACAGTGAAAGTTATAGCTCGGCGGAAAAGCCCGGATATAAATTGTGCAGGCAGCAGCTTCAACAGGAGTAAATCTGCTTTAGTAGCGGCTGAGTAGAAAATAGTGGATATAAATTGATGAGAGACTGTCGTGTTCGGCCTATACATAACAGCACAAGTGGGTGCTCAGACCGATCACTCAGCCATCATTTCAAGGTGATCAAGAGTGCCATTAATGTGCACTAAAATAGCTCTTATGTTGCATGTGGTTTTGTGGAATGCAGATCGGTGTGGAAGCCCTTGATAAATGAAAGATTCAGACTGACTAGGTCCAAAATTAGCAGTTCAAACATTCACTCATTTTGTTGTTTATCAAGTGTGAGAGAGGAAAAGGCATGATTAGACAAAAACGCGGTAATGTGCACACTTGTGTTGCTATGATGGGACTAAAGTGTTTTATTTTTACATTTATTTGCCTTTTTTAATAAAAGCACGCTACAGTGGTGTATTTGAACTGTTTTATTTGTTTTAATTAAGTCTTTTATTAGATTGTGACAGAAACAATGCAGTGTTGAATTACTGGTGCAAATGAATGAAAGAAATGTTTACAAATGAATCTAATTTTTGCTATATTTAGATTTTTCTTTGTTGTCTGTGTACTTGAATTCTTGGTCACACAATCAAAATATTTGCAATAGATGGCATTAAATAGAAGACTTATTGCACTAAAAGTATATAACAAATATACAACTGGCTAAATGCCAGAGTATTAAACTTAAAGAAACTAAAAATCCATAATTGAGTAGCCTAATTTCATAAATAAATAATCTATGTTTTTACTTGTTATTCACAAGAAGAATACCTGATGAATCTTACAAAGCCATTTGTTATAAATCATTGAACATTCCATATATGCAAATGTGTGACAAAGTCATTTTAAAGCACTTGATATTTTCTCCCTGGCTTATTTGTTAAAACAGCTGTCACGGGTGCATGGAACAGGTGGCACGGTTGATTTAGAAATGCGCAGAATCCTCTCCCTTATGTTGGAGAGGAGTTATAAATTAACAAATATATCCTACATACGCGTGGGTTCCTCACTTCACAACTTATTATGAATGAGATTTGCAAATTCCACATTGTGTGGTATAACTTGAAAACCAAAATGCATTTTTATTTGTAAACACGCTGGCAACAACCTATGTGTCAATTGTAAAAACAGAATATCCGTTTAGAAAAGTTGTTCACATGAATCAATATTTTTGTTATTATCTTCAACCACTATTTTTAGTGACAATGATGTTGAGTGTCTTTCATTAAGGATGATTGCTGTACCTGAAATACATGGAGAACACCCACGGTGACACGGGGAGAACATGCAAACTCCATTCAGAACGCGTGATGTTGATATGGTTCGACCCTGGAGTAAACCCACAGTGAATGAATGAATGGTTGCTGCACACAGAATAAACTGCATGGCATCAATAACTTTGTATGACACTGTTTTGGCTAAATTAACTCTTTAAATAGTAATCCAACTCAAACTCAACCCACATCAACATTTCAGATCTTGGCAGTGCTAAAAAAGTAAATGAGGGGGTAAAAGGAGCTAGTGAGAATGAAAAAGAGCAGTGTGATTAGTTTGACAGTGTCTGTGGTCAGAATCAGGGCAATCAACGATGTTGTGATATATACTAAATGACATAAGAACGCCCTTTTGATTATTTCCACCTGAAACTTGCTTGTTTGTCTAGTTTGCACTAAAAAAGAATAGCACACAATGCTATTTGAACAACATAAATACATGTGTTTAGAACTGCTTTATGTTCACAGCAGGAGAGAATGTGCATCAGTTCTCCTGACGTCATCTGGTTCATGTCCTCTGACTGGGATGGGAACCACAGTATGGATTATTGGGTGTGAATCTGGTTTGATAACATGCTCACATTCTTCCATAAATGCTGCATAAGACTTTTAAGTTGAAACTTGTGACATTGAGCGCCTTGAGCACTGCACCAAACCTCAGCATAACTCTGTGACCTGCCAGGCTAATGCTGTGTACCATGCTAAATCAGGCCAATGCTGTGTACCATGCTAAATCGCAGCTTGTAATGCGGAGTAGATTAAACGGCATTGCTCTCACCTACCGGCAAATTCCACACCAGTAAGCAACAAATGTCTTGTGCTGCTCTGGGTGACATTTCTGGGATTATGGCTCATGATGTTGGGGGCTGAGGCTGGACCCAGTGGGTGGGACCATCCTGGAGTGTCATAACAGGTTCCATGTTGCAACAAATCTGCTGCCTCCTCTACGGCCAGCACCTCTCTAGGACTGTGACTGACCCAGAAAAACACATATTGAGTATTTACAAATTCACGGCACAGAAAGTAAAATCAATTGGTCAAAGGTTGAAACCATTTCTCGCTCCAATGCAAAAGTCAGATGTATAACAGTATACATATATTTACATAATCATAATATAACTGGATTTTACAAAGATGAATATATTTAAAGGTGCACTATTGGAGTTTTTGTGAGGGAGGGGTCAACTGTGTATCTCTTCCATTAATGTTCCACAGCTAGAATTACCATCAATATGTTTTAATAATGACTACCGATATTACTGCCATGGTAACTTATATGACTACTGTCAGTTGCAGTAGCCATATTGTGTTGGAAAATCATTCCAAAAAATGTCCCCCTGCTAATATTCAACTAAACAAATGCTAAAAAGATGAATGTTTGTAATAGGATATCAATAATTACCTTGTTTTATAGGGACGGCCATGAAATTATATTAAATGATTTTCAACTGTGAATTTGGCTCATGTGAGAATGAGTGACGCCTCACCACAGATGTGTCATGTACCCATAAGCATAGTGATGTCAAATGATTATCTTCATGAAGATAGTTCACTACCACTGCAGAAAAGGCAAGTAATGCTGAGGGAAAAATACATTCTATTTACATGATTCACAATGCTTTGCACTTTTGTCAAGCAATGGGAAAGAAAGAATGTTTGACTGAAAAAAAAAAAAAAAAAAAAAAAAAAAAAAACAATTCAATCTCTAAGTAAATTTATGCAAAATGCTCCTACTTAGTGTTTATTTCCAGGAAGGTCTTGCTTTCTGAAAATTCTAACTTTTGTCCAGAGTGGCAAGTAACTAAGTATTTGCTGTACCTAAGTAGTTCTAAATATTTGTACTTACCTTGAATATTTAAAGCTCTGGGGACTTTTTACTTTTACTTATATGTAATAAGTAAAAGTAAAAAGTCTGTACTAACCACAATTGCAAAACAGGTTAGTTACTTTTTTAGGTTCATACAGACAGATTTTTTCTTTAAAGTGGTGCAGACCAGTTGTGATGTCTTATATTGAGACTTTTTCCACCTAAACTTTAAAAATCCACAAAACGGTATAATTTCTAATAGTTCCCTAATTGACACATTATTAAATGTTACACTACAATGCAGCTAACACCAACTTTGTAATTTTACCTTTTACTTTGTTACTTAAGTAAAAATTGCAGTGTTTTACTTTTGTACTTTTACTCAAGTAAATGCGTTTCAGCATAACTTTTACATTTACTTTAGTCATTTTTTCAGACAAGTAACTGAACTTTTACTTAAGTAGTGAACTTAAGTACTTTTGCTTTTGTCTAATGAAAAAAGCACCTGTAAAAGTCAGTCTCGGTTGATGTAAATTAGCTATAGTTTTATGCTGTTTTCCTTGCTCACTATGCATGCTGTCGAGCTGCTTATGAATTTGCAAAACCAGATCAGATAGACGCGCGTTGTATAATCTAGGATGCTAGTTTTCCCATAAATCACTTGGCATTGCTTTATAATTCCCTCCACTTTTTAGAAAGTCTATTGAAGGCAGATGCCACTTTGTTTGTGTTTGTTTGTTTTGCCCATCTTTCTGTTCTAATTTGCTCCACTCATCAGAATTCAACTTGATTGCACGCAGATTCATCTATCTCGCTTTAATATCTCACCCGGAGTTCAGACGAGAAAGAGGGTTGCCAAATACAAATGATGAAAAGCTCAAAATCAGGATGGAGTGTTAAAAATAAAACAGACAGCAGTGGGTGATGGAGACGTGGCCTGGTGTGGTGATGCATGGAGAGTGCGGTGGGGTTATATCAAGCTGAGGGAGGGGGCAGATAAGTGAGAAAAAGGTGACAGGAGAAAATGAAAGGAAGCAATAGATGGGAACCTGTTGGCAGGATGTGCAGCTCATCTCCAGCCGCGGTGGAGAGCGTGGGCGTGAGGGCTGAGACTACACCTGGGTCAGAGCTACGTCAATCAGCTGTCACAGCACAGGAGAGGAGGCCCAAGGCTGACGGGGAAGCTTGTAAAATATCAATGCGGGAACATAATTAATCTGAGTGGATACTGTAGCAAAAAGATCTACACTTACTTTAAAAGATATCGCAAGTCACAAATTGGTGCTTCCAGCTGTCACAGCATTTGAGTGACTGCACATTTGATTTATGCGACTGTAACCTTAGCTCTGTCAAAAATGATCAATCAGAAAAAGGTTTGATTGCCTTTATCACAAATGTACGTGTGCATTTTGGTGAGTGTATAAACAATATTCACAAAATTGACTTAGAGTATAATCTCTTGAAGGACAAAAAATGTGTCCAATGCTTCGTACATCAAGAATCAAGTAGAGCTAGAACTACTGGCTGCAATGGACTTCACATAGTGGAGATAATTAAACCAATCTTGCCCTGACATGTTCAAATCGAGGTTGGATAATTTATCAATTTCAACCCTTAAGGCACCAAGGGGGAATGTGCAGTTACCTCCCACCTTTTCATATATTTCCAATTTAGTTAGTTTTCTCATAAAAAAATAAACTAACATTAGGGTTGCACGACTAGTGAATTTTAGTAGTCGACTAGTCGGAGCGTTAGTCGCGTCGACTTCGACTAGTCGATGACGTCATTAACAAAAACAAAGATCCAAAGGCACGATGATTTTGCCTGGGTAATTGTTAGAAACGGCTTATTTATACTGACCATATTATCAGAAAACATTAGACGTACTTAATGCCCTGTAATAAAGCTGAACGTAGGCTCTTTGATTTTACATACAAGAAGAAAAAAAAGCTAAATAAGCCTATTTGTGCGTTGCGCGCGGGGCGGAGGCTCTCGCTCTGACAGTGGCTTGGATTCAGTCTGCACACACACTCTAAGCTGTGGGAAGTTTGGTCAGTGCGTTTTGAACAGTGAAGGAAACACAAATCCACCTGAAGCTTGCTGGTTCACACACATCACTCATCACTCATCACTCTTACCTCTCGTCTCCTTCTCCCACAAACCGCGCTGTAAAACTTAAGACCAGTGTAGATCCACAGACTCGGATCCAGGGGGGACGATGTGCGTTTGGAGACGGCTGGTCAGGCGCGTTGGAGCGAACGTCCGAGCGCTTTGACCCGGGGTGCAGCGTGCATCAGGCGCCTGTGTGTTTGGCTAGACGTAGAGGGAGCGAACGGTCTGAGCGCTTTGAGCCGGGGTGCAGCGTGCAGGTGTCCGTGCGCTATGCAAGGCAGGAGTAGTCTACAGCGCGCTCCAGTGTGCCAAAGCGAAGGGACAAAGCATCCCGGGGTGGAAGAACAGCGCGGGGAGAGACGTAGAACGGGCCGGGGAAAAAGACGGACGAGTTGCTGACATTTATGTGTTAGAAATGCAAGTGTAAAAGAGCTTTTTCTTAAGCCAACCTCTGATTTAATTATTCTTCGACTAGTCGACTACCTCTCAAAGTAGTCGCGGGGGACCTTTATAGTCGACTAGTCGACTAGTCGACTAGTCGGGTGCAAGCCCTAACTAACATCTGTATTAGTTGATGTAACCCTCTTGGTCAAATCATCCATTCTAAGATGACTCTGTGCATGTTTAAATGCTCATCTCAGCAACAAATACCTATATGTTTTTGTAAAACATAAATGGAACTTTTTAAAGGGCTCCATTCAAATTTTTAAACATATTTTCAAGTCCCTAAAACTAAGTTTTTGTTAATATACCTTCAGCTTTTAAAGATGATTTGGCAAAACCCAAACTTTGCTTAAACTAGTGTTACTCTGCCGAAACTAGACCACCCAATTGACTGCTGTTTGCATTTACCAAAGAAAATCTGAACCAGGAGGAGTGTCCACACTTTTTTCAGCAAGACATTTTGGTGAAAAAGGCCTTGTTTATTATTAATTTAAAACCAGTGCAAACAATCTCAGAGATCATAGAAATGTCACGTTTCCCTTGTCATTGCTGTTTAAATCAGTATGTTTTTCTTTCGCTCATATTGTTTGAATGCGGTACAATTAAAAAAACATCCACCAATACCCTTAAAACCTCTTCTATTACCTCCACTGCTCGTCACAATCTGCAGCTGCACTGACCTGCACTCACTGGTGCTCCATGGAATCCAGCTCAAATCACTAAATGCTTTTAACACTGCTGCTGACTTGTGAGCTCATTGGAAAACTGGCTGCCTTTATCCAGGAGAAAGGCACATTTTGACATGTGAACAAGTAGATTTTACCTGGCAAATAATTTAACTTCTCTGTTGCCACAAAAAAGCAATTACATCTCCGACCTGCATTGAGCCTTTCTCACTATGCTGCCATCAGATCGTCAGCTTGTGAAAAAACTATGCCCTACTTTTGCTCAATGCACCAATGTCATTGCACAGGAGATTCTATAAGTATCGGCCACCTATATTTTTCTGCTTTTCAAAAATGCACTATTTTTTTCTATCGACTGTTCTCTCCGTATGCATTCTGGTCTGAGAGTGATTACTTCTCACCCTGCCATCTCACCTTGACTTCAGCTGTCATCTCTCCATCTATTTTCAATGTCTTTTTTCTTTCTTTTTGCCTCTTATTAGTTGGTGCTATCTGAAGTCTCTGCTGAAAGTATGTGTCTCTATCTCTGTTGGACCCTGGCACTTCAAAACTGCATTTCTTTTGAAACAACACCAAATAATGTGGCTTTGCTACAGTTTTGCAATGACTTTAATTTCAGTGTTTGTTGTCTATTCAAAAATATCTGTGAAATAAACCAGAAGCATTGACCCAGCATGCCTTAAAATCTTCAGTCCTCATTTATAATTGAGGTATTGTGGTTGTTGGTGTCTTTGGGCCAATCATGCGTGACGATGTGAGTAGAGCTGACTTTTTACTCACACAAACTTAGCTCCACATAAACTTAACATGAATCTGCAAAAGGCTTAAATTGCATATTTTAAGTTAAAGACATATTTAGCACTAGATCGGTTCCTCCACACGTCTTTCAAATTAAGTAACAGTAGCACTATCCATTGTGCAGGCATAGTCTTTATTTTTATCAAGTCATTATGCTGGTTTCTCATCACTACTGCTTTGTTTGTCTGTCTGTGAGCGCAGACAACGGCTGAAGGTCCAAGAGGACAGGGAAATCAGTGTTTGAATTTCCGAAAAGAGACGAATGGCTTCAGAAAGAGGCACGTTCCTGACATTTGGTAGAAGTTCACTGTGGAGGAGTGGAGGAAGAGGGAAGAGGTGTGGGGGAACAGCACATGCACAAAAGATGCAACAAACAGTCAATGGTTTTGAAATGTCTGGTGAAATCACTGAACCAGAATTAAGCCATAAATAGACCAGTACTAGCCAAATCTGAACCAGGACTGAGCAGCATTTTACAAGGTCTAAACCAAATTGGACCTAAAGCACATGTACACTAAGACGGTGATCAAATTTAGAAATCCAGAATACTATGCACATAAGGGAAAATATATCATACTTGCACAATTTTGAAGATGGGTTTAGGGCTGGATCAGATCTTTGAAGGGCCAACTTGGCTCCCTGGCCTTATGTTGAATAATCCTGCTTCAGAAACAACATGTTGGGTGGGGGTGTAGCTGGATAAGAATAGGAAAACGAGGTGTAAAGGACATCGAGCCTTGTTTTACCTAAATCACGCTGGTTAGTCAGAGCACTGTATTTGTGAGTGGAAACTCCACCAAGGTAAGCTATCCTTATAAAAGAAATGTGACTCAGGACCGTAGTGACCATAAACCAACACGTTACAAATGCAGCACAGTGACACCGTGGTTAGTGCACTCTCAGCTTCTCAAAGTAGATTGGTAATAGGCAGTCCAATTGTGCAGAGGTTTTAGATAAAGGAACTGTTCTTCTGTTCTTACTAATGACAAAGCAATCATCAGCATTTTAGCTATGAAAATTTAGATCATTGTAGTCCCAATTCTTAAGGTTTTATTTGTTAATTCACTTATTCTCAAGTAATCCTTCCTATTTGCTAAAATGTACAATTGACATCCAGCCACAACCATGCAGACTTAGCAAAAACAACATGACAAGGACTTGCATAAATTTTTAAATGCTGCAGAGTGGTCCACGGTAAACACAATGTCCTCTGCGATTGGTGAAGCTGTCAGGCTGTCACTAACAAATTTGTCCCTTTTGTCTACTCTTAATCGCCAGTCCCCTTCAGCCATCTTCTGTCATCCTAAATACTTGTGCTCAGCTGTGAGATACATTCTTCCCAAACATGTCAACTTTGTGATTGGCTGTCAGAAAGATCATGTGCGTCCTGGTGATGAGTAAAACAACAAAAAGATGCATTGTGGCCTGCAGATGACACTTTTTTNAGTCCGGAGCAGCACCAAGAAGTAGCAGCGACATAAGGCCCAAAAAGTGAGGTATGAACTATTAAGATTAAAACTATTAATTGGGCCTTACATGTTGGACATTAAACCCTGCCTGCTGCTCTAATGAAAAGACAGATCAAAATGAATGATGAATAAATAAATAAGCTTATGAACTGGGGATAATTTTCGTTTTATTAGCCTACTATCATCATGATTGTGTTTTTCTTTTCACTTCTTTTTTTTCATTAAGCTATAATTTACATCTTAATAATAATTATTATTATTTTATACGTATATATATATATATATATATATATATATATATATATATATATATATATATATATATATATTTTTTTTTTTTTTACATTATTATTATTATATCTATTTTTTATTACTATTGGTGATAATAATGGTAATAATAATAATGTTATTGTTGTTATTATTATTATTATTACTACTAATTTATTTCTTTATTTTATTTTCTATTTTTTTCTCAAATTTAGGTTATTATTTTTGTTATCAAAAATATTTCTCTAAAAATGGACCAAAAGTTGAGTTTGTCTTTAAATAATTGTAGAGTAAATGTATCTATTTAATTTTTTTTTATATTTAATTTTGCTTATTTATTTAATATTATTATTATTTATTTATTTATTTATTTATTTATTTTTTTTTTGTATTATAATTTTATTATAGTGACAGTTATTTTCACTCATTTAATTTCAATTCATTCTAATGTTTATTAATTTTTTAATTAGCTTAGTAATCTGTCGGTTATTTTAAATGTCATTATTATTACAGTTATCATAGTGATGAAATAGTAATGATAATTAATATTGTAACTATTATCGTTACTTATTTTTTATGAATAATAGGCCTACTATTAATATTAATATTTTTATTGGTATTGATATTATTATTATTAATTTTGTTTTCCATTTATTTATATGTTTAATTATTTATCTTTACGATTTTGATTGAAATAAGATCACAGATTAGCAGGAGATTGAGTAGGGGGAATGGAAAAGGGAAAAGGGCAAGGGAACTCATAAAGAGGGGTAAGGACACCTAAAAGCAACTCACCACTAAACAGTGGGACGACTGATCTAAAGTGGTCCCACTCACCAGGCCATTTGAGTAGTGGCTGAGATTGAGACTCTTTATTACCACAAATAAACAACCATGTGGAATCTCACTTGTAACCATGTGGAGGTTACAGCAACTGGAAGTTCACGGGGAATATTAAGGGCACATTCACAAGTTTTTTTCGTTTTGTTTTTTGTTTTAGTTAGTAGCTATAGTAATGGAATTAAAGACAGCAAATTCTATACCATAAAACATGGTGATGCTTAAAATTATAACAGCAAATGTTAATGGACTCAATAACCCGATAAAAAGAAAAAGAATATTACAAAAATTAAAAGTGGGAGATATTATCTTTATTCAGGAAACACATCTATGTAAAAGTGAACATGACAAAATAGGAAAATTAGCAGGAGCACAAGTTTTCTCATCCTCTTATACATCTGCAAAAAGAGGAGTAGCTATACTCTGTAAGAATAACCTTATGTTCTCTAAAAATAAGTGCATCAGGGATAAACAAGGAAGGTTTGTATTAGTAAGTGGAGAAATTGATTGCCAACCAATTACCCTAATAAATGTGTATAATCCTCCGGGAGAGAATGTAGCGGTTATTAAAAAAATTCTTGATTTGTTAATGACTGAGACTAAAGGAATAACTGTTATGGGAGGAGATCTAAATTTAGTAATGGATAAAAAAATGGATATGGAAAGCAAAACAAATCATAAATCAGAACCATCAGCAAAATTATTAAGAAAAGCAAAATTAGAGATGGGATTGGTGGATGTCTGGCGTTGCTTGCATCCAAAAGAGCGAACTTTCACCTTTTACTCTGATGCACATAAAGTGTCCTCACGATTGGACTATTTCTTTATGTTTAGGCACGATCTTCATAAAGTGGTTAAATGTGAGATAGTATCCCTATCTTTAGCTGACCATATGCCATTGATAATTGAATTAGAATTACAGAAAGAAAAAAGAGAAACCATCTGGAGGCTTAATAACTCTTTACTTTTGGAACAGACCTTTAAAGATAAAATGACTAATGTCATCCACTTCTTCTTTGAAGAAAATGATAAGAATGAAATAAACCCAATAATATTGTGGGAATCAGCTAAAGCTACACTCAGGGGGGAGATTATTGCATTTTCATCTTGGAGGAAAAAACAAAGAGAAAAAAAATGTAGATGTTTGGAAAATAAGATACAAAAATTATTAGGTATTAAAAGACACCAAAACGATCAAACTATAGACAAACAGTTGAAGGAAGCAAAAGAAGAGCTGGAAAATATTTATTTAGAAGAACATAAAAAAATATTATTTTAGCTAATCAACCCTATTATGATAATAGTCCAAAAGCCCAAAAGATATTAGCCTCTAAATTAAAAAAAAGAAAAGAAAGAGCTACTATAGAAACAATTATACACAAAGATTCTACTCCAAGAAGAAAAAATGTTGATATCTTGTCGTGTTTCAGAAGTTACTATGAAGATTTATATAGCCCAGAAGCTGATCATGTAGATGAAAAAACAATCATGAACTTTCTAGATAGCATTAATTTACCACTAGTGACAGAAATTCAAAATGAAAATTTAGTGAAAACAATATCCATTGTAGAGATTAAAAAAACGATTGAAAAAGGAAAATTAGGAAAAAGTCCCGGAGCTGACGGGTTTACTTATGAATTTTATAAGGAATATAAAAACATGATCTCCCCTGTTTTATGTAGAGTTTATAACGAGGTTCTACAAACAGGAAAATGGCCAGACACATGGAAGAACACAATAATAACAGTCATAGCAAAAGAAGGAAAAGATCCAAAACAATGTTCATCATACAGACCCATATCACTCTTAAACGTAGATCAAAAACTTTTTTCAAGTATCATAGCAAATAGGCTCCTGGACACTGTACCTGATATCATAAATATAGACCAAACTGGGTTTGTAAAAAATAGATTTCTCAGTGATAATGTAAGACGAACTCTTCATGTCATAGATTACTCTATAAAATCAAATCAACAAATGCTGACTCTTACATTAGACGCTGAAAAGGCGTTTGACCGTGTGTCTTGGCCTTTTCTTTTTGCGGTCCTAGGTAAATATGGTTTCCATAAAAAGTTTATTAATTTAATGATGGGGATGTACCATGAATCTAATGCTAGGGTCAGGGCTAATGGTTCACTATCGAAAGCATTTCAGATAAAACGAGGAACTAAACAAGGAGACCCGCTTTCCCCACAGATGTTTGCTTTATGCATTGAGCCTTTGGCAGAACGTATAAGGATGAATAAGAACATAAGAGGTGTTAATATAAGAGGTGAGGAACATAAACTTGCCCTGTATGCCGATGATATTATTGTATACTTGACAGATGTTCATATATCCCTGTCGGAGCTGCTTGATGAAATTAGAAAATACGGGGATATTTCTGGTTATAAATTAAATTCTACTAAAACAGAGGTGATGGAAATAGGATATAAACTCAATGCAGAATTTAAGACAAAATTTAAATTGAAATGGGATCAAGACAAAATAAAATATTTGGGTATTACGATCCCCAAGGAGATGGACAAACTTTATATTTCTAATTATAAGGTATTAGCTAATTCCATCAAGCAGGATATTGACAGATGGAAAATACTTCCACTTACCATGTTTGAAAAGATAGAAATAACAAAAATGAATATTTTGCCAAGATTTTTATTTTTGTTCCAAAACGTACCTTTATACTTAACAAACTCATGCTTTAAGGAATGGGAGGGCCTCCTAAGGAAATTCATATGGGACAGTAAAAAACAAGGGTTAAACTCAATATATGGAAAAAAAGAAAAATCAAGGAGGTTTGGGGTTACCAAATCTATGTTTCTATTATTATGCTGCTCAACTTAAATATATCTTAATGTGGATGAATACTAAAGTTAACCCAAAATGGGAAAGCTATTGAGGAAACTATGGTAGATTCTCTCACCTCCTTGATTTTCTCTGGGCAATCAGTTGAAAGTGTCAAAAAACAAAAATACTATCATTTATAATACATGCAAAATTTGGCAAAAAATTTGTAAAAATTTGAAAATAAGGCCCGTAGATACAGTATGTCTAAGAGAAATGTTTGGGACCCTGACTTCATTCCAAATCGCACAGATATGACTTTCAGATTGTGGAAAGAAGAGGGTCTTTGAGGTTTCATCAGTTAATCAAAGAGAAAACAGTTGAATCATTTGAGAATTTACGTAAGACTTTAATCTATCAGCAAACACTTTTATAGATATCTACAAGTGAGAGCATATATTACAGAAAAAATAAAGTGTCTGCAAGAGCATCATCCTTTGATTTCATACATTCTGAAAGTTTATGAAAAACTGAGTTATAAAAATCTAATTGGGGAAGTTTACAATATATTTATTAATAATAATCAAAACAATTATGTCAAAAAATCCTGGGAAAAAGAACTTCAAATGACAGTGGCCGATGAGGAGTGGAGTCTGGGATGTAAAATGTTTTCACTTACATAAGGTCTCCTTTCTGGCAAGATATGCATGGAATTGTTAGTCAGATTCTTTAGAACCCCTCAAATAATTAGTAAATATGCAAGTAAAGTACAGTCCTGTTGGAGAGAGTGTGGGACAGACAGTGCTGACCACCTACATATTCTCTATACATGCCCAAAATTCAGCAATATTGGATGTATGTTATGGATGTAATGAAACAAATTTGTGGACAAAATATAATAATCTTGAAACAACATATTATGCTTGGCATCCAACCAAATAATATGGAAAAAGGCAAATTATTATATGTTTTGGGTGCTAAGAACTAGTGCAGTTAAGCAAATAACGAAGAATTGGAAAAAAGTAGAGGCCCCAAATATTAATAAGTGGAATGAATTAGTAATGAAAATATATAATATGGAAAAATTTACACATAATTTAAAAGGTACAATGAAATTATTTAACAAAAGATGGGGCACCTTATATAAATAAAATATAGATATAGGTTAAATAAGGTACTGGCTGCTGAGAGAAAAAAAAAAAAACAACAAAACAATATTAAAATAAAAAATGATAAAATAAACAACAAATATTAATTAATTTAAGGTATAATTACATATAGCTGCTGTTTTTGTCTGTTTATGGACTATATAAAAGTATGTATATGTACGATGTATGTATCTAGGCGTATGTGCTAATGTATGTAAATATGTAAAAGTATGTTGGCATATAGGTACATGAGTATATGGACTGTATTGCAATAAATGTATGTTTCGTTCTGTTTTTGTTTTTCTGTTATGGTTTTTGTTTTTCTGTTTTTTTTTTGTTTTTGTTTTTTTTTTTTTTTGTTTTTTTTGTTTTTTTTTAATTATAATTTGTGTTTTTTTTTTTTTTTTTTTTTGTTTTTTTTTATATACATGTATGTATGTATGTATGTATGTATGTATGTATGTAAATATATGTGTATGTATGTATGTATGTACTGTATATACAGTATACGTTTTCTGTATGTATTGTATTTTGTGTCACAACTGGTGGAAAAAAAAAAAAAAATACTGTGTTGTAGATAGATCTAACAATGGAAAAAAAAAAAAAAGAAAAAAGAAACTTCAAAATACAACACAATAAAGTATTAAAAAAAAAAAAAGAACGCCCTTTTGATTATTTCCACCTGAAACTTGCTTGTTTGTCTAGTTTGCACTAAGAAAGAATAGCACACAATGCTATTTGAACAACATAAATACATGTGTTTAGAACTGTTTTATGTTCACGGGGAGAGAATGTGCGTCAGTTCTCCTGACGTCATCTGGTCCATGTCCTCTGACTGGGATGAGAACCACAGTATGTAATATTTGGTGTGAATCTGGTTTGATAACATGCTCACATTCTTCCATAAATGCTGCATAAGACTTTTAAGTTGAAACTTGTGACATTGAGCGCCTTGAGCACTGCACCAAACCTCAGCATAACTCTATGACCTGCCAGGCTAATGCTGTGTACCATGCTAAATCAGGCCAATGCTGTGTACCATGCTAAATCGCAGCTTGTAATGCGGAGTAGATTAAACGGCATTGCTCTCACCTACCGGCAAATTCCACACCAGTAAGCAACAAATGTCTTGTGCTGCTCTGGGTGACATTTCTGGGGATTATGGCTCATGATGTTGGGGGCTGAGTCTGGACCCAGTGGGTGGGACCATCCTGGAGTGTCATAACAGGTTCCATGTTGCAACAAATCTGCTGCCTCCTCTACGGCCAGCGCCTCTCTAGGACTGTGACTGACCCAGAAAAACACACATTTGAGTATTTACAAATTCACGGCACAGAAAGTAAAATCAATTGGTCAAAGGTTGAAACCATTTCTCGCTCCAATGCAAAAGTCAGATGTATCACAGTATACATATATTTACATAATCATAATATAACTGGATTTTACAAAGATGAATATATTTAAAGGTGCACTATTGGAGTTTTTGTGAGGGAGGGGTCAACTGTGTATCTCTTCCATTAATGTTCCACAGCTAGCATTACCATCAATATGTTTTAATAATGACTACCGATATTACTGCCATGGTAACTTATATGACTACTGTCAGTTGCAGTAGCCATATTGTGTTGGAAAATCATTCCAAAAAATGTCCCCCTGCTAATATTCAACTAAACAAATGCTAAAAAGATGAATGCTTGTAATAGGATATCAATAATTACCTTGTTTATAGGGACGGCCATGAAATTATATTAAATAATTTCAACTGTGAATTTGGCTCATGTGAGAATGAGTGACGCCTCACCACAGATGTGTCATGTACCCATAAGCATAGTGATGTCAAATGATTATCTTCATGAAGATAGTTCACTACCACTGCAGAAAAGGCAAGTAATGCTGAGGAAAAATACATTCTATTTACATGATTCACAATGCTTTGCACTTTTGTCAAGCAATGGGGAAAGAAAGAATGTTTGACTGAAAAATAAATATTTCAATCTCTAAGTAAATTTGTGCAAAATGCTCCTACTTAGTGTTTATTTCCAGGAAGGTCTTGCTTTTCTGAAAATTCTAACTTTGTCCAGAGGTGGCAAGTAACTAAGTATTTGCTGTACCTAAGTAGTTCTAAATATTTGTACTTACCTTGAATATTTAAAGCTCTGGGGACTTTTTACTTTTACTTACTACATTTTTTACAAAATATCTGTACTAACCACAATTGCAAAACAGGTTAGTTACTTTTTTAGGTTCATACGGACAGATTTTTTCTTTAAAGTGGTGCAGACCAGTTATGTCATTGAGACAAGTAACTGAACTTTTACTTAAGTAGTGAACTTAAGTACTTTTGCTTTTGTCTAATGAAAAAAGCACCTGTAAAAGTCAGTCTCGGTTGATGTAAATTAGCTATAGTTTTATGCTGTTTTCCTTGCTCACTATGCATGCTGCCAATGCGTCGAAATGCTTATGAATTTGCAAAACCAGATCAGATAGAGGCGAGTGTATAATCTAGGATGCTAGTTTTCCCATAAATCACTTGGCACTGCTTTATAATTCCCTCCACTTTTTAGAAAGTCTATTGAAGGCAGATGCCACTTTGTTTGTGTTTGTTTGTTTGCCCATCTTTCTGTTCTAATTTGCTCCACTCATCAGAATTCAACTTGATTGCACGCAGATTCATCTATCTCGCTTTAATATCTCACCCGGAGTTCAGACGAGAAAGAGGGTTGCCAAATACAAATGATGAAAAGCTCAAAATCAGGATGGAGTGTTAAAAAATAAAACAGACAGCAGTGGGTGATGGAGACGTGGCCTGGTGTGTGATGCATGGAGAGTGCGGCGGGGTTATATCAAGCCGAGGGAGGGGGCAGATAAGTGAGAAAAAGGTGACAGGAGAAAATGAAAGGAAGCAATAGATGGGAACCTGTTGGCAGGATGTTGCAGCTCATCTCCAGCCGCGGTGGAGACCGTGGGCGTGAGGGCTGAGACTACACCTGGGTCAGAGCTACGTCAATCAGCTGTCACAGCACAGGAGAGGAGGCCCAAGGCTGACGGGGAAGCTTGTAAAATATCAATGCGGGAACATAATTAACCTGAGTGGATACTGTAGCAAAAAGATCTACACTTACTTTAAAAGATATCGCAAGTCACAAATTGGTGCTTCCAGCTGTCACAGCATTTGAGTGACTGCACATTTGATTTATGCGACTGTAACCTTAGCTCTGTCAAAAATGATCAATCAGAAAAAGGTTTGATTGCCTTTATCACAAATGTACGTGTGCATTTTGGTGAGTTGTATAACAATATTCACAAAATTGACTTAGAGTATAATCTCTTGAAGGACAAAACATGTGTCCAATGCTTCGTACATCAAGAATCAGTAGAGCTAGAACTACTGGCTGCAATGGGACTTTACATAGTGGAGATAATCAAACCCCATCTGACAAATCGAGGTTGGATAATTTATCAATTTCAACCCCTTAAGGGCCACCAAGGGGGAATGTGCAGTTACCTCCCCACCTTTTTCCTATATTTCCTCTAATTTAGTTAGTTTTCTCATCATAAAAAATAAACTAACATCTGTATTAGTTGATGTAACCCTCTTGGTCAAATCATCCATTCTAAGATGACTCTGTGCATGTTTAAATGCTCATCTCAGCAACAAATACCTATACGTTTTGTAAAACATAAATGGAACTTTTTAAAGGGCTACATCCAAAATTTTTTAAACATATATTTTCAAGTCCCTAAACTAAGTTTTTGTTAATATACCTTCAGCTTTTAAAGATGATTTGGCAAAACCCAAACTTTGCTTAAACTAGTGTTACTCTGCCCGAAACTAGACCACCCAATTGACTGTTGTTTACATTTACCAAAGAAAATCTGAACCAGGAGGAGTGTCCACACTTTTTTCTGCAAGACATTTTGGTGAAAAAGGCCTTGTTTCTTATTAATTTAAAACCAGTGCAAACAATCTCAGAGATCATAGAAATGTCACGTTTCCCTTGTCATTGCTGTTTAAATCAGTATGTTTTTCTTTCGCTCATATTGTTTGAATGCGGTACAATTAAAAAACATCCACCAATACCCCTTAAAACCTCTTCTATTACCTCCACTGCTCATCACAATCTGCAGCTGCACTGACCTGCACTCACTGGTGCTCCATGGAATCCAGCTCAAATCACTAAATGCTTTTAACACTGCTGCTGACTTGTGAGCTCATTGAAACTGGCTGCCTTTATCCAGGAGAAAGGCACATTTTTGACATGTGAACAAGTAGATTTTACCTGGCAAATAATTTAACTTCTCTGTTGCCACAAAAAAGCAATTACATCTCCGACCTGTATTGAGCCTTTCTCACTATGCTGCCATCAGATCGTCAGCTTGTGAAAAACTATGCCCTACTTTTTGCTCAATGCACCATGTCATGCACAGGAGATTCTATAAGTATCGGCCACCTATATTTTTCTGCTTTTCAAAAGCACTATTTTTTTCTATCGACTGTTCTCTCCGTATGCATCTGGTCTGAGAGTGATTACTTCTCACCCTGCCATCTCACCTTGACTTCAGCTGTCATCTCTCCATCTATTTTCAATGTCTTTTTTCTTTCTTTTGCCTCTTATTAGTTGGTGCTATCTGAAGTCTCTGCTGAAGTATGTGTCTCTATCTCTGTTGGACCCTGGCACTTCAAAACTGCATTTCTTTTGAAACAACACCAAATAATGTGGCTTTGCTACAGTTTTGCAATGACTTTAATTTCAGTGTTTGTTGTCTATTCAAAAATATTTGTGAAATAAACCAGAAGCATTGACCCAGCATGCCTTAAAATCTTCAGTCCTCATTTATAATTGAGGTATGTGGTTGTTGGTGTCTTTGGGCCAATCATGCGTGACGATGTGAGTAGAGCTGACTTTTTACTCACACAAACTTAGCTCCACATAAACTAACATGAATCTGCAAAAGGCTTAAATTGCATATTTTAAGTTAAAGACATATTTAGCACTAGATCGGTTCCTCCACACGTCTTTCAAATTAAGTAACAGTAGCACTATCCATTGTGCAGCATAGTCTTTATTTTTATCAAGTCATTATGCTGGTTTTCTCATCACTACTGCTTTGTTTGTCTGTCTGTGAGCGCAGACAACGGCTGAAGGTCCCAAGAGGACAGGGAAATCAGTGTTTGAATTTCCGAAAAGAGACGAATGGCTTCAGAAAGAGGCACGTTCCTGACATTTGGTAGAAGTTCACTGTGGAGGAGTGGAGGAAGGGAAGAGGTGTGGGGAACAGCACATGCACAAAAAGATGCAACAAACAGTCAATGGTTTTGAAATGTCTGGTGAAATCACTGAACCAGAATTAAGCCATAAATAGACCAGTACTAGCCAAATCTGAACCAGGACTGAGCAGCATTTTACAAGGTCTAAACCAAATTGACCTAAAGCACATGTACACTAAGACGGTGATCAAATTTAGAAATCCAGAATACTATGCACATAAGGGAAAATATATAATACTTGCACAATTTTGAAGATGGGTTTAGGGCTGGATCAGATCTTGAAGGGCCAACTTGCTCCCTGGCCTTATGTTGAATAATCCTGCTTTCAGAAACAACATGTTGGGTGGGGTGTAGCTGGATAAGAATAGGAAAACGAGGTGTAAAGGACATCGAGCCTTGTTTTACCTAAATCACGCTGGTTAGTCAGAGCACTGTATTTGTGAGTGGAAACTCCACCAAGGTAAGCTATCCTTATAAAAGAAATGTGACTCAGGACCGTAGTGACCATAAACCAACACGTTACAAATGCAGCACAGTGACACCGTGGTTAGGCACTCTCAGCTTCTCAAAGTAGATTGGTAATAGGCAGTCCAATTGTGCAGAGGTTTTAGATAAAGGAACTGTTCTTCTGTTCTTACTAATGACAAAGCAATCATCAGCATTTTTAGCTATGAAAATTTAGATCATTGTATCCCAATTCTTAAGGTTTTATTTGTTAATTCACTTATTCTCAAGTAATCCTTCCTATTTGCTAAAATGTACAATTGACATCCAGCCACAACCATGCAGACTTAGCAAAAACAACATGACAAGGACTTGCATAAATTTTAAATGCTGCAGAGTGGTCCACGGTAAACACAATGTCCTCTGCGATTGGTGAAGCTGTCAGGCTGTCACTAACAAATTTGTCCCTTTTGTCTACTCTTAATCGCCAGTCCCCTTCAGCCATCTTCTGTCATCCTAAATACTTGTGCTCAGCTGTGAGATACATTCTTCCCAAACATGTCAACTTGTGATTGGCTGTCAGAAAGATCATGTGCGTCCTGGTGATGAGTAAAAACAACAAAAAGATGCATTGTGGCCTGCAGATGACACTTTTTTGTTCAAACTTGGTGAACTTAAAGAACACAAAAGCCTCTGAGGAACTCGTTGAGGTCAACAAGTTCAATAAAGATTTCTAAAGCGAGCAGGAACAGCAGTAAAAGCAGCACACAGGGTGACTTTAATCTTAGGAAAAGTTTGCTTATAGTCCTCGATATAGCAATTACCGTAGTAGGGTCATAAGTTATATAGAAACATTCTTTATGACTTCCACTGAGACTTGTTTCGATGCAATACTTGACAGAAAAGAGAGGATCAGGGGTCATGTTACTTCCCGTTCTCTTAGTAATTTGCAGAACTTACCGGAGTGTTACAAGTAAACATATGAAAGTTGACTCAAAGAACAAAATAGGCCCATTTTCTCCATACATTCTTGTCAACTTAAAGGGACATCATTCTCCTACGTGATCTAATATAACAAACTCAAACTATGCAGGCCCAGATACTGCAAATATAAATTGAAATGCACTTAATCTATGTTATAGCACATTTGGGGCAAGTGCTGAAGTTGCCATTAGTATAGTTACTATTTGAGACAGATTTTTAGATTTGTTTAGATACATTTCTATTAGTTGCCTCCTCAACCCCCCCAAAAAAGAAGAAAAAAAAGGGCAGTTAAAATTGAATATACAAACATTGGTTTATGTAAAGTCTTATTCATCCAGCTTTAATGAAGAACAAACATTACTTGAGGTCAACGAAACACATCAACTAAACACAGAAAAAAAATATATATATATATATGGAGGTAAAACAGATTAAATTAACAACTGTGTTAGATAATCTGAGTAATAAAATCTGTCATTTGTCAGTGAGCAAAGTTCACGGTTTGCTCTAGCAAAAAGTCCTGGGTTCAACTCCTGACGACCCGGGGCCTCTCTATGTGGAGTTTGTATCTCCCTGTGTCTGTGTAGGTTTTCTCCCCTAAAAACATGTCCAATAACTCCTCCCTTCTCCAGGATTACAGATGAAAATTTGCTTTTATAAGATGGCTCAAGCATCTCTCCCATTGTGCTTACTGTAATTGCACATTGTCTTAATAAACACAACCTTAACAATTCTTGCCTACTATTGTTTAAACTGAAAGTAACTTTATTAGTAGTGTTGTAGGGAAAAGTTTAATCTGTTAATCTAGTAGTATTATCCCTGCTTAGCTTTTCTAAACTTTTTGACTTTACATGACATGACCATGCATTGCTCACATCGGGTATTAAGCTGGCTCCATCTACTGATCTACTGTCTAAAGAAAGAGATAAACAAATCTAGCTTGTCTCTGACATGCTATCGTATGCAAACAGTCAAAACTAGAACCTATGAATTAAAAAGGGTTTGGAATGGAGTATTTTTGATGCTCAATGGGGAAAGGTTTACAATAAGGATTTGAAAACAAACACTGAAAACTCCAGCTGAGGTGCGTTTTTGACAATGAATCATGTAGCATGACTAAAAGCTCAACAAACTAAACGTTTAAATAAGTAAAACATACTGGAAAGAGGTGTTGCTCAAAAGTCTATGGATTCTGAAGTGGGCAGGGCTTATAGAGAAACACCAGAGAGTACATGATTGTGAGATAATATCAATATTGTATATTTGACACACTGAGTTTGATTATGCTCTCCGGGGTTACCACATCAAATCATCTGCCTCCAAATGTGCAGCAATTTGCATGTTTACTTACGCCCCATGGCCTTCTCGCGACAACCTTCTCCATTTATCCCAACACAAACAGCATAAGCTTCTGCCCTGCCTCCATCACACAGTTTTCATTACATTACATTGTTATGAAAAGTTAGTGCCTGATAAAACCGAAATGCAAATCTAGTCTCCTGGCAGAACAGCAGGTTTTTCTCCGCCTCCTGTCTCCCCATGTCTGTAACCCAGGCTGTGTTATATTCACATGTTCACACTGGAGTCTCTATTGCATCCACAGGCAGCTCTTCGTCAAACCGATACCTTTTAAACATCTGCTGTGAGTTCTCAGTGTCAGGCACACGCTTCCAAATTGGTAAATTTCTGCAATTAACCGGAAGGCATCAGCTGTATTCCTGGTGGATTTTTACACAAGCACTCCGCCATATGCTTCGGTTTGGAAGTTTACAGTACACGCGCACATACTCTCTTGTCTCTACACTAGAAAATATGGGGATCGCAGTATATTTGTGATGTTCAGACTTGACTTTGTGTTTGAAAAGATGCAAGAACAACACTACAACAAGCAAGGTAAAGAAGATTCCAATTAAATGCCATGATTTGACGGATTTACAAAGCAGACGGCATTTCTGTTTTGCTATTCTGCTGACTTAGGCTGCATTCACAACACAACATGAACCGAAACATTGGATCTTTTGCTAAACTGGCTAGCCTCAAGTTTAACATACACTTTTATTAATTGAACCAATGCTGTAGAAACACATTTGCTCCTCAACTGTGGAGGCGCTGTGGAATGGAGTCACACAGAGAAAGACACCTGGCTCCTTCATTTGTCTCTGCCTGATCTGTGTAACGTCCAAACAAACAAGTAGCGTAGTCTTCTGCACAGTGTTAGACTTATTTTCCCCCAAACCTGCCTCACATAACGAGTCCAGTGTAATAGTGACAGACGAAGTGTCGAGCATGCCAATGTGCATTTAGCTATACAATTAAATATCGGATGAATCTGCATAGTTTTTTTTTTTTTTTTTTTTTCATGCATTAATGTGAGATTTGGGTAACTAATTGGTGGCAAAGGTGATAAATGTTTATCATACCATATTCAGTTCTTAACTGAATCAGATTCTGGCCTTCTGTTACCTGTTTTGGAGCATCATAGTCATTCATTTCACATACATTTATTTTGATTATTTTGTTCCACTCTCTGTCCGTTTGCGTTCACAATACAACCGCTCCAGGTACAATTCAACTGAGCCAAGACAGACTTCTCCAACAGTATCAGATTTTTAAAACTTGGACCAAATCACAGTTTGTATCTAAGCAAGCGAATCTTGATGCAAATTAAGTTTATTGTACATGCAACCTTAAAAGTGTATCATGTAGGTTTTCTGCCACTTGCTTGTCTCTTGCTTTCCTTAGTTTGTGCAGTATGCACACTTAAATTGCTTAGTATGCATATGCATTTCCAAGAAATTTAATTATTATCTATGTCTAGACATAAATGTGTAACCATCATGACTACAAAGACATTTAACAATGTCAACATGTTACTTAATTCTGTTTTAAGCAAGTTAAACTAAACTTAAAGTACCAATTAAGTGACTGATGATTTAAAGCCGAACATTTGTTAAATAGCTTTCTAACACCACAACATGGATCTCTTTAGTTGTATTTTTCTTTCACTGTCTATGTCATACACCTTCTTCCCTGTTATTTTGTTCAAAGTTGTCTGCACAAACTCTTGACAGTGACAGCAGCAGCTCTACACATTTGTGCGTTTGTCTGAAGTCTTTTTGGAAGTGCATGTTCCTGGTTTCTCTTTTCTCCTGTATCTCTGTGAGGCCTGCTCAAAGCTCACAGTGGGGGATTAGTCCCTATCACAGCTGCCGCAATACTGGATCACACCAGCAGGGCTAAGGTGCAGCTTTGTCTGAAGATACTCCGGGCTTTAGAGAGTCAAACTCATGCAGGGACAAAGTGTGCCTCTGAAGTGCACTGTTTCTCAGTATGAGGCATGAAGTCTGCTGATACTGAAAGCCATTACAATTTGTTTTAAGTAAGAATAGTTGTTATTTTCTAGAAACTACGACATATAGATAGATCAGTTATTTTGTTAATTGTAAAACCTATGTCAACATTGATAGATCTGATTAGACTTCTTTGTTTCACAAACAAAAAATACAAATCTTTGCACTACAAAGGCAATGCGCATTAGCTGTAAAAGCTAGAATCTGCACCCATCTTGCAAACCCTAACCTTAAAAGTCATTGTATTTTCTTTGAATGAAGTCTCGTACCCACATGGACTGTTATTAAAGATGTTACTCCAGCCATGTTTCTTTTTTCACTTTATGGCATAAAACGTACTTATCCCCATTAAGAATGTTCCAATTAATGGCTATATAGTTTTAATTAAACTGAGTTGAATTGACTTTCATCTTCAGAAAGCTACCGGTACCACTTAACTTCACACTTTTTAAAGATGTCAGCATGTTTCCCTCATGTAATGCCATTAAAACCATGAGTTTATAAGTACATGTCACAACTTTCAGAGGTCAGAGCGAGTTTAGGGAAAACAGCGGATTTCTGGTTTCAGATGACAGATATACAGTATGTAAGTCTCTGCAAATACATTTTCTCACAAAGAGATGTCATTACGGGAAAATAGATTTTAGGTAAATAAGTAAATACATTTGTCATTTGTGTACTGGGCCTGATTTCAACCAATACGCTATCACTGTCATTTCCTTATATTGTTTCCTTGCGATTTTAGAACAACACTTTAATCAATTTCTCTGATGAAAAGGTGGTATCTGAAAAGCCAAATATCATGTGAGCTGGAGAAATCACTGCTCTTGTGCTGTGATAACCCATTCACAGTCTCTGGGTAAATATCTTGGCACATTTTGTCTTTTCTTTGAGCACAAGGCCCAGAGGTTTGGACCATTCAACATTAAGACAAGGAGAGATGGTATTTGCCAAGTGACTGTGGGAAAAGAGAAGTGTGCTGTTTTTAATGACAGTAATAAGACAAAGGGGATTAGTGGGAGAGGAGAGGAAGCAGAAGCCAATATGCACTAACTTTGGGACATCTTTATATAACAAAAGCACTAAGACAGATCTTTAAAATACTGCCGATGCTAATTACATTCTGCCAGTTTTATTAGGTGATTTTAACACTTTTTTTGTATTTTAGCCACACAAAATACTACAGTATGTGGTAGTCTAATGTAAATTGGTGTTTATGCAAAAACTCTAAGCCTGTTTGTATAAATGTTTTCACACTACTGCATACTATTAATAATATTATTTGAGAAATAAGTCACAATAAACTTATTATTTGCAAGATTTACCTTGCTGGAAATCCACACATAGTTTTAAATAAATGTACAGCTTAAACACAAGCAAGACTGAGCCAGTTGAAAGCTGGTTAGAATTGCATAATTTTTAAGGGACCCTAAAACTGAGTCTGTAACAGCAGCTGCAAAAATCCTTTCTCTGCAGTGAAAATAAGTCAGCTTTGGGACAAAAAGTATATTTGGTAGGAACTAGTAATGTTACAGCCAAAGCTAATTGGCAATGTCTGTCATGGAAAACTACCTCACTAAAACACTTTGTACTTGGAACCTTTATTATTTGGTAAATAGAAAGTATTTTGTGTGTCACACAATATGACTCAATTGATGTACACATTCTGAATATTGTACTTAAAGACCCCCTGTTTAACTGTTGGACCAAAAATCGCTTTAAATATGTTTATAAAAATATTATTCATAAAATAAATGCCTTTGTTGCACAAAAAAACTAAAAGAAATATAAAACATCTTCAAATACTTGCATAATGTGCTACCAGAAAAGAAATTTTTTTACAGACTGAGGTATTTGAAAAGAGAAATATGCAAATAACTTAGGCACAGCACGCACAAAACAGTAGAAAGCTTGTGTTTACCCTGATACATTTATTCTTATTCTAGTTTTACATAAATTGAAAATTATCAGCCCTGACAGTGGCTGCGTTGCCCGAGCAGCCTTGTAAATTGAAAGTGGTATGCTACAAAGCACTGCTCTTGAAGGTGAATGCTAATAGTAACACAGACCCACATGTTTTCCACCGGGGCACCTCTGTGTTTACTGCTCTGGAGTCACAAAAAAACATTTAACAACACAACTGTCATAGCTCACTAATTCCTAATCTAAGGGCCGTGTGTCATTACAAAAGCCTGTAGGGCCTGGCTGTTTACTACGGCGCGCAGTCCTCTGAAGCACACGCTTTTTATAGAGTCAACTTCAATTTAGCTGTGCCTTTTAGCAAAATTAAACGTCTGCATTTTATCTTGTGCAATACATGGGAATGCTAATTTAACCCGTTGCTGGAAACTGCATTCACTTCTACCAAACATCCATTAATGGTCAATTCATTTACCAGTTGCAATTAAAAATGGGAGGTGGCTGGAGCCTTTTCCAACAGTTAATCATGTATGTTTCAAGGCACTACATCATTAAAAATAAAGACATCAAAATTAAAGCTGTAGTTGACCAAAGAAACTCTTGGTCTAGGACATGTTCCATGGCAAAAGGTATATTTTTGATTTGATTATATATTTGACTCAAACAGCTCAAAAAGACTGAAGTTCGTGCAACAACACTAATTGATATCTAAAATGGATAAGACCAAGTATTTGCAGATTAGACCAATAATTTAGTCGCAAAAATCTTCAACAAACCCTGTCCTTTTTTTTGTTTGTTTTGTTTTTGTTTTGTTTTGTTTTGCTGTTGAATACAAATCCTTAGTCTAAAGAAAATAATTAATTATGCAAAACAAATGTTTTTGGTTGAAAAAGGCATTGCTTCCCAACCAGGGTGAACCTACTTGGAATGATTTTCAGGTTTAGCGCAAGTTAAAATTAGACAATATATGAATTACAAAGTACTTTGACATTTGGACATCAATGTAGTCAAAACAAAAGACCATGCAAGTAAAAAAGTAAAGCAAAGTAAAAAAAAAAATAAAAACTTGAATCAGCTTTGCCCCAATGCAATTTTTTTTTTCTTACAAATTATCTAGTCAGGTGAAAATGAGATGACAGTGCATCATCTATGTCTAATAATTGCCAATATATTCCCTAAAATCCAAGAATGTGTTACTTCTTTTTGGTAGCCCTCATGTCAAAATAGTTCAACCCTTCAAAGCTTGTTATGGTAAAGAATAATTACTTTCTAAAGTTGGCAAAATAATTCTGTTTGTTTATGTTGATCAGACTGCAAAAGTCACGTATTTTAACACTGGTTGAAATTACATCATTAAGTCAGCACTTATGAAATTAAACCAACATTATTGAAAGAAACAAGTAGCAATTTCAAGTGCATTGAGTCTGAATTATCATCACAAGAATCAGCCAGTAAGACACGAATAGGCGTGCATAATAATAAGATTATTGTTTCTCAAACTGTGGTGAAGAACTGTCTGCTGAAACTGTAAAACTGCTATTTAGTCCATGTTGTCCCTCTGTGTCAGTCATACAGTCTTTTTCTTCCATAAAACAAATAAATCAGCTCAAATGGACTGTCTACACTCAAACTCCCAATGATTTCCTAAGCCTTAGGTAGACAGTTCTCCGACTAGTTCAGACAGTGGAATGGGTCCAAGTCAAAAGATTATTCGGTTGCTTTTGCTTATAACATCCAGGCACGCAGTCGTCTTTCTCTGCTCCTTGCATCCTGAAATAGCAGCACTGACTACTTCACATGAGCCACAATTAGAAGATTCTTGTAATATCCTCGTGTTAGGCTGTTGTTTTATTTTTGCAGTCAGTTATTACATCCCTGAATCCTGTCCAGTATCCTGCCTCTCATTCAGTTCACGCTGGGATAATGGGATAAGCTCTGCCCCCCCACGCGAGCCCAAATTGAAATCAGCAGGTATAGTCAACGTATGAATTAAAATTGATAAATCTTTGCCAAATGTTGTTAGGTAAAAGAATGTGGAGCTGATAAGTAGTAAAGTTAAAAATGATACAAAGGATGCTATTGCTTTGCTTATGTAAATAAAACATTATTATTATTATGTGCTCTTTCAAGTGGATTTAAAGTTAAGACACCCTCTACTGACAAGAGTGAGACTTAGGCATGAAAAAGCTCATAGTAAAAGCAATGTGGCTGGCGTCCTCATACTTGAGCTGCAGCAAAGGTAATTTAACAACATAATGCATCAGACAGAATGATATAAACATTAAAAATGTCTGTTATGACAGTGGGGATAATGTAAAAACAAGAATATTGAGGCTTAAAGAGGATAATTTTACACATTAATGGAATAAAGACACTAAATACAGTTGTGATAAACAACGTTGGAAAACATTTGCCCAAATACAGACATAACAAAAGATGAGTTGCTTAATTGCTACACCTGCTGATCTTTGCTTATAGTGTGTTTTAACTGACATATCATCTACTCAGGTTTTCATTTACTGGGTACCTCTTTGTAATTTCATTACAGTAAGTAAGTTTGTGACTACACCCAACACCAGGGGTGGCTTTGAGCATAGGCAAACAAAGTGGTTGCGTAGGACGCCATTTGGTGGAGAGGTCACCAAACTGCGACCATAAAACTGAAAAAAAAAGAGTGTCAGTTTTCTGTCAGTGATCAGTTTAGTAATTTAGCATTCAAACCTCTGAGTTTGTGGTCTTGTGAGAACAGTTTGTGTGAAATATTTGGTCAGAATATTGAGACACTCATTAGTTTTGAGAAAAGGTAATGTTTTTGTCAACTATTACTATACAACTATTTCGGATAGCACATGTCTGAAGTTGACCAAAAATGTCTTTAGTCAACTAAAGCCTAATTTGTCTGACCATTAAACTTCAACTAATACATTCCGGTTGGTTTGAAATAATATCGTCTGAACATCATAATCGAGATGTGCCAAAAAAAAAGTATAAGATATTATTTTTTCACCCAGCCCTAGTCTGCATCTTTAATCGCTACAACATATTGTAGAAGAAAATTATCAGATGTATTTATTGGTCTAAATACTCCAGACTGTTGGAAATTGCATCTGTTTTCTTCATGAATCAATATTCCACTGCCTTCAACACTAATAGATAAAAAAAAGCCTATATACAGAATTATATTCAAATAAAAAGTGCACGAAGGAGGGTACTTTAATTCAAGGTTATGTCAAGGTGCACTTGTAACTTTGTTGGAAGATCTGACACTTTTTGTCTCCTGGAAATGTCATGCTTTGTCAATAATATCTGATATGGTATACAGACACAAACAGATGACAGTACTTTATGAGTCAGATTCAGAGATTTGTAGATATGTTTATAGAAGATACATAAAGAAATATAGAAATAACACCACACATTAGACAAACAGGAGAAGTTACAAAAAGTTACAAAATGTACCATTTTGCCTTGCTTGCTAAAAAACAGTTTCCATCTTTGTTTCTAAGTTTTTCATGCTCTCAGGACTATAGCACAATTGTCCTTTTTCTGCAGCTAGATTTTGACACCAGTTGCGATTCCTAAACACAGCAGGTATCCCATCCTTCTCCATTCATTTTCAGTGACACCCAAAACACGCCATTATGTTCATTAATTACAAAACAATCTGTGTGATGTGAACAATAACTTTGACTAATGTATTTTTGCATCACAAAAACTTTATAATTGTTTTGTTGTTTGTCGTGCTCGCTGACAAATTATCCTATCTGCATTTATTGATCTGGTGCTTCTTAAGAAAAGACATTAGCAGGTTTCCAGATGTTGTCATAGCGCCCCGTAGCTCGCAGTGGGCGGGGTTTTATGAGATTGGTATAATTAGGCTGGCTTCTTATAGCACCACTGCACTTGTATGTAATCCATCAATGCAGCGAGTTTTCCCTCCCTATTGAGACTAATCATGAGGAGAGCTGATAGTCTTCGTCAATGTTGGCAGCGACCACCTCCGTAATGACTGAGGTTAGGATGTTTAGCAGCTGACAGAAGCACCCTGCCCTGTCTGTGTATGCCTCAGCAAGCATTTCCATTTAGCTCACTTCTGAAGCTCCTGCCTAATTTCTCTTTGGAGACAGAAATCCTTTAAACCCCATTGTATCCCGCGGCAACATATTTACTGAGGGTTGGCTCTTTCCAATACCTGAGAGAGATTAACACTGCCGGCTGATTTATGAATCCAAACCACCCACCACAGGCTTGGTCAGGGTCCCAAGCTCCTCTTTTCCCTCGACTTCCTCGTCACACAAAGGGATTTGGGAAGTATCATGGGACGCACTCTAATACAAGTTGTTGGTTTCAAAGACTTGCAGTGAAGTAATTTTTTATACCTTAATCAGTCGTAAGTCAAGTAACATTGCCAACAGACCATTTTGATGACATATACAGTATTATAATTGATTGTATTTGGAATATTAATTGTTGTACCAGCTCAAAGAAGCTCAATACATTATACTGTATATCAGATGTAGGAAGCTAGGCAAGCGTGAACCTGGTCAGTACTTGGATAGAAATCCACTGAAAAACCAGGTGCCGGTGCACTTTACCCACCTTTGTCCCAGTGTTTAACCTAGCTGGTGTAGGAGTAAGTCTGTGGAATAAAGTGAAGTAACCTGGCTCACATCAGAATGATATGTGTATAACTCAGAAACAGAATGTCTTGGCAATAGCTAAATCTGATTTGAAGCGTCTGAACTCGGAAGCAGTCAGTCAGTTTGTTTGTTAAATACAATCGAGAAAAAACTACAAACATCTTTTCTTTCCAAAAACATGCAAATCTCTTGTGTGCAGGTTTTTAAAGTCAAAATAGTTTGTAATTCTGCAGAAAAATAGCCAAAATCTACACATATGGCAGTGCCAATGAATGCAGTCATGTTGTTTTGGTTACAGAGTGTGCTTCTCCTGGTTTGCTGCGGCACCGTGATTGGTCCTGCTAACCTTAGCTGTCTCTAAACGTACAGCGGGGGTCACTCCAGATGGATTCTTCAGATTTTGTTATAATCACAAATATCACAAGACTCCATCGGGTAGAGCCAGGTTGGGAGTGAAGGAAAAAATGATCTGACGTCTATACGGCGGTGTGGTACAGTATGTTCATATCATGATGTTGACTCACATGCACTGGCTGAACTACATGGACAAAGAATGCATACTTAGCTTCATAAAACAATTACAATTCTGTACGTTTGCTGTAAGCTTAGAAATTTTTGTGTTTACTAATCAGACTTGTGATATTCATTACGTGTAAGTTCATCATGAAAGAAGCAAGCTAGATTTGTTTATCTCAAAGGTTTTTTTTTTAAAGGTTTGGCCATTTGGAAACAATAAACAACTTTTTTAATCAAGCCATGTGTCATGTTAATGTAAAACGTAAACTTGACAGTTTCTCGTTGCCAATAAACTCCTATAGGAAGCACTATAAAGGTTCTGAAGTCACTGAAAACTGTTATAAGCTGACAAATCAACACTTTCTGTAGGAAATGAGTGAAAAGTAACAGGTGTGTACAGCGAGGAGTCAGAGAAATATGTGACACCTTCTGGAGCTTTTGGCCCACCTACAGCTTACTGACAGACAAACTCATCTATAAGGCTTTGCAAACATACAAATGTGCAGAAACCAAAGTAAGAGTTTAGAAATCACTGAATATTCTAATTTAGACATATGGCAAAGTAT
The DNA here is from genome assembly GCA_038363315.1 of Mugilogobius chulae. Taxonomy (NCBI): domain Eukaryota; kingdom Metazoa; phylum Chordata; class Actinopteri; order Gobiiformes; family Gobiidae; genus Mugilogobius; species Mugilogobius chulae. Next base: position 26,440,003 of record CM076403.1, read on the forward strand.
GATCTCTTTGAAGGTCTGGTCTTATGACAATAATAATACAACTGACATTTAGCAACAATAGCTAAAGCAAATCTTAATTTAGCCATTTTTTCTGACCTGCATCAATATTTTTCTTACATTTAGCCCTCTAGCAAGCTATGCATTTCTAAAAGGGAATGTAAATACTATATATATGTAAACTATGGAGTCAAAATGAATATTTAAATTGTCCTCATTCCATATGCTATTTCTGATTTGCCTCAATTTTTATTAAGACCTTTTTTGTTTTGATAAATGTAGATACAAGCTGTTTTTCCTGTTAAAAATATTTGTTTTCACATTTCTCTTTTAACTGAATGACAATCTTGTAGCCAAAACTGCACTTATCTGAAATCATCATTTGTCCACTGACACCATGTCTAGCCTTTCAGCAAATGTCCCCCATATTTATGCAAGAACACTTTTAAACTACCCTAATTTCAGCGATAAAAGGCGCCATGTTTCCGTGCTGATAAATATTCAACAATAAAATCCCAGACGGCTATGAGACTGGCCGTATCTGCGTGGTTTATGGTTATAATCTAATACAGGCAGAAACCGGGGTCGGTCCGTGATATGTGTACACAAATGCACCATATAAGGGAAATTTCTTGTATTTTATTAGCATTTAATTACATTTTTTTCCTTCTAACTGGCTTTAGCATTTTTCTGTTAATGAAACTGCTTCTACAACAAAGCCTGTCGTTCCGGAGACATGTACAATGGCATGTTCATGTTTAATTAACAGGCCTTTTCTAATTAGCTGTTAAACGAGACAGGTTCTATTAGTTTTGGTGCGTGTGTTTTAACAGTGCTGCGTTCATTTATGCTCTGCACTGCGGAAAATGAAGAGGCCCTATTGTTAAAACGGCATAATCCGACCACTGCTACGGATCACGAACAATCAACCATTCAAGACTGCTTTGTTCGTAGGTTACAAGCTCCGCCCTCTTTTTGGTTAGCTACAACCTTTATTCATTTAATGATCTCATAAAAAATTATGTTTCCTTTTGCCCTTTCTGTTCAAGAATTACTACTTTAAAATAACATCCACTTTAGTGTTTATATTGCATTAATAATGCTCTTTTTATGTTGTTCCTGGGCCCTGTAGACTACAGCTATTTTATTTGTGTGTGTGATAACTGGAAAATGGTCAATAATGAATTATTTGCAATGTTCTCGTCCTTCAAATATGGCCCTGAGAACCCCCACTTTGGAATGTCATGTACCTGAAGCAATAAAAAAATGCAATAAAGCGCACATGACAGTCATGTGTTTCCTACGTCAGAAATCGAGTCATAGGTCCTGCAAAGGAAAAGATGCAGAGGAAATAAATCTCACTGATCTTGCCGATATGCTACTTATACAGCAGAAAAGCAAGTTTGGATGATTTATGGACTTAAAAAGAGTGCAGGAGATCTCAGAGATCTATCTATGACATCACAGATCTTCAAACATTCAGAGCAGTGTTTTCTGAGGTTCACAGACACATGGTATTTATCCTTCAGTCCACATTTGCTCTTGTGATTGTTAAACAGTGGATGAGAAACCTGTTCTCTTTTGGAATGAATAAAGTATTGATCCCCTCAGTGGACCAACAGTGGGCTTTCCATCAGATTCTGTTTGTATGTAAACTGCCTTTAAAAGGTCATGTCCCATCTAGACCCCCTTCGCCTCCTTCAGGAACTTTCTCTGGTGTTGTCATTTGTAAGTGCTTAAACATACTGCACTTCTGTGGCTTTAAGTTCCTCAAAACACGGTACCTTTGGAAACATGCATTCTTACTCTTACTCTTCACTATTCCAGGTAAAATCTCCATGGAGACAAGCTAATAAAAAAATCTACAGCAGAAAAGTTACATAGTGGACTTTTAACATTGCAGTAATACATCAGTCTCTTCTTCAATTGCAAAATTCACACTTACTTTGCCACATTTTGGAATTGGCCTTTCCATTTCAACTTTAATTAAACCTTTGTCCAACTTAACTCTGCTTTCAGACTGAATTTTACCCAATCTTCATGAACCGTATCTAACATAATGGACAGATAACTCTTGTTTTTATATGAGATTCCCTCACTTTTGTGCCGAATGACCACATTACGGCCGTGACCTTACCGAGGAGTGCTGCTCTGTGCTTATGATGGGACAATAAAGTTATAGATGGACTCATAGCTCAAACTGTGGTGTTCTGCGGGCTACTCTGTCCCAGGCCAATGTGCGAGAGCTGCACAGAGAAGCACAGGAGCACCTCAGCAGGATTAGCAGTTTCAGAGTTGCAGACGAAGCATTCTTTCATCACCGAGTGTGCTTTAGAGGAAGTTAAAGTTAGTTTAGAATGAACTCAATTCATCCTCAAACGTCAAAACTCAAAACAAAAAGTTCTAAGACTGCACCAAGACTAAAAAAACAAACAATATGATGTGATAATAAAATATGCATGAGCGAGGGACTTTACCATGGCAATAAAACTCCAAACAGCTATTGTGTTTGCATAATATGAAGAAAACACTTGAAACTGGAGTGTTTATTGTTTGTGTGTCTCAATAAATGCTTTTTCACACAGATGTTTTTGCCAAATTTGCCTGCCTTTGTGTTTCTAAGGCTAAACTAAACCTGCCTTGTGTTGTTGTTATAACAAGAAAAGGCTATGTTCTCAGTAATTTATATTGTATGCATTCCAAAACAATAGGTGTGCCAGAGCTACTATCAGATTCAACTCTGAACTCTGGAGGCACTAAACTATTCTTGTGTTTTTGTCTTGTCTACTTTGTAATTGTTGTATATACCTTGGGTCTGAAATAAAGTTTGACTGAATAAACAAGATGGTTTCTATCTCACACTGAGACATAAAATAAAAAATAAAAAAATCTAACTTTGTTTGACAGCTTGAGTGAAGGCTTAACTCAGCATGGTATTCATGAAACACCAAAAATGCCCAAACAGTATTGATATCTAACTAGATTGTTTAAACAATGCTTGAAAGTGTTGAAGGGCCAAATAATATGTAAAGCTGTATTTGGATTATTTCATGCATGTTTGAGTAATCCTGTATTATCCTATTGTTGATTTTCTGAAAATTATTTTTCACCTACAACCTACCCCCGCCCAGATACCTGTACTCAAAATACTTTCCAACAGTTTATATCTGCTGCTTGATACAGTGAAATAAAGAGGAGGGACTTATCAGTTCTGCACTTTTAAACAAGAAGTCAATAGATTAGCAACGCTGTTTTAGAAACATTTAGATCAACAAAATAAATAAATATTAAACTATATGAACAATACTATTTTCTGTTTTTGAAGTGACTTGTGAAGTTTGCATGTTCTAGCCGTGTCTGTGTAGGTTTCCTCTAGGTACAGTGTTTCTTACCACTAAAAACATGTCCAGTAGCACCTCCCCTCTTCCTTTTCCAGAACTACTGATAGACATTAGCTGTAAAACCTAGAATGTCTGCCATAATGTATTTGTACACTGTTCTAATAAACACTACCTTACCTTACCTAAACATCTAAAAAAATGCTTGATCCTGAAAACTCTTTCTTTCTTCCCTTGTTTCTTTTGCAGAGGATATCCTGCCTGCACCAGTCATGTCCATTCAACACATTGGACAATTAGATCCTAAAGCTTCAAAAGACACTCAATTCTGTACTGCTCTTTTTAGATCTGTTCAGAAGCTTCGACACACATTTTCAGAGCTCATCAGGATCAGATGTAGAAAATATTTCAACATCAATAACAAGTCTGGGTAATTTAATGATGACCACATTTGAAAACCGTTGATTTTGCACACCATCTCTATATGAAATACATGTTTGATTGTTAGTAATTCCTATCAGCAGCCTCACTTTGCACTCCAGTTGTCCGTGATCTACTCTAATAGACAAACAGACGTGTTCCTCTATAATACAGCTCCTTCCCTTGAGAATACGCTTCATGGCACCAAAAGTTAAAAAAAGATGAAGAAGGTGCCAATCATCTCAGCGTCTGCGAGGAGCCTGGGAGAGACAGCACCAGGAATTTGGCATCCGCAATTAAGAAAAAAACATGGCACTATGACCAACTCAGTCGCCCGCAGCATATTTTCCCCAAACTGTGATAGAATAAATAGCCAACATGCTGATAGGATTTGGAAACAGTCAGAAAGTGTATTAATGTTAAAAATACACAAAAAAAATGTTGGATGCTGTGATTGTGAAATGAGGCTGCCTGAATAAACTAAACCTACCAGTGTTTGAAGACTAGAAAAACAAGGCTCTTCCTATTGTCCCTGTCCATCAATGATTATGGATAAAGTGGTTGCAGTTTCATGCTAGAGATCATCACAATCTCATATTCAAACACAACTTTCCCATAGAGACTTACAACAAGCCTTTTACAATTGGACTTTTTAGGAAGAGTTGCATTCACTATTATCATCTGATACTTCAACCAATGTGTTTTTATACAGTGCCACTTTGCTGCATGTTGAGCAACTGACTTCTCATTGTTGAAATACAAATTCTTAACTTTATCTGTCAGAAAACGTTTTACTGGAGTACATTAAAGAATGTAAAGGTTTTTTCCGCTATATCTGGTGATTCAGTGGTTTGAAATGTAAAGAGTTTAGTGTTGTTTATCTGAAATACAAAACAGTAAATGTAGACACTACACTGATATCACTTATATCACTTAAATAATCGCTGGTACAGGGTTGAGAATTTTCCAAGGTACTGAAACTAAGCATAGAGTATATGACAGAAAACCTGGAACTATTTATTAAAAAAAAACAAATGCAGATATACAACAAAACATAAAAACATATGATAAGCCTGTTTTTACACTTTTTTTTACGTCAATATGTTAGAACAAGCCAAAAGTAAAATAACAGGAATTTTGGTTGTGGCCATGTTGCGATAACCTGGCTCACGCCAGATGGATATGTGTTGAACTCTGAGTTCTCACTATATCCTTCTGGGACTTTACTCGCTGAAAGCGTTCGAGAAAAGGTGGGGCGTTTAGTGAAATACTTCGAGCTGATTGGGTGTGGGGCCTACTTTACAAGTACGCGTCACACATACGGCTCTTCTTTCAAAAAAAATTACTCCGTATTTCAGCTAAAACCGCATCAAAAGCAGCAGAAACACGAACATCCACGAGAGCCGCCATCTTTGTTTACCTCGAATGTGACTCGGCAGCGGCAGCGGGGCACTAACAGCCGTCTTAAAACCCCCGAAACACCGCTGGTTCAGACTCGCAAACGAATCGGGCGGCAGGAAGGCCAGATGGTTTATCTCGTGTTGTGAATTCACAAATATCGCAAGATAAACCATCTGGCTGGCCAGGTTAATGTTGCGACACTTTCTTTGGGTTTAATGAGTAAGTTTAGACTTTAAGTTGCTAAAATGTTTAAGCTTAGCACTGGAGGTGGGGGTAGGTTAAGGTTTAGCTGTAAAACCAAAATTCAACCCACATTTGTTGTTTTTTTGCGTTTTGGCTTTTCTTAAAATATTGACTTAAAAAAAAGGCATGAAAATGTGCTCATCACACAGTATGTGTTTGACATTTCATTGTATATCTTCGCAGACCTGCACTTTTGTTATGGTATTTGTTTTAATGCATCACATACACTTTCAACATCAAAGAACACTTGCTTCTGTTGGTGCTGACCAATGTTTCATTGTTTGATTTTCTTACTATTTTGTTTGCTAAGTCAATAATCATGTGAAGTCCTCTGAGATAACTGCTGTTGTGATTTTGAGCTATAAATACTTTGAAATGAATTGAATTGAATTAAAGTTGCTTATCTTGTAGATATAAGTTTATTGACCTCAAATGACCAGTTAGAAATTTGAAAATACAGTTACATGATAATAGGTAACTTTCACGTGGCGTTGCAGCATTCTACTGGAATGATTGCTTAAGTTTACATTTGTAGTGTAGAAGATCTAATTGATCTAGTCATTTCAAAAATTGCAAAATTTTCAATGTGTGAAGTAATTCTTTAGACTTTTCAGTGAAAAGTACAATGTTATATAGAAAAAAACTGGCTTTGCTCACCTTAAGCTTATAACAATACATGTTCATGTAGAATTCTAGAACATGAACTGTTTAGACTACTTAATCCTATCTTCTATCTATCTTGATAGTACAGATGGCAAATAATCTCTATTTATATAGCATTTTTTTTTCATTTTTCAAGTCACTCAATGTTTGCCCTTCTGCAAATATTGGAGTGGCTTAAGTGTCTTGCCCAAAAACACGGCAACAATCCATCTATTCCACTGTTTCATCAGATGTTCCAGCTGTCTCCCATCCTATTACTAACCATGCCTCATCTTGTTTAAGAAAGCAAATATTGTTCTGAGAAATTGCTAATTGTGCATTATATAATCCAACACAGTCTCACAAGAAAGTGTACATATAGCACGACACAAAAATAGCGTATTTTTAGCACGATATCAGTCCTGTTTTGAGTACTTATGTTACGCCGTACATATAGCATGACATGAAAAAGCGTAAAAATGCCACGAGTTTTGGTTGAAGCCACGTGGAGATATTTTCTTCAGGTGAAACGGGTTCAGGCATAAAGTTACTAAAATGGGTAAGATTAGGGTTAGGGCTTGGGGTAGGTTAAGATTAGATGTAGGATTTTGTTAATTTTCATAAATAAGAACACGTCTTAACAACCACCATTGAAATGAACGGGGACTGTGAGGCGTACTATAATTACGCAAAAGAGCCGTAAACTTGTGTTAATCATACGCAATTTACATGTTGCGTTATGTCGTGGTATATGTACGCTTTCTTGTGAGATCGGGCTGTATAATCTCATTCACATGGAGCCAAATAGGACCACCCAACAGAAAAGTTACATTTTGTGTAACTTTAAATACTTTTACCAGCATCACTTTAACAATATTTTAAGTTGAGTACAGATTCAAAGTACTTGGGCTTGATTAAATCAGCCTCCCCAGACAAATAAAGCTAACCTCATCTGCATTGGTATCTCATTTGTGGGAGCTATTTGCCAATAGTTGTCGACAAGGGACGTGCTCAGCCATTACACAGGCAACTAATAGACCTTAACACATTAGTTTATCATAATCACAACTATGACTCAACCAATCGTCTCTCGTCTGAAGAAAACTATTTAATATGAAATGAATAGGCTTGTAATTGTTTCTATCTGGCTGTTTTCTTTGATTACACGTGGGCATTGAGAGCTCCTGCAAGACTCAGGCATGATTAATTTCCCTCTTATTTGATTTACAGTAATAAAAAGTATTGAGAGAGGCTGTGTGCGTCTGCAGAGACACGCAGGAGATAAAGCTGCAGATGTGGTGGCTTCAGCTCATTTACCTGAAGGTCTCTGCTGAAAGACCACAATAAAGACACTCAACACTCAAGTGCTTTGTTAAACAGCGGCTGCTTGGAAACGTAACAACACTTTCTGTGATGGAAACTGTTTATGACAAGATTACAGGAAGTTTGTTTAAATTGTGAAGTTGGAGAGGTGTATATATAGTGACAGGTTTAAGTTACAAACTCTAAAATAATGCATTATATTCAAATCAAGTGAGCAATGTTATATTACTGCAATAAATTATGCTTGTTCTTTAAATTTTGATTGCATATCTTTTTTTTTTTTTTTTTTTTTTTTTTTTTTTTCAAAGCATCAAATTTCCCTGGACAATCCAGAATGAAATGTCTTAGTAGCAGCCTGGTTACTGATTTAATCTCTGCTAAATTCAGGTAGTTCTGATTGACCAATATGGTCTCAGGGAAATGCATATCTACTACAATATGGTACATGTGCATATTCTATACCTTTGACTGACTGACTTTTATATGGCATAAGAAAAAAGCGTCTCTGTTTGATGCTTTTCACAGCGTCAAATAGAGACACCTTTTCTTTCTTTCTTTTTTTTCGGTTTAACAGCTACATTTAGGTCTGGGGTTTGGAGCTGCTTAAGATTAAGATTAGGATTTTGTTGATATTCATAAATAATACCACATCTTTACAACTGCCATAGAAATAGCATACATACACATTTTCATTTGCATGGTTTAGAAACACTTTTCTGTGAAATTGTGCTCTCTAAATCACTTTAAAAGTATGTTGCATTTACGAAAAAATAATTATCACAGACTATTGACACACCTGATTTCATATATTATATTTGACCAATAAACTTCTTTGTTTCACATGCATCGCTAATATAGATAATGCATATGTGATTGCATAGTTCAGTTTGAGTTGGTTTTAAGTGTACAATGAGGGAAACAGTATATAATAATGATGCAAAACCTGCTAATTTGTATTACTTATGCTTTCAAAGTCATTGAAAATAAGTTAGAATGAGACAAGAGCATTCATTTAAGTAAATAGTTTCTGAAGTTGCTGTGTTACATAATATAGACAAATGTATGGTACCTGTCTTAATGCTTTTTTACACCTTTACTGCTCTTAGAAATGTGCTGCAATGAAAAGCTAAACATACTTCAGTGATGTAAAAAGGGCCTCTAAAAATCAATATCAATTAAGAGAGCTGTGTATTGAGATCATGTTGCCATCAAACAGCCTTTCTCAATGGAAAGCCTTGAAGCGTTCAAATGATTAAATTGCACATCAATAGAAACCGGTTTTGTCAATACAACATAGGGATTTGGGCCAGAATGATGAAGCAGCTATTACGAAGTGTTGGTGAACTTTGATAATAATTTTGTAGCTTTTTCTCAACCCAAGGTGCTGTTTCTTACCCACTAATGATGTGGAAAGCTTATTTGTTCAACAGAGTGGTCCCTTTGGCAAAAGGAAAAACTTGAAATATAGAGTTAAAGCAACAAATAAATGTGGCCGAAACTTTGTTATTGTTAAAAACACACTGCAAGCATATTCCAGTTAAATGTCTAATGTCCCTGCTTATGTTATTTAGTTAATAAACATGCATTTGTTAAATATTTACGATAATAGCACTAATTGATGAGTTTTTTGTTAGTTTTTTTCAGCCGAGTACAAATTGTGAACTAAAACAAAACACATTTTCACAAAAGGCTGAAGATAGCTACAGCTTTTAGATCTAAATAAACTGTATTCTTGATGAAAATTAGAAAGCGTTGATAATTGTTCAAGGTAAACATAGAAGGGCTTTTTCTTTCAAATATTGAACCAGCATCTATACCAGGTAAACCTGTCAGTGATAACTTCTCTTTTGAGAAAATCTATCTCACCTCAAAATTGTGCCTTAGACAAAGCCGCAAATCTCACAAGACTTGAAGAAGCAATTTCATTAAATTGAACTGAATTTCACTCCAAAGGCGTTTTGAATAATGTGGCTGTATGTATCCAACTGATTGTACTGTGCTGCATTTATTTTTAGTAGATTATAAAAATCATTCAGGTTAAGTTTTCTGTTTTTGGAGGAACATTTATTTCACATGAATTGCAATATGGAGATCAAACAAAATGGAGCTAAATGCACAGTACAATGAACACCGTCTGCTGAGTAGAGAGAGACCTGGGTTCACTGGACAAAATAAATAAATAATAAGTTAAATAAAAGCATAAATAAAGATTTTTCTAGCACAATGAACTTGGAAGACAAACCTTCATTTCTATTCATTTGTTTCCTCAGCCTTTAATGTTGAGCCTCTTACACACTATCTGCCCTCAGTGCCACTTCCTTTTAGAATATGTCTCCATTACCATATGTTTTCTTCTAATAATAAGCAAAACAAATGCTAACCTGTCAATAAAATAGAAAAAAAAAAAAAAATGTTTTGCAACTGAATGGCCGTCCTGCTTCAAAGACACGAGTCCACTTTACATCTTACTTCTGAATTATTCTGATGCTTTTGTGTGATGTGAATGTGATCTGACACTGTAAGACATAAGCTGTTCTTGTGCTCAGGGCAAATATGGTAAATTAGTATTTTGTTATATATATACTTATTTTTTCTGCATCGAAATTACACATAAGGTGGACTATGAACCTTTCCTGGTAGACTCACCACCAGTTTCAGGTCTTGAACGCTTGAACATATTAAAAAAATAACTAAAAATCTTTTACAGGTCTTTTGAGTATTGCGCCTATAGGAAGTAAGCGTTGCCTAAAACAGCAACAATACACACATGACATTTCCAAGCAATTCAGTGTAGAATAAAATGATTTGTCAGCTAAATTAGCATCCATGTGTCTCATTTATTAAGTGAAATACAAAATTTTGATCTGGAAGTTCAAAATTGGACATATTGGCATTCAGAAATAAAGCAGTATCTATATGAGAAACAAGACATTTGAGAAAATTCTTGTAGACTAGAGAAAGTTTTGTTAGTACATAAACTTTGACAAATCATGTTAAGTTTTTCAAATCAGATCCATGACCTTTAGTAAGTTATTCCAGGCTAAGTGAACTGTTCTTACCTATTTTTATACAATCATATTTACATGTACCTTTAATGCCAAACCTCCATCAGAAGACGTAGCGTCATTCTGTTGTTGCAAATTTAGATTTTAGCGACACTCCTTTTCCTTCGTATTCCCAATAAGAACCTAGACAGTGAGTTTTTAAAAAAGTAGTGTTACATCAGTCGTGTAAACAAAACGATAAATAAAGATTAATAATGTTGTAAACACTGTCAGCTTTTGATCGCTCGCTCAGCTTAGATCACAGCTGTAGTGTAAAAGTTTCAGTCAAACCTTTCTTGAAGCTGATAAAAATAAGACATGGTGACTCCCACGCACACTGTATGTTTAGCTCTAAATGATGCAGCCCACACAAGTGACATACCATTCTCTGCTGTTACTACAGACTAATTATTCCACCAATCACAGTTTCTCCTGGAGTTTAACCTGTAACAAGTCAACTATTCAACTGTTCTCTAAGTTGTGCTGCTAAATTAATTACATAATTGGATGTGTTGAAGTTGGCAATTCATTTCTGATTTGTTAGCATATACAAAATAAAAGAGAAGCAGATTTTAAAATAGTTGAGATAAGTAAGCACAGAAGATAATTTTGGTTTGCTGTAGTGAAAGCAATTTCAAACCCAAAGGAGCAGGCATTTTGGACTGCGGAGAGGGAACTATTGTAATATGGTTTAAAGTTTAGCTTATAGGGCTCCGAAGAGCAGAAGCATTCTGAAGTTGTTGATGTAGAGCCAATGCTAGCAAACTGGATGAGACACAAAACAAACATTCAGTTCAGATGACTCAGTTCACAAGTTTGGCTTAAACTATTTTTGTTTGTGCTGTTTCTTAAAGGTTATTTCAGTTGATATGGTTTCCTCATTTACCTAATAATACATTCTGAGCCTCTGAATTGTCCACCACGATGTGTTTTAAGCTTTTATCTTAGCAAGGCCTAACATGCTAACAGCAGATACCTACAACGCTAACAACAATAGAGACAAAGTTTATGGGTTTTAGTCAACAAACAGCACATTATTAGTCAAAGCCAGGACCCTGCAACTATTTTTTCATGTGAATAGACAATTTAACAAGAAAACTGTACTAGGGAGACTTGATTGTGATAACTTCTGTAACTTCAAACCAGTATTACCCTTTTCCTCACAATTTTCATATTCTAATCTTACGACATGTTTGTACAATTTTATGGCAATGTCATCTTGCATATTCTTGAGAGCTTGTTCCTTTCCCTTTAAAAACAGATGGTAATTTACTGATATGACGTTAATACTAATTAGAAGGCAAAACCCAACTCTGTCAGATATCCAATCTACACAAGACTCATCTTCTGTCAATTACCTAAATATCCAGCATAATAAAATCATTTCTACTTCAGGAAGAAACAACTGTGCCTTTAAAAATAAACCTCTCAGGGCTGCGTCTAATGTGCTCGCTGGAAATGCACCTTTCAGACATTTAATTAGTGAGGAAGCTTTCTGAAGAAGACACTCTTTCATTTAGAGCCATTATAGTCTCATTGTCAAAAACATGAATGCTCGGCACATCGACACTATGATGTGGTTATTTTCAGCGCTCTAAAAGGACACTTGACACTTCAACCAAAATAAAGACATGTCAAATATGTCCTTGTCAACACGAGCCACAGACATAAGTGACTGAAGACAAACTATGAGCAATCAAGGAGCAAGGACGTGTGGATAAGTGAACAACAACAGCAACACAATGTAAATGGAAGGGTCCCATTCACACACATCTCTCTTTATGGGCTTGAAAAGGATTAGCAGTAGTGGCTTTAATAGGCCTCATCTTGCATTTGCATGTACTAGATGTAATTAGCTCTTATTCATTATTAATTTAAACATTTCTGTGGATGTGGATTTAGTCCAATATCCTCCCTCTGTGGCTCGGGTTCTCACTTGCTTTTTCAAAGAGCCTTTCGAAGAACATTTGGAAATCTGACAGTTTAAGATGTAGGGGAGTGTTTATGATAGGGCAAGGTGATATGGCCTAAAATTTGAGTCACAATATAAAAGAGATATTTGCAATTCCTTAATTATATATTCAAGGTGTGGCTTTTTTAATATACAAGTACAAACTAAACTCAGCATATTTAAGTTGTACTTTTTTGGTCTGTTTCCTCCTCTGACATATTATTTCTGTTATATTTAGTCCCTGGAGAGCCGCCACAATCTGTGTCTGCTGTTGTCAAAACTTGAGGAACATCAGCTGTGTTCATATCACAAATTTCTTTTTTTTTTTTTTTCAAGATGTAAATCACAATTAGGGATACACGGATCCAGCTTTTTGTTTCGATACCAAAACTTTGAAATTAAGTATCAACTGATACTAATGTAAGGACTGACTTTTTATTTTCAAAACCTAAGAAATTTGATCATATGTGTTAGTAGCTGTTATTTATAGTGCAACATCATCCAGTAAATTAGTCACATTATGTCCAATTAAAGGCACAACTAGGATGCCCCACTGTATCTTGAGTTTTGCCAGTCCTATTTCACGTCAAGAAACTGTAAGCTCATTTTGGTTTGACATAAAGCAACTTTCTTTCAAAGCAAGCTTCACTTTATAAATATATTTATTCATATGTTTAAATAGTCCTGCACAAGAGACTGCATCAAATCTCTGTATTGAATCACTGACACCTAATACAAGACCCACACAGGCTCTGCAGGAAGACTAAAGTCATTAGAATAAATATGTGCTGTCACATTGACCTCAGAGTCGGAGTCTGGTGGAGGCGCTGGTCTGCACAGTCTGGAAGGAGGCGATATTTTCTCAGCATCCGTCTGAGTACTTTTTTTTTTTTACTGTGTGAATTCATGTGAACCTTAACTAGAGCTAGCTGCATGATTAATCAAAATCAAATTAAACCAAAGTTTCAACGGATGCAATTAGTAAATTGCAAAGGCTGCAGTTTTATAATCATCAAAATTTCAAACTACAAAAATATTCTCTTATTTTTTGCATCAGAGCTGTTAATTGTGCAGCTTAGATCTACAAACATGACTAATGCAGCTGACATGTGATTTATGTGTTAAATTAAAAGTCGTCCAGCCCTAACTGTGTTGGTCAAAAACAATGAAACTATGGAAGGCATTTTATAAGTAACCTGATATGTATAATATCCAAAATCCTGCTGCACCCTCTTTTTTTTAACTCAACTTTACTTATTAGTTTCTTTGTACAATTTCTATACAGTTTTAAAACTTTTGTAATTACAGAACTATGCATTATTTTTCAGCACAAACGGTTATCAACTAATGTTCCTTCAGACAGTGTATCATCACCATTTACTTGGGAATTCAGGTCGACTGTGTTAAGTGGCTCTCTTCTCAAAATAAGTGTCCATCTCAAACGTAGTAATAATATAATGAAAGCGTAAAAGCAACTTATTTATTTGCTCATGTGCAAAACAGGTTACTGGGAGCAAAAACTTGGCATAGCTGACATTTTGCTTCACACAGACACTAAAGATTCAAAATTTGAGGTGGTGATATTTCCTTTGTGTATAATGTTGCAATAAATTATGCATACATTGCTTGCAAATAACATGATTTTTTTTTTTTTTTTTTTTTTTTTTTTAATTTGCACTTGTAATTTAGCACCTGGCTTGGTAAATCAGACCCTTAGTGTTTGAAAGCTATGCAATGTTTTGCTTCAATATAAACTAATGTTGCATCAGACAGTTTATCACAACCATTTACTTTTCTCAACTCCTGCTTTTCTGAGGCCCAGAAGGGAATAAACAATATCTCACCGGCAAAACTCCAGCTGTGTTCTTGAAAACAGAATTAAAAACTCAAAATTTTGCATATGTGCCCTTTAAACTGAGTATTATTTTCAGCAAGCTTGTACATTTACCAGTCTAAAATTCCTGTATAATATTTAGAAATTTGAATTCAAAACCACGGCACAAGGATGTTTTTCTCTTTCACTAATATTCCTTCAGGCACTTTATCACCATCATTGGCTTATATATTCAAGTCATTCAACATTCAAGTGTTAGCTCGTATCTGCTCAGTTTACTCCCACTTGCTCCTGCGCTCCGCCCTCAGCAGGCAGGCAGCGCTGGCTTCGACCTTGGGGCTATGCTCTTGATCTGCGTGCACGCCTCACCTCTTAATGATAAAATGAGAAAAGTGGGTCGGAGATGTACGTTCCCACCAGAAATAGTCAAGAAGTTAACATCTCGAAGCCAAGCACCAACCACATCCAACTGGGAAATCATCTCTAAATAAATCAAATGAGTTTCACAAATAGGTGAGGAGCCATTGGGAGAGCCAGGTTTGCTCCGGGGAGGGATGAACAAGTCGAGCTGATTAACTGAAGAAATGAATGACCCGCTTGTGTGCAGCCACTTCCAATACTTGAGCGATGTGATGGCGCTAAATTAAATGGTGCGTGCCACACCGACTTATCCGTGGCTTTTGTTGTGTAAATGTTTGTCATCTGGTAAAGAGGTCCTCATAAAAATCTGACTGACACTGAGAAGGCCGAAAGCATTCAAAGCAGAATAAAAAGTACAGCTTATGATTGCAAGATATTTGAGAAAACGGTCTTGCAATTGATCTAAAAAATGTTTCAATGCTGTAGTTAATTTCAGAGGCAAGTAGAATGTGGTTTTCAGATTTTTAGATTGTCATGCAGTTTCTTTCATGTCTAAATTGAAAATCTTGAGCAAGTTTGTTACAGTTGGCTTACAGTTAAATCATTTATAGAATGTCTGATATCTCGTAGCTTCCATTATGTCTGCTGCAAATGGAAACTATCTAGCATGAGATTAATGTTCCTTTACATTGTCCCATTAAATAGAGACTAAACTAAATTGAACTGAAAAGAGAAAGCTCATCAGATATTTAATTTTGTGTAAATCAGCAACTGTCCTGTGTACCCCACTTCCATTATTCATATTGAAACGAAATAATAAAGCAGGCATTAAAGAATTATCCTCTTTCATGTTATCAATCTGTCTTAAGCTGTGATTCCCAATCAGGATTTCTTATGCATTATAAAGCAATGTGTTCTCATGGCTTGGGTGTCTATACCACGCCATGATAAATTGCGTGTCATGACGATGCTTCTGCCTTCTTTGCATGTTTATCACACTCCCATTTTGTTGGCGTGGTTTTACTGGGCGATGTCACTTTCCGCTCTCCTGCGCATGCTCCATTCAGAAAGAGACGCTGTCCATCTGGTTAGCTGGAGAAACTAAATCTAGATGTTTTCAATCAGGTATGAATCGGTATGATGAACATCTGGCCCCTGAAGCTAAGACAGTGTTTTTCTTGCAATTTTTACACTTATCTGAAAGTAACATTTATGGATCGTAAGGGTTAAATTTCATTTCAACTTTTATTTTCGCGTCTTTCTGCATACTGGGTGTGCGCACATCGCATGTGCTGATAAACAAAAAAATCCTTTTATAGACATGCAATTTAGTTGAGGACAAACAGGAGGAATTTTTAGGGGTTAACAGCTAAGTTTAGGTTAAAGTTACAAAAATTAGTATTCATGTCTTTACTCCCATCATTGAAATGAACTGGGGCAGAAACACGTGAAATACAGACATTGCATTCATATGATACACTGTTTCAAATTGCGTGGTATAGACACACATATATAGACCAGGCTGACTCAAGACTCACATTTGTCTGAGAATACAGCTTGACTTAACATTTTTTTCATTGAACTGGCATATTATTGTGTGACTGTATCATATGTCCTCATAGATTGTTGTCACTATTGTTCAGCTTTATTAAATGGCTTGTCCTGAGTGTTTTTCCACCTGAAAAGTTACCACAGCAGTTACAACAAAAGCAGCCTTTCTCAAACTCATGAGTGTGAAGATTGCACAAGGCCAACCCTGGTAATATTTCACACTCGATTCAAAATAATATAGAACATTTTCTCTTTTAGACAAAAATGTAAAATGAACAAAATGACAATGCCTGAACTTAAATCTATGAAATAAATGAGAGAGTTAATTTAATGCTCAAGTTACTATTGTGGTTGTTGTGTGGACTACTTCCAGCGGGAACAATAAAGTCACAATTTCATCCAAAAAGCAGATGACAGGGATGAGATTGTTTACCACAGTATTACCCTGCCCTATGTAAGTGAATGCAGCGTGAACATTCCATGTGCAGTGCATGGACTCACCAGAATTGGGGTCGGAGTTGCCGTCAGCTTCGGTCCTCTTGTCGGGGGAGGCCTGCTCGTAGAAATCGTCCTGCGCCTGCACCAGAGGGAGAGCGTGTGTGAGGAGGGAACCACTGCCCACAGGCTCATGGTCCCCCAGCCCACTGTCACTGCAGCTCTCCTGGGAGCCGTCCGGGAGGTGAAACGTGACGCGCCGCTGCGACTAGAAGAGAGCACAAAACAGAGCCACCCAAAATGTTAGTCGCTCTGCTCTCTGCACTCGCAATTATTTTTTAGCTTTGGGAGACTTTAGGAATTAGGTGTTTGACTCCAAATCCAGTGCTAAACAAGCAGCAGTAAGATTTTATCAGCGTGTTAAACAAATAAAGAGAGGGGGTGATGGATTGTAAGGTTGCATTTAGGGGTAATTTCGACTTTGGCCAAGTTATTGATGGGAGAAGGGAGTTAACACAAGGTAAATACAGTCACGTTTCACTGCACAATGACAACCAATAACACATGCAAAATAAAGCAGCATGCGAGAGTCAGGAAGGCGACAAACTGTGCTTTTCAGTTTAACGAGGCTGTAAAACTAGGAACAAGAAAAGTCGCCAATACTCCCCTGAATGCTGTGGTGATTTATGAGATATTTCTTAATATAGACAGCAGTAATATCCCAAACCTTATTTGCCTCAAAATGTGGTTTATACATAATTAATAATTTCCTTTCTAACTTTGGTTTGTCCTATTAAGTGTGGAAATGAGGGCTTTGTAATAGCCTAATGGAGCGCTATCAGCTTAGGTCGTCTTGTAACTGGAGAGTTGGAGCTGTCGAAGCCCCACAAGTGAATAGCCAGTGAGTCTAACTTTTTTTTTTTTCAAGACACTTTTGTAGGAATGTGTGTGAGTGCTAGTGGTGGAGAAAGAAAATGCACAAAACCTTGTTACTTCAAAAATAACAGTTACACAGTGCACCTAAACAAATACATGTTTTTGTAAGTTACACTAAATAAATAATAAAAGAGCTGCATTTTTCCTTTGAACAGGCTTGCATGACCGCAAAAATTACTTTTATTTGGCTTAGAGGAGGCCCACACGTTTGTTTCCTTAAAAAGTGGTTTATGGCGTACCATTTATTTTTGCCCATTCAGAATGTCCCAAAATCAGTTTTGACTTTCTAATTCTATTGAATTGTGTATATGACTTTTCACCTCCAGACAATTACAATGCACCTTTAAAGTAGTTTACTGCTAACTAAACATATGACAAAATTTCCTTAATAGCCTACTATATATATTCTTTACATCCATTTGTTCATTCGTTCATTCATTTATATATCTTCTGAAAGTTGCAAAAGAACTTTTAAACTTATCACGATTAAACGTTATGCACAGAATGCTTTTTAGGTAAGTGAACAAATCGCTGTAAAAAAGATTTAAATAAATAATTCTGCTTTTGAGACGGGCAAAGTGTCTTTAAAGTAAGCGCGAGAAAGTGTCCAAACATCACATAATTATAGTAGTAAAAGACATTTCCAAAGAATAGACGAAACAGTTGTGAAAACATGCAATTTCTTATAAGTTATACACCATGTATTGGTAAAGTAAGAGTTTTGTCACTGGCACAAAGTGGAAAAGTAAGAAAGAAAGAGAGAGGGAGAATGTTCTTTTTAAAAGTTATATAACTACATGTAACAAAGTAGTACTACACTTTAATTGGCTGTCTGTCTGTCAATAGCAGCATGTTGCAGAAATAGATTGTCACCACTATCAGCACAAACATCATAAATATTATTGCTTAACATGAGATTTTGACAGCATTTTGACAGCTTTTAGTACTGAGCATCGCAGAAAAGTAAATCTGAAACAGCTAAGTCACACAGACTTTACATGGTTTTATGTTCTGTGCCCGACAATGACCACCCACCCTCTGGATCTGAGAATTACTGTAGGGATTCAAAATATACAGTTCGTACAATAAATAAATAAATAAATATTAAAAACTTGAACACTATTTTCTTTATAAACTGCAAACTATAAAAATGTTTTCAGAAGTTGTGTGTTGTTTAGTCTGAAAACAACCACTCTAAAGATATTGGTTAGCACATAGCTGCCAGCCCATGAGATGCCTTCAAACTTTTAATATTTGAAGTTTGCTAAATCCCTATGGGAATTTACAATGGGAATCACATTTCTAAAACCAGGACGGTCTCCCATTGTTGATCTCCATTGGGTATTGTCTATAACTACATAAATGTTAAAAGTTGATGTAGATTTTCCTTCTAACTTTGTATTATCAGACAGTGTGGTGGTGGACTGTGAAGTGTACATAGCCTGCCTCTGGGGCGCCCTTCTTGAGTCTCTCAGAACAGCCTTCCTCACCCCTGTCTCCCTGTCTCTCCGATAATTAAACATGCCTCACGCCCGCTGTCCTTAAAGCCACCCTGATTGAATTTCCAATAGTTAATTCCCAGTGTCGTTCCCTTTTGCTCTAATGACATTTTCCTGCGGCTTTTTCATAAGTCCGGAGTCAGCCTGCGGCTAACCTTTTCGCTAGCACAAAGAGGTCCCGCCACATCCGCGCCAATGACAGACCCAGACAGCTTTTACTGTAATTATTGGCAAAAGCAAAGGTCGACCAAATCTGCGGTCTAATGCAAATGACCTCATTATATATTTTAGAAATGTTCCGAATGTTCGCAACATTCAATTAAACAAAAACAGGCCATAAAAGAAGGAATAAATGAATGTGACAGGAGCAGAGAAGATGGGGAGCCTTAGAGACAATATTTCTGAAGGCTTCACTACAATTGGATTAAATATTCCAGACGTTTCTTTGGCTCAGCCCTGTTAAAATTCACAAATGATTTCGACTGGACACTATGAAGTGGAAAGTGAAGTACTGGTAACTGTAAAGGTCTCATAAAACACAAAGAAATGAGAATAAATGTCAGTGTTAGCCATTATGAAGAGGCAGGTATCCAATGTGACATTTCAAATAGAGACAAGGGAAGTAAGGGAGCCAATTTCCAATACTGAAAATGTCTATGTTGGAAAGTGGAACTAATTAGAGGTAACTGAAATCTTACTCTATAACTCACTGAAGGTGGAGAACTGTATGAAGTTTAAATAATTAAAAAGAGTGAAGCTGAAGGGTGTTTTTTTTTACTTAATGATTATGGCAAAACATTTATTTTTCTATATTGTTAGTAAGTTTGTTTTAATGAATATGAAATGAGTGTTTATCTTGGTTGACAATCCATGTAGTTGCATTTAAATTGAAATGGAGCTTAGGTGGGGAGCAGATCTACGTTATGTAACTTCTCTGAGTGGACTTGTTTGTGCAAACTCGCTATTTTGCAATAATGTGTGCAAAAACTGCGACTTTACTACCACAATGGTCAAACGCTGTCTGTGCATTGTCAGAACACGCCAAAGACACATCAATTGACGCAACTGACAACCACTGAGGTGGGTTCTAAACTCCTCTTTTGACATCCTGGAGAGTTAGAAAGGATCCTGCTTATTTTGGTTCTGAGTGGTGCAAGGTGCAACAAAGCGCATGTTCGAAACTTGCCTCAGTGGCAAGTATTTCATTTTCAACTTTAGGAAATACTCACATCATAAGCTCATGTGCTTATGTAGACTAAAAGTTTCATACATATGTTTTGCAGAGTAATTATAAAAAAAATTTGACTTGCAAGTAAGCAAAGACTGTGCGCTGCACAGCTTCCTCTGCTGCAAATCTCACATCAGGACCCGGACCGCTCCGACACAAAACTCACATCATTCGCCAAGCTCGCTGTCCGTATTTGGTGCTGTCAATCAATCTCTGTTCACACCCACCTGGGCGTCTCTTAAAAGTCCTCCAGGATCTCTCATTTTTGCGAGCCTGTTTGAGGTGCAGTTGTGGGCGGAGTAAGTATCTGACCTCACTTTAAAATGTTAGAATGATTTTTGGTCTGCAGGGAAGACTGGGGCGTAGACCAAGTTTTTGCTGAAGATCATTCTCTTTTCTAGCCAGGCTGGCACCACCTAGTCCAGAGCATCAGCGACTAAGTCAGGTATCACACAGCTGCAGACAAAAAGCAAGTAGGAAGTATGGTCGTCCAATCAGCAAACAGAAGCGATGTGGTATGCCAGAACGATAGCATACTGTACATACTGTATGTTCTCCTTCTTTGGCCTTGGGTAAACTATTAAATTAGGATATAACATTACAGCTTAATGCAAGTTTACTACACAAAAATGGCAACAATCACTGATGACAAAACAACCAAAAAGAAACAAAAATGTGCGAACAAACCCCAACAATGCGATGTCAGACGGTTTCCACACAGTCAAATGAAACCATCTGCTTCCGGCTAACTCTTTACTTGAGTGTAATTCAAAATATTCTAATGAAATAGAACTTTCCTTTTTTCATCCTGGCTAATCACTAGTTTAAAGTTGTGCTGTGCTTTGCCCCCAAAGCTACATGAGTCACTGTGTCTCAGCTCCTCACGCCGCAGCTTACACCACCTCAGCCTATTTATACCATTACCACCTTCATTTATCTCTGCTGCAGTCAACAGGGCCCTAATCCAATAAGTGATATCTGACATTGACCCACTCTTTACTAACATATAGGTCTTAAATTACATTCATTATAGTCTTAATAAGTCCCAGATTGATTTTCTTGAAACCTGCAGAACCCCTGGGACACAATACTTATAGTTCGATTCCACGCCTTTAGCTACAATGAACTACACCGCAGACCTGCTGTCTCGCACATGTGGGAAATCAAAGCTGTTTGTAATGATAGAAACAGTTCAAAGGTTTAGGACTTTAATACATGAGAAATAATAGAATACTGCTGTGTTTGCCTAGAAAAATGAAGAATAGAGTTTAAACGTATTCCCCCTTGGATAATTGGAAACTAATGGATGTTTTCTGACCAGAGGGTTGGCAGATTGATTCCCTCTAAACCCAATCAATGCTTCCATTGTGCCCATGGGCAAGCACTTTGTATCACTTCCATTGATAAAAGTCACTAACTTATAAACAAGAGCTTGGATTAAGGTTGTGAAATGGTTGTAATTTGTGGTACATTACACCAGTGAAGAAAAAAACACACACACAAACAAATGAATGCCTTTAATGCCAATTAAGTAAACATAAAAGTGTTTTTTTTTTTTTACTTTTCCATCACATACTGCCCTTATAGAGTTTGGTTTGAGTAATATAATTTTAAAACAAACACCTTTCATTCATGATATGATTTAGAAAAGTTCTTTCTGGTGCAGAAACCAGTTTGTCTCCTTAAAAATGTTGTTCCAAAGCAAGGCTTTAGCAATTTACAAAAAAAAAAAAAAAAAAAGCTTTTATTGCTTAAAATCTCATGGAAAGCCTGAATTACTGGATTGCTTGTAGTCTTCTATGTGTCATTTGTTTTATGGAGATAAAGAAGTATAATGTCAGGTGGTTGAACAGTCCTAAAAACATCGTTCTCTAATCCACCATCATTGCAGCAGGTTTGCTAAACTTCCTTTGGAACACATGAGCCAAAACAATGTTGAGAAAAAGGAAATAGAACAGTCACCGAACAACCCAATAATGGATTACTGAAAATGTATCCATAATTCTGTAGGGTCAGCATATGTAATTATATGTTTTTGTTTTTCACATTTTAAATCTGCTTAGGTTTGATATAGGTCAACTGAATATGCCATAAGGATACATGCTGGAAAAAAGTCTGTATTTATAATCTTGTTCTTGGTCTTACAAACTGAATGCTTGCTTGTCAGTAACATTTCTGTCTGTAATGTGGCATCTTGTTTTATACTATACACCCTGCCTCAAATGTCTCTCTTATCAGTGCTGTAAACCCTAAAGATCTTGCAAACATGCTGCTTCTCGGACACACTGAAGATGACATTATGATATCGTATCAGTCCTTTTCCACCAGGGAATGTGTCCATGTTTGAAAACCTCTGTCCATACCACACACTGCACTGTCCCGCTGAAGCCACTGTCAACAAGTTTGAAAAAGACTATTTATCAAAGTTGTTTACAATCTGAGACACAGAGTGACTGACAGGAAGCAGCCGACAGTGTGACAAAGGAGAAATGCTTGGTGCTCAATGCATGAACACACAACCCTAATTCTCAATTAATCAGAATGTAATTCATGTCAAATGTGATATTAGCACAAGTGTCTTCTCAAATGGTTGACAAGTACAAGCTGTAATTGGATTAGTGTGTATCTGTGTGTGTGTTCGTAAGAACAGCCTGCAATTTGCTTTGATTTGGACTTGTAGGGAGAAAAAAGAGTGATATTGATTGGGTTAATAGTTTTAATTTGTGCTGTCAAACTAGTCTCCGCTGGCATGACCTTATAATGGGATTCACATGAGGTTTTGATTCACTTTTCTTAAAAAAGATCTTACTTGTTCTGGAAAAATGGCATGACAATATGTGTCAAAAAAAGATCCACAAATTATGGTTTTCACTCATGATACACTTTATTTATAACTAGTCTCTATCTGGAAGCTTCAACCTTGTTTTATGCATAAAAAAAATGCTGAAGTATTTAAAAATGTCAATCTGTGACAAAAATGTTCCGAATGTTCTTTAAATGCTCTTAAACTGAAGGTAGCATTTAAAAGAGTTAATACTAGAATGTCAGGTCCAGAGGGACATGATTTAGTAGAGGTTAATGGCTAAGTTTAGGGAAACTGTTTGGGTAAAAGTTAAGGTAAATAATACACCAGTTTAGGCCAGTTTAGCAACAGAAAAAACAAAACAAAAAAAACTCTTTACCATGAAACCAAGTCATTACTGTTCTTTAGTTTGGAGAGTTCCTCTATTGATCTTAAATCTTTTTTTTTTTTTTTTTTTTGCATCCAGTCAGTCAATACCAAAACATTTATCATGGTTTCTTACTGTGAGTGGCATTTCGCAAATATTGCTGAGCTGATGGCGTCCTGAGCTTGTTTCCATGGAGATAAATAGTTACATAGTGCCTCTTTAATGCATTGCCTGTGTGTTTACTTGTGGATTTAAGTACGTTCAGAGATATTTGTGTTCTGCCAGACCTGACAGTCACTATGGTAACATTAGCATAAGACCAGCTTAAACTATCCCGCTGCCAGTTTACATGATATTACGGCTTATCGCGCCTGCTAACCCTTATTATCCGCTTGTTTTTATAATTTCCCTGACCAAACACTCTCACTTTAACAAATATAAAGCAAATAGCTGTGGCTGGAGGCGGTAAAGTGCTCCACGCCCAGGAATTAAATGGCTTCTGCTATAGATACACAGTGAAAATGATTTTGACGCAAAATGGCACCAAAAGGTCCAAGAGGGTATATTTTCAGTTTTGAACAAACTTGTTTTGAAATGTCAAGTTTTTATTATTACTTTAGGTTTTCTTTTGTAAGAATCACATTAGGAAAGTGTGAGGTGGGTTTTTCACTTAGTGGTGACTTCAAAATTAAATATTGTTTGTTTTGTCAACAATTATGCAGAAGAGAGAGAATAAACATTTAGCACCATAGCAACCACACATGTGCAAAAGATTAAACCACCACTCACAAAATAATATTTTTTTTCAAGCTAAGATAATATAGTTAAAGTATTAGATTTAGATTCTAGATGAAGCTAAAGGTGCTTTGAAAAGTAATTTGGATGCAAACAGCTCTATTTCTTTCAAGCTTCGAAGTCGATTAGAAAATGTACCCAAACAGAACGGAAAGATCAAGAAAAACAAACATGAAGACGCTTACAGAAGTTTTTGGCTCACATTGGTTGGAAAAGAGCCATGAAAATAAGATAAAAGAGAGATTAATGAGTTTTGCAGTTAGTTCAAGTCATTTTGTAAAGTTGAGATTCCACACTCTCCGATGTTCAGCACAATGCACCTGAATTGTCACGCATCCACAAGCTCCAAGGACAAGAACCAACTGATGAACAGAACAACACACAGAAGCCTCTTGTTATTTGTCACACATACAGCCTAAGTGACTGTTCAGAAAAATAAGTCTGAATGTTCTTGTATTTTAAGTGAGACCTGCTATGTAAAATTAAGTTGTTTATGTAATTTTATGCTTTCCTGTTTTCACCTACTTCCGATTCCCTGCTGTATGTATTTATTCACAGTTACTGAAAGAAAAAGAACACATGTTGAGTTCAAAATGGTCATGTGGCAACTTTCCAACAACATAAATAAGTATATGCTGCTTGCTACAGTTAAATTTTACAATGAATGTAACTGTAGCATATTGATTTGCAGTTTGTTTGTTTTTAATTAAGTCAATGCATTGGATAGTTTGGGATCATTTTGGGGTTTTACATTGAAGAAAATGTAAAATACTGTTCTACAAATAAATGTTAAAATACAGTACAATGTGTCTCCTTTAAAATGTCTAAGTAACTTATTTACATGATGTGTGTGGTGTAATAGTCATTATTCATGCCAAAAAGTGCATCCACAATTCTATAGCTTCCTGTGTTCCCTGTTCAAGATCCAAAAACATATCTCCACAATGTACAGAGATGATTTGAATGCACAGCAGATGGTAAAGGGCATAAAGCAGAACACAAGCTGATGTATGCACTGACTGTTTTAAAGCACAGAGCCACAGCAGCTGCTTATGTCTTACACTATTGTACGCACAAGTCAAAAGTAACATCAAGCAGACACTATTTTCTCTGGGCTGACAACAAAACAAATCAGCACAAGACTTATGGCTCCTTAGAACAGCAGTTTTAGCAGTGAATGTGACCATATGGAGCTTAGCGTGAAGACAAAGACAACTCGTGCTCTGTGGAAAAAAGAATCCTGCAGTGACAGCAAGCGGCTTCTTGTTGATATGTTCAGTAGAAGTTGATTTGGACTAGCTTGACCCTCAAAGGTGATCAGTCAAAAAAACACAATTTCCAACCAGTTTAAGGCATATGCACCACATTTTCTGGTGGTCAAGGTCTAATTAGCTCCATTAGCCCAAGCCAAAACTAATTAACAAAATAAAGTGACAATCTGGAAGTTAAAAATCCCTTGCAAAAATGAATAGAGAAACTATCCTTTACTGAAGATATATAGTATGTTTTATGCCATACTGCGAAAACATCTAAGGAACAATAATTGCATAGAAACAAGCAGGAGAAGGCCATCTACGTGGAAATGTTTGCGACAATTTGGTAAGATAAGCCTGCACAGAATATACAGTATTTGATAGGTGTTCTCTTACAGTGCAACCAAAACATCCCATGAAATTTAGCTAAAAATGGACACTGAATTTTTAAGAAAAAATGCCAAGCTTACCATGAGCATCTTAAATCTCCATTATGCTAACTGACAATTGTACTGATTTAAAATGTCTTCATCTTTGGCTCCGTTAGAGAATATCATTACATTTTGACATTAATTCCCCCATACAATAAGACTTTCACTTTGCTCTAACCCAACTGCTTGTTGCACTGAGGTCGTATATTAAAGCAGAACTAAGCAATTTCAGCGGTAGTACTCCCCCTACAGCTCTCTTGTGTAGTTAAGCTAGCCGACTGAATCGTAGCTCAACAATATTCATTTATTTTCTCATTTGTGAGTAACTTTAAGATTGAAAAAAGGCAGCAGAAACACAATAAATTTTACACAGCTATTTAAACAATCAAAGTTTCTAGAGGGGTGCACGGTAGCGGAGTGGTTAGAGCTCTGGCTTCCCAATAAGGAGGTCGTGGGTTCGATTCCCGGGTTGGACCATATCAACATCTCACGATCTCTCTAGGTGGAGTTTGCATGTTCTCCTTGTGTCACGTGGGTTTTCTCTTGGTAATTTGGTTTCCTCCCACCTCCAAAAACATGCATGTTTAGGTCAATTGGGCATCACTGTAAATTTCCCGTAGCGAATGAATGAGAGAGAATGTCTGTCTGCCTAATCCTGCGACAAGTTGCCCACTGTCCAGGGTGTTCCCCCGCCTAAGGCCCAAAGTTACTGGGATAGGCTCCTGTCACCTGTGACCCCTAACAAGATTAAGCGATAGAAAATGAATGAATGAAAGTTTCTGGAGACACAAATTCGGGTCGGGAAGCTGTCATATTTCATACCGGAGACAGTGGAAAGAGCCAACAAATTCCCCAAAATGCTTATACAACCATCATTACGGAGACTTACAAAGTCATTTAACAAGGTCAAAATGTTACTTAATTCTGCTTTAAATGTGGATTAAATTGCTTATCAGTTCACCTAAAGAGGGACAAAATACAATAATTCCAATCTATCTAGGAAAAGGTCCAAGTGTACCAAATGTTAAGAGCATTATTTTATTTTAACTGCTTTAGCATACAACTAAACCTACAGGAAATTAGAGCCAGAGTAAACATTGGATAAGAATGAATCAGTCATATTTACATCAAGATGACTTATTTACATAATGTGTGTTGTTTAGATAAAAGATAGTCACCATATCAACACTACACTCAGTCTACTTTACAATGCAGATTTAGTCATTTTTACAGTGTTTTTTGTCCTGCGTCTGAAGCAGCAGTAGCTTTGTATGTGGTGGACAGCTAATGAGAAGAGGTTCATGCTGGGACCCACTCACACATACACCAAAAATGCAGCCTGCGGTCCTCACCTCCACAAATAATCTTATCTAACAGCAGCCCTGACACCTGCGCAGCCTCGACGCTTCCCACCAGCCCGCTCTCACAATCACACACCACTGAGGGAGATCAGTCAAGCAGGAAACCCAAACCCTCTTCAGTCTCCTGCCCCTGCGCTCCTCTCATCTCGTCACACTGCTGCTGCTGCTGCTGCTTCTGTGTGAGACCAGACCAGGCTGTGCCATCTGCTGCACACCACCAGTACTACACCTCTGTCAACATGCAGATACATGAAGGGAGTGTTCAATTGGACTGAAAAATATATGGTGTAAGGCAAAAAATTAGGTCTGCTAAGATCAGAATCAGAATCAGAAAATATTTTATTGCCATTGTCAATGAGTTACAAAATTCACAAACTAGGAACTTTGGTGCTAATGTGCAACATATAACATTAATAAAGTAATTGTTTATGTGTTTTGAATTGTGTTTGTGCATGTTTTAGGATAATGATCACCATCATCACTGTTGTTCATTGAAGTGGCATTGTTTAATTAAGTAGAAAATCAGCTGCAGCTTCAATAGAAAAGGAAATTTCTCATACTTTGTGACAAAATCAATGCCATA
Source organism: Mugilogobius chulae (assembly GCA_038363315.1). Classification (NCBI taxonomy): domain Eukaryota; kingdom Metazoa; phylum Chordata; class Actinopteri; order Gobiiformes; family Gobiidae; genus Mugilogobius; species Mugilogobius chulae. The sequence continues at coordinate 26,467,798 of CM076403.1, forward strand.
ATAAAGAGAGAAAGAGAGAGAGAGAGAGAGAGAGAGAGAGAAAAACACATAATGTATGTCTTTGAGATCAAGCAAGCCCCTCCACAACATCTAAAAGAGAAATGTATTTCTTAAAAAGGACCATGCAGGTGATAGATCCCAGTGTTGCATTAAAATGACTCAAGATTAAATTAATATCATTATATCTCATGTATCTCATGACTCTTTCCTAAAATAGCATGCATAATAATATTGAATATAGAGGGTTTTTTGTTTATCAACACAGGAGATGCATGCGCGTCTGGTGTGCAGAAAGCGCTTCTGCTCATTGACACAAGCTGTAGCAACAACTGGAGCCAGGGCTGTTGTCAATTATTAATTCAACCAAAAACGACAATGACTGATAAACGTTACATTCAGGTGAGTGAAAAAACGTTGAGAAATCCACTGTCTCAAGCTTCAGGAGCCAGACGTCTGTCATACTAGTTCATACCTAACCGAAACAGCTAGCTCTCGTCCTGTTTTGTTGTTTTAATGAAAGACGTTTTTCCATCGCTTTCTTCAATGGGCATGCGCAGAAGAGTAGAAAGTGACATTGACCGATAATCCCTCTATAAGAAAACAACTTATAAGATTTTTTATTTTGTATTGTTCTAGATTGCTTGCTTGTTTGCCTGATTGATTTAGTTCAAGACCACATAATCTTTGTCTCAAACTCTGAATACCTCCTATCTTGCCAATGAATACAATTTTTTTGATGGAATATTAGGTTAACCAATCTATCCCGTGCATCTCCACAGAAGCAGTGAGTGCCATAGTGCAATGCTCCAGGACACATCTCTTCTGGAGGATTTCACACAGATCTTGGATTGGTTAGAAAACCCACCTTGACACAAAGGAAAAATGCAATCTCCACATAGAAAAGCTAGAGCGGGCATATTGGGAGTCAAACCCAAAAACTTCTTGCTGTGATGCACGAGTTCTAGCAACTCCGGCACCAAACAGCCATATTTACATTATAATTTATTGCTTTTAGCAGTAAATCATCATCCACTTTAGCAGTAAATCATCATCCACTTTAACATTAACCCTAAGTGCCAAAGTAGCAGGTCTGTCCAAAGTCATTCCAGGCTTGACTTCCTTAGATTCCAGATTCTTCTGATAAGTTACAGCACCTTGGAAAATTCACAATTAACCTCTGTACCAGTGGTTGTAAAAAATAACAGTGAAATATTTGGATTCTACAGGATGAAGTTAACAGTCTCCACATTTACTGGACTGGATGGCTAGAGGGTTAACCCCTGTTTTATAATCTTGAATCGTTCAAAAACCTCCTGGCATAGTTTGTTGTACAGGCTTATCCTACTGGGAACTGGCAGTACCTTTTGAATTTGGAAAAATTTAATTTGAAACAGCAAAAAGTAATTATAATTTGACATTTATTCAACATTGTCTTCATTCGATTTAAGTGAAGTTTCTGCACTTTTCCTCACTAAAATAATTCTTCAGTTTCCTGTTTCTTCTCTACACAGCCCTGACAAGTCGTTACATCCTGAAAAACAAAAATCAGAGCGCTAGCATTAGAGGCTCATACTCATTACCTGCACCGATGCATTTCCTTTGTGTTCATCCCCGAAGCACCATCAAACCCTCACTCACTCAGTCAGGCCTGTTTTTTGATGACATAAACAAGGATTTTTAGCCGACTTAAAAAAAAAGAAAGAAAGATGAAAGATGCACCCTAGATAAAACGCTCTCACCGAAAAAAAAAACTTGCATCTGTAAGCAACCCTCAAATAAAAGTGACAAATAAATCACAATGTCTCACCTGCTTTGATTTGGGCGCTTAATATTGACGTACACTGCACCCCCTCTCCTCCCCTTTCTCTTAACTTCATTCTCAAGAGTCTGTGGCTGCCTTCTGCTTTTCATCATTAAATCAGAGCTCAGCCAAACATCTGCATTGTGCCGTACTCACAGTGAAGGCTGATTTGTCACTATATAGAGCCGCTACGATGCTAACACACTCGCCAATACAAAGACTCATAAATCTACGTCCAAAACTGACCCATTTCCCAAAACTGCGAGCGCGTACACTAGCGGACATGTTGCTGGCGTATGTGTATATATCTACAACAGCTAGCTTAGCACATGATTATCAGCATAGTCCATCATTGTGACTTCTTCAGCTAAATGATCATAGATAGAGATTTATGAACGCGCTAAGCTCTACTCTTGTCATTTATTGTCTTTCCCAAATAGGAGACGCATGATATTTTTGTCTTATTCATTCATAAATTTGCTCTGTTGTCAGGCACATGCCAAGATAGTTGAGATAAAGAACTGTGTACTTTCTTGCTGACATATGTATTTCCTCTTCACTGCCTATTATATGTCTTTTTTTTACAAACTAAGAATATGCAAACACGCATTTAAAAGTTACTGCATTATGAAAAGGTTTAAGCATGTTTTTGTGTTAAATACATGTTTGTGGAGATCATTCTATTGATTGAATAAATGGAAGATAGATGCATTTAAAGTCATACTGTGAAGATTCAGTAAGAGGCAGTAACATCTCCATAGAAACGAGCAACATTGTGTGGCCCTACCAGCTTCCGTCAGGTCTCAGGAGCTAAGAGGTATGTGCCTGGGCAGTACATGGATGGGAGACGCTGGAACGTCAGGTACCACAGTGCAACTCGATCTCACAAGATACCAAGACATAACAGGACATGTCGTTAGCGTATGATTATCTGTTTTTTTTTACAGCTTTTTTTGCTTAAATATGAGACGCAGAGGAAACTCCAGTCCATGGTGGTTATAAGGATGTGTTATTATTGATGAAAATTAACAAAATCCTTACATTACACTGCAAGACACTTCACTCACATAGATCTGGTGTGAGTGAATGGTTGGTGGGGATCAGAAGGGCTGATGGTGCAAAATGGCAGCCTCACTTTTATATTACTGCAATGCGAAAATGAATTGTCTTGGGTGTCTTGAAAAAAGTTTTATAAATCCATTGTATTACTATTGTTGTTGTTGTTGTTGTTGTTATTATATATGTATGTTTTAATGGGGAAATTTAACATGTGACAAAACAAATTTACAAGTAGACTAATATCATAGTAGATTTCAGAACATGTTTTTTGAGTTATCAACTTCACAGTTATGCTGTTTTTCAGATATTTTGATGTTACTGATTGCTACATTATCTTACATTTCTTAATTATAGCTTGTTTTATTTTCTCTATGTGGACAAACGCAGTGATGATGCACTTTGCAGTTCTAATTTAAATCACCAATCATGTTATTATGTTAATTTGTATTTTATTATCACACTATTTAGCAGGTTTCAACAAAGCGTCATATGTGACCTGAAAGACATTTGCTGTGACAAAACAAAAGTACAAATAATGAAAAATGATATAGAACAACATGTTCTCAAATGTCACGGCGGAACTACAAACCCAACAGAAGCTAAAAGAACGCTTTGTTCCAGATCTCAAGAGCTCTGATTTTCTTCATTATTGTGAATATGGTGGGCGCACTCATCACATTCATGTCAATGCTTTTCTCCAACCTGTTTACACATGTCAGGAGTTCTTATGTGTCTAGTAATCAAAGTTAGTCTGAAGTCATGTTCTTTTCCACTTTGCATTTGTTTCCACACTGTTACATTTTTGTATTCCATAAGTAGTTTGTGGAATGAACATTACCAAGTATGGAGGGTATGTGAAAATATAGAAATACCAGGTCAGAGCACTTTGTAGGACTCAACAACCTCACTTATTCCATTAAAATATACAAATTATGCCTCTCCACAAGCTCCATGTTTTGACATGCTTCTGTGTAAACTTAAGGCCAGTTCACAGGTTGATGATGATGTACAAATTCTACGGAGAAATACTGAAAATAACTGAATCTGTCCTCCTTGTTCAGAAATATTCTGCCGCCACACACCCACAGCTTTTTAGAACAAAATACAAAGGTTTCTATGACACAGAAAAGGACACTTTCCAAGACTCCTGAAGCTGACTAAGTCCAACTCTGCAAAGTGTGAAGCTGTGAAGCTAACGGCACCATGGTAAAGCTAACCACGGTTGACGCTAGCTGCTGCCTACAGCTGAAAAAATGAAACAAATGCACTGCCTAAGCAGGCATGTCTAACTGTTTTCTACAGTAGTTACATTTGTGCAGCCTGCAGTGCTGTGCCTTGTGTGCGCTGCATATGTGGCTGCCATAAGGAGGTGGTGTCAGGGACCGCTCTTCAGCTGGTGACAAAGCAACCCAAATGGATTTATCAGCAGTCAGCTTGCATTTGTACTGAAGACTTTCTGCTTTTACACAAATGCTTAGATGTGTTTTATTTATGCTGACATTTGACCTTTTAACCCACTTTCAACTGGTTCAAGTTCAAGAGAAACAAGGCCAAACAGCACAAGAGTAACCAGGGCAAAGTGCAACCACTGTGTGAATAGATTATCAGAAAGTTCTATCAACTTACAATAACACAACACAACTTTAAAATAATTACATTATTTACCATTTATATTTGTCTAGTTTATGACTCCATTTTCATCCTGACAAGGTATTGCCCAGAGAAACAAGGGCTGCATGTTCTTTACAAGATTTTATTGGTTTCAAGCAGGTATATTTTTTTGTTGAGATGCTCAATAAAGTACTGTATATCCATATCATCAGTGTAATTTAATTGCTATTATTTAATTGAAAGATAAACATTTTTGGCTTGACATTGCACCAACAATGAAAAAGTCGGTAAAATTATAAAAAACATACTGAATTAAAGGAACTTACTAAACTGAAGTAATGGACAGGTTAAAACAAATCGAAAGAAGCTATTCAGAAACAGACAGACAGTGTACATAAATAGAATAGAATCATTTTCACTTATGACATATGACCTTTAAAACTCTCTTTTTTACAAAGCCAGATCTTCAGATGCTCTACTTTCTGCACAATGGCATTGCACTGGTTCCCGCGCCTCTCTCTCTGTTTCTCTCTCTCTCTGTTTCTCTCTATCTCTGTTTCGCTCTCTACTCTCTCTCTCTCTTTCTCTCTCTGGTGTCTGAGCCTGGAGCAGAAGAGCTGGTGCCACACAGGATTATCTGCACAGTGCACGGCTGCTCCTGACTCAGTCCTGGTCCTACCCACTCTCCTCTGCGCTGTAAAACCAGAGACGCAGCACTTCTACTGTATACGCGCTCGTGTCGGGATGAAGGATCTGACACTCACAGACAGTTAACTACAGCATAAGAGCAGGGAGAAGAGAAGGAGAGCGTGAGGAGAAAAGAAAGGGAGGAACAAAGAGTAAGGAAGAGAGAAAAGAAGTGAGAGAAAAAAGTAGGACAGAGAGAGACAGAGAAAGAGAGTGAGAGAGGAGATAGAGAAAAATAAATAGAGAGAAAGAAAAAGTAAGAGAGAGAAAAAAAAAAGGGGAGAGACTAGACTTGATGTGGATTTAGTCTATAAATTGTAGAAGAAAAAAGTTCTGTATCTGTTATATTGGTAACAATGTAGTCAGTTATGAGTAGCCTAAGAGTTAAAATATTCTTTCTTGACAATAAATGAATGAACGTTGACTCACTGGAAACAATCCAGACCCATAACGCTTGGACAATCTCCAATACAAAACCATGGTTATGTCCTAGAAGTTTATGATTTTAGATGTCTGTTGGTGTTAGATAGGAGACTAAAATAGCAATAGTTTTCTGGAAACCTAATAACCTCAGATAATGAATGTATGCTGTATATCTAGAGACATGATATATTTAAAATAATTATGTTCCAAGTTAGTTGTTCCCAAGCTGCGGCAGGTTAACCTGGCCAGCCATATGGTTTATCTCGCGATATTTGTGAATTCACAAACTTGAGATAAACCATCTGGCCTTCCAGCAGCCTGATTGGTTTGAGAGTCAGAAACGGCCCACTCACATCACAGCAGCGTGGTTTTGAGGCTCAATCACATTGTAGCAGGGCGGGCTCAAACAGGTGGTTAGCGCAGAGTGTAATTCAAGCTAAACAAAGATGGCTGCTCCTGTGGATATACGTGTTTCTGCTGCTTTTGATGCGGTTTAGCAGAAGTACTGAGAAATTTCTTTTTGATAGAAGAGCAGTATGACACTTGTTCTATTCCACATGGACATTGGATACACATTGCGATTTGTTGCTGTCATAGGCTAAGCACAAATAAGGTAGGCCGCTCTCCCAAACAGCTCGACGTATTTCACTAAACGCCTCACCTTTTCCAAACTCTTTCAGCGAGTCAAGTTCCAGATAGATACTGTGGAAGAACTCAAATCGTAGTTCAATACAGATCCATCGAAAGTGAGCCAGGTTAGGGGAGGTGGGTTTTGTCTGGTCAGAGGCCAGTAATGTAGAAATTAGGACATGCCACTAGTTATGTTATGTAAATGTGTAAATGCTTGCTAATTAAAATGCATTACTATATTTGTGGTAGCCTGCTCTGCCCTTGTTCAAACAGCAGGGACACTGTTTTAAATAAAACTACAATAATAAATAATGAAAAAAAAAAAAAACCCTTCAGAATAGTGTAGAGAAACTAAATGTATTTGTGTGTTTTCTTTTAAATCACTGCAAGATAAGCCTCACTTCTGATTTTGAGAGGCAGAGAATCGATTCGTTTTTATTCTTTCCAAATCTTCTTTATCAAAATGCCAACATTGATGTTCTGTCACTGGTTGATTTTTTTTCTTCTGCGTTGCCCAAAACCAAGAAAGATTACATTGGGGTTTTCGAACATCCCTTAAACAAAGTCCCAATCACAGCCTGTTTTGTTCTGTGTTGTTCAAAAAGATGCTATTAGACGTCCTGAAATCCTGTTTGTGTTTTCATTACACTAAATAGGTACAGACACACACATTTGTTTAAGGGGATTTGGTGTTTATCCTGTGGAAATATTGGCTCTTTACACAGCCACGATTATCCAGCTTTGGAGATCAAATGTAAATCAATGCATCGTGGAGGTACGTTAGGGTCCAAATGGGATTTCGAAAAAATTCGCCAGGATCTAAACAGATTTTAAGATTGTTTTTGTGTGTGAGCTCAGCTTACAACACAATGTGTTTTCTTTATTTGAGTATCTACTTTATATTCTAAGGAGCACAGCTGACAAAATAAATGTATAAATCTCATGTATAAGATACCAAAGAAAAGTCACTTTTTAATGAGATTTTGAAAGTAACGCTATTGCCATTAGGTAATACTTAAAGATGCAATGTGTAACATTTTCTGATTGCTGTTACCAAGAAAGTTTAGAGTTTTGCCTGTGTTCACATTCACTAGTGAGCAAAAACAGGATATTCTATAAACTGCATTGTACTACAAAGATAATTTTGCACATTTTAAATCTGGTGATTTATGTGGTTAATGACCTTTTTTGAATAACGTTGGCCTCTATGGGTTCTAAAAACGCTTAGACAAAGTACCACCTATGATATAATTTGTTATTCCAAGTACCACTAGACTTAATCCCAGACTTCATTAGGTCCAAAATTCAGCCAAGCATAAGACAAGGTCTTAAAAAAAAATGTGAACAAGTTAGTTCTAAATATTAACTTAGTCCAAAAGGACAAAAATGTCAATAGTTTTACTTCTAGATTACACAAAAAGTCAAACTAAACTGCAGAATACGTTTCAAATTCCTATGTCAGACCAGTGGTTGTTTATTTGTCATACCTACAGAATACTTCAAATACCACCAGAGGTACACATACCGCCATTTGAGAAACACAGCTCTCTTGTTTAAAGTAAATTAAAACCACGTGGGCCAAAAGAAAACTAATAAAATGTGTCTTTGAATGCAAGTGAGCGTCCCGACTGCCCTTTCCCCTGGTTAAACAATAAATGAAGCTTTTTGCCCATAGGCTATTAGATTTGACTGTTAATGTAATGAATTTAATTTTGCAAATATGTGAGCGCCATTACAATATTATCTTCATGCTTGCATTATCACAAGCTCTCTTCGAAAATGAGCCCAAACTGGTGAAGTGTGCTAAAGTGCTAAAACTTAATGAGATGGACAACAAATGATGGGACTGGGGCTTAAATGGGAACAACATGCACAGTGAGCACTGCTTAAAGACAGAGCCGCCGCAAACACATCGGACTGAATTATGGAGCTTCTCTACAACGTGCTGCTTTGTTTTAGTTGTGAAACTTGTGGGAGGTGATTTTACAACCTTTTCTTGAGTAAGTTTGATCTCTGAGAAAATGTAGTGAATCATGATCTGCCAGTATTTCAAAGATATTACACAAAAACACATTTACGAGACAGCCACTTGTCCAGGTAAAGTTGAAATTTCTTTTACAAGCCAAATATTTATTTATTTTATTGTTTATTCACTACCTGTTGAGTGACTGGAGCCTATCCCAGTGACTTTGAGCCTTAGACAGGGGAACACTCTGGACAGTGGCTAATTCGTTGCAGGGCATAGAGTCAGAAACACTCAGAATCATTCTCTCTCTTTGATAATTGATTTTGATAAGATGTGGATAAGATTTTATCAACATCAATTGTATTGTCGATTCTTCTTATCGATACAATTCCTTATCGATTCTCTAAGTTATTCCTTAAATATGTAGCTTTTGTATTTCACGCTTTTTTTTTTTTTTACTTAGACCAAAATGAGGATTTTTATGAATTAACATTTCAGGCTTAATTTCAGCAGAGGTACATGAATAAACACTGAAAAGCAGACAGACAGTCTGTTGTAGACAGAGACAGTGAGGCCTTATCTGTTCTGTAAAATGTGTCTTTCAGCTCCACACTTTTGTCTCACAAACATTCACACCAGCACCTAAACTTGTGCTTGTAATGTTACGTCAAAAAGTTTAAAGGTACATTTAAAGGTACAGCGTCCCAAAGCGGCATCGCAAAGAGGAATCAATAATGAAAGAGATGTACAATTCCAATGAATTGCTAAAAACTGTTCTCAAGCGGTTCGCGATTTCCATCCCTTTCTGGAATGTCTGGAAACAAGTGAAATATGCTCCATTGCTTATGCAATTCATTTTTATCTGGGTAAAAACTACTCAAAATATATATATTCCTGAATTTTGAAGTCTAACCCTTTGTTTTACTAGACAATGGAGGAAAATACAGTTTATTTGAAGTATTCTGTATTGTGCATGAAAAACATTTTGAAAGTGTTCTTCTCAACAATAATAATCAAGGTTACCAAAACGAAGTCAGAAAACAAATTCTAATTTTCTTTTAAAAAAATAATAATTACAACAAACTTTGAAGAAGTATTTGCATCATAACAGGAAAGTGACTGCAAGAGTGACCTTGCAGGTGTCGAATAATGATCACTAACGATGATGCAACACATTTAAAAAAGGGGCAAAAACAGATACTAGATAGGTATTTCCATCTAAAAATTTATTGAATTAAGTGCAATATAATATTATTATTGTAATAACTGTACATATTTAATTTCATACACCAATGTGCATGAAAAACTCAGACTATTTCTAATATATATACTGCAATACATTACAAAGTGTAGGTCTGGTCACCACTCCTCCTGCAGCATCTTAAATCAAATCCACAACATTCTGTGTCATGCAGTCAAATAGTTTTAGATTTAAAACAAAATTCAACTTCTTAGATTCCTTCTGAGGGAAGCAATGTGCTGTGTTTTTTTTTTTTTTTTTTTTTTTTCTTTCTTTTTTGTAAACAGACATGTTTGTTGCAATAGACAATAAGCGTCCCTGACTGGCTAGAAAGAGGGCCAGGGCTATTTTGTTTTTGTGTATGTTTTTTTATTATTGTGCATGTGAAGCACTTTGGGCATCCCCTGTTGTTGTAAATGTGCTATACAAATAAAGTTGACATTGACACTGACAATATATTAAAATCTCTTGTATTTTCCTTTTTATCTTGTATTTTCGAGACAATGTTTTCCCATTTAATTATTATTGAAACATTTTTACATTGAATTTGAAATGAATTGTAAAAGCTGAAAAACAGACTTCCACAAATTATTCATTATTTTATTTGTTAAACTTTGTAAGAAAGAACCATGTGATCAATGACTCTTGGGAAGAGCTGATTGGTGCAGAGGGTGAGAATCCTGCTTCACTTTTGTGTTTGAAAAAGCTGTTCTAAAGCAGAGTCTGTGGCCAAAAAATCCACATGAGAAAACTAGTTGATGTACCAAAGGGCTTGTGAGAGTGAGAGTGAGTGTTAGAAAGGTTTAGATCCATACTTTCTTTTTTGCGCAGTTTGAAAATTAGGTTCCGAAGGTTTAAAGTTCTCCATTATGATCCGAATTGTGTCCCAGCCTTGGTGCAGTGCAGTTTTGATCTCTCTCCTCACAGCTGCTGTTCAAATTCCTTGATGATAGAAAGTAAGTGAGAGCGGGGGTGATGTTTGATTGTAAGGTGTCATGGCAAGGCGCCGAGACTGCCAGCACACATCACTATTGACACTGCGCTCAGACAACACCGCTGCTTTTTACCACCAAAGCATCACACCATACTTATCACGCTGCAGATTTAACATCCAGCAATGACTCCGGTGTTTCCAAGAGCTAATTTTTCACACAAACTTGGGAGTAATGCATTATACATGATACGCTGTGCACTTTTTATCATCCCGAGCTTTTACAAGGACAAACAGGCAACAAATTCCGACTGCAGACTTCAACAGATTGTAAATGACTGAACCCTGTGCTACTTTGTGTGCCACTGATAGTCTCTGTCTGGACTGAATCGATAGATGGCAAAACAGTTCACTGTAATGTCCGAGCTTGTTATGTGAAAACACTGCGAGAGTTACTGCATGAAGACAGTACTTTACATGATTATGCATTTCCTACACAGTGTAAAGTTTACCCAGTATACCAGTGTTTCTCAGCCGGGGGATATGGAGATAAGCAAACATGTACCAGGGGTACTTCACAGGGGTTTTTTCAGACTTTAAAAGGAGGTAAAAAGTAACATTATTAAAAAATGTTCTTTGTGGTCAGTTTAAATAGTTTTATGCATAAAACACAAACGTGACAGGAAGCAAAATTCCACTGGGAAACTCAAACCTATGTGGTACTTTGAGTGTGAGACTAAATTTAGGGGGTATGAAGGACACACACACACAAAAAAGGTGTGGAACCACTACAGCAGGCATATTCAACTTAAGGCCCTAGGGCCAGAATGGTCCCCCCAAAGATACTTTCTCTTGCATGCCAGTTTAAAACTGGGCTACTATATCTTAGACTTGATTTGATCCTAGTTCTAGTTTAATTCTGCTTTAGACCTTGTTAGGTCCTAGTTTTTAATGGTTTAATGCTGAGACTTTGTTAGATCTGGTCGTTGTTTAATTGTGGTTCATCGCTGATTTAGAAGTTTTGGGGAGCCTTCAAATTCAAACATAGACTATAGCTGTGTTATTTTGATGACTGAAACAAATATATGGATATTTGACATAACCCTAATTTTTGTCAAAAGTTTTGTGCTATTGTTGAATAGCCCTACACTACAGTGTACAACCTATTTCTTCAGTAGCTGGAGAAGTTGAAAGAAAAGAATGTTCATATAACATTTGCAGTTTTAACTAAAACTGGGCAATGTGACAATATAAATCGAAATGTGAGCCAATGCATTTTACCACCTTGTGAAAACGGCATCCTGTAATTCAATACATTTCTCTCTTTGTGAAGACAGAATTTTAGTTTATTTGCCTTTGGCTATATGTTTAAGACAATATAAATAGCTATAATATATAAATTGTGGCAAAAACAAATTTGATGCAATGGCCCCAATTGGACTGTTTGATAGCAAAGTTTAAATTAAGAACAAACAAATGCCAATTTAGCTGCTGAAAAACTATGTGCTTTCATATTGTCTGTTATTGAATGCTGGGCACAAATAAGTAATAATAGTGTAAATAAATAAACATTATTGTGCATGAACTGATGTTTGCAGTAGATGTTAAGCCACACATTTCAGTCTCACAGCATTGTTATTGTCCTGACTGAACGCTGAAGCAAAGCCATATTAAAGATGGGCCCAGTGGCCTGACCAAGTTAGTGGCTTAAATGTGGAGTTGGTCCCCTGAGCCGCACATAACCTGCCCACGGCTGGAGGCATCACAAGATTGATGAGTTCAATGTGAGATCCTCCCTGTGGGGCCAGGGAAAGACGCTGGTATTCTTTACTGTTTGTGAGAGAAAAAAAGGCACTTGGTGCATATTTCATATTAGTGCCTCTGGGTGACATTTTAATTGCACTCTGCTCATGCCAGTGTAACAACAGTGGTGGTGGTGTTGTTGGCGGTAGAAGTATAAGTAATAGATAATTTGTGGTGGAGTACATGTACAGTATGTTTCTCAAGGTAGAAAAGAAATCATCCTAAATTGAAAGTTTGGAACATTTTTCATTGATATACTTTTTTTTTTTTTTTGTCTTTTTTGGTAAATTCTAGCCAAAAAAAACATGCTTATATTTCCAAGTTTAGACAGGATGCTATCTATTTTTGAATGAATCAGCTTCAAATTAGTTTTGTCCCAGCACAGATACTGCATGTTGTCAAACAGAAGTAAGTGAAAGTTTAAATTGTCCGTCAATGTCTGATAAATTAGGTTGAGTTTGTCTTCTGAAATTCAAAAACGTGCCCTTGCTTATATTATTAGAGCAGTCAATTATCATCAGTTAGCAAACCAACTCGAGTTGTGAGAGCAAAACACATCGTGAATAGTTCTAAGACTCAGAATGTAATAGGTGAGAAAAAGTTTTACAATTACATGTTTTTTACATGTCATTTTCCACCATCATTTAACTACTTGTACTCTATATGGCATTATTCTGACTCCCTGCATTCATGTTACTGCAGTAAAATACCTTCTCATACAGTACCAGCTTCCTTTCTCTAATTACCACCGCTGTGCTCCACGTTTGTGTCGACTGCAACCTGCTGATTCGCTTTTCAATCCGTCCGGAAATGAGAAACTTTTTTCATAGAGAAACGGTCACACAGGGGGAAAGCACAGTTAGTTCAGAACCAGAATAATTAATTTTTTGGTCAATGATATTCACAGCAATTATTTCTAATGCTAATCATCTGGAAAATAAAAATCAGCACAGAGCACTTTTGTCATTTCTTTTGTTGCCAAGCATTTAGAGAGCATACGTGTAGCGCATAGAGCTGGAGAATATGCCGCGGTGCATAATTTGTTTTTTGTTTAAATTTGATCGCCTGCCTGTTTGCATTTTGTTGAGACTGTGACCGTAAAGAAGCACGTTTGCTCCTGTGGTAGAAAGGAAGATGAGAGAGCAGCAAAAACACAGTAAATTGAGCAAAGAATGTTTTTCTTTACTACAATAAATTCTCCTGTACCAGCAATGAATTGTACTTCTAGATTTTATTTATTTATTTTTTATCATGAAGATGTATAACTTTTGGACAAATGAATAAAGGTATTTTTATGGCCTGGAAGACGGTTTCTTTCTGCTTTTGTTTATGAAAATGTTGTTATCGCAGCTGTGATGATTCTAGGCAAAGGTCTAAAATATATAAAAAGATTATTTGTTTATCAACACGGGAAATGTGCGCACCCAGAAAGCAAAGGTGATAGACACAAGCTGTGAGTCAGTGTTGTAAGTTAAACAGAAGACTTTCAACGTTTGTGAATGAATTTTGATCCTATCAATACATGTTTTAGGTGAGTGAAAAAACGGTACAAAACTGTCACAAGCTTCAGGAGCACACAAATATAAATACACATTTTCCTTTGAGTGCTTCGGGCATACACTGATGGTTCATTGAACAGGGCTATTCACATGGCAGCCGGGAGCCAATTGTGGCCCACTAAGGAGTATGTTTTAGCCCAGAATGAAAAAGTAAGCCAATGATCGAACCATATTTCATGACAGGCAATAAGGTCTAGTCTGTTCTTTGTTGTATAGTGGACATTTTTTGTGTAAATTTGCCTAAATGTCTTAACAGTTTTTGAAGACAGTTGCAGCTCTTTCTGACTTTAATTTGGTTTGAATCAAACAAATGTGGCTCCTAAAGGTTGCAGACCCTGTCGCTGTTCAGATTTTGTGGTCTAGTTTTTCATTTTTTTTTTTTTATGTGGCTGTTGTCTTACGTAATCAAAATGTTGACTAAGTTTAGTCTTAGTTTAAATTTCAAGTTTGATGACAAATTCTTATTCTGTTTTTTTTTCCTTTTTCTGTATTTATTGCAGTGAAAATATTATGGTGTTGTTTTTTTTGTTTGTTTGTTTTTTTTAATTACTGGTAGTCCCTTTTGGATAGTAGATGTAGGATCAGAGCTTTTTGACAAGTCTAACCCACTGGTAAATATAATTGAAGAGCCCTGTTATATGAGTGTATGTTACATTCATAGACAGCTGTACAGTAAAGAAACTGTATAGTAAAAGAAGGACAAGTAATTTTGAATACATATACAAAGCATAAAGAAGAAGAGACGAGGCCTCTTCACTTATTATTTCCATTTATAGTCATATAATTAAAAGATAAGAGGTCTTAATAAGAGCCTTTCCCCCACAGCAGACCACGCTTCCAAATATGATGTGTTGCCGACTGTATCTAACTGTGTCACATTCTATAACAAAGCAATACCAACTCTATGGAGGGGTCGTTGAAAATGTATGCTAATTAAAAATAAATGTAAAGTCCCAGATTTTTCTAGTTTATTTTGGTCAAAGGAAAAATGTATATGTTTGGCAGAATGTCTCTCAGACTTTAAATGACAGAAAAGACAGCTGTTCTCAAAAGCAGTCAAATAAAAGAAAAAAGTAGTCTTCTGAAAAATGACCAAATTGAATACACTATTTTTGCTTTACTATCTTGTCACTTTCCACAACTGCCAACAAGCTATTAAGTGTTGTAAAAAAAAAAAAAAAAAAAAAAAAGCACTTCTGTATAGAGAACATTATTATTGCATTGTAATTTACTTTAATTGCCATCATGCAGTGCAGAAGAAGTAGTTGTCAACATAGCAACAGGAACAAAACCATCAGGATGCCAGAAAATTACAGTAATGATCCAAATCAATTGTTTTACATTTTACTTGTGTGTTTAATTATATTCCAACACATAAACCTAATGCTTTTGTACGGCTAGGTAAGGTTAGCTGAAAGATCCTGTTAAGTCTTGCATGAGGCCAGTTGGCAGACAGCAATCAAACAGATAGGAAAGTTCTACCTCTCTGGGCGATTCTTTATGCATACACGTCAATCCAGGAGAGTGGGGTCAATCCAATATAGTGTAGTATTGGGTTTCACAAGCTGTTGCATATGAATGTGTAAAAAGAAGCCACATGCAGCCACAGGGATCTAAGAAGTTTATATGCGATCTAAAAGTTAGATCCAATTGAATATAGTAATCCAATATATTCTAATATTGTTCCCGGACACAAGGAGATTTGCACTAAGCCTGAGTAATATGGTTAGGACCGAGGGAAGGACATGCTATGAATTGATAGTACTTTACACACTTAAAGGAATTGCAGAGAAATGTATGATAAAACAAATTACACTTGAAATAGTGGTCTGTCTTTGAAGTATAAAGTTCACTGTTCATGCCAGGCCTGTCAGCTTCTTGCCTCTTCAACATCACAAGTATGCAACATTTTGTTTTGGAGCTGTGTCGACATTTTGTGTATGAAAGCACATTCTATTTTTGTCAGTTGAATAGGGGCTCCCCGCTATCGTCGGCCAGGCTGCACAGGAGGGTCCCCCTAAATAATGTACACCTGCAGCCTTGTCGGTCTTGTCTTCTGTTCTGATGAAAAAAGAAGGATTCTTGACACTTGAATGGTCCATACAAAGCATCAGTGCGACTTCACATCTCACTGTTTTCTAGAAGGTTTGCTGTTATCCATCTGTGTGTGAGTGTGACCACAGAGCTGACTCCACACGCATCAAACATCTTTTGTTCTTCGGGAGCTTGTCCCGTCTAGGCTTTGTGCGCACTGCTCTGGTCACCTCTTCTTTAGCGCCTCTTCTTTGTGAGGCACGCTGCTTTAGACGCTGTCTGTAGTTCTCTAAGTACTTACACCAACAGCCCGGGGCACATGCCCTGATTTCCAACAGTGAGAGTGGGTCCTGAAGTGACGACTGCTTTTACAGCAGCTATGGAGTATTCTAGTAACTAGACTGAAACCTCCTGGAAAAAATAAGGAGTATTTCATTTTAAATATAATGACAAGATTTTTCAAACTGCACCAGTATGAAACTGTTTTAGTCAGCCTACTAAATATTTAAAATGAATGGAAAATTGACAAATATAGCAAGAAAAGATTAAACACTAAAGTCGTTAAACATGGGCAGGCAGCGCAGCGAGTTATTTGAACTCTAATACCCAGGAAACAAAAGCATCTTCACTTCTGAATTATTCTTCTTCTCCTCCACCTTTTATGTTGCGCTTCCGGATACAAGATCTGACGCGTTGTGGGTCGACGTACAGTGTGAGACTCAGATCACATGAGATCATCCGGCCGTGTGTAAAGACATGAATCTTGAGCTGCTAACTTTTGACCCTAGCGATTCACTCACACTGGTCTGAGCAGCCGCTGCATATCCATGACTGAAAACATCACACAGTGTCTGTCCGTCTTTAAGCTATGACTTGAGAGTTGCAAGGTATGAGGCTGGAGTTCAAATGCAGTGGATATCTTTACCCTCTGTACAGAACAATTCCAACAAAACAGCCTCTATGCTTTGGTTATGGAAATTAAATAAGTATTATACCTTTAGACAACACATCAAAATGACACTACACTCATCTCGTCTTTTACATTTCAGTGCATAGAAGAAGGGAAAGAAAAGAATCTCACAGACAGAACTCCAGCTGTGTTTTTGATGAGAAGGTTAAAATCACAAATGTAAAAATAATCCCTTCATCATTTCATGTGTTTGCTTTTTATTGAGCTAACTGAAGCAAAAGAAGCAAATGTGCTTCCTGGAAACATATCAACAATGAGCATAATTAACCAGCTGACCCTGGTGTAATTAAAAGCATTTAATCAGCATTTAATCAGTAGATATTTCAATACTTCCTGATCAATAGACTTCTTGATCTCTTCCTTCTAGAGAGCCTTGCAAACCTTTTATGTCAAGCACACGATTAGCACTCCACTACATTTACAATTTAATGCAAAAGCTGCTGAAGAGTAGACTTCTTGAATAATAAAAAGCCGTCACTGTCTTTCTGTCGTATATTTTTTTTTCATTTGGCACAAAGATACGCTTTCCAAGTCCAAGATTTACACTGCAAAATAATGTTTGCTATTTAAGAACTTCCCAGAGCAGTAACTTATAACACATCTTGTAATAAAAGTCTCTGGATGTCTGAGTTACATAAGCTGAGAGTCAATTTGTTTTTTTAGCCACATAAAAAGCAGCTGAATGGCCATGGCTTTAAACATACAGAGCTCAACTGTGTGTAAAATTTGCATCGTTCACATGGGACTATCTCACAATCCGTCAACAAATATTACAACTGGGACAGAATGGAGCTGTACTCATAAAAATGCTATGTATATTAGTTTTTCGCTTGTTAGCCGTTTATGAGTAGCAAGACAGGCAATATTAGCATTTGGAAATATAGGAAGTCTTAGAAAGTCAGTAATATTATCTGAGCGAAAACCGGCTGCAGTATCCACGCGATCATCTATAAAAGTGTATCTCATGTGCCGTGTAAACACACTCAGTGCAGACAGGCTCAATTTCCATATATCAAATAACTCGCGATTGCATTTTCTGGGCTTCCCCCTCAGTCCAGTGGCTTATCACATAAATGATTATTGACCGCTTTGCCTGTCATCAATAGCATCAGTGCAGTTTTACATAAAGCAGTTGACTTCATCACGGTAAGCCACTGCTGAATATATGCAGAAGTTAACAGCAAACCAATACAGAAAATAGCTCTATTTCAAAGTGCTTTCAGCGAGGCATCCTAGAAAACTTATTGAATATATAAGGCTATTTACTTTTTGAGGTATAGTAAAAACCCTAGATAGATTTTGGCACAGTCAGTCTCTCCTTTTTTTTTTTTTTTAATCACCAAGTACTACCAAAGAGAAGATTTAGCTTTCCAACCACTACATGGTAAGGCAAGTCTGGAACAAGATATTTCCAAATTCCTGTACTACGAAGTTGGATTTGTGGTTTAGATAGGTAAAGTCAGGGTTAAACCTGGTCTGAATCACTTTCTATCTGAGCAGATCTCTATGGCAATATGTTGTGAACTCATGATCTGCTCTGTGCCAGCAGAATAAAGTACAAACACGAGTCACTGGCCAATAAGAGACAAGAATCCAGCACTGGTGTATGTGAAGGGTGGGGACAGAGAAGGAAGAGAGAGGGAGGGAGGAGAGGGGGAGTGAAGAAATAAGGAAATGGGCCAGCCACCGTCATGGCTTTATTATAAAATCTGGATAGTGTATTGCCAGCTTGTAGCTGTTGGAAACCAGCCCCAGTGGTCGGTCCATTGGTACTGCAGCGAGAAAATCCCTATACTGGCTAGTGAGGAATTTTTCCATAAGGCACAATTCAAATACAAACTACTTGTATTCAGCAGAAAGACCAACAGCTTAACAACTTCACAACTAAAACTAAATCTACAACTGTGAGAATGATTGGGTCTTACGGTAATTCTTAGTATTTTCACATCATAAACTTTTGTCTCCTTCAAAATTCTTTGTTTGTGTGTAAATTGGCTGTTTAAGATTTAGCTTGCTGCTCACACAAACTCCTGTGGCCTCTGCTTTCGGCTCCTCTCGGCCTGCGCAGAGACATGGAAAAACAGTGTGCAATAGCCTCAAAGCACTAGCAAAAGACTAAAACAAATGGCCAATGGCAGCAAATCCCTATGAGCAGAAGCTATTCACGCAAATCGCCTGCAATATTGGGTCAACTGGGCTTGGCCACAGTGTCTTCTCTTATTTCATGTGCTAAGATGAGATCTTTTATGTAGATATTACTAGACAGAAGAATGTCATTACTACATGTAATGTTGTTTATACACACCAGGCAAACAACGCATTTTTGTATTTTTATTTTTTTTCTGCAAGTCTATGACAGTGTTGAGACATAAGATTTTTAGCATCTTGTTTACAATTTGCAAATGCATCACCAAACTGAACTATGGTTAAAGCAGAACTAAGCGACTTCAGCGCTCCCTCAGCAATAAATTAGCCAACTGAATCGTAACTTAACTTTTTTTTCCTACATAGCTTTAAGATTGAAAAAAAAAAACACGTACACATTTTACATTGCTAAATAAAAAAAAAAAAATCTAAATACATGTAACCATCATCATGGAGACTCTGTTTTAAGACTTTAACACGTGAAAGTCAGGACCTAAGCTGGACCAAAGACGCCTTTTTTTTTTCCCCAACACAAACAGCAGGAACACCAGAGCTATCACCAAAGTTAACCTGCATACAACAGCACCTAAACCATCATTTGAAAAAAAAACACTTATTATCTTCGGTATTCTTCATCCAAGAAGTTTAAACTAGCATGTAATCTCACGTAACATGCCTGTGTGCTGGTGCAATGTTCCTCTTATGTACAAACCGTGCCTCAGGTTTGCGACGGAGCCAAAACACGTTAATGGATTAATTGGGACCCAGCCGAGATAACGAGGCCTTTGGGTTGTATGATTCCAGGTCTCTCCGACGGTTGCCTCAGAAGCAGAAGCAGTGCGTTCCTGCTGTGTAATCGGAGTAATTAGCACCGGTGTTGTGTCACTGTCCAAAAGATTAGCAAAGAGAGAAAGGCCAAACAACACTCATTAAAATGTGCTAACCTGGGAGCCAATTTACTTACAAAAACATACAAGAGCTAGCTAGCACTTTGCTTCCTGTCTTTACAAACGCACATTTCATCTTCTTAACAAGTGGCTGTTAAGAAGAGGTGCCCCGGAATGATTCCAATCTTTTACTTTGGCAGAGTTTGAGCATGTGTTACAGTTGGCTTGGATTAACAACATATATTTATGTTCACTTCTAAGCACAAGCAAGGTTCACTTGGTCTGCTTTGCATCAAACATATGAAATATATGGGTATTCTTTAATGTTCTCAAATAGACATTGACAAACTTTAGTTAAAAATTCATGTCAGGTTGTAAATGTGAAGATTATGTACAGCACAGTGAAAACATTCTTCACTTGTAATATAATTAATTACAATTAAACATTCTCATAGTTTATTTTGTTTTGATTTTTTTTAACTTGCCTTTAAAGGCGCTCTGTGTAACTTTCTGGAATGAAAAGTCATCTACACAATACTTTGATCTAAAATAATAACTATACTTTGGATTTTTGAATGAAGATGAGACATTTTTTACCATGAAAAAAAAAAAAAAAAAAAGTAAAAGCATTCCAGAAAAGATGTCAATAAACACATATCCATAAGTAAAAACACGTATTTGTATTAATTATTTGTGTAACAAAGTCATCTAAGTGACCAAAATATGCATTTATTCATGTTTATTTTTGTCCAAAAAGTTGCACAGTGCATCTTTAAATATCATGCTTTAGTATCTTAAGGAAAAATAATGCATTTGTTTGCGTTGTTGTTGTCTTATAAACATGCTTTTGAGCGAGAACTTTACTTTGGTATTTTATTATATTTGAATAATTTAAAAAAAATCATAATAAAGTACACTTGGCAAATGTATTTCCATATCAGGAATTGAGTTCCATCTACTAACTGCAAAAAAATAATAAACCAATCTGGCCTGATATGCTGTAGAAATGCTCGAGACGAGCCTGAATGATTTATGAACTTAAAAACAGAAGGTCTCAGAAATCTACCTGACGTCTCAAAACTGAGAAATTCAGCTGTGTTTTCTGAGGCTCAGGACAAGAATACTATCTCACAGATGGAACCATAGCTGTGTTTTTGATGAGGGAGGAGGGTTAGAACATTAAATATCCAACAATACTGACAAAAAAAGTGTGCTTTAAGAAGATTTCTGTGTAGAAACAATGCACTATAATACTGATTTTGTAATAACACAACTTCTACGAAAAGAGAAAAAGCCAAAAACAATACAAATGTAATCATACATGTGATGAGAGAAAGTTTGTGATTGGTTTATGGCCTTGAAAACAGTGCAGGACACCTCTGTAACTTTTTCTATTGTGATGAAACAATCTGGGATAATTGACAAAAAGTAATTTTCTGGAAACCTTGCAAACGGGATAAATGAAAAAAGAAGACATTTATTAAATCACAAATGATGCTCAAATTAGTTTTGTATGTGTCTTTTATACTGTCAAAAGAAATACAAATCTTATATGAGAGAAATACAGTTGTAGCTGCTATTTTGTTACTATATAGGTTTAAAATGTTTCTATTTTTGAAGGTATAAAGATGTTGTTAACTGGGACTAACAGATCCACGCCTCCCCTTGTTTACTGTGGCCCTGTTATTAGATGCCAAGGTGTCCTTCTGTGCTCCTGACAGCCGCTGAGTACTCGGCCAAATTGATTGGTCTGCTCTTGCCCACCAAAAGGACCTGAACTCAATTTGCTTGTGATGGCTTCAATTTCCTGGCTGGACAAAATCCCCCTCCCACAAGCCATCTCTCTCTCTTTCTCCCTTGTCATCTCTCTCTCTCTCTGTGACTCCCACCCTCTGTCGTTATTCTCTCTTTCTCTTGCTCTCTCTTTCTCTCTGTAGTCTCAAGAGCTGTCATTTAATTTCATTACCCAACAGGGGAGGTTCAGGGTGCGTCACATTTGTCTGTCTTTTGTCCCTTGCTCCGTCGAAGTCATCAGGATTGCTTCAGAGATGATTTTGATAGCATGCCTTGTTGTTTTTTAAGTATTTCCTGAAAGAGTGCCAAGTGTAGTGTTTTTTACCCTGCAGCACTAGAAAGCAAAGGGCATTTTTCCACAAAGTGCTAGTAGTGGTTTCCATCTACCATCAAGATTGCGGAACCAAAAAGTGGCTACATTTTTAAGAAAAAGGATATTTTTCAGAGAAGATGAAAGGAAAGTCTTAAACTAAAAGCACAAACATCATATCTTTGGGTTTGGCATTAGGCGGGATGTTGAAAAATGTTTTGCCATGTGTTCATCATTATTCATAGAAAGAGCGCATAGCAGCAAAGAAAATGTTTCTTGATTTGAGTCGACAAGGATTTTCACCTTTCATTTCTGCTAAATCTCCCCGCACACTAAGCCTTTTTACGGTCTGACTTTACAAGAATATATTTGGTTGAAAATACGAAGCAAAATCAAAGCCATGCAACAGTTCAAAAGGTATATGTTGAGATGAATGGATAAGCAAAATAATGTGAAAATCTAAAGTTGTGTTGTTTTATTTCATAGTTCAAATGTTTTAGAGCTGCAGACTAAAAACTAATTTCATGCATTTTCTTTTGCTCTAATGGTAAACCAATGACAACTTTAAACATGAAAGTAATAGATATATTTAGTAGTAATAGTACAGTTTGTCGAGTTGGTACACAGCTCTTTTGCTTACTTCTTCACTTCTTCTGGTTAATGTATTTTTATAGAAGCTTAGCGCACAAGCAAACATGGTGGAGATCCATGGTAACAGCTGTTTTTTTGATAGTTCATCCCTACGAGGTGACTCTGCATAATTTTGTATGAAGAATCCATTCAACTAGAGCAAAGTCCATAGAAATGAATGAAGATATGTCAATGCAAAGCTGATACAAAGCTAGCTTTTAATTATAAGCCAGCTAACTGGTGATTTATGCATATAGTAATTGTGGATATTAGGTAATAGTATTGTGTGACAAAAACAAACAAAAAAACTCAGTTACTGTATTAATGAGAGTTTGTCAGTAGAATGCCTTTATATCCCTTTCCAGCTTTAGCACAGTTATATTAACAATGTCTCCAAAGTGCTGCATTGAATGAACACACTGTCAGTAATCAAGAAAAATAAATTAGCTTGCAATTAGCTTTCACTATTTAGGAAAAACAAAGAATATTGTAAAAGTAGAACTGTGTGCTGTCTTCATGAACATTCAAGAAAAGACATGAAAGTCACTATGTGACTTTTTGTGTGAAGGTGTGCAGAGCTTCATATAAGTTGTGTTTTATGCCGAAAATTGTTCTAAAATATGATTGTGGGTGGAAAAAATAAATGTAATAAATTAAAGTTGGGGTAACTGGCTTTTTTGTTGTAAATTGGTAAATTTTGAGCTTTTCACTGAAGCACTTTGTAAAAAAAAAAACCCTGAAAACGGTCTGAATTAAATAATAAAGAATTTTAGTTCTTATCATGAGCCAATTGCTGCGCTCTGATTGGCTGTGCTTAGGTGGTCCTCTTCAGTTTCACTTTGCAGCTTGTAGGAAGTGCTTTTTTTAAGCCATATTTGGAATCATAAATTGTGTTTGCTGTGTGAAAATCAGCCACTTCACCATAAGTATTGTGTAAGTTATTTATTTATTTATTTTTGCCAAAGAACCAATTGATTTTGCATTATAACCTAAAGAAATCCCATTAAAATATTTTGTTATATATTTTTTGAATTTTTTAGCCTTTAAAGTGGGTAGCTGATTTTCACACCACAAAATCTGAAGCAAGGTTCAACTAACTCTCACGAATCTTCAGCACATGGAAATATCCACAAAGTTTGCTTAGCCTGTAATTAAACCTTAAAAACATATTTTTCAAGATGACAAAATGAGATTGGAGGTGACCACTCTGGGACAGCCAATCAGAGCACTACATTTGGGTCTTGATGAGAAATAAAATGCCTTTTGCTTTGATTTAGACAATAAACACTAATCTGATTTTGTCACAATCTGCTGCTTATGGAATATACTTTTTGGTAGAAAGACAAAGTTTATTAAATCACAAGTAAAAGAGTCAAGTAGCCCACCTTTAAATGTCAAAGGAAGATTTAGCTCACATATCTTTCCTTTTGAAGCTTGTTTTTCCCCACTAACATCACTCTTATTGCCTTACTTGCCCCCACCACCTCCATCACTAACACGTCTTGTAAGCTCATTTCAGATGCACACACAATGCCCCTGTGGTTAACGCTTGATTAGAAAGAAATCAGGATCTCACCCCAAGTCAGGCGAATGCGTCTCTTTGAAGTGATTGCCTTAAATGTTTAGGGCCTTCCGCTTTTGTTGCTTTAAGATAAACACGGGGAGCCACTCAGCAAACGCCGGCTTATGTCAAGATGAAAGATTTTTACAAGGCATTATCAGAAACATGCAGACCTTAGCACAGGGTATTAGCGCGCGTTTACAATGTGCTACAACTGCAAAGATCCCACTGCCGATTGTGACACTGTGGATGAAGAGGTCAGTCTCTCAGCACTTTCACCATAGATGACAGACACACTGAAGATTATCGCCCGGCAAAATGTGAGAGCTAAAGATAGAATTTAATATTTTTTCAGAAAAGTGTTAGTGACATTGCTTGTTTTGCTATTTTCATGGAATTCAAGAGATCATAGGACACAGTTGTATGTTGTGCTTAATGCTGGTGAACTCGTCAGTCCATGGAGGTATAACTACAACTAGAAGATACATTCAAGATGTTGATTTAATGGCTTGCGCTTTGATGACAAAAAATTATTTCTTCTGCGTTGTTTCCTGAATATGTGCTGGCGCCTCCCACTATTGAGATGTCAGAAACATAGCAAAGTGATATGTTTTGACCAATCCAGCTCTAAGAAAAGTACAGATTGTCGAAGCATTTGGGTGAAAACTAGTTTTCTATTTTATCCCCCAAAAGCTGGAATTGATTTTTTGCTTTTGTTGTTATGAGTATAAAATTCTTACCTTTTCCTGTAGACAAAATACCTATCTTCTAAAAGTTGCTAAAAGGGCTTTTAAACTCACTGTGGTGAAGAATCAGGAGTTTCAGAATGTATGAGTTAAGCAAGCAAAACATGTAAAAAAAAAAAAAAAAAAGTATGCCTGGTGTGAGAGAGTTGTTATGCCCCTTTGTCTGCATTGACAGTTTGATGGGAATATTTCTTGATCTTCAGTAGGAAGCCAAGCTCAGGCGTTTCAGAACAAATGTTTGACCTACATCACACATCATCCACACGAAGCAGGAGTTTCAGGACAATGAAAACGAAATATTTCTAAAACCAGGTTCCAGAGTGAAAAGATTTCAAAACTCTGGTTTAGCATTTCAATAGTTACGCTGTATCCACAACTTTTTTTTCCATGTTGACATCTCTGCCCCAGAGTCACGTCTCATCTGCAGAATGTACTGACCTTTAATGTTCACTGAAAATCTGACGTCTCATTGCACCGCAAACCACAGAAGACAGGGAAACATTTAATAAATCTACTACAATCTTCATTAAATCCGTTTTGAAGCTTTACCAAAGTAGTCCAAAGGCATCTGAAGCATAAATCCACTTTCTGTGTCTCTTTGTATTCATGCTGTTCATTCAGAACGTTTGCTAAGAATTCTTCGCTAAGTCTCTGTTTACGTTACTTACTGCGCATGCTCAGTGTTAATAGCATAGCGCCACACACTGGTCAGTTACAGGCAATTCCTTTTTAAAATTGTCATTGTTATGACTTTGTGTGGACAAGGTCTCAGCACCTGAAAAAGGCAACCAAGTGGAGTTAAATTTGTGATTGGAAACAAAGGTAAAATTCATAATAATCAACAGACCAAGAAGCATATTATTATCACAAGGCACACTGATCCATTCCCATGTAACTGTACAATGCAGACTCCTGACTCTACCAAGGCTTGACACTGGCAGCAAGAAAATTGGCAAAAAAAATGTACAAGTGTGAAATATAGATAAGAGTGGATAAATAATTCAGCTAGTTAAATTGAGCTCACAATGCAAAATCTGGCAAGCAACACATGACAACAGAACTAGGTCTGCTGTACGCGACCTTATGCAGTTACTCAATTAACTTTTTAAAAATACAAAAAGGGTTGCATTAAGTTAATTGAATTAACAGCAAGTAATCAGTTTTTTGGAATATTAGCAAACTAATTCTAAGACATTTCATGAGCCGAGAGAAGAGGTTTTATGACTTAAGACACCAATTACAAAAGCAAAAAAAAAAAAAAAAGAATGTCTAGAATGATTTTAAAAATACATTTTTAGTCAAACAAAATAAATAAACAACAAAATAATGGATTACTAAATAATTGTTCCTTGCAGCACTAGCCTGATGTCACAGAGATATAACACATATAAAGTCTAAAATGCAAAAACATATACAGCTTTGCGATGCCAAAAACAAAACACATTTTTCTGTTTTCATCCAAATCCTACTTCATTAATCACTTTCCCTGGAACCCAGCCGAACAGACATGCTGCTGCTCATATTAAATAATCAAAAGTGGAAGGTGTAATATCCTTCTATAGCCGCAGTCTCTCTCCTCTTGTCTGTCTCTGAGGATGTTGGCTCTTCTGGGTGTATTTACCAGCGGTCTACAAGCTCTTACCTCCAGGAAACAAGCGCCGGATCTGGCTCATATTTTGCTGTGATTCATCTCGCTCGCTATCAACCACGAGGCGAAAACGTGCTACAACCGAATTAAGGCAACTCTCCCAGAAAAGCTCAGTGGGAATATGAAACCTATGCCATTCACTCACACTCACATGTTCTCTCTCATTCTATCTGTCTCTCTCTCTCTCTTTCTCTCTCTCTCCCTCTCTCTCTCTCTATGCTATTAGGCTTCTGCATCTTTCTCTGTTTTTAAGTCTCTCTATCATTTTCCCTCTCACTCTTTCGCTCTCTCTCTCCCTCTTTTAGGTTATGCGTCTCTTTGTCCGACTCTTTCTTTATTGTTCTGTCTCTCTTTGTTTCTCTGTGTTTTTCTCTCTATCTATGTGTTAGCTGCATGTATCTGATGTCTTAAAATATGGTTCTCAGGATTAGTTGGATCTCATTTTGGCAAGTGTTTTTGTGTATGTGAAAAAAGACATTATTGATCCAAAAGCTTCCGCTGCACAACTATGTTGGTAAATTATTACAGCAAAAAAGGAAAAACTAACTTAGATAAAATGACTTGAATTAAGCATATTCCTCTTAAAAACAAATTTCAAGATTTTTTCATAATAAAACCAAGTCTTACTAAGATTATTTGACTTGTTTTAAGATATTTTATCCTGATTTACCTTATGTAACAATAAAAACTAATTTGTATCTGTTTTAAGCCCAATTGCTTGGATCAAGAATAGATTTGCTTAAAAATCTTGTCAAGAGTACTTGAAACTAGCATTTTCTTCTCAAAACAACCAGCTTAGAATTTTTTCTTACTGCACTGGTAGATTTTTTTCACCTAAATTTAAGCAAAGTTTTCTGATTTTGTGAAAAGTCTTTTGTAGGTGCTCTAATGCTCTGTTGTGGGGACATGAGGGAATACAATTACATACATCTCTTTCAGACTTCTTTCATGACTGACAGGTTAGTGTCAGGTGAAATGTAGATGAGAGAAACAAGGACATGAGTTCTAACTTTATACATGCAGCCTATCATTTGTGTTATTTACAAGAATGAGCGCCACTAACTTGATGTTTTCTTAATGAAAAAAATGGAAAGTTCATAAAATAAATATGTTTTCAGTAAATCATCTACCCAATGAGATGTGATGCATTTAATAGATGGAAAATAGAACAACCCAGCTTAGCCAAATCATTATGAAATGAATAACTTGAGCCAAGACAGTTTTATAAAAGTCATTAATTGATAGATGGTTTCTGTAGTGGTGGGTATATTTATCCACTCACAGATTGCTTCATCCATCTTTAAACACTGCATTCTTCAATACACTTTTTCTGTGTTATTTTACATTTCTGTCAGCATGAAACTGCTAACAGATTCATGTAGATGTAAAGACCTCCAGTGTTCTCCCCTGCAGCGACAGAATGAAGGGCTGTCAGAGTCCAGCCTGCCCAGCCTTCTCACTCCCTCACTGGGCACTGACTCCCCCTGTCCCCCACCCGACACACCGGATCAGCCCTGGCTCTATCCCTGTGGGCTTTTTCATTCACTTGAAGAGAGCTGGGCCTAGTATGTCTGCGCAGACCAAACAAAGACTCTGCAAAAAGACCTCTTTGCTTTGGCTAATCAAACAGCTCACAGACGGGGAATTTACTCAGGCATTTAGGCATATGGCTCCAAATTGTTATAATGAATAGCTTAAGAAAAAACACATTTGTAGATTTAGTATATTTTCTGACTATATTTTACAGGAAAATTTGAGTCAGAGGCTTTACAATCAACTGAGTGCTTTGCAACGAGGTGAAATACAGATGCAAACTAACAAATTTATCTAAACAATTAAATAGTCCTCGCTTTCCAAAAGCCATTGGCACATTACATGTATAGATTTAGCACAGATTTGAATAGGTTTTTGCAGATACAAGTGTGAAATGTGCTTTGTCACTTCCGCTTAAGTCTCATCGAAAAAATAAAAAAAAAATCATTATGTGACGCATGTCTGTGTTGTGAACAGGGTTCAATGTAAAGAACCCATCATTCAGGTAAATTGATTTTTAAGCAGACAGAAAGAGCTGCTTTCATCCTGACGTCACTATAATCTCTCTGTATGAAGTGAACCTCTTCAGTCTGGCCACAGAATGAGTATATTCTGATATGTGTGTTTTGCAGCCTGTTTACAAGGCAAACTCCCTCATCATACTTGAATTTTGAATAGAAAGACTGAAAAGATAATACTTGTGTATAGCAGACCTTGATATAACCCCTGGTCTCATTTATTCCAGGTCTCTTCAATCAAGTTTTTGATAATAAAGGTCGCTTGTTTATGGAACTTAAAAATTGCCTTGGTGCTGGAAGTACTGATTCCTATTATTAACTCTGATAGGGATTAAGACAATTAAATATTAGAGTTTAATGGCATGTCTTCAGTGCTAATTGATATCCATAAATCAAATCAAAATCAAAACACATTTACTTATCCATTAGGAACTTCATTTGTAGACAGAGCATCCAGCAACACACATCGGATTGTAAAAGTACATCAAATACACAATAAATAAAAAGATCAATAAAAAAAGTCCACAAATCATGACTCCCTCTATACAAAGCAGCCTGTCGCATGCCATATTGAGTTTTAAGTGAAAGGACCTGAACCTGCGACCTGATGGTAGTAGGGTGAGTACAGAGTGTGTGAGCAGCCTTTCTCAGGACTATGTTATTGTAGATGGAAAAGAGTGGCTCCTGTAGCCGTCCTATCTTTTACTGCTGAATTGAGTGAAACCAGGTTGTGATGTTGAATGTGAGGATGGACTGTATAAAGCGTTTAAAAAAAAATGTCAAGAATGGATTGAGGATCCTGCAGTTTGCGAAGGATACGGAGAAAAAAAGAGACATTGTTTGGACAAAATCTTTTCTGTATTTAGTTTAAAAGTAAGTTTGTGTTCTATTGTGGTGCTGAGTTATTAGTATGAAAGAACCTTCTTTAAAGCTTTATTTTTAACAGTAAGTGTGGAAGATGTAATGAGTCATGATGAAGAAACATGACATTTATTGTATTTTTGTTACGTTTAGGTTCAGACAGTTGTCCGTGGCAAAGAGAGAAAGAGTCCAGTTCAGTCTGTAGTGGTGTCTATGATTGTTGTGTCATCTAAGTACTTGTTGTTTAAAAAAAAAACATGTAAAACATAAAATTCAGTACAACTTTTTAAATAGTTTATGGTTTGTATTGATCCTAATGCTAATGACCCTTTCTTGCTTTACTCTTTTCTCAGAAGTAAAAAAGAAATAAATAAATAAGCCCACTTGTCTAGGTTTGATTATGTTCCTCGTCTGAAAATAATTGCTCACTTCTGGTGTAGTTTGTAGCTTTGACAATAAACCCTTCGAAAACAAAACTTAAATATTTTAAGAAACATATCTTGATACTTCAGCAGCGCATACATTAAAATATAAGAACCAAAAAAAATGCATTTAGCTTATAGTTTGGGGGGGCTTCACTGGGTTTGCTCACATTTGTAATTGTATTTTGTGAGACAGAATGTAACTCCCACACAGACTTTCCGCTCTTTATTTAAGCCTAAAATGCTTCTGTGTTTCTGCTTTCTGTCTCTGGGGATCACACAGCTTTATGGTCCTCCATCAGCTATAAAATAATATCATGTATAAATGTTCATTCATAGTTGATTTGGACAGAAACTTTCAGCAGAATTTCAACCTTGGGGCTTTTCATAATTTAATAATAACCCTCCATACAACCCTTATGTATATTTTATTCATAAAGTGCCATTTTGGGAAGCAGTCTTTAAAACAGCAAGTCACATAACAATAAGATAAAGGCATTTGTTCACATTTTTCGACACAAGAGCTCATCCAAATGAACCATGTGCGGTAGCACTTTAAAAGACCTCCACGGTACCTACCAGTTAAGTACTGTGTCAGTTACTAGTAACTAACAGTGACACTTACTAGTACTTACTCTGGTACTTACTGTGGTACTTACACTGGTACCTAGAGTGGTACTTTGAGTGGTACTTGTACCAGCAGTTACTGGTACATACCAGTGGTAGTTACTATGGTACTTACTGTGGTACTTACACTGGTACCTACGTGGTACTTTGAGTGGTACTTGTACCAGCAGTTACTAGTACATACACTGGTAGTTACTGGTACTTACTGTGGTACTTACACTGGTACCTACAGTGGTACTTTGAGTGGTACTTGTACCAGCAGTTACTAGTACATACCACTGGTAGTTACTGGTACTTACTGTGGTACTTACACTGGTACCTACAGTGGTACTTTGAGTGGTACTTGTACCAGCAGTTACTGGTACATACCACTGGTAGTAACTGGTACTTACTGTGGTACTTACTGTGGTACTTACACTGGTACCTACAGTGGTACTTTTACCACCAGTATTGGCATGCTGGTATGGTCGTAGCCATACCAGCATGCCAAAGCCTGATCCAGTCAGATCTCAGAAGCTAAGCAGGGTTGGGCCTCGGCAGTACTCGGATGGGAGACCACAGAAGAACCTCAGGTGCCACAGTGGGGCAACTTCAGTGGTACTTACTACAGTAGTTGACAGTCAACTACTGTAGTAAGTACCACTGAAGTACCAGCATGTGTCACTTTAGAACAGGTCCCGTTGTTACTAGTACTTAACTGTCAACTACAGTAGTAAGTACACTTAAGTACCAGTATGTGTCACTTTAGAACAGGTCCATTGTTACTAGTAGTTGACGGTCAACTACTGTAGTAAGTACCACTCAAGTACCAGTATGTGTCACTTTAGAACAGGTCCGTTGTTACTAGTAGTTGACTGTCAACTACTGTAGTAAGTACCACTCAAGTACCAGTATGTGTCACTTTAGAACAGGTCCCGTTGTTACCAGTAGTTAACTGTCAACTACTGTAATAAGTACCATTGTAGTACCACTATTTACCATTATGTATCATGGTATTTATCAATAAATGTTGGAATTAAGCTAAGATTGTTGTAAATTGTTTTCTGTTGTTTTGTTTACTGAAACAAATAATCACTTTGGTATTTGTCAATACCCAATATTGTTGTGACACAAATAAAGACAGTGGTGCTTTTTTAACACTTGCATTTTATTGTTATTCATCATTTATAAGCTCTACTTTTTTAATTTAGTACCAATAATACCACCACTGAAACATATGTGTGTGCAACAAATTATTAAAAGTGGTAAGTGTACTAATAGTTACCACTGTAAGTACCAGTCACTGATGACACAAGTACCACCTTAAGTACCAGTGTAAGTACTACAGTAAGTACCACAGTAAGTACCAGTAACTATCAGTGTTATGTACCAGTAACTGCTGGTACAAGTACCACTCAAAGTACACTGTAGGTACCAGTGAGTACCAGTGTAAGTACCGCAGTAAGTACCACAGTAACTACCAGTGGTATGTACCAGTAACTGCTGGTACAAGTACCACTCAAAGTACCACTGTAGTACCAGTGTATGTACCACAGTAAGTACCAGTAACTACCAGTGGTATGTACCAGTAACTGCTGGTACAAGTACCACTCAAAGTACCACTGTAGGTACCAGTGTAAGTACCAGTGTATGTACCACAGTAAGTACCAGTAACTACCAGTGGTATGTACCAGTACTGCTGTTGCAAGTACCACTGTAGGTACCAGTGTAAGTACCAGTGTAAATACCACAGTAAGTACCAGTGGTATGTACCAGTAACTGCTGGTACAAGTACCACTCAAAGTACCACTCTAGGTACCAGTGTAAGTACCACAGTAGTACCAGAGTAAGTACTAGTAAGTGTCACTGTTAGTTACTAGTAACTGACATGGTACTTAACTGGTAGGTACCGTGGAGGTCTTTTAAAGTGCTACCCCAATGTGCC
Organism: Mugilogobius chulae; assembly: GCA_038363315.1. Taxonomy (NCBI): domain Eukaryota; kingdom Metazoa; phylum Chordata; class Actinopteri; order Gobiiformes; family Gobiidae; genus Mugilogobius; species Mugilogobius chulae. The sequence continues at coordinate 26,500,118 of CM076403.1, forward strand.
AATTATTCCGCCGGAGGTTGTGTGAGTTGGCACCGATAGTTGCGGCGCAGCGGAAGAGACGAGAGATATTTCTGTTTTAGATGGATCCAGGTGACTTTCTCTGGAGACAGGAGAGAATGGAGTGAAAGTGTGTGTAAGCCAGTTTCCTGCCCCTGTCTCTATTTGAAGGGTAGTGATGTGGATAATACTTCTCCACTGGCAGGTTCACCGCTGGATACAAACCACGCAGGTAAAAGGGAAATACATGCTGCATCCCATGTCCCGGAAAAGTTGGGACACCGCGGAAGGTGAAAAGAGAAGTATAATGCAATTTTGGTTTTGTTTTTTCTACTAAGCATAGTTGTTGGCTCAGAGTTTTTCGTGGATGCCCATCATGACATAAACAATTTTAAGTATTACTATGTAACAGAAAAAGTGACAATTAAAAGTTAAAGTTATACCAAACTTAAGCAAAACTTCTCAAAACAAGATGGTACAACACTAAGAGTTTTTCAGAGGGTCTGCAATTGATTTTTCTTGATGTTTTTGCTTTGCCTGTATGGTACACCATTATGGTCTTAGACTTATCTCCATGGAGACGAGCCAGTTAAAAGGCAGATGAGTGGGGAAAGCATGTTTTTAAGGCAAGCAGTAACTTCATGTGAAAAAAGGTTATGACAGCTGGCCACGATAGTTTAAAATTAGTTTTGTCCTAAATGTGCACGTTTGAGGGAAAATGTTTCTAGTGGCCTTTCTATTAAAATATAACATATTTGTAAGCATACTAATGTTGGTTACATTAATGACTGATTCACTTGGGTTTGTGAAAGTTGTAAAAAAGTGATTCTAAACTAAACTCTCAGTGAATAGGAAGGCACTATGCAAACATATGGACTTCTGTGCAAAACGTAAAGGAGACATAACAGTGTTCTCTCATCATTCATGCATTTAGCAATTTGTCCAGCAGCATTTTGTAGTTTGTCTAGTGTTAAGAAATCTTCTTTATTCACCTAACCCTATCTCCGCCTACTTGTCTTTGTTAAGAGAAAAACATGGAGGATTCAAAATTGTCCTTTAGCCACTTTCTATTCAAAATGAAAGTGCTGCAATTAAGGTACCTTTAACAGTGTTCATGTTGTCGTAAAAATCATGTCCAACACCTTTGAAAAAAATAAAAAATAAAAGAAAGTTGCGAGAAAATGTGTCAATGCAATGAAAAAAGAACATGACAGGCTGTAAAGACGCCAGCCTTTGTCCAAACTTGTCTTGTGACCTTGCAGGGCGTGACTTTGTGGGTCACAGAAGACTCCCTGAAGACTCGTTACATGTGTCTGTGGCTCAGTCTGCTCCAGCCTCTGTCCCACCAGCGCTCATACGCAGCATGTACGCCGTATAAATGCTGTTCATTGATTTTATGTCGGGCAGCTGTTGTGATGCAGCCAGTAAAATTGCATTCTAAAACAAGATAGATTGCAGCGCATACATAGCTGTGCCAAGCAGATAAATCAATTAAAGTGACCTGATCTGACAAGCCTCCACCACGTCCTCAGACAGATCGAGATGGGTCTCATACAGGAGCCTCCTGCCCATCCACCTCGGACTGACAGGGGTCAATATGAGAAACAGAGATTCATTAGTAACATCCCAGATAGGAAGTTAATGAGAAGGACATGCAACAATGCAAAGTATAGAACCTTTACACTGGTATGTCGTGTTGAAAATGTTGAAATGGAGGTCAGGTAAACTGCAATGCACTTTCAGTGATTTCTGATTTGTTTTAATGTTTTTCTCCAGCAAAGATATAATGTTAATATATTTAGGTATACATTTGTTTGCCGTGTCATCTCTATGTGTAATCTTGTTTGTCCAGTAAAATCCAGGAATTGTGTTAGTTCATGCAACATGAGTCACTTCTAAAGCACTTGTAAAAAGCACTTAAAACACATCCAGCCTTATTCAGAAGCATTTGCTCACCAGTCAATCATGTAAACCTGACCAAACTGACGTTTGTATCTCACACAGACATTTGAAATAGCACATCTGTTTTCCAGAGGCCGTAACACACGTATGTGCATCATCCATTAGGAAACTGAGTTGCATTCACAAATAGCAAATGCATTCTTTCAGCTTCTACTCATAATTTAGATCCTTGCTTGATAAATGAGGCCCATTGTGAGAAGCATATCGGAGCTTCAGAATAATGGGGTACAGCACCTTTAAGTGACATTATATCTATACAAAATCGTGTGAACTAAACACTGAGCATTCCCATGCTTTGCTATTGCAAACTATAGAGTTTTTTTTTTTTTTTTTTCAGCCTCAAATGGCATTTGAGCTTGACAAACAAACAAAAACAAAACTACCTGATGTTATAGTCTGTGTTATATTTTGTAATAATTGTTGTTTCTCTATGGATACATGTTTCTCTTTGCTTGTCTGCAGAAATCTGTTATTATTGCTATGTAAGGTTATACACAGTGCCATAACCATTTCAGAACAAATAGTTGTATTCATCAAATTGCAAAAAACTATTATGTGGTAACACAATTTCCACAAAATGTTCTTGTGTTTGTCTGTGCAAGTATATTTTAAAATATTTGTGATATTTGGAAAGTTTAACTATTCATTCTTTGGTCATTTCTCATATTTCTAATCCAAATTGCAAAGTTTGTCAGAAATAGTTTTTCTTTGTCAGAACATTTGTAGGCCTACACAGATTTTCTGTATTATACTAGCACAGATAATCGTACTCTTCAAACTTCATACAATACATTTGTCGATACACAAAATGAATAGCTTGGTTTTCTCTTACTTAGATGAATGAATGGATTTGTCACTTTGTAACTTCCTGTCCCTCTCTGCTGTCAGTCCAACAGTCCTTGAATTTACAATCTACTTTTTCCCATTGTCATGCCATCTAATTCTCTTTTTGTCAGCAGAAAGATTAGCAATGACACTGAACCATTGGCCCTGCTGTGACGAAAATCTTCCTGCAAAGTCGTGAACATTTCGAATTGATACACCATATTCACAGAGTTCAGTACTACCTGTAAATTAAACAGCAGAGGTGCCAGAGATTGCACCAAAAAAAAAGCGCCTTTTATTGTGACTGCTATCATCATTTGCACTAAATCTATTATGAAAATTATCACTTTTCACTCTGATTTGCTCAATTTGAATTTCAGTTCAACGGAAACACAAGCTTCTTCACAGAAATTGCTCTCTCGCTGTGGCAATCTCCTCATCCATAAAAACACAGCTCCCGCGGCTCCCCATTGTTCTCTATGGCCTCTCGGTTTTGTTTGTGGAATAAAATGTGTTATGTTGACATTTTCAAAGCAACACTATGGAAGACGCAGACTTGAGACACAAACTGCATCTGTTTATCATGGCAGCTTATACTAATGCATGCTTTCCCATTTTCAATGTATAAACAAACATAGCCTATAATTGTGTTTCACAGATAACAGACTTTAAAAGATGGGTATAGTTTTGAAGGAAAATATTTTTAATAACACGTAGAAGTAGACCTTGAAAGAGTCTCACTATGCAGAAAAATAAAACAAAGTTTGACTTACGGTACGTGATTTAAAATGCATTAATCTAAAAAGTTGCTATGCTATGTGGTCACATCATCAATGTTGGTAGTGTTGGTTGTCAATCATCAATCATCTTCTTGTCTCCATTGAAATATTATACCCAAAATGTTCAACATATTGTCTTTAAAGCAACTTCAGTGTAAGGGTCTCTCCTATAGTTCTCTTGTGAAAACACAAAAGTACAATTCAGCCAAAAACAGAACTCTAGTGGAGTAGATGCACAGACTGCAAAGCTAAAGATACAAGCTGAGTTTTCCAGTAGGAGACAGAAGACTATCCCAATGCATGCTTCAGACGCCAACTTTCTGGGAAAATGCAGATTACGGAGTTTTTGCTCCTGTTCTAACATTGCTTCCTACTCAAAAAAATGTATTGGTGAGACAGTCTTCTTCTCCTCCCTGTTAGCCTCAGAAAACACCCTTTAAGTCCATAAATCACCCAAGCTTGATTTGAGTCAGGCTGCAGCATTAGCATATCAGACTTTATTGATTTAATTATTCCCACTGTGTAATTTTAGTTGTAATCTTGAGCTCAAACTCAGGTCTTGAAATAGGAAATGTGTGCTTTATTATACATTTGTATTAGTTCTGGTGCATGGGATTCCAAAGGTACTGAGAAGGACAAGACTAACATAAATGATCCATCATATTTGTCCTTTAAGACTAATTCATCTAACGAAGTGTATTGCTGAAGGACAGTTCCATCTAGAACACATATGTCAAACACAAGGCCCGGGGGCCGGATGCGGCCCTCCACATCATTTTATGCGGCCCTCCAGGACTTATAAGGTTTACGTTAATCGTATATTAGCACCAGGAAAAATCTGGGTGTAATGGAATTATCTGTCCGAAACTTAAAAAGTAAGTCATTTTTTAGACCATTCCTAATGTATATTCATTAATTGTCACTTATAAGTGCATCAAAATAAAAAAAAACGAAGACTATTATTTGTAGTTTGACAAAGATTAGTGAGGTTATTCCTAGTTACAACTGGCCCTTCGAGGACAGCCCTGATTCCAATATGGCCCTTTGTCAAAATGAGCTTGACACCCCTGATCTAGAACCTTATTGTTGCATATGGAACATACAAATTCTGTTACAACTACTACCTCTACTACTACTACTATTACTACTACTCCTACTCCTACATGCAAACAAAAAATCTTTATGTGGAGATGCAAAACTTATCTCAAACACAGTGTAGCTGTACTTTGAATTATTATTTTTTTTTACAACTAAATAACTTAAAATCAGTTTTCCCCAAGCACAGATATCACCAAAACTCAACTAGCTTCATCTGTTGATGTTGTTGCTAACATCACGGCTAATTGTCGTTAGCATACCAACATGACTCACTCTAAACAGCTATGATAAAAGCGTAAAGAAGACCTATTGAGTTTTTCAGTTTCCAGTCGTTTCATTAGTTTCCAACTATAAGAAACTAGAACATATGCAGATCAGTAATTTACCTTTTGTTCTTTGTAAAACACAAAATTGATCTAAAATGGCTTGAAAATAGAAACAGCTCTATTGACTTCCTGTTCAAAACTGCAGAAATGATAAGCCTCATCTCATCATTTTAAAATTTAACTGTGAGAAGCAACAGATTTTAAAATAACATAGTTAATTTTGTTGGAAAGTGGCTATGAGACAGTTTTGAACGATACGTGCTTCACTTTGAGTATTCATCTTCTGAAATATATCAAGTAAATACAGGCAAGTGGGAGGAGATAGGTGGTAGGTGAGAACAGGGATTTTTTAAGCAGAACATTACAAGATTATTCCAACATGCATTAATCAATTCAAATATAGCTTTGAGGAAACCAGTGGTAAAGGGAGGCCATCTTAACAAGGTAAACATCTTTAAATAATGCAATAGGACACCTTTAAATCACATCGTGGTGAACCATTTGGAAGTTTAGAATGTATTAGTGAGTTAGCAAAATATGTGGACCGATAAAGAAACCCATAAATTGTATTAGTTTGTTTATATTTTGAAGGAAGCAAAAATCAGGTACAGTATAATTAGCAGAGTCACTTTTACTGGATACAACCACAAAGAGGAAAAACCCAGTTTGAGATTCTTTCCACACTTTGCAGACACATTTGAGAAAGGCCAACCAACGATGTGTGTTCTGTCCTCAAAAACCTTCACTCTGTGCCTGCTCAATATTTTTGGCAATTTGACTAGGCTTCTCTCTGCAGAAATCTCTTATTTTCTTTCTTTTTTTATCCTTATCTAATCAGCGGCTTTCATCTTAAGGGTCATTTCTTATGAGTATCAATCATATCTGGCCCAACAGTCCTGCTAATCATGAGATCTTCAGCCTCACATCAAAGGCAGTTTTGTGGATACATGTGTTTTCTGCTGTTACCATTGGAAACATGGATTTATAGTGTGCATGTTTCGCCATGACGACGGCAAGCCCAGTACTCGCAGAAAAAAATGTCACTGCGTTTCTGACGAAGTTAATATATGCAGGAGGGCTGAGGTCTGTTCTTTTAATCATCCCGCAGTGAGCCCCTTTTATTAAAGATGTGTGTAGGAAAGCACGGCCGCTAAAGTGATATTTGTCTCCAGCACTTCAAAAGAGGTTTAATTTTTAATCATTCGCCCAGGGAAATAGCATTACTTATAATAACAGAGTCAAGAGGAAAGTTCAATATGAAAAGATACACTTGCATTCTGTTCAAATATATATAAAAATAAGAAATAAAAGCAAGATCGTATGGATAAACATGCTCTATCTGCGTTGCAACAGTTAATATTAAGTTTAAACCTGTTCTTCTTGTTATTGTTTTACATGGAGTGTGTTATATGACAATAGGTGGGTTTCACATTCTAGAATTCTTGGCAGTTATAAGCCAGGTGGAGGGCAAGAGGCAGATTTTCCTATTAATAACATTGGACTTTGTCGTGAAATAATTCAAAAAATATTTTGCCAATTTAAAAAGCGATTATTTCTATAATGACTAGACCCAATATTCATTTGCATTACAAAAATAAATGGCATTTAAACAATATTTATTTTAGCTGCCCTCCACCTCATTGAAATTACATTGGCCTGTAGAAGGTTGTGATGTCACGTGAAACCCACCTATAAACACATATCTCCATGGAGACAAGCAGGACTACAAGACCTTTCCAATTTACTGGTCAGATCACTTAAGAGGTGACCTGCTCACAGTAAAAAAAGCACAAATTGAAACAAATACACTTTTGATTATTTTAATGTCCTATTGTAAAGTGAGGATTTTGATGTCACCCCAAATAAAGTCAATGTCTACGCAATTTTAACAGATGTTAAAAGAACAAACTGTGAGATCTCTTAGCCCATCACATGGTTAATATTTGTTTTGGTAAATACGATATTGTGTTTACTTTAGTTCACTAATGTTGAACAATGCTAGATCTGAAATGTGTAGTTCTTAAAACATGACTGAACAGCAAACCCCAAATGTAACGTTAGTCAATAAACTCATATAGTTAAAACAATATAATAATTCAGCTAAATTCTGCCAGTCACAACACATAAGTGAAGTCAGGCAGCAGCTTTAGACATTCATATGAGTTTTCACATCAGAAAAAAAAAAAAAAAAAATCTGCGGAAGGTGTCCAATTAACAAAAGATTTGTCAAGAATTTATGTTACAGTCGAGGTCTAGTGAAGTAAGTACTTGGCCACTTTTTTCTAAATTAATTTCCCTATTAAAGTTTTTTTATATATATATATATATATATATATATATATATATATATATATATATATTATATATATATTATATATATATATATATATTATATATATAATATATATATATAGAAGAAGCAATAGAGAACAAGACAAAGGGGTGAGAAGATGAGTCATGGTTTTTAAACTTCTTGAGCCTTTTATATTATTTATAAAATATTTTTACACTAATTTAATGGAAATGTGCTGATTTATATGAAATAGTTAAAGTCTTCATTTCTTTTGACAGGTCCCAAAGGTTTTACTGAGTTTAATTGCTTTAAATTTCCAATAGTTTAAGAAAGAACTGAACATACATAACAACTGCGAAAGAATATCTTGGACACATTAACACATTCAAGTTGAAGCTGCTTGGTCACAATTAAGAAAAACTTAATAGTGCAAATATTTAGGCCATGACATGTATAACTTTATGTCACTATCATGTGCTCAGCAGTACTGTTCGTTAACGTGTCAGTTGATGCCACGTTCTATGGGAAGGAAACTCAAACCTGCATCAGATTTCTGCCAAAGTTGGGACATGTGAACTTTCAACGACTGAATCAATCATCGACATCCATAATCAGGGTCAAGGTCTTTCTTTAGTAGATGTTTTATCAGTGAGTTAAACAATTTCGTCCTTCTTTTGTCTCCAAAGATGTTACGTATAAAGCCAGTGAGAGATTCCAGAGTTCCTTTATTCAGAGAAGCAGAGTCAAACGGCCATATGATCACCGAGTCCTTGAGTTTGCCGAGGTGCTGAGTGCTCAGTGGCCCTGATGGCGTTCACTGCCTCTGTCAATGCACCAGCACTCCGCTCACACTATCACTCCATCAATATCTGCCTGTCTGCCTTCTCTGCCTCTTCCCATCGCCCAGCCTTTCACACAGTTCAGTTTGAATCTGCCTCAGAGCCGTGACAGTACTGTACGCTGCCAAGGAACATACAAAAGATCAAGAGGAATGTAATAGAAATAGTCAGTCAGGAGCGATGGAGAGATAAAAGTCATTATTCAAGAGCTTTGTCGATATTGATAATGAAATACAGAAGGCTTTATTCAATACAGGTTCAGTCAAATAGTGGAGAAGAGTTTTGTCAGGTCTGAATAGATATTTTGCATTCTACTAATCATTGCTTTAGACATGCCACAGTGAAGGTTTTGACTTTTTCAGCTAGACACTAAATTTACTTTTAACATTAGAGAGAAAATAAAAAAGTCAAACTACAAGACAATCACAAGAACAAAGATAAAACTTAACAAGAAATATTAGTCCACTGCAAAAGAAACAATCACGCCATGGACTGGGACAGAGCTCGGCCTGTAGTAGGACCAGACACTATCACTGTGATGAAGACGTGTTCCTCCAGTCACACGTGAGACTCTCTTCTCCGAAAACACAAAATAACACCAGTGAAAAAGTTACATGTCTCATGCAAGATCGATGACAGTTTTAAAGATGGCTCACAGACCAGTCAGAACATGTCAAAAATAAATAATAATAATAACGTTTTCTGACTAAAAGAACAAGATGCATGCATCAAGTCAGAAGAATGTGAACTGCAAGTTTTGTTTGCATTTGTAAGGCAAGGCTTACAATTTCAAAAAGACAAAGTTCACCTTGTTTAGCCAAGAGTTCAAACTAAATCAGGTGATTCTGGTTTGAGAGTTTATGCTGCACATAAAGAGAACAGATTGTCGAAGGAACAAACGTCATTCTGAAGCACTAAATCAAAAGTTTTATAAAATATGTATTTTTACATCTGCTTATGGCTTATGCGATGTTATTGTAAATTGTGTATTTTCTTTATGTTACTGCATCTTTCTTTTTAAAATCAATTCTTTAAGACACATGGCGCTGAGGCAACTTAATGTGTCTTAAAGAATTCATTTATCAATGAAACATCTTGCCAAATAAAAATAATTAAGCTACAACATACTACTTATTGTATTGTTCTTCTTGTGTTTTTTTTTTTTATTTCAGGGCAAGTATTTGCAGTTTTGTTTGTATGTGAGTGTTTGCTGCCAACTATAGTTAAACTCTGCCGCTGCATTTTGTGGTGAAATCACATGCACTGCTCTGGTCCAGGCATCATTCACTAAAGCTCTGTGAACTGTACACAATTAAAGGCAGAGCTCAAACTAAGACGGAGTCATAACAGACTCGCCCTCACTGTCCCCTTTGATATCTAAAAGTTGTTTATTATAACAATAGCATGGTGCAGTTTAGTTGTACCATAGAAACCATTTGAACTTTGAAGACCGCAGACGGCTGCTTGAATGTGTAAATCAATATTTCTTCTCCTTTGCCTCATTGTCATAACCTTGTGTGGGGAAAGTCTATTTCTTTGACTTTCTCCTTTGAAGAACCCTGTGGCCTTTTACAGCACATTAGCATCCTTGTCAGAAGAGCCCGGAGTGAACGCAACGTGTCAAGTTCACAATCAGGACATTTTCAGAGAACACTTGCTTTTCAAAGACGCCTCTCCGCTCTAGTCAAGTCCCATAAACTTTACTTTGCATTTGGTCTTTAAACATGAGCTGCTCTGGTGATTGGCTCGTGTATTTCTATATATTGCACATTAATCAAGGCCAAAGACTAAATTAAAATCAAATAAAAAACGTTGAAGTGGAGCATTGCATTTTCATTTTTATGCCATTTCTGATCCACTATTGTATGTATATGTTTGCTAGCTAAAAAAAAATACCCACAGTGAAGACTTCTTACCTATAAGCAAAAATTTCCAAACTATGGCTGGCATGTCGTTAGATCTCAGAAACCATCAAATGACCCAGATCACCACTCTATGCACTACAGTGCCATATTTATTCAGACAAGTCTTGCTGAAATGAATTGCGTTTTAGGGAGTCCTTGGGGAAAAAAGAAAGGTGGAACCTAGTGATAGGGAAACCAGAGCAAAGAAAATATGCAACATCTACTGTACATACTGTATAGGCAATTCTTACTAACAAGCTTCTTAACAAAAAACAGGCATAAAAAAAACCCAAACTAAGGTAACATTATGCAGCCTTTGATAGAACATGCTTGGATATGTATCTGGTCTAAAAGGGTGACTGCACAACCTCTACTGGCATACATGTGCATTTGCATGTATGCCATTTTGTATTAATCTGTGTTTAAAATGTTGCCTCAAGTAAAATGTCAAATAGTTTCGCTGCCCTTTTCCCAAATGTATTTGAGACAAATTGGAAAAACAGCAAAATAACAATAAAATAACTAGATTTATCACAGCTTATGACGAAAAAAGTGCATAGATGTAGAGCCACCAAAATCTTGAAAAAGTCTTAAAAAAAAATAAATAAATTTAAGACTGATAATGCTACAGGTCCTCTCACTGTTTTTGGCACATTTTTAGAACATCTCGTTAAAGTTTAAAAAGTGCACTTTGTGTGGCTGGTTGCTTTATTTGTTTGTTTTATTAATCTGTCAGCCATACTGGACATTTTGACTGCATTGAATCAATAGGTAGAGCTAAAAATATTGGACAAAATATCTTATATTAGTTTATTATCGCCTGATGGGGAAAATAAAGACACATTTTTATCATGGAAAGTTTGAGTTTTTCACAGCAGTGGCGACTGGTCAACAGGGGGTGCAAGTGTGACACATTCCCTGATCTGACCCTGAAAAATAAGCAGCTAAAGCTTCTAATATTAGGTCTATGTAGATCTCCAGTGGTTTGCCTGGTCTAGACTCATGCACGCACGTGGGAGGGTGAGATCTTGTGAGAATTTCATCCATTCTTCTTAAATTTGATTTGAATAATGCTGCGGGAACGATCTTAATTCAGTCAAAATGTGTGTTTAAAATAATCCCATGGGTCAAATGCAGAGGACAAATTTCCTACGGGGACAATAAAGTATACCTTAACCTTAACCTATTTACCATCCAAAAACACTCATACAAACTACAGAGTGAGAATCCCTGTACCAGAGACTGTATACAGTTAGAAAGAAAAACGCTTCATTCTCGTAGTGCAATCTAACCCTCTATCTGTGTGCGGTATTTACTCACAGTGTGTCATACAATATGGACCGATCAGAGCTGGAGATAGCTTTACCCCAGCTCTGTAATACCTGCTGCATTTTTCATTCTACACCTAATCACTTCTCAAATTGGGCCTGTATTAACAATCATCTGCCCGTCAAACCAGCCTAATTGTGATTCGGCGTGTGAAGTTATGGAGAACTCCAGGCTATCTTTTCTTGGCATTCTACTCGTATCAGCTTTGATGTTTATCTACAGAGATCCTTCCCGTCGAGCGATTCTTGTTGTTAATTCTGTTTTTGGTTGCTTTTTTCTGAAGCAATATACGTGTAATATGGGCAGATTTTTTCAGATGTGCTCAGTTCTTGGTTCTCAGATTTTCTCTTTCTCTCTCTTTGATCAAATCCGTGGTGGTTATTGCTGTAGAATAAACGCCATGTGCGCTATGACAACTCAAAGAAAAACACTAGTATTGTCTAGTTTTATACTACACTTATGTACAACTCTCCAAATCAGAGCATGTTTTACTATTGTTTTGTTTTTTGTTTTGTTTTTGCCCAAGTTTATTTCAACAAGTGTCGCTTTTTTAGACAATCAGATCAGACAGTCAGAGGTAACTGAGCAATTCTTAAATTTTGAATACGATTGTAAAGGTGAACAATGTAACTCTATGACATGTTTTATCAAGAATGTTTGATGGCATTAAACCGTCTATCTTGCATTTATAATTTGTAATACAGTCGGCATCAAAGGCCACGCCCACTAACAGACCTCCGAAGGGGAAGGTTAACACGGGGAGTAAATCAGAACAGCAGCTTTATCAGTCACTGCTCAACAACTAAACATCAAATGTGGACTTTAGGAGATATTTTGTGTCAAAAACAGACATGAAGACATGGGGATCAATAAAGTGATTCAACCTTCCAAGTATGTAAATATATCTAACAATGTTAACGGTAGCTGCGAGTTAAATGCTAACGTGATGCTTGCGCTACCTGGCGTCTTTTAGCATCTTTTTTAACTTTCTGTTTACTTTTCTGACATAACGCCACATCAGTAACCTATATTTAAACGTGGTTGCAACTCAGCTTAATTAGTTGTGCAAAAAATACACTTAATTTGCCAGAAAACATCTCAAAAGAGGTAAAAAAGTTTAGCTTCTCATTCTTTATTATGGTGAGGCAGGAGACGCTTTCTCCCTCTGCAGGCCACGCCCCCAAATATGACGCGTTGCCGACTGTATCTATTGCTAAAACTAAGCTTGATGGCCTGTTGGAGCAAACTGCTTTGTATCCATGGTGATAAGTAGGTCTACTGCTGTATGGTGAAGCATTCAAGGAATGTCAAGGCTATGGCATTTCATGGAGCAAAGCCAACACAGTTTCTACTTTCCTGATGTGTGCTGTTGCTGTAAATTATACAATTTTTAACTTTCTATCAAAAAGTTCTTACATTATGTTTAAATGGAATATTAATTTGTTTTATCCCTCATACGTAGCTGAGTGTAGTAATCTGTTCTTAGGCTGTAACTACAGCTAAAAAGTGATGCAATCGGGTGTTAACCAAGTGCCAAAGAACTGCAAGAGCAATCTTTCGGTTAATGTAAATATCTATTTCCTGTTTAGTTGCAGGTTCTTTTCCTTTAGGAAAAATAACATGCTTACGTGTTTCAACTGCAGGGTTCTCCTTCAGGGCATATGAAAGGTGAAAACACTAGACATTAACAGGTGTTTAAATAGAATGGCATCACATTATCAGTTCTCACAAATTACGCAAAACAGCACCAACAACTTACACATTTAGAGTAAGGTAAAACACATTGTAGATGGCATGTTACATACATATTTGTTCAGTGCTTTGCCCTGAAAATGGCCCTGGCAGCTCGAAACGTGTCTTTTTTTTTCTCCAGTCCGTCCAGAAGAGCACCCAATCTACATTTTGACACACTGACACAATCATCTCTTTATCCTATTGCTTGGTTTGATAGTTACAAATAGTCACACACATTCAGAAAATGTAATCACAGATGGAAAAAGAAAATGTATAAAAATAGAACATTAAGGTTCAAAGAGCGGCTTTCAATTATCTTGTATAAACTATGCATCCAGACCATAACAGTGGAAGAGCTTACACCACCACAATTAGAGCTCCATTCATCTTTCACAGCCCGATTGGTCTCAGTGACACTTGGAAAGCTGAACGTTTAGCTGCCTGTTAACCACACACATCTCTAGAGGCGTCTCTCCTACTCCTTCTCTCTTCTTCTTCTCTCTCTCTCTGTCTCTTTCTCAGGCCCAGGTCGTGTTACTGTCTGTGACCTCCCAAAGAACAGACTGACCCTGTTCACACATCTCCAATCTTCATCTGTCCCTTCACTATGTCTCCTTCTGCTCTGCACTGCCTGGCATTCAAATGGGTATTTATTATTGTTAGCTCATAGTAAGCTTGGCAAATATCATTTTGAAACCAGTGTATTAGCTACATTTAAGATGCTCTACTTAGATTTTTGCTGCGATAAAGATGAAAACAACAGCTTATTCATTTGGTCCCAAGCTGTTTTTCAGTTGTGTACATATCCAGACCTTTCTATTTATTCAATGTGATGAGTTTATAAGCTCTAGTCACAACTTTCAGAGACACAACAACTAGCATGCTAACAAGTCACATCCTTTTTTGAGAAATAAAACACTATAATTTTGTTTTTGTTTGTTTTTTTTACAACATGCATTCATTCATTCAGTCATTCATTTTCTACCCCGTTAGGGGTTGGGGGTGACTGGAACTATCCCAGAACTTTGGGCTTTAGGCGGGGAAAACCTTGGACAGTGGCCAACTTGTCGCAGGGATAGATAGACAACCATTCACCGGAGCTCAACCACTCTGCTACCATGCACCCCATTTATATTTATTTTTACAACAAAACACTCCAAAAAAGGCTTTTCAAAAAATAAGAAAATATTAATAGGAAAATACATAAGGGAATTTAGCATATATTGAGATAAAATCATCCAAAATAATCTGCCAGTGGTAACTAACCTACTGTAGTTGTTTGAGCAGAAAATGCTAGTTTCAAGTTCTCTTGACAAGATTTTAAGCAAATCTATTCTTGATTCAAGCATCTAGATAAGGTAAATCAGAATAGAATTTCTTCAAGTCAAATAATCTTGGTCTTATTAAGTTAAAAAAAAAAACAATAAGATGAATATGCTTAATTCAAGTCAAGTCAAGTTAGATTTTTGTTTTTTGCCGTGAGCAAGATTAGGGTTGATCAAATTTTAAAAATTAAAACTGGGACAGATGGTGGTTGAACGTAACAATAAATAATGATGCTGTATATTAGCATACTCTTTCTTACACAACTTTTAGTCAGTATGAAATCTGAAAGACATCTGCTGGTATATATTTTTTAATTATTTTTTTTATTTCACTTTAGACTAAATACATTTCCATATTTACAACTGTTGGGTTCTACAACTGAGACAAATTAATAGTTTTTATAGGACCTTGGATACAGCTCAAAATAATAATTGTCCCAGGTAAATAGGGACGTCTGGTCACCCTATGAAAAAATATATGTTGTCTTGTGGAATATTACAGGCAAAGCAATGGCCTCTCCAAGTGTATCCTTCACTATAAAACTTACATAAGACAGAATCACTGCCATTCATTACATTTCTGCCATCCAGAATGCAGTGAGAACTTTGCAATCAATATCACAGTTCTAGTAACATTCTACTTTTTTCACACTCTCTCAAACTCCCGAGCACTTACCCTCCTGCTCCGGAAACTCGAGACCAGCACTTGTATGCCAATTATTCCCCGTACTTGTTCTTGAAAGGCTTTGTGTCCACTCTCAGCCAAAGAATGTCGTGCCCCCGGTGATTTCCACTGGACTATGCAAGCCTTCACAATCTGTCTCTTCAAATGGCGCTCACAAATGCACATTTCAATACAATTTGACCTGGTCATTGATTCTACACAAATAGTTTAGGCAGAGTAGTCATTTTAATCTGCCTGTATAAGTCCTCATCAGTTAGAAAAACCATTACGGTGCACCCAGGGACACTTAGCAGGAGCACTGAAGATATTAACTATATGAGATCCAAGATAAGCACTTTCACAATGATTGCTTGTAATTGCTTAATACTGCCAGGTTGGAGGCAACATTCGACATTTTCTGACAGTTTTTTTTTTCTTCCTGCAGTAAGAGTTATAGGTATTGACTTTTCTTCCTTGGGGTGAGTTTACTACTACTGGGCAAGAACAGCAAACAGCAAGTCCCACAGTGTCTCACTAGCCAACACGATCTGTCCGCTCAGGGCACACTTGGAGGCAGTTGATTTAATAACACTAAAACAAGCCAATTATCCAGAATGCCAATCTTACTATATTTTATATTTATTCACTGCTGCTCAGGAGTTGCTGATATTTTCTGTTCATCTGTAAGTCATCTTGTCTTTACAAAGTTAAACTAAGGTACCAAAATCTTTTTTGTTGCTGTTTCTTTGTCTTTTCCATGCAAAAGGTAAATGTAACTTTGTAACAAGACCACTTTGTACTGTGCAAATTAAACTATAAAGTACTTTATGTCTCCTATTTCTCATAGTGAAAAGCAACATTTTCATTGGTCGTTCATGTGTAGTTCATCCTATAGTTTCACTTTGCTATTAGAAAGAAAAATAATAATAATAAAGAATTTAAGCCTAATTGCAGCCAAAAATGAATATTATGTGAACATTAACCATGTGTTGATGGGTTTGTAAAAAATAAAGTGGATGTACTGCATCAAAATAAAAAAATAAACAACTGGAATGCTGCATGAGCATATCCAAATGTAAATTACCCTGGTGCTCTTCAGGCTTGGGATAAAAGTCTTCTCAAAGCAAAACAACTCAGGGATTTTTACAACAATTTAAAAGCCTTTATTACACTTTCTTGTGAAACTGTGTTAACAACAGCTCACAAAGATAATTAATTTAAATATCACTAATTAGAAATACCCACTCATCACAAGAGTGTGTTTCTTTTCTAACCAATATTGTGCAATTTAATTCCTCTTCAGTGTGATAAAAATCTGCTTATATTTTTTTCTGGTTTCAGGAAAAGAACTGTACTCTGAGTGCATTAGTAAATGTAACACATTACAGTTGGCTCAAGCAATATGTATTTTGTTAGTTCCAAGCAAAACATAAACAGGCATCATAGAAGTCACAGTCTCATTTTTGTGGATTTCTACCTCCTACATGCGATATTTTGAAGACTTGTTTTTCATTCAAAAGATATTACATGTGTTGTAAATGGTTAATCGCTATGGCAACGGCCTTAATTTCCCCTCTTTCTGAGACCCGTGGATAATGTCAAGCAAAAGTCCGGTGCCATGACAACCAGTTTGCAGCTACTTCTCACTCCTCATTGCTGCGAGCCGGTCTAACTACGGCGCTTAAACCGTGTAATACAGACTGATAATATGAAACATTTACAAGCCTGAGAATGTAGCTGCGAGCTGTACAATTGTTACTGCTAACCCCGTGATCCATATGGCCAGAAACAGCTGTAATCGAACTTAAGGCACTATCTATCTCCGTGTGCGACGCTAGAGGCCAGACGCAGCCCTATCTCCTCTCTCACCGCGGGGACAGGGACACTTTATGGCGTCTATAATAAGCAGATTTCATGTGACCTAAAATAAAGTTAATCCTCGTGCAGGGTCGGTCAAGAGCATATATTTCTGAAACGATGCTCTCCCACAGTCTTTCCTGTTACAGTTGGAGCATTAGCCAGACTATTGTTGGATTCTTATGCAAGTCCTTTTAGAAAGCTGGAAGAAAATTGCCGTAATGTAATAAAAATGAAAAAAAAAAAAAAAGCTTTCAGAACATGCATTAGGCTCCAAGTTACAGAGGAGATAATTTACCATTACCATCTTGTTCCTTTAATTTTGATGGTCAAAACCCATATTGTAGTGACGATAGTGCAATTACACTTGTCTTAGATAGTAGGTAATGCACTCAAGATGAAGAAAAAAACAAAAAACAACACATT
This sequence comes from Mugilogobius chulae, assembly GCA_038363315.1. Lineage (NCBI taxonomy): Eukaryota > Metazoa > Chordata > Actinopteri > Gobiiformes > Gobiidae > Mugilogobius > Mugilogobius chulae. The sequence continues at coordinate 26,517,476 of CM076403.1, forward strand.
TTTCTTTTAGGTTTGATGATAAAAAATAATAATGTATGCAAAATGTGTCAATTAATTAAAAATCATACATAAAAACATACATAAACCAATTTATTAGTAAACCATTACAAAGTAAAGACATTTAAACACTGATTCTGTTTTGTCGTTAAATCAACATTTATGCAATACGTTGTGTAGTCCTCTTTTTTATGACATCATAAAGTCTTGTTCAGGATCTTTAAAAACCTCTTCAGAAGAGTTACCTTATCTTGTGATTAGAAAATATTATTATGATAATAATAATAATCTTGTGATCACTAAGAGCTTTTACTATATACTGTATGTGTGAGCTTTTTTTGTCTGCCTTATGTGCTTCTTACGTGTTTTTTTTGTTTTGTAATGTATATATAATGTTCTTATACCTTGAATTGTGAACTGTCTTAACCCTACTGTTTGTATAGCTGTATTTTTAACTTGCACTGTTTGTAACTTTAATTTTCTAATCTTTACTAGGTTGTAGAATGACCAATTACAGTCGGTCCAGGGACTACAGATGAAAAATAACCTACCTGGCAAATTCTGGTGCAATAATAAACAACATAAATAAATACATTTTATTATTATTATTTATTTTATTTTTTATTTGTTTCCAATATTGGCTCTTGTTTAAAGGTGAGGTAGCTGATTTTCACACTGCAAACTTTGTTATAGGTTTTAAATCTGACAACTTGCCCCATAAATCATTCGAGACATGGTTAATATCTACATGTATTCATTTTAGATGCAGTTATAGCTTATAAATGTTTTTTGACAAACAACAAAGTGAAACTGGAGTGACCGCCCCAAGCACAGCCAATCAGAGAGCTGCATTTGGCTCCTGATGAGAACTAAAATTCTTTATTTTCAGCTCAGACAGTACACTGTGGTCTAATTTTTTCACAAAGTGCTGCATTTATCGTTTACTTTTTAGTGGAAAGCACAAAGTTTACTAATTTACAACAAAAAAAAGTTAGCTACCCCAACTTTAAATGAGTCTCAGTATCAATATTTGATTTCCGATACTTTTTACATCGATACTTGTTACTGACGCCTATATGGTTGGAATCCTTTCTGTCTAAAGGAATGACAAAACATATTTCATTACACTTTCAATTCAATGTTACGTTTTATATTTTAACAAGTGGATTTTGTTCAAAGATCACAATATAAACATGTCACAGGGAATTATTATTTTTCTAACATCTTAACATAAGTCTGACAGGGAAATTACAGAGTAGTGCGTAATTTTAAAAAAGAAGAAAAAAAAATCTGATAATCTGTTCCCATCTCCCTCCCTCCCTCTCTCTCCTCTCCTTTTCTCTCCCTCCCTTTTGTGGCTGTACATTTGAGGAATAATCTCCGTCTTTCACGATACAGTGTCATCAAAAGCTTAAGACCAGCGCAGTAGCATAATGGTGTGAGCCGGGGAGGAGCATCAAAGCACTAGTGCAAACAGCTCCAGTGCATTACGCTCTAAGAGGCAGTCTGCTCTAATGGCATCTATACAATGACTGGGCGGCCATATGCTGGGACAGTTGGTAGCACATACACACACACACACGTAGCAGGGTACAGGCCACAGGACACTGGGGTGAGAGCTGTAATGGATCTGCTTATGTATCTGCACATGTAAGTAGTATTTCATAAGGATGTGTGTTCTAAAATATCATAATCCACAACTAATGCAGATGGTGCTTGGATTCATTCATTTTTTAAGAGCATGAAAGACAAGTATGTCAGTGGGTTGGATTCAAGCTCTAGAATGCAGCAGTTATAGGCCAGCTGGAGGGCAGGAGGCAGTTTTTCTGATTAATAAAATTGTACTATGTTATGGAATATATGGGGTGACTAGACCAAATCATGTTTTACATTACAAAAATAAACTGCATTTAAATAATATTTGTTTTTTTTGTTTTTTTACTTTTGTTAATGTATTCATTCATTCTATTTATTAATTTGTTTATGTATTTGTTGGTTGGTTTGATTATTTATCTATCTATCTTAATTGGATATTAGATAGAACAACTTTGATGTGAAATAGGGAGAGAGAGAGAGAGAGAGAGAGAGAGAGAAAGAAAGAAAGACAGACAGAAAAAAACTAATGTATTCAGAAAGAAAGAAAGATAAAGATAAAGATAGAAAGATTGGGCCAGCAGAGAGAAGGAGAAAGAGACAGACAGACAAAGACAAAAAGGGAGATTTGGCTGTCACATCATGACATCATCAGAACTATGGGCTTGTGGGGGGGCAAACGCAATTCCTATAGGGTGATAATAATTAAAGGACCTATACTATATATATATTTTTGCATACTTAAAAAAGTAAACAAACAGAAGTAATAAATTTGAAACGTCTTACTTCAGTCTACATGATTTGCTCACTAATGCATTCTGAGCTTCAGAATTGTTCATCACAATGTGTTTTAATGTTTTTTCACAACTGTTAGAGGCGAAGTGTGTCAGTATGCTAACAACGTTTAGCCACAATGTTAAAAATAGTAACAGACAAAGTTGGACATTAACGGGACATTATTAGACATAGACAGGACATTGCGTACCAATTTCCACCTGGATAGATACATTAACAAGATATCAGTGCTAGGGGGAAATTGCTGTAAAAAAAAAAGTGTTGTAAAAAAAAAAAATTGTGTAGGCCCTTTAAGCCTAAGCTTTTATATTTACTGCTGAACCTGAGGTGGTCATGTGACAGGCTGCTTTATATTGAGGAAGTGATGGATTATTTGTTTCTTTTAACATGCCCTTGTGTGTCTTTATACTGCAAATGTATGTGTGTATCTACTCGTCCTGGTGGTTATCCTGACGGAAAAGTAAAGTTATTTTGATTACAATACCTAATCAAAAATAAGAGACTGTCAAGAATGGTAACTCGAGGCTCAGTTGTGAGAAAGATACAAAAAAGTGTGAATAATAAAAACTTGTCAAATCTTGTTATACTAAGTGCAAAATGCATAGAAAATCAATAATCCTCATAAGAGTTGCAGATGCCACAAGTGCAGAAAAGGCATTATTCATCATCAGTGTCTGTGTGAATGTGCTTCCATCCATCGTCTTTCTGTCAGTGTCAGTCTGTGTGCTTGCCTTTCCACTTTCCCTGCTCGCCCTCTAAAAGGCCCTGGTCAGCATTAGCCGCCCTGACCTCTACATCGTTGAGCCGCCGCAGCGAGAAGATCCACAGGAAGAAGTTGAAAAAAATGCCCGGACATGAGGGATTCTCGCCGGTCACTTAAAGCTTAAGTCAGATCTAATTATTGTGCCGAGACAATGTACAGTGTGCGAGAGAAAGCATGAAATGGCAAAGATAGTCACTCAAGACAAATTCGGAAATCCATTTTGCTGCTTTTTGCTGAGCAGCATCTGCCAGTGATGACTGATAAGATTCCCTCAATTTGCTGTACTGACAGGAAAGAAATGCATTAAATATCCGGCAGATTCACTTTGGAACTAAAAAGGTCAATGTTTTATGTCGGGAAACTTGTTTAACAAAGCTTTTACTGCACATATGGGGCTTACTGGACTAAACAGCTCCAATAACACCCAACAGGGAATGCAGCAAGATGAGCTTTAGAAAAAAACAAAGGAAATATGAATAAAACCAGGATGGTGTGTAGAACTTAAAACTAAACTAAACTTTATTTAATGTATGTTTAACCTTGCAACAACAGTGTTTTGTCATCATTCACTCAATGTTGTGTTTTGATTCAATCATGCAATCATTTTTAATAGATTTGCAATACAGGTAAGATGCACAAATAACATGGCCATATCAGCTTGCCAAAGCCTGATCCTGTCAGATCTAAGCATGTTGGGCCTGGGCAGTACTTGGACGGGAGACCTCTGAGGTGCTACAGTGGGGCAAACAGAGGAGAAACTCATTGTTGTGGCTGTCTTAGGCAAGACACTTAACCCACATTGCTTAGTGTGGATCTAATGTGTTGGTGATGGTCGGAGGGTCTGATGGCGCAAAATGGCAGCCTCACTTCCATAAGTCTGCCCCAGGGCAGCTGTGGCTACATTAGTAGCTTATCGCGTGTGGAATAAATGAATAATGCATAATGTGAAGTATCTTTGGGTATTTTAACAAGGGCTATATAAATCCAACACAAATTTTATTTATTATTAAATCATCAGTGAAAATTGGACACCTCAGGAAGCAAAGGCTTATAATAAGGTGTAAATAGATTTCTAGAAGTCAATGACTGTGTTTGGTTAACTGCCATTAACATACTGACACTTGTGAAAACATCTTCAAAACACATGGTAGTGAATAATTTAATGCACTAGGTAAGTGTAAAAAGTCTCCAATTAAATATTTATTTTTAAGAAAAAATCAAGTATAAGTCTCTGAATGAAACTTATATGGTTGCATAACATTCTCTAAAGGTGAATGAAAATCAGTTGTTTGCGCTAAAGAGGCAGGGCATATCCGTTATCCTTTTTTAATTATTTATTATATTATTTTATATTTTCTAAGCGATTTTAGATCATCTTTATCATTTTACAATTAATAAAAAGGTGAGTAAAAAGATGGTCTACTTAAGTTCATTATTGAGTACTGGAAAAAATGTCTCTATACAGGGAAACCAGCACAAAGTTGCATTGAAATCTAGATATAAAATGCTAAATTATGCCTTAACTATGACCAAGGTAGTCTGACTGTACAGAATTATGTAACACTAATGAATTCATAATTTATCCGTGACAACTGGTCCCCAGCTCCCTTTGAGAACGGCTGTACTTGACTGCTGCTGACAAAAGGCAGCACTGTGAACTTTATTTTTAGAAACTTCACATTGACAAAAATCTCCAATTGTGTTGTCATTTCCTGTCAGGCTAATTAAAGGTGTTTCCGTTTGAGCAGGAGAGAGCAGACACACACGGCGGGATTGAAAAAGTAACACTGGGTTTAATTTCCGAGCCCTATTTAGTCTCTATGGGGGAATCCACTGACTTCTGCAAATCCTCCCTCCACCACCTCCCACTTCTGCCTCTCTCAGATCACGGATTGAAAAGATGCTCCACAAATCTCCTGCACCACAAGGGGGAAACATTGTCCATCAAGCCCTATATCTATCCAAACTGCTTTCGCCTTCTGCTTATTATTTTTTTTTCCCATTTACCCGATTGTATGTTTTCTTACTGTCCCACCCCGGTGTAGCGTAATCGATATGTCCGCCATCGTTGTCAATCTCAAAGTTAAAACTCACTTACATCTAAGCTCCACATCCATCATAGATTCCAAGGTCACAGACACACACGGACCGCGGAGATAGATGGAGCTTCCTGTAATGTGTGTGTGCCCGAGCAGACTGTAGCGGGGCAGAGAAGGAGAGAGAGAGAGAAGGAGAGACGGTCCCACGTAGAAAGGCGGAGACATGGGGCTGGCGAATGGGAGGGGGTGGGGGTGTCTGGGATAGGGCAACTAATGGAGGAGTCGTAGTACGAGCTCAGCACCAACCCGAAAGAACCTTTGTGAAGCCAAGGCTGAGAAATTAGCTGATTTTTCACAGTGGAGCACGCAGCATCCAAGAGAGAGAGAGAGAGGACAAGGAGATGGAACTGGGGGGAGTTCGGGGTGGGCATTTAACTTAACAAGATTAATATGTTTGCCTCATCTCTCTGCGTTTTTATTTCCTTCTCCTTGCAGGGCCCTTGTCAAATCTCTTTGGACGGCTCTCGCACACGACGCCCCGGAGGAGAGCTGAAGGACACTCGGCGGGGGACAGCCACGAGGGAGAAGCACAGGGAAAAAAAAAAACAACAGAGCTAGGGTGTATTTTGCTTAAATGTCCAGTACAAACACGATTAGTTCAATTCCCAATGCAAGTAGTGTATAAATCTATACTATGATTTGTAAGATATTGGTTGAATTCTCATAAGATTCAAGATGTAATGTACTTGTCCTTTCACTAACCTGAATTAATAGTAAGGCATTTGTCAGGAAAGAAATCAGATGCAAATCATTGATAAAACTGAAAATATATTATAATTTGACTGCCTATTTGTGGACTTCACTTTCCAGTTTTATATGTTGATTGATTAATGCTGTCATTTTGAAACTAAGGGATAAATCCTTGTTTATTTGGCTGAAGCTGATTTGATCAGAAGACGACAAACTGACTAGAATGGCTTAGTTCTCTAAAAGAAAGACTTAAAAAACTGTTAATCACACAAATCAACAGCAATTGTGTAGCTCTGAGTCACTTGGTGTTAATGAATTAAACTATATCAGCCTGATGCATCAGCTGGTATCATTTAATTTTGTGTAGAAAGCATCTGGCATTGTGCCACTGGGGTTCATTCACTCCACTGTAGGCGGGTACTTTTTTGTTAAACCAATCAGTGTCAGTAATTGATGAAGTTTTTTGACTTTTTTTGTTTGTTTGTTTTGTTTTTTACTTACAAAAATGTTTCTTTACAAAACTTACAAAAATTACAGGTATGAAATCGACTCAAGGTCAAAGCAGGAGAACTTATCTCTGCCTATGTTGGTTCAGGCGAATACATCACGTTCACTCTGCTTGCTGATTGGCCGATTGTACTTCCTTGTTTGTCGGAAACCATCTGCAGTTCTGCGATGCTAGAGCTGGAGTGCGTCTTTGTTTTCCTCAACACAGTAATTCCACTAACTGGTTAGCATACCTTTCCCAAATCCTTAAATTTAACCAAATTAACTTAACCTAAGTCTAACCTTATTCCTAACCCTATCCCTGAAGTAAATATTTTAAAATATAAACTTCTGCTAGCATAGCCACCAATGCAAAATTATGCTGTATGGCATAACTGGGTGGGAGGAAAAAATCAGGCAGCTGAAGTAAAATGAAACACAGCTAATGCACTAGGTAGCGCCAAACTGGAAGCCTATTTTTTCACGGAAGGTTAAAAATTAAAACTTGTGAATCAAGCTCCTGTGATTCATGAAGTGTGTTATTATCATGCATTCTGTTGTTAGTTTTACAGCAATGGCAAATGTTACTCACTCTTTCTGAAAGTGCTTATATTTAATGCTTATGATGCTCAGAATGCAAAAGGTAAGTCAGCCACACATGCTCAAGTTGTTTAAAACAAGCTTGTTTCCCCATGTATAAGACAGCAAAAATAAAGTACAGCACTTTTGATGCAACTTGGAGAAGTCATATCAGTTTAGCTAAAAATATCAAACTGTTATTGCTAACATTCTCTGTGTGCCAGCCAACATGTGGCTTCCAGAGTTTTTAGAAAGCAGAAAAGGATTGCACAGCTCAACCGTACTTGTTGAGGGAAAGAATATTGTCATGTGGATGGCAGCTTTGAGCAAACACAGTCGCTTACGGTGCAGATGGGCGGCTATACACTTGAAGCTTGGTGGTGTTACTAGAAAACAAGATTGGCAATTTACATCACTCCTTCGAATATCAACACATTGGCAGACTTCCACTTGTCTGCTCCTCTACTCCACCACTTGGCATCAACATCCCTGAATCATAAATTAACCTTTAATGCAGAAATGGACAGCGTGCTACATTTTTCATGCTAGTCTTATTACGAATGCACACAAGTGGGCAATGCAAAGGGGGGCTTTCCAATACCTGCACAGATGTTCGGTTGTTAGCCAGATTAGCGGTCGCCGGTAATGGAATCAAATCTTAGGCCCAAAAGAAAGATGAAACATTGCATACATCCATAATGATTGCATTGAGAATAACTGTGTAGGCAGCCGGCGTATTCCTCTGAGGAGATTAAAGAATAGGTATGATGAGATTAAGGAAAAGGATGAAGCGATTATAACTGACTACTTTAAAATGATTATGAAAGGCTTAGGAGTCTCGGTCGCGTACGGCGTATTAGACAGACAGAAAGTGGCAGGACACAGAGCAATCTTGTGTTTTTGATCCGGGAAAACAACAAAGGAGAGCTAGCCGGGCTTGTTACAGTCTTGTGTCAATAGCGTTTTGATATCATCGGCGTGGAGAGGAAGAAGAGAGAAAAGGGGAAACAAAAATCAGAATAAGGCACTCCTACGTGACCCAGGAAGAAACAATGACACAGAAAATGGCCTGCAGCCTACTCGCCCCTCCCATTCTTGCCTCCTACTCCCTACCTTTCTCTCTTTCTGTGTACTTTGATGTACAAAATAGCCTCAATCCATAAGCAGCGCCATTACTTTCACTGCCCACCTTTCTTCTCTTTCTTCGCCAATCACTCCATCCACTTTTCGCACATGCACTTATCCACACGCATGCACACAAAATCGGCTTCTTCCAAAGGTATATGTTGCCAAAGGGTTTTTTCTTTCCCTTTATTTTGGTCATGGGTAATATATAAAGGTAGGAATGTATTAAAGAAGCTGAGTTTGACTGACACACACCTTAGCTTACCTCATTTTTCTTCAAAATATACGACCATTTCTGGGAAAAACAGGCTTAGCTTCACCTTTTGAGGCCACTTAATTATCCATAAGGCACAAGTCCGTATTATTTAATTAATCATTTATTATGTGTGTGTTTTTGTGTCCTTTTCATTTCATCAGCAGCCTGTAATGGATGGTACTTGACGAGAGAATCAGGTCAAGGGAAGATGGCTGAAAAATATGACTTGTTTGTGAGGATGGAAATTGATTTTTTTCCCTTATTTGACATCCATTAAATGAAAAAAAAAAAAAAAAAAACATAAAATGCCAATGTTTACTTGAGCTGAACTGATGTCTTTGGCCCATAATGCAGAGACCATAGGGTAAAAGCAGGTAATGTAAAGTCCAGCTCAACATAATACACAAAGTATAGATTTGTTAATGTGTATACTTGTCTGTGCTAGTGAAGGTGAGCAATAACTAAAAAATAGATAATATTGTGAAGGTTATTTGAAGATAATGGGAATAAAGCTACAATCAAGAATGATCATGAATAAAAATTAAAGAAGCGAAATTGTAAACTTTTAGAAAGGCAAGTTTTTATAGAATTCATTATTCGTTATTCAACAAAAGGAGATTACTGCACTTTTAAAGGTACTATACCCAATATCTTCTTCCATAAAAATGTAAGAAAGAGTTCATTTCAAACTTCCTACATTAGTCTACCTATTTTGCTCACTTAGCTAATAAATTCTGAACCTCCAAATTGTTCAGCACGAGGTGTTTGAAGCTTTTTTTCGCAGCTTAAAGTGGGACGTGTCGGTATGCTAACAACAGCTAACCACAATGCTAACAACAACAGACAAACTTTGTGGATTTTGGTGAACAAATAGAACATTATTGAATGAGGTGAATAGTAGGGCTGGGTATTGCCAAGAGCCTTCCGATACGATACAGATCCTGATACAGTGGTCACGATATGATTCATATCCCGATGCACGTAAATCCTGATATCATTTCCTCAATGTGTCACGTATCAAGAGTCAAATGCAAAGGAATTGTATTTTTAAACTACATGTTAGATACAAGTGTCTTACAAATAAGCCATTGTTCAGCTCAATAGTTTCAGCCTTTAAGCTGCAGGTTCAGAAGTGTAAATTATATGAATTTAAGTATTCCGATACGTATCCCGATACACGTCCCTGTAACGATACACGTATTGCCAATGAGCTTGTCACGATATATCCCCATATCGATACATTGAGTACAGCCCTAGTGAATAGATATATTAATTGATTAGAATTCATTTTTGCGGCAAAAAATGTGAACAAGGCTTAGCTTAAATGACATTTTTCTACATTTTGAACTTGTTTTTACTTTCTTATATTAAGATTTGCAGTAGGCTAATAACAATGAGTTATAACTCATTGGCTAATAATAATAAAATGCAAAATATGCATTATTAAAAAAAAAAAAGGCACTAAATCACTTGTTTTCTTGTTTAAGATCTTTTTTCTGGTGTATGTGATTAATTTGATAAAATTTCAAAATTCTCTGTTAAATAAACTTCAATTTAATACATTTGAAGAGATGTTTTAGTGATTCATCTTGAACTGAAAGCAGATCGTCTAAATATTGTTTTGGCGATATGACAAAACCAGATATTTTTTGTCAGTATTGCTCATCTTATGTGCTTGACTACGTTTGATTAAGATTAATGCATGCACACGTAAATGACCTTTTTTCTGCAAGGTTGATATAAAAATAAGGAGAATTTGGTTATAAATGAAAACATATCTTCCCTTTTTTTTGGACAATTAGCTAAGTAGGTGGTAGAGTTTATTCATCTCTTCTCAGTTGTACATTGGGGCATGGTGGTTATACCAGATACGTACTTTGAATTAAAAGCTCATTCAAATGTGGTTAAAATGAATGGACAATTATGTAGTTTCATAATCATTTGTTTGCATAAAGCCTCCTTTCATGCATGTCACCCCTGCTTGGCCAATTTGTCATGAATAAAGACACAATTTTATGATGTTAGTCCTTGTGATGGTTCATAAGAACATCAGCGCCATTGAAAGTAAAGTGGACACTCAAAGACCACTGTAGTTTGATAATGCCTCAAATATGTTGGCCTGACAAAATTATTTAACAAAGATTATTTTACTAATACACAAACACAAGGCTGAGATAATACAATTTCCTGTGACATTGGTCTGAGACTCTTGATGTCCGTCCCGAGACATGGCAGAACAACTAAAGCTCCACATTAAGCTTAAGTGCTCCGCGACTGTTTGCTCTGGGACATCTTAGTGATTGTCAGATGGGCTTCAGCGTTACAACACCAGTCACCTGCTGGACTCATTTAGCTGAATGGCCTCCTTGTCACATATCTAAGGACACTGGTGCTGGCTTGGCAAAATGATATGGATGAGTAATGGGATGCCGCCCACATCCGGACACTGCGAAGGTGAGTCGCGATTGCCAAGCCCCAGTCCCTGTTGACCTCTCCTTGTGTGCACTCAGCAAATTTGGAGATGACACCCTGCAGGCCACTGTCACCAGCTGTGATACGCCAGCGCCATTTTGGATTCTGTGTTGTATGGCTAAGTGACTCTATGACCATAATTACATTTAAGAAAAGTGAAAATGATAGCCATGACACTAAACTTCCAAATCACAATGTCTTGTTGTTGTTCCCAAAAGCCACTTTACAATCCAATAGGCCAATTTCCAAAACAATCAACACTGCAACATCCAGTTTTGTTAATTTAAACCACCATAAACCTAACCCAACTCACCGATGGATGGGCAACACAATGGTGCAGCAATGGCCTCATAGCAAGAAGGTTCTGGGTTTGACTTCCAGTCATCCAGGGAACTTTCTATGTGGTGTTTGTATGTTCTCCCTTTATCTGTTCTATCCTCCAAGTCGTATGGTTTCTCCTACCACACTGCAAAAACTATATATCTAGACCTGCTCAAAATAAATTGGAATCAGAATTTTAATCCAGACAATGGGTTAGGGTTAGATTCACTGATTTCAATACATTTTTAACTGATTAAAAGACAATTGTCTTAAAATAAGAACAAAAATTTGCCAATGGGGAAAATTTTTTCAAGCCAAATTGTAATTTCGTTCAAAACACTTTGAAACATAATCTATGTTAATAATCTACAATAAATCAAGGTTAATGAGTGAGAATGCTTGAATAGGTTTAAATCCTAGAATCAACCAACTTTAACTTGTCTTGAAATGTAGTAGATCTATCTATCTATCTATCTGTCTATCTGTCTATCTGTCTATCTATCTATCTATCTATCTATCTATCTATCTATCTATCTGTCTATCTGTCTATCTGTCTATCTATCTATCTATCTATCTATCTATCTATCTATCTATCTATCTATCCCCACTGGTATTTTTTAAAATACTCCTGCTAAGATCGTAAACTATATACTGTATAATTAAAAATATTACATTTGTGATAAGTTGCATTTTTGTTTTGTTTGAAGCAGTTGGACTTTCTTTTAGTTCACTGTAGCCATTGCTGCATGTGAAAAGTGCTATTTAAATACATTTTTAATGACTGTAGTTTGCTTGACCTGGATGTAGATTAATTGTGTTAAATTATATAAAACACATCAGTATTATCAAAATGAATGCTCAATCTGCTATGAATGACAACATTTCAGTTACATAAAAAAAACAATATCTTGTGTTAATTGGGTCACTGTCAACAGCTCTAGAACACATCAGCCATGTTGGTTCTATTTGTGATGTGATTATGAAACCAAAAACAACAATAAAACGACCACCTGGAATTCTGCACAAAAGAGAAACATCAACAATATTTTTAAGCAAATTACATCAAAGAATAGACGCACAACAAGCAGCACCTCAGCCAGCGTGTGCCAAGCCGTGTCCCTTTTTCCTCTTTTGATGGGAAAAATTTGGACAGCACTGTGGGATGGGTGGATACAAAAAAGACCTCGGAGCACACTGCTGATTCGAGGTTTTAACTGAGCAAATCTTGGGCAGGAGCTGAGAGCAAAGAGCTGGCCATTTTGCAGTTTGCACTCATCTGCCAATTTCTTCCCGGGGCTTTCAGAGTCAATCAAAGAGCTACCAGAACGCTCACACCAGTCTTTCAATTATTCATGGTAATTCTATGCCACGACACACACTCTCCCCGCAAACCCCTGTCGCCTCCCCCCGACCAAGGTGCGTTCTGAATGTACAAAGAAAAAGCCCTCCGTCATTACAAAACAGCGCTGCCCTCTGCCTGGATGCTGCCAGCCTTTTGGGGCTTGTCTGGCTCACACTTGTGCAGTGAAGCAGAGCTGATAAATGTTTGCTTCCATGAAACCTCTTTTCTTGTCCTTTTAATCTTCTCACTGGACATGGTGCAATTTTAAATCCCGGCATTTGCAGGCGTTAAGGTTTCTTAAATAGCAAGCTAAGGAATAGGAACGAATCTTTGAGACTTTTGGAAGATATTGTACTTTTGTAATGTTCTTAGTCATATCTGTACATCTAACTTAAATATGCTTTATGGAACTAGAGTGTATTTGACATTGAGCTATCTACTTTGGGTGACCATTGCAATATTTGATGGTCTATGAGATGTTTATGAGCATGATTTCATGAAGTCAAGACTATACAGTGGAGCAATCTTAGAGGAGATGGTTATGCTTTATGCCATATTGTGAAAAAATAGGCCAAGGAAAAGCATTTCCATGGAAACAAGAGGCTCTTCACTGGGTCACATAAGAGACTAACAGTTCATTTTGAGGGGAAAAGTTCAGGAAACCCATTTCAGATTAAACAATCTTATCCACTACTGTTCTGTTTATAGCAATGCTGTTTTTTTTGTTTTGTTTCATGGCTTTATCATGTTTAACAGAACAAACGACGTGGTCTAACAATTATCTATGGACAAAAACAATAAAATATTGACAGAAATATGAACTAAAACTTTCAGATAGAGTAAGTGTATTTTTTTTTCTTTTTTACCACTAATATTGTCAAAAATGAATTCTTCGTACAGTATATAGTTCACCTATAACTTCAGATTTGTGAGCTAGATAAAATGTCGTTTCCTTTCCGTCTTCTGCCTGTCATGTGCCGTAAAGACTGACCTGATAAAAGGCTGCTTATCATCCAGTGTGACTTGGGAAGGAGGTATTTTATGATCACCAGAACGGTTACAAAAGCATTCATTTCTTTCTATGAGCTAATTAGCGAGAGAGAGGGCCATTCTGCCATTCTGTGCTGTCCATCAACCTGCCAGCAACCAGCTGACATCAAGGTACATGTCAAGTTCAGTCTTTTGTGTCTTCGACAGGCCTATTACCAGGAGCTGCAGCTGGAAGCTTTAAATGGACCCACTGCAGTTTGATCAAATCTTTGCTCAAACGACCATATACGTAATTACATACATTTACATGTACTGCATGTAAAATATCAGATAAGTACTTACTGTACGCACAGAGAAAAAAATATAAGGCTTTTTTAGATTTGAGTAAACGCTTAAAGGACTATACTGGATTTTTTTACAACAAGATAACTTAAAAACAGTTTCTCCCAGCACTGATATCTTATTAACGTATCTATTCAGGTGGAAATTAGTCCGCAAAGTTCTGTCTATGTCTAATAAAATACCGTTTGTTAAGTGAGCAAATCATGTAGCCTGAAGTAAAAAGCTTAAAATGAATTATTTCTGTTTGTTTACATTTTAGGATGCAAAAATCAGGTACAGTCCCTTTAAGTCTCTGATGTGATCTGGTTTTGTCAGCACTTACACTATTTATTACCCTAGATGTTTTTATCAGAAAGTGAATGTTTGGAGTAACTGCAAATAAATAAGTGGGCAGGAATGGGTGATAAGTGAAAACAAAAATCTTGTGAGCATGCAGGAAAACAAAAGTTTACTCGAAAAACGTATGAATCAACACAAATATGATGATGATGTTTTGATGATGAGTACGCCTAAAAACTCAGAAAAGTGCATTTTACTAAAATGTTCCTCAGAGAGCCTAAAGAATTTGTCTATATTAATATGTGAGTCACTCTTCAACAGAGCTATTCAAATGGTGGATTGAGGGCCAAATGTGGCCCAATAACATGCATAGTTTGGCCCAGCTGAAAAAACAGATGTTTGCTGTTCTATGTTAGTTCTATTATTCAGTAGCTTAATATTCATCATTTAAACAAGATCATTTTAGGCCTGGCAATGTAGACATAATGTTTTGTTTTGTATTCATTTCAAAGAAAATAGTACATTTCTTGCAAGTTAAATTGTCTGAAAAACACATTTGTAGTTCTGTTTTGTAGTGCGTCCCCCAGACCATACTCCTCAAAAAAAAATCTGTCTCACTGGTAAATATAATTGAATAGTTCTGCTCTACAGTCATTTTTTCATCGTTTCTGTAAGTCATGTTTTGTATAGAGTTAACCAAAGTTTCATTTCAGATTTGCCTCTTTGTTGTATAGCTATTGATCAGCAGCTCTTGAATTACTGTGAAAGTACTTGTAGTTTGTTGGTACTTGACTCAAACAACTTTTAACAGTTGCCGCTTTATACTTTAAAACCTGTATATACACAGAGATTGTGCTTTTTTTCTTCACTCGATTACTTCTCGGGGCCTCAGAAGTAAGGTGCTCCAGGGCTTTGAAGAG
Source organism: Mugilogobius chulae (assembly GCA_038363315.1). Classification (NCBI taxonomy): domain Eukaryota; kingdom Metazoa; phylum Chordata; class Actinopteri; order Gobiiformes; family Gobiidae; genus Mugilogobius; species Mugilogobius chulae. The sequence goes on from CM076403.1 coordinate 26,532,525, forward strand.
GAGGTGCTGTCTGGAGAAACTGTTATATTTTGTTGGCTGGCGGATGGAGAAAAATGGCACACCTCCTCCTGCAGTCGTGCCTTCACAAGACTTGTCAAAGATTAAAAAATGGGGGAAATGTTTCATGTCTGCTGTCTTTTCCTGCCAAACGCATAAAAAAGAGGGCAAAAGAATCCGGGCGAGATACAGTGACATACCAAGGGAGGAAGTGGAGAGGATGAAAGCGTGTCATTTTTGTGAAGGATCATCATACAACTAGCCTACTTTTTTCTGAAGCAGACTTTGTCAAAATGTGAAGGGCTGTATTGTTTATGGTCTGTGCAGTCGGTCGATACTGTTGGGGAGACTTTGAAATGAGCTGTTTACAAGCCAGTCAAATGTGTCCTTTTGATATGAGTGACATGACAACTTGAGACGGAAAAGGTCCTGAAACCAACAATATCCTCTGTGCTCTCAAAAGCAAAAGGAAAATCAATTCAGGCTTTTAAGGGTTGAAGCACTCACTTTGACTAGGGCTTCTATGTCAAGTGGCTCTACATTGACCGGGCCAACTGTGAACGTAGGCAGATATCAGCCCAAACCAGAGGACTCAATGAAACAGAACACAGTCTGGATAATGACAAAAGTAGACAACAGAGATTATTTTTGACATCGACCTACAATTTCACATAGTGTTAGTACTCTTCCATATTTATTCCGTGGTCAGTGAGTATTTCTGCATTATTTTTGTATCTACGCACACAAAGTTCGGGTTAAATTACCTACATGTCAGTGCGCTGAATATGTCTCCACGGAAACACGCAATTGTTAACAGATTGAAAAGCAAGAATCTGCAGCTTTGTCGCTGTCTGACTCTTTCGTAATAAAACTGCTTTCAGTGGGATTATGTTGAGGCTTTTATTGTGCAAGAGACACAGGAAGTGATACTTTTAACTGGTGGAGTCTTGACATAGCAACTAGCGCAGAACTTTTCCTAGTTTTGGTAGATAAATGTATTGGATGTTTTAAACAACATGAGATGACTGACATTGTATTTTGTAAATGTGGACCGTGATTTTAGCACTGAGACACATCGATCGTCTCCTCCGTCCTGAGGTAAATAAACATTTGCTGTGACCGAGTGAGACAGAGTGAGTGAGAATGAGACAGAGGAGCGATCTCAAAACAGCGGTCTGCAGTCTACAACAGCATGCAATATTGTCATGTTATTAGTCCTGATCACATAGCCATAAAATAAATTTCTTGAGCATCAATTGAGATTAGTGAACAAATTATATATGTTTTATAAAGTTTGTAGACATGTGACCATATATAAGTGGATTAAGCAACACTCTGCATTGTGAGTTAGGTCTGTATAATGCACAGCTCCTCGTTGTTTAGTCCTTACATAAATAGGGAAGGACAAAATAAGAAGAATTGAGGTCCACACCTCATGATCTCTCTGGGTGGAGTTTGCATTTCCCTCTGATACCATTGGTCCTCTCTGTATACTCTGACTTCCTTCACCTCCAACAACATGTTTAGGCCAATTGGCAACACTTTAAAATTTTCTCTAGGGAATGGATGAGAGAGTGAATGATTGTCTGTCTCAATATACTGCAATGAGATGGCCACTGTCCATAGTGTTCCCTTGCAAGGCTCCAAGTCACTGGGACAGGCTCCAGTCACCCATGGGAACAAAATGTATAAAGAAAAACAAATACAATAAAATACATATATAAATAAAGAGAAAACAACTTGAAGGGGGTGGAACAACATTGGTTCTAATGTTTGATTGACAGTTTGATTTCAGGCCCAACAAGTGCATTCTGTTGTTGTATCCCTGGGGAGACACTTTGCATATCTTTCATATCGTAAAAAACTGTAAATTGTGTAACTTTTCAAGAGGGAAGTAACTCACTCTGTTGTTTCCATGGTAATATGTTGCTGACATATCTGACAAAATGGCGTAATTCATAATTATCTTGCATTAGTCATTTAAAGACATGCATTCTTACAGTGAGTGAATTGCCTTTCCACAGATCTGACCTGTTACGTTGCTTCTAAAACCACCTGCTTATCTCCACGAAATGAAGGTACATTGTGTAACTTTGTGGAGGTGAAAAGTCAAGAACAAAAATCAGAAATAAAGAGCTATTAGATAGTGATGAAAATAATGAACACAATTATTTGAATTACAGTTTAAGATTAGTCAAACAATCATTTGCTTAGAAAATGGCCAGAGCAATAGTGAATTTAAAATGTATAAAGTAAAGAAATAAAGTTAAACAGGTGATGTCAGTGAGCAAATATAATGAACCTTGGGCCAAGCATGTTGCTATGACCACAGACAGGATGTTTAATAATCCAATCTACAACGCTGTGATTTGTATTAAAGTTAGAAAATCCTATTTATGTTCTTTTGCTGCTCTAGTCTGTGTTGTGTGATATTACGGAAGCAGACGCTCATTTCAGGACTCAGCAGGAACACTATAGGAGGATGTTTGATAATAATGATTCTGATTTGAGTTTAGCGAAGTGTAGCGGCTCACACTGTGTCTGTCTTCACATGCTCTGTTGTTTAGGTAGAAAACTGTATGTTGTTTGTTAAGTTTGAAAAATCACAGAATAATTCATCCTCATGAAATACTTTGGATAATGCCCCAGCTGCTATTGTAAGTATTTTTAGTACTGCCACCTTGGTCACTGACAGAAATGTAAATACAGCTGAACTTTGATAGAGCAAAGCAGCAGTAAAATAATAAAATAATACATATTTACACATTCTAACATTCAATAAAAGCTCAATGACTGTGCTGTCCCTCCAAGGCTTTTTATTCATGTCTTTGTAGCATGTCCACAGATCGTGGATACTGTTGTGCAGCCTATTTGTGAGGGTAAAACATCTCAGTAATGGCAACAGATCCACTGACTTTCATTTTAAAACTACAGAAATGAAAAGCCCTGCCTCTTCATAGTGAAAGTTCATTGCAACAAGTCATTTATGTTTTATTTTTAAAAGCATGTATGTGACGGCAACTTTATATATTTTCTTTTTTTTCTTGTCCAGGGTTGCGGTCTGGGCGGTAGCAACTGTCCTGCAACTGAGCACTCTAGTCTAGTGGCAGGACAATACAAAATTACTCAAACATGCATGAATCAGTCAAAAAAACAACTTTGAGCAATTGATAGTGATGATGAAACATTAACAAGAATATAAGTTCATGAAAGTTCCTTTGAAGGGCAAGTATGCAAAATTGACTTTTTTGAGTATCCAATACTATGCTTCCTCATCAAAGGTGGATTTTTGTCTTTAACATATTTTTCATTCTCCCCAGCCTCAGAAAACACTGTCCTAAATCTCTCAGATTTGTGATGTAACGTACTGTAGATGTCTGTGATCTTTAGCAATGTTCTAAATCCATAAATCATCTGGACTCGTTTCGAGCCATTCTTCAGCATCAGGCATGATTGATTTGGTTGTTTCCTTTCTTTTACAGTCAGAAAATGGAGCTTTAATTGATGTGGGAAACACATGACTGGCATGTGCTTTCCTCCACAGTTTTTATTCGCTCTGCCATGTGGAATTCCAAAGGTCTTCAGGAGCATGTTTGAAGGATGGGAATGGTGCGAAAAACATATTTGCCTGTAAACTTACTGCATTGTGATTTGCATGCGTTGAAAACAATAGTGTAGGCATAATGTCCAAATGTCAACTGTAGAATACAAAAGTACAATATGGTGGTCAGTCTTCAGCAGCCATAATGGTCTCCAAAACAACCTTTCATGTTTTTAATATTAAGTCATTGTCATTAATTCCTTTACAGCTGTTATCAGTTGCAGACATACTATTATCTACTACCCGTTGTTTTTTCTTGAGGACAGAACTCCATTGAAAAGTCTTTTAAATGATGGCAGAAGACACATTTGGCCTGGAGCTTTATGTTTATCAGTGTCACCATCAGGAGCGGCACCACATATTAGCGCTCTGCATTCACAGCGTGTTTCTGTACAGGCCCAGCTCTGGTGATAAATGACCAACACTACAGCAGCTCACCTCTGACAACTCCGGCCTTACCCTTGTGAGTGTCCGCGGCCGTGAGAGGATTCTGTCAGATTACAAACAGCCAGCTAACCGTCCTCCATTGATACAAAACATACATGCACTACGGGGTCATTTCAACATTGATATTTAGCTGGTGCAAAGTTGGGCGTGTGGTTGGGATAAGCTTGCATCATATGAATTATTCCATTCAAGTACAGCAAGAATATATAAGGGATATATTATTATGAACAATGCAGAAAATACTCTACTAATGTGTTTGCTTGGCCTATTATATTCCACAATCTATTGTATTAATCTTCATTTTCTCAAGTGAAGGAGAACATTTATGTAATTATTATCTCTTGTTTATGTCTTGACAGTGAGAAACAGTGGTGGTGAATGGGGCATTGAAAAGTTGCATCTTTATGTTGCCAGCAAACAAGAGTCACTATGAGACCTTTACTAAGATAGTTGTGTAAACAGTCTTACAGTTATAAACTTATGCATTGTATGAAATAATTGTTTTTTTGTAAGAACACAATACAGTTAAAAAGCGTTTTCAGAAAGCAGAAACAAACAAGAATCAAATACTTTTACAGACCAAACACCATGTTTAAAGGTGCACAATGTCATATTTGTGCAGGGGGTGTGATCACCTGCTTTTAACCGTAAACTATGTTATTGCTAATTACAGGAGAGTCTTGGGAAAGTGGAGAAAGAAAGAGCCTATTGTAGGCCATGTTTGGGGAGTTAGGTGAAACTAGAGCAGCCAGAGTAAACATAAACACAAGAAGAACATGCAAACTCTAAACAGAAAGGCCCTAATGTCACACCAGAATCAAACACATAGTTTTAATAAGCACTTCTTGCAAGATCACATCTCTACTTTGGCCTAACGGGAGAGAGATAATATAGGACATGTCATTGAATATTTCTGACTTAGCTTAAATTTCAATATCAAAAAACAAAAACAAATAAAAGAAAAGAAAAACTTTTCAAACTCCCCAGTCACGCTCCATAATGGCTCCTAATAGCTCTCCAGTTCATGCGCTGATGCACAGCCCCAGTGTCAGAAGTGTGTGGTGGTGGATGATGGGTGAGAGGGGGAGGAGTGTGTGTGTGTGGGGAGGGTTGTTGGGGCTGCATTTCCTGGACTGGTTTCCACACAGAGCACATGGAGTGAAGGGGAGCGCTGGTGAAAAGACTTGGTGTGTCTGACCACAGCTTAGCTCCGGGTGAGTGTGCAGAGGATATCAGCCATGCATGACACATCACAGAAGCCACTCGCTGCATCTCATAGACTCTCTCTTGCACTTCCTCCTTCTCAAATCCAGTCCTTCTGTTCCTCCCTTATGCCCCACCAACAAATCGAAGCTCCGCTGCGAAATCCCAGACTTTGGGTAATTGCTCTCCAAATACGATCATGTTTTTGAACTAAAATGAAGCTAGTGCTCAACAAACTCGGGACTAAACTGTGAAACAAAATGGAAACTAAGAATAAAACAGAGATTGTTGCCAGAGGAAAATGAAAGATGACTAAACCAAGACACAAACTGGCATGATAAAAACAAACTAGTCTAACAAACAATGACAAAATAAAGACATTTTGAACTGTTGTATTGAACAACATCAATACCAAGTCCTATTTTAGTTTTTCTGGTCTAGGAGAAGAAATTCTCCAAACAGACGAGCAAATAAGACAAGAAAATAACCAGCCAACTGTTAAGTTCTGCTTCCACTGCCGTTTTTAGCCTCTGCAGAGCTTGCACAGTTGGTCTTTAAGCCTTTTTTAGTCTAAGTGACCAATTTCCCCTAGAACTCAAAGCAAAATCTTACGTATTGGACACCTGACTCCCATAATAAAAACTATTTCTCTTGCAGTTTTGTACAAAATGCAACTTCAACAACAAACAATGGAGCTCAACTGTCCCAGCCACTTTGAAGATCGCCATGGTTACTAAAGCATTAATTTCAGTTGTTGTTTTTTTTGGCCATAAAGATTTAGAGAAGCTGATTCCACACAGTTTTCATTAGGCTCCACAAACATTTTGTAGAAATTGTATTTTTGAGAACAAACCATGACAAAGAATCAGTTGTCTAAGAAAGTGACTGTCATTTATTACCCAGGATCCATAGCAAACTTTGTCCCTGATTGGTCACTTGTAATCTTTAATGTATGGGCCTTTTCACAAACCCAAGTTTTTAGTGTCATTGTAATACATTTGAAAAAATAAGTAGTTGTGCATCCTACATACAGTTCCTTTAACATCTTCACTAATTACGTACGCCATTAAAAACACTTACTCTTTAACAAAACATTGGTTAACCGCAATTTAAATAAACATATGGAACAGACAAACTTAGAATAGCACACAAAATTCTAAAATAAACCAGGACGCGAACTACAAAACAAACAATAAGCCTGCGTAACCCCAGCAGATCACGCCTGACACGAATAGAACCGCTATCCTTAACAGCAATCATGCACGCACACAAACTCCATAGACTTTGAAATGTAAAAACAGAGGCCACACACTTCTGACAAATCCTACCACTGAAGTGCCAGTTTCCAAAAAGCTCAATTTGTCTTGCATTTAGAGCGTGGGCGTGTAGGCGTCGGGAAGAGAATAAACACTACAACGCATCAAGTAATCCCTGAATGGAAATTTTATATTGAAAATAACAACAAAGTGTCTGGTGCGTTGAGGGGTCATACTGTGCCTTCAGAGGATAAGAACAGAGGGAGCGCAGGCAGCCAGGGAAATAAAGTGAATTGTATGATGTCTGTAGGATCCCTGATTTCCACCGCTCGCAGAAAAAAACGCTGCCGGGCTGCCAAGTACTCGCTTCAAAATTTGGACTTGCTGTGATGTAGCTGTCATCCTTTCAAAAGCACTGGATAGCAGAGGGGAATGGGTCCGTGTACTGTGTCTTTCACCCAGGATTTTTCTCAAATCCAGGAAAAGATGCGAGCCTGAACGGAAATCTGCACAGGACGAATGCTAAATGTGTTTATTCAGAGGTAGAGTTGTTTGGAACGGTTAAGGAAGTGTCTTAAATTGTTGTGTATGAAGAGAAAAGGCTTTTACTGAGAACTGTGTAATGTTGTGTTGAATGTTTTATGTCTAGACTCAATCATTTCTTTAGACATTTCAATTTTCACACAAAGGACACAAAACAAATATAGAGGGGACGTTATTCACAATAATGAATTAGAATTAGGAAATTGGCTTACCTTTGATGTTAATCACGCAAAGCATAATAGAAAAGACAAAACAAAAAGACATTATAAGCCACAGTGCTGTAGTTCTCAACCTTTTTATCACATAACACATAAAAGATTTTCTAATTGTATATACTGTCAAATGTTAAATGGTAGAAATGAAAGAATTACTGTCAAATATTCTTTATTATTTATACCCCGAAACCGTATAAAATGAAAAAATCTGACCAAAAAATACTTTCAAAATACTTTTGAGTACCCCCAAAAGCCTCTGTACCCCTGGTGAACCAGGCATATTGTCCACACAAAGATGTATTCCAATTGGATATATTTTGCAGTAGAAATGCACCAACCATTTTTTTCCATTCTGATACCAATATGAATAATATCAGTTTAAATATAAACAAAAACTCTATGTAGGACTAAACATGTATATGTCACCTCAAACACACATTACTAAATAATAAAGAGTCACACAGGGCTATGCAAACGTTATATCCTTCAAGTAACTGAATAACTTATTACATTTTTAAGCATGGGTCAACACTCAGCAAACAGGGTTAGGGCTCCAACCAATGAAATCGCAGAATCTATAGTATGGCCTATTATCTCATCTTGCAAAATTACAAGTATCGGCACTGAAACACAATCCCGGAATAGGTACCGGTGCATATTTTTTTGGCATACTGTAATTTCAGAATGTGTGCAAAGAATGAAATGTAATAATTAATATTCTATGATTGCATTTTGTTAAAGGTTTTCACATTGCAAAACTGGAGATAGATAAATATTTCCAACTTTATCCTTGCCCCAAAAAGTCATTAAACACTTGGATAATTACAGCTCAAAAAATGTTTACAGACAACAAAATGAAACTGGATGGACCACCCAAGCACAGCCAATCAGAGCACTGGTTCCTGCTCCTAATGAGAACTAAAACACTTGATCAACAGGATTAGGGTTAGCACACAAAGGTCTGATTTTACCATAAAGTGCTAAAAGCCCTTTAGTGGTAAAGTCAAGCCCAGCATTAACTATCAGTATATACTTTCTTTCAAGAATAAGTTGAATAAAATGCTGTTTCTGTTTCTTTAGAGCTCACTATAGACTGTATTTGTCAGATGATAAATGAAGGTGTAGCTGAAGCAGATATTTGCTTTACTCTGAATGCATCCATGTGTCCCTGTGTATTTGCCTTGCCTGTCATAGTTCAAGGTGACTGTGTGCATCGCTGCATGTTCTACTCTTCTGTAATACTAATATGTGTTGCCTCTTATAGAATCAGACTAGATAAAGTGCATTCAAGGCTCGTGAATGCCTGTCAGTTTGAATGAGAAGTGTTGGCATGTATTTGATTCTCCGCAAAACAACCTGAAGAAAAAAAGATTCACTGCATTTACCGTTCTGTGGAAATACGGACACAGCTATTTTAACCCAAACCTTTCGACTCAGACTTTTTTTTTTCTGTCTGACTGTAGCCATCATTGTCAAAGAGTCTTCAAGAGTCCAGAATGAACAGCAATTGCAGCATCAGTAATGGTGCGTGTGCTGACAACCTGTCTGCCTGAAAGCCCTTTTATTGCCACAGTTTTGCCTGCAGGCAGAACATCGCCCATATTCTGAATGCTCCACGCAGGCATGTGCTAGTACTTCTGGGGCCCGTGACTATACTACATTATATTTAGAATTGGAAACACGCGATGATGATGGAGGAAAAGACACAGGAGTACAATTGTGCGCAAGTCATTCCACTCTGTCTCAATGTTCTACCATTTTGTGCCTTAGGAGATGAATCACAGCGCACTACTTTAAATTGTCTATTGTGGAGAATCAAATGGAAGTGAAGCAGAACTAAAACAGTTCTAAAAACTAAATTAAAAAGGGTAATGACTGAATCAAGATGCAAGGTCACAGCAATGTCTGAAGCTGCTTGAATATAGCAAAGTATAATACAATCATAATCAATCATTCAGTTTTTGGCTCATAATTGAACTCTCTATTAGAGTTATATTGTCAAAAAGAGAAAGTTCACCTACGATAACAGTCTTTGTTTTCAAAGCCGCCGTAGATTAAACACCTGGCTCCTCTCCAGGTTTTGTAGAGTACACCAAGCTCACAGACAGTTCTGAACAATTGATTTTTCAAGAACATCATGACAACTTTTGAAACTTTTTTTGCAATGGATCACTCCTGGTCAATGAGGGATTATACTGACTTCTGAACAGATGCTGTTTTATTATGATTATGATTATTGAATACTTGTTATTGAAAAGTCTAATCTAACCTCACATTTGATAACTTATAGGACCAGCACAGAAAAAGACTAAACCAAGTATACTAAAGTAGATCTAAAATAGGACTAGTAGCCAAAAAGATTGATAATAAAACAAGAAGGCCAACCACATCACATAATGAAAAAATAAAATGAAATACATTATATGAAAAATAAAGTGTGGTCTGAAAGGGGGATTTTTTAGAGTAAATTATCAGAACACTGAATTGGACTAGTTCTGAAACAGATCGGTTTTAGTCCAACAATGCACTGCTCATTCCAATCTCGGTTCAAACCAGGACTGTGCTGGGACTACATCAGGACAAAATCTGGACGGAATTATCTCTACAACTCCACAAAACAACAGTACATCCAAATGCTCACCTCGTTTCTGTTTGTCTCTCGGTTTCCGTATTTTGTTGCTTTGGCCGATACATCACAGCAGCTCACTTTGAATTGCCTTCTGTGCTGAATGAAGTATACGAATTGGCCTGCACAACATTCATCACAAGTTTATAGCACCCACCACAGTACTTTGATGTAACTTCTTTGCTAATAGTGTCCTTACTTCACACTCACTATCGCTGTAAAGCACATCAAACTGAAGGAGCCCTTGGAGTATATGTTTCATTGACTGTAATTAATCAAGGTAAATGAGGAAATAGAACAAGGGGCCATCCTAAAGATTTTGTGTCCAGGTGACTTGATTCACTTGGGAACATTTATGTTCGGGTGAAAGTGAAGAACTTGGCTTAGAAAAACATTTTTTCCATGCCGATGTTAAAAGTGGATATAAAAGGTTTGGTTTGACGTTTTGGCATATACAAATATGCCATGACTAACCTAAGACTAAAACTAGATTATACAACAATTTAGTACAATAATCTTAAAGTGACACTCAACTCTTTTTTTTTTTTTTTCTTGCTCTCTCTCTCTTTTGTTGGTACTTATCCGTGGGGATGGTCTTTGAAAAGCATTACTGTTCCAAATAAGCTTAATATTAGTTCATTTTAGGGCAAACAAGGCAAATTTGCAGATTTCAAGTCAAAATAATCAAAAACAGTGTGTGTCACTGAAGTGGCTAATGATCTTGCATCTACAGTATCTATGGTACAACATCTTGGACTGCCAATTGAGTCAAACTCCAAACACTTGTTTCCGGTATCCATTCTGACAAACAACACTCCCACTTTGTTTAACCTTCGACCCTCTCTCACATTTAGCTCTCTGATCAGTTTACTAGCTCTGTTTGTGAAATGTGATTGTTGTGGGCATATTTAATGGTTTGAATACCAATTTAAAGGTACACATTGTTTGTATAAAATATTTAGCTTATTATGACTTTTATTATAATCACTTACTAAATCTCTCTACAGATCTGGCCTGTCACTGATCCTTGGAGGTAACACCTGTAGTGAGTTACAATGTTTGGTTTCCTCCTCATTTAGCATCTGAATTTGAATTGCATTGAGCAATTTTATCATTTAGGGTTAGAAAGGAGACAGCTCTCCCACTGGAAAAATTATCTTGTGGACCTATACCATTAGCAAACTTAAAGTAGTTAAGGCTTAAAATATGTCAAGTACAATTTAATCTTGCGATCCAGATGTTAAATCCTTTCGCATCATCTACAATCAGTAAAAGTAATAAAACAAACAAAAGTGCACAGTAGTAGTTTTGACTTTGCTTTTTTATTACAAATGATTCTTTGTTGTGTTGAGGTTAGACACGTGGCTGTGACCCAGAACGACATTTTCCTACTGTTTTTGGCTTCACACTACAAAAGAAACTGTTTCATATCTTCTCATAACGATTCTTGTCTCTTCGCGGCTCATACTTTGCATATTAAAAATTAAACTTTGCGATGTTCTATTTTGCTGTAGGTGCAAATAAGTTTTCTGTATTTGCGAGAACATAAAAGCCAGCTCTCTCATAGTGTGGGATATCCTGGACTGCCAGAGCGGGGCTGCCTGCCAACCCTTTTAAAAGTCTGTCAGATTTACACAAACAAAATAGAGGAAGAAAATGATCGAACTTTGTACATTTCCCCATCTTCTCTCCTTCAATCTCCCGCTCTAATGTGCATCCCGGACCGTGAAATGCAATAACAGATTTTGAAGGCAGACACCATCAAAGCTACACCAGAAGCTTATGTAGAAACCATTACAATTGAGTGTACATCTTTTAATACTCAAGGCTTCTCATATTTAATGTACTCTGTGCCAGGCCCAAAACTTGATTTGAGGAAATCAATAGGGTGTTTTAAGAGTAGTACATCATCCAGCTTTGCCTGTCTTTCTGGGGTAGTTGCTGTCAGTGCAGTCTGGCCCATGCAGCTATAGAGCAGTAGTTATACGACTGAACGCCTCTGAAATATTCCACACAACTTCAAATTACTCTCATTTTCAAGAACGAGATGATAGTCCTTTTGAAATGCAAATAGTCGGCCAACACCGAAAATCCTATCCTCGTAGTCAGGAAAACCATTCAGGAAGTGTGGGACGAAATGCCATTTTCACAAGATAAGACGCGAGATTGAGTCTACATGAGCAAGATTTTAACATAATTTATCACAAATGGCTTTTCAAAATGGGGAAGTCACCGCCATCTCAAAATAGGGAAGTACCAATTGCATTTCATGAGATCTTGTAGCATAGGATATATTGTCCCATTAGCAGCATTTAGCATTCATTTTAAGAGTGATTTTTTAAACTTGATTTTGATTATAAGTGAAAAGCTTGCTACGTGATACACCTTTTGATTCCACAACAGTGTTAAGTTTACGTTTTGTTTATTTGCCAATTGCCATTTAAAACTACATTGGCAAAGCACATGTGACAGTAATAGTATAAACAGAACACACTGAAATAGGCACACTGTCCAGACTTGAAAAGAGCTTGTGGAAAGAAGCTAAAAGCATGACTCAAAAACAACTTTTTGAACAACATGTCTCTTTTATCCATCTTCTGGTTTCATTACACTCTGGACCATTCTAAAGCTGTTTGAGAACAATCCAGTTTATCATATTTACATGATATTTTCAAAATAATATCTCATTTTGGTCGTTTGATTACTTTCTGGATAGCTATTTTTGACAACCTTGCATAAAACAAGCTAAATCAAAAGATCATTAAATTGAACTACTTTGTTCTTGGTTGGGACCGGAGGTATAGCTACCAGTGACTTTGGGCCTTGGGCAGAGGGCTACTGTGCAGGGTGTTACAGGGTTGACATAGAGACAACAGCAAAGTCTGCTACCTCATACATTCACAAGGGGATTTTTACAATTTTACCAGATCATACATGCTTGTTTTTGGAGGTGGGAGGACACTGGAGTACCCGAAGAGAATCCACAATAACACAAAGAGAACATGCAAACTCCACCCAAAGAGATCATAAGATGTTGGATGTCCTTAAGCAGAGCTCTCTACTACGTGTAAAACAAAATATCAAAGTAGCCTTTTTGTACTTCCAAAATATAAAATTTCAATGACAGCAACAGTATTTTCCTCACCACCAACTCTTTTACATCCACTAATGTGCACTGATTAGAAGAAATGCCTTGCCCAAGGACACAACAGCACAATGGAACTATGGAAGCACAATTGACAGCAATAACTTTATATCAACAGAGGTTTGCTACGGCCTATCCTAAAACTTGCTTTGAGTTGCACTGTGCCTTGCCTGTCTCCGTCTTCCGCTGCCTAGGCCACTCGTGTAAGCACATCAGCAGTTATGATCTTATGTATTTGACTGAGAGCCTTTGAACCATTCTCAGTACAAGTGCATTTTTCACCTCCTTTCCCTTTCTGAGTCCTGCCTTTTATTTATTTCTTTATTTCTCCAGCAGTGAGCAGGATTAGTCGGGAGCAGCGGCCTCACTATCAGCCCGAGATGTGCTCTTCCGTCCTGCTGCTCCACTCTGATAAAGGCACGGCTTGACGAGTGACTCAGATGCACAGAAAAGCCTTGTAGAAAACAGCATTCCTCTCCGTGAGCTGCGGTTCTGCATGTCAATGACTGCCAATGGGCAATGAGCATGGGCTTTTCAAGTTACGGCATACACGCGACGCTCCACCTAGCAAGACAGAAAAAAGCTCTTTGTGTCTGAATCGCTGCTCTGGCTGAAAGAATACAATATGATGTTGATGTTCTTTTTGCAGTCAAAGTTTCGTCATGCTTGCAGTGGATAAAAGCTTACCTGATCTGCATGCTGTTGTTTGTGGATTACAATTGAGTGAGAAACCCTATAATACGCAAAGAACACACTAAAATTATGTGTATATGAATAAAATAAAATTAGACTCTTTTATGAAGAATTTGGATATTCTTGTTCTTTCACAAACCCTGTTTGGTTGTACAAAGCCGTATTCTTTGTCTCCACTGCACAATTTGTTGGGTTTAATAAGATTTATGGATGTCATACTAAGAGTAAGACAGCACATGCACATTGTGCGATGGTTCACATGACCAGCCTTGGCCGGGATGAACAAAGATCATGTGAGCACGTATCAGGTTTTAGGCATCGTGTGGTGAGGGTATTGTTGAATCTGTTTGTGCTAGCATTGTTTTGGTTTACAGTGTCAGACTATATTCCCCTGAACTCCTTCTTTTGCCCTCTGGGAGGTGCTGCAAGGTCCCACTGGTGACAGAAAAAAAACAAAACCTTCTGCTGTGAACTTTTTAAAAGTAGCTGAAAGAGGAAAGTGGGAGCCACATGACCTATTTCATTAACTTTTTTCTATTGTGAGTCAAAGATGAATTTCAACCTTGGAAGAAAATAAAGCTGCTCTATTCTTTTCTAAAAGTTAGTAAATGTAAGAGAAATTGGCAAATACTTATTTACAATTGATCAAGTGTTTAACAGAGATTGTCAAATCCACTGAGAGAAATCCACTGAGCTTACTCTGCTGTCAAGATTTCAAGAATATAAGACACAATATTGGTTTCTATTCATGTTTATTTAACAACAAAATTGTTTCTCGTGATTCTGCTGTTTGTTCTAGACATAACAGAGCAGAGGACACATTGTTTTAAAGCATATTTCCTGAAACTTTGGGATGCATTTATTTATTTATTTAATTATTTTGTGTGACATTGAAGCTGATTATATGTCATGTGCGATCTCATCCTGTGCTCCTAATTCTTTGTAATTAGCACATTGTCCCGTCCCCTGACCTCACTGGTACAGTCGCGTGTCCCGCAGAGATGCTGACACAGCTCTCTGTCGCCTGTTGTGTGTCTGTCCAAAAGCATCATAAGAAGACAGAGAGACAAGGCCCTCTGCTGACCTGGATTCAGCCCCTGATGAAAACCACCAGTGATGTTAAAATAACACTTACTCCAGCAGCCGCATTGTTCCAACTCTATGTTTATGTAATTACAGCCGATGCATTCAAGAAGTGCCATTTTATCTGAACAGTCATCTTGATTTCAAAATTATAGCCTTGATGAAAGAAGACTTAATTAAAGGCACAAGTGGGATTTTTGCAGGTGAAGTTTGAAAAACACCTCAAATGATCTTGCATAATGTAATTTGGTTTAAGTAAGTTAAGTGATTATTGTTCTGCAGCTTCCAAGATACAACCAAATGCACATGCTGTATTGACTCAAGGATCAGCACACAATTAATTTGTGTTAATAACTTCAATGCCCACACAAATATAAATCAATCAGTCAATACAATCTGGAAGATTAGTTCTCAGGTGAATAATTTCTGGGGGTCTCCCTAGGATGTGTGAAAATGAATAATGATAAGATAAAGGTTTGCCATCTTATAAATGCAGTAATTGATGCAGATTCTTATTTACTGGCCTATCAGATTAATGTATCAAGCGTGTGACTTAAAAAAAAAAAAGCAAACATAAGACTAAACACTACATTATCACGGTGAGAGGAGCCTACATTTTGTGTTTGGGATCAAAAACACTGATATATGGTCAATTTATTATGCTGACAATCTAATCAGGCAAAATCTCTAGTCTCAGAATAATATTCAAACAATTGTTTTGGCATGTATAGATGCACATTATCAGCCTGGTCTCACAGATATACAGTATATGTGTTTATACCACGCGTGTCATATGAACACCGTTAATATTGTTTGTGTGTGTATTTCATACGTTGCTGCTCCAGTTCATTCTGTATTATAATTTTAGATTTTTAGGCGCAAACCTAAACTCCTAAAGTCTCCTTGTCCTCAACATAACTGGGTATTTATACCATAAAATAAAAAATGGGGCGTGTAAAAAACAGACAAAAAAAGGTAGAAATGTTGTCATGACACGCAATTTGTCATGACGTGGCATAGACTCACAAGCCATTAGTACACGTTGACCTATTTTCAAACCAATGGTCAAATTATTTTTGAGGCAGACATCTAGCTGACCAACCAAAGAAACATGCAAGAAATTAACTGAAATATCAGTCTCATTTTAAGAACTAAATACAAAACAATCCTCTCTCAGTCAAATTGTATCTAAGAGATAAAAAAAAAAACTTAAAAACTCTGGGGTTTTGTTATTAAATGTATGGGTGGTGAAAAGTGTACATAACAACGTGAGGTTAGTTTGCAAGGCTTTATAAAACACCAGTAAAATATACAGTAAATGTTTTGTTACTTTTTGACGAGAATCAACTCTGACACTGACAGAACTTTGCAGTAAGGAAAAAATGTCAGCAATTATTCTGCGCTAAAATTCTTGGACTTAGATGCTAAATATTTAACTCCACTTGCAACCTTCTCTAACCTTTAGCAAAACAAAGACTCTCACATGAGTCTCCTGATGCACACATTTTACAGTAGAAGCACTGAATAAACAGCATGAATAGTACTGTATGAGTGGACATCGCCTGCAGAAAGATGAATAATGTAACATAAACTTGATATTGTTCCTAAAGGCAAATCAAAAGCTCTGTCCCTATCAGAGAGACACGTAGTCGCCACATGTGTAAACGCGCACACAGGAACAGCGAGGGCCAAATGGTGCAGAAATAAAGTACTCTTAACCTGACAGCAGCACACTCTCACTGTCTTATACGATCTAGTCCAGGCCAGTTCCTCAGGAGGTTACACACTTATGCACACAGGGCTTTGGATGAACGCAGTAGCAAAAGTTAAATGTCAGCTGGGGTAAAAGCACGTGAGATGCAAGTATGTAAGATACAGCAACTAGCCATTGGTTTGTTTTATTTATTGAAATTAAAAGTCTCTGGTAGTTCAGTTTACTATTGGCCCAATTTTAAGCCTCCATGAGTTCGGGAGGTGTGGCCAAAATAAGGATTTTCAAGATTTGTTTGTTTTTTTGTCGTTTGTCTTCTTATGTGGTCTCTGCGATTCTGTTACGAATATTTGATTTGTCAAAGTCTTGGAATCTTCTATAATATTTGAATGAGCATTACGCACGTTTTCTCTAACGCACTTTGTTGTTTCACTTTTATATTTGCGTACATGAAAGAAAACACTCTGCACTCAATCACACACTGTTCATCTGCCATGCTCCACAAGTTTGTATTGTCTCTGTTCTCCCTGCGACATGATGCGACTGTGAGACAAATTGTAAATGTCCTTATGTATGAGGCCTGTTCATATTTTGACGCGTCTAAAAATCGCAAAAGATCCTAAACTCCTCTAGTGTGCATCCAGCTTTGGGGAGTGGTTCTCATAACACCACACCTCAATTTCCTAGATGTCTTTCTCTTGACCCATCCACTCACCCCCTCTAAACAACATTACTTTCCAGGCACTCCACACTGAGTCTCACCTCCCCGTTATCTTTCTTAGGTGTATGAGAATAACAGTTCTTCCATTTATCTCTTATTTGTCGTGATCCTTGTGAAAGAATTACTGTTTTGCTTCAATACAACTTTCTAAAAGAAACCAGCCCACTGACCTGCATTTGAAGACCAACCTATTTACAGTGACTCATAGTCATAGCAATCACAACAAAGTGCTGGAGTTGAAATATTCTTTAATTTGTTTCAAAATGTTACGTGACACGTAACAGGAACTGAACTTTATTAGGTTTTTAAGCAACATACATTTATCAGTTTATTCTTGATATTTAAACATTTACTTTGGCATCTTATGCATTAGAACAACAAAAAGTGTATTGTCATATGTTCCTACTTCAGGAACTGAGTTAAAACTCACTTTTGCCTAATGCTAAAGCATGGTTTGCAGACTTAAAAACAATCCAAAAATCCTCAGGGACTTATCTACGACTTTGCAAAACTAGCAATTCAAAAACAGTGCTTTCTGAGGCTCAGAGGAGAACAAATGATATATCCCAGACAAAACTGTGTTTATACAAAAGGCAATTTGAAACATGCTTAAAGCTCAAAAATGTAAGTTGGCAGCATATGATTAACTTTGCACAATATGTCTTCTTCAAAGCCTGTTAGTAATCATCAACAGTCAATGCAAAAGCTATATATAAACTGTCTTTACCTGGCAGTTGCTTTTGCCCTCCACATGCTCCCAGGACCCTGCACGTCCCCTATAGCCATCCTCTGTGCTCCTTTTCCTCCTCATTCTGCTTTTGCCTGTGTTTTCTTATGCCTTACCCTAAAAAGTGTTAGCTATGCAGAAATATGCAGGATCTAAGCACTCTCAGGACCTTAAACTGGGAGATGTAAAAGAACACAGACAGGTGGGCATGTCCACAAGCACAGACACACTGCTGGATTAATATTTTACACACACGCACTCTCTTATGCACAATGTATTATACTGCTCTCCTAATTAAAATTGCATTAATCTGGCTGAGTCGCAGTAATGTAAGCCTATATTCATAAATGTTACTTAATCATGTTTCACATTGCTTCTTGAAAGAATACGAACAAAAGCTGTGCACTCTGTGCTAACATTTTATTATTGAAATAAAAGTATTATCAAGTTGAAGGCTGGGTCAAAGCTACTGCTATTTTATTTTTTTCTTTGCAGTATTGAGGGCACCTGAATACAAGTGCCTAACTGTATTTAAGAAAGCAAACCGAAAAGAACATAAGTTGGTGTCATGTGTTATTAGTATTAGTAGTAGTGGTAGTAGTAGTAGTAGTAGTAGTAGTAGTAGTAGTAGTAGTAGTAGTAGTGGTAGTAATAGTAGCAGTAGTAGTAGTTATTCTTGTAGTTGTTGTTATAATTCAATGAAAATGTATAATTTAGAATTTACACCTTATTCTGCCCTGCCCACTTTTTTGGCATTGCATTTCCTGTTTAGCAAGCGAACATGTTAGCTTGAAAAGTGGGCGGGAAGGAATAAGGTGAATTGTCTTGAAATTACAATGGCGTTTGACAATGTCATATCAGATTAAGAGGTGAGGCTTATCAGTCAAGGGAAGTCAAGGGACCTGTTTATATTTTTAAACAACTTTAGATACATTGTGTGTTCTACAATTAAAACATATGAATAAACATGTTAATAAATGTAAGAAAATTACAGAACTATAGCCTTTATCTTATAGTTTATTACTAAATGCATTGAAAAATGCAATAGGTCTCCTTTAATGAAATCCACATAAGAATTCATGATCTGGCTTTTCCTTTACATCTCTAATGCTATCAGAACCTTAAACAGTTTATTTGATCACAAGAAACTAAAAATACTACGACTTGCCCACACGTGATGTCAGTTCCTTCAGCTATGTGAAAAGCTTTTAAAAATCTGTCAGCATCTTAGGCTAGGCCCGGATATGTCTCTTAGTCACTGCCCTGAAATGTCATATGGCGTATGTCTGAGGTGAATCATTTTTAAATAATGAAAAACGGGGAAAAGCAGGAGGAGATGTCCAACTAAGAGGATTGGGATCTGAAAACGTGAAATGAGGTAAATGAGAGATGACATGGGGATGGTAAACAGTCCATCTGTGCGTTCCCTGTGGACGGCTGCCATACTTTGAAACGCACTTAAAGAGGAAGTACGCCAGCTCCATATCAATCCTGGAGCATCGTAATGGCACCCCAAGCTTTCTACTTTTACTTCAAAGCAACATAAAAGACAGCATCAAGACTTGACTATGTGTGACAAAAGCACTGATAGTTCTTTATGTCGCAAATGACATTCACCATATAGTAATGCATACAGTATTTGTGTTGGATGTTACAGCTTTTCAAACTTCCTGAGTCCAATGTTGACTAATACACTATACACTATTTACTACAACTCCTGGAGTCGTTATACTTATTTAGGAAGCCTTTCTACTGACAACCTAATGCCTTTTACAATAGCCTGATCATATTTTTGCAATTCACCAGAAATGTGCTAAATTTGCTTATAAAATCTTGTTTGAGTTCTAATAATAAAAAGTTATTTAACTGTAATCATAAACAAAAAAATGTAAAATAAATCTTATGTTTCTGCACCATTGTGATGTGATGTTTTTATCTATATTCTTCTTACTGTGCAGCAGTCATTCTAAATGACATCACATCCTATATTAACAAATTTGACAATAAGTGTGTGAATGGTGAGCTCAGAGCGCAACTAAACTGTGAAAGAGCTGCTAGAGAAGTTACAATTCTGGTTTAAAAACAGTGCATGAAAACAACAAAAATGTACTGTAATAACAGCAGTGAAAGCACCTCTATTCTTCAAAATAAGAATGCCAGTGTTAGATATGTGGCAAGTTGTCCATGCCAAGGGCCTGTTTTTCTTAAAATAGGATCACTTAAGTTGACATTACATAACACATTCTGAATAATGTAAACTGGCCAAGTGTTGCTGTTGTTGTCCGACATTAACCACACGGCAGAGGACAGTCCACTGACAGTTACCTAAAAGGACTTTACACTGGGATAGAAAAATAACAAGCCTCCTCCATGGATGTTGACCTCTTCATTCACATTGATGACATTTACATGGCAGAGCTGGCTCTGTGTTACAGTCTGAGGTCAGTAATTGGATAGCATCACGCTGGCTATATAGGCCCTGGTCCAGTCGTAAACACGGGTCATTAGCATGTTTCCACAACATAAGTCTGTGATCCAACCTGAAGACTTAGAAAAGGGAACTATTGCCATGTGTGTCTGTTTTATGTCATCATCTCCACACCAGAATATCTGCAATGTTTACATGTACATCATCAGTCTCACCCACAGACCTTTTGAGCAACTAAATATCAACAGTTTATAGGCTCTGGGGTCTATGTGGGAAATATTGTCCAAAGTTTCTGAAACCTTTAGCAAATTAATCTTCAAAAATCAACAATCTTACTTTTGTTAGTTAGATTCTTACTTTCGTTAGACTCCACAACAACCTTTCTAATTAAATTATTATTTTTGTGAAACTCAAGCCTTGTGCAGGGTGCTCACTGTTGAATTTCATAATGATAAAGCTGTTTTAATATATAAAAACAGTGTGATTTTGCATCGTAAACAGACTTTGTGACTCCCTGCTGGCTCTGTCTGCTCATAATTTGTGAATAAAACAGTGAGTCTGGATCCGGCAGATAAGATGACAAGCTTTGATATACTTTTAAGCTCATTTAAAAATATTGTTTTACAAATAGTTATTTGTCTTTGCCAGATTAAATCAAAGTTGCTTTAAATGTTGGTCTGTGCTTATCCTCTCCTACGTCATATTCAGTAGTGGTAAGCTCACAGTCTGACCTGCCTGAGGGCACATGCTCTGCACCGCTCCAACTATCCCCAATACAACCACATATATATATACACGGGAGTCAAAAGGTCTTGCTCAAGGACACAAAAGTTCAGGTCAGCTGGACCACATCTCATCATCCAATTAATTCAAATTTCACAACTTTGGCCTGTGCTGCAAATTACGAAATGCACTGACATGTAACCCCAACAATCAACACATGATTTAATGGGTTACTGTCGGATATTGTGTTAACTATGGAATAATAAAAAAAATGTATATCTGAAAATCTACAACAGGGAAAGATAAGATGGCCTTCTTTATCAACAATAGGGAAATCCTAATGCTCAACTCAAAATCACATGCAGCACAATGAATAATATAACCTAAATTCTGTAAAGTGGTATGTTACAAAAGCAGATACTTCAACTCAAGATTGGATTAGCTCAGTGAACAGTTGAATCGTGTGGCTCCTGAAGGCCTTATATGAGATGCATCCTTTATTTTCTATTCTCACATCCACACACCTTTACTATGTAATGCAAATCGACTTCTCTGAATCACCTCTTGAAGCTGGATTTGAGCTCATCACCACTGAGACAAAAACCTGCAAATTAACACCCACCTGGACCTTGACATTTCATTTGTCGCTGTAACTTCCTGCGTAGATATGATTGGGATGTGTTATTCCCCCATATAGACTCGGAGACGCAGGCCCCAGTGTCCTGCTGCGTGCTGGCGCTCCCCTCCAGTGCGCACAAGTCTAGTCGCCGTAGTGATCTAGACGTGGGTGGTTCTCCTCTATCACACTCATTTACTGCCTTCTCATAATGGGATCTGCTCCAACACTCCATAATATACAATGTGTCTCTATGTGACAGGGAACCGTCAGTAGGGGGCATATATCAGACGCCGTATCCAATCATTACTTATCTAGAGACACTCCGAGTAATTAATGGCGTGTTGCTGGTGAAAATATTAATGAATAATTTTCGATACACAATCAAGTAATTAGGAAATGAGCTCAAGAGTAAATCCAGGAAGTACGATAATGAATAGTGGTGATTATCAATTTGAAGCCATCTCCCTTGTGCACCCGAGGGACCTGTGCTAGTTTTAGAGGGGAGAGGAGAAGCAGGGTGAAGGGATTTTTCTTCTGACATGGTGATAATGTGCAAGTGCCAGTCAAACTATGCCACGACGACCAGTTAAAGTCCAAAATGTGTCTTCCATCCGCACGTCCCCCTGTCTGAGGCTGTCATGTCTGCTCCCGTTAAGTCAGTTTCAGTAAGATTCCTTTTAAAGTGACCTCAAGTGCTTGTACTTCACTGTGTGTTGCAGGTTTTTACATTTGTGTAATTGAAGCTTTGTCTAATGGGACAGAGCTCACACATCAGTCAATTCTGGAAATTATTAGTGGGCTAACATTCATTTATTTACTGACCTTGTTGGGGAAGGGAAAAAAGTGAAGGCTATTGAACAAGTTTTTAGTGGAAGCCATTTTAAAGCTGACATTTTATTTATTTTATTTTTTGCCAAAAGTAAGCAATATGTTTGTTGTTTCCAAACAAGTATCTATTTAGGTGAAATAGAAATTGCAATGTCTCATGTACTATTTTGTGTTGTAGAGATTTGTCCCCGAAAGGTCAGGACAGGCTCATATTTAGAAGCTTTGTGTCGTGCTAGCCTTTGTTAATATACCGGCCTAGCTGACCTTGGCTTCTGAAAGTTGTGAAAAGAGCTTCTGAACTTATTCTTGCGAGAAATTGTGGTGTTGAGAATGCACAAACCACGACTACTGCCAAAGCTATAATCCATTTTTGTTTACATTTCTGTTCTTAAACTCAAATGTTCTGATAGAGGTTTGGCTGAAAGATTTTCAATGAAAATAATAATAATAAATCATATCTTTGACAGTCAGACATAATTGAATCTTGATTGAATCTAATTAATTACCCAGCCCTTTATTAATCTGCAGTAAAGATCTTGATACAGCTAAAAGGTTAATGATCAAATTTCATGCATTTTAAAATTGCTCTTGCTCATTTTAGTGTAATCTTTAAAAGCATGCAATTTAGTCAGACATTAGCTTAATACCAGAATGTGGCACATTTCAGGCAAAACAAAACAGATCTCCATGGTAACAAGCTGATATACCTGCGTCAGTGTCATCTCAGCTCCAGTAGTTTTTTTTTTTTTTTAAGAGCAATCATCTTTATGTTGTCTAATGTGCAGCCTTGTACGCCAGGCTTTTTCCACCACTTCTAATGACAAACATGTTGAAAAGTGTGCTAATTATTTATACTACGGTCCTCATTCTGTCAACTTCTCAAGTGGAGTTTTTAAGATGTCTGATTTTTATGACATGCTTGCCACAAATTCCGAAGCCACCAAATTATTTTTCCTGAATTGCAGTTTTTAGTTAGATGTTTTATGATTTCAAAAGAGGCCCTTTTTTCCATTTTGACTTCAAGTAGCTGCCAAAAGTCTAATGAGTGCTTCATTTGTTGGGTCTAGACTGAGGTTTTTAACCAGAGCAGACATACAAAACAATCTTTGTGTTTGCTGATAAACCCATGACCAAGTGGAATATCCCAAAGTCATGCTCATATCAAGATAACGCAGAAGCAGGTCACAAGTTTCCCCAGGACGGAACACAAAGAGAGCTCATTATTAACCATAGCCTCCAGACGAGTCACATGTAAATCTGCACTCCATTTTAATTACCAACATAATCACATCAACGCAACTCGGAAAGGTACACTGCAAAAACAGTGTTCTGTGCCAATACATGCAGTACTTGGTTTTACTTTCTCTTAGAAAATACTATAAGAATGCTGAAAGATCGAGGATGTTCTAAATGAGGATCACATTTTGAAAAATTATAAAAGGCAGAGGACATAACTCAAAAAGCAAAAAAGGCCATAGTGATGAAAAAAAAAAGTGTGTTATCAGTTTAACACACAGCAATAACACATTTATGTCACCATAAGGTTAAAGCTAAAGATCTTCCAAAAACTATTCAGACATAGACACATTTTATCCTGTTTGTAGTTTAATAAAATATAGATTTTAGGTATTATTTTAAAATAAAACATAAAAAAATAAATAAAAAATAAAGTATCAAGTCATATTTTAATACTTAAAATATGACTTGATACTTGTTCAAATGAGTAACTAGCTCTAGTATAAAGTACTATGTTTTGATCTGTATCACAATGTTTGCTATAGGTTATTGTAACAAAAATGTTTTAGAGACACACAGCTGAGGACACCAATGGTCCAAATTCTTTGCAAAAAAATAAAATAAAAAATAATAATGCAACAAAACTGTAGACAGTGGTTAAGAAGCTACTGTTCACCTCACAGGGCTTTGCTGTGGGTTAATTCCTTCTGGTTTTCCTCAACAACACAAAACACAAATAAGGGATAAAATTGTCCAGCTAAATTAGTCCTAATCAAATCTTGCTCAAGCTCTGGAGATGTGTCCTGCTTCTGACCTGCTTCCCTGGACTGGAGAGATTTAAGGGAACAATAACAATACTTGTGACCAAATCAAAAGGAAATGAAGGAAAAAAACCAATTTTGACACATGAAAATTAATATAGTTTAAGTCATGGTTTTATTCTGAACTCTATATATCTGGATAATAAGCTAAAAACTTGGGACTTGTTTTACTTGTTATGTCTTAATGTGTAACTTTTACCCAGTGAAAAGCCAGCTGCACAATACCATGGAAATATAAATTAGAACCATATTAAAATGTGAGGAAAACATTGCAAAAGAAACTGCTTTTCCATGAAAATGATCATTATGTGTATCTTCTCTTGGCCATAAAAGGCCATATGATGTGTCATAGCTTCATTTTAACATTGACAAGACATGTTCTATGTTACATAACTTTTTTTTTTTTATTTTAGCAAAAATCATCATTAGTTTGATTACATGTTGCATTCAGTTATTGGGTTCACTTTTCAGTTTGCCAGTTCACATTTTCAGTTGCACTGTGTTTACGTTGGATTTACTTTACTTTTTGTTTAGTTCACTTTGTCAGTTCAGTTTTGACAATAAAAACGGAGAAAAAAGAAGATGATAGAATAGATAAAAGCTGGCTCATTGCTGTAGAAAAAAATTATATGTATAAGTTGTGTTTCTAAGCTTAGACTCTTTAGGCAAGTTACAAGGTTGAGGTGAAAGGTAACTCTCATAAGCTAAAATGTAGGACCAGCTTGCCCCGTCTTCATACTCTTAGTAGCATCACTAATTATCAGTAACCAAAATAAGCTCATTTGCGATATTTCTGAATTGCCGAAGTGGGTCACCTCAAAAAGCACTAATAAATGACCTATTTTGTTGATACCTGTGCGCTTAAGGACTTTCCAGGGTAAACAGGACCGCCAGGCAAACTCATTAGTTACATCCACTACAGCCTATAGCAACTATGAGGGAAAGCGCTGTTCAGCCCCAACACTATGAATAATAGATTGGGTAAACTAAATTTCCGCGCATAAAGTTATATCCTGAGCCCCAATGCTCCACTAGAAGATGCCTTAAATGGCCCTTGATACTAATACAGAAAATTCACTCAGCGATCTCTGAAAGTTACTTGGAATAATAAGCAAAGGCCCATGACATAGACACGCTGATGTTTTAGTTGTTGTTTGAATTCATCTCAAAACGGTGCACATTTGATTAAATTCTTTAAAGCAGTGTAATCTGGATCTTCTCCAAATGGTCTCTTACGTAAACCGCAACATTTCTTCATTTCACAGCATATTTCTCAAGATTTCTTTGCTGACACAGTATTTTCCACATCTATCCAAAACTTTTTGCACAGAGCTTTGTTTATTGCAGCACAAGTAATATACACTTACAAAGGTAATTATGTCTTTTGTTGGTCTTCTCTGTCTTTCTTGAGCAGAATTTGGCCCCAGAGAAATAAAGATGGTGTTGGAGTCCACTAAACACAGACATTGACAGTGCTGGTACAGTTCAGGGCAGCCACTAAACTCTGTGGTCAGCAGCACAGAAAGTAATGTGTCTGCGAGAAAAGAGATTTAAAGAATACAAGAGAGCACGCTACTGTAAGAGGAACTTTATTACGTCTTCTCATGTCCGTTATGTTTAAAACAGACGGAGAGCAGCTATAATAATGTCTAAATGCAGTTGTTTGTTGTAATACAAAAGGTTAATGGGTCTACTCACTAATACGAATCGCCAGACTGAAATTTTGTGAATTGTCTTTTAGATATTACATGGTAAATATACAACACAATCTCACAGAGATGCCTATCTATACTGTAACATTAAGATTCTATCATGAGCATGTTTTTAACTTTTTGGATGTGTCTATCATACGGCTTCTCAGTGAAAAATGTCAAATAAAGAAGCTATTTTCTCACCTTCTCCGGGGAGAACTGTTTTGGCAATAGTCTGTCTCTTGTCTTGAATGCATTCAGCTGTCCTTCTTGATCATGCCACAGTAACCGTACACATTCATAATGCTTTGGCTCTTACTTTCTAAACATACTCCTTAGACTTACACACTCAGATACACTCCTGAAGGTTACTGGCACAGACTGTTCTGTAAATGTCCTGGACTGTCCTGTCAACATCTCTGCCTTGTCCCCTCCTCTAACTGTCCTCTGTCCAGAACGCCTGCTGTCTCTTT
This sequence comes from Mugilogobius chulae, assembly GCA_038363315.1. Classification (NCBI taxonomy): domain Eukaryota; kingdom Metazoa; phylum Chordata; class Actinopteri; order Gobiiformes; family Gobiidae; genus Mugilogobius; species Mugilogobius chulae. The sequence goes on from CM076403.1 coordinate 26,559,312, forward strand.
TCTTCTTTCTTTTCCCCGATACTTCTCACAAAAAATACCATCACATGACTACATTTACTGTTTGTTATGTGTTGTTGTGTTTTTGTATACTTGCTTTGCATTTCATGTTTGCAAGAGTGAGTGGCGGCGTGTAAAAAAGTGCAGCAGCCCGGGGGCTCACTCCAAATGTTATTGACATTGACAATACATTTTTCTGTTTTGTTCTGTTCTGCTCTCTCTTTATACGGTTGTTTTGGTTGAGGGGCATTTGCTTTTAGTTTAAAGGCCAAGTTTAGGTCTGAAGTTGCAAAAATTGGTAAGTTAGGTCTGGTGCTTGGAGTTGGTTAAGATTAGGATTAAGATTTTTTATTATTATTATTTATACACACAGGCAGTGATGCTTTCTATCAAGGTGCTTTTCAATTGCAAAGACTTTTTTTTTTTTAGCATCTTTACATCCACCATCGAAAGAGGCAGCATGCTGACCTCATGACATCATCACACTCTACAACGTGAACAACCTATTGTGTTGTGATAAACAATCATTTAATCATGTGCAGGAGGCAAATACAAGCACACATTTACACCTTTCTAAGATGTTAGTGATATAAATGTTCTTGCTTGTTCCTTTTGACAAGGCAGTAAAAATAATGACGAGAGTTTTGACATTTGTCGATTGTGCAAGCAAAAATAGCTGCTGTTTACACGTTCATTAGGCTAAGATTTGACAAAGCATTATCAAACTTCCAGCTTTCTAAAGTTCACTTGTTAAAATAGGATTTATAGCTTGATAAAAAAAAAACATTTTTTGTCGGACTCTTATGACCCATTATGTTTGCACAGAATACCTTAAGATAATGTAAGAACATTTAAATTATGCCATGATTATGTCTTTGGTATCAACAAACAAAAAAAGTGTTTTTTTAATTGCAGAGACAGCTCTGTTTGAGATTTGCATAAGAAAAAGTATTTGTGGCCAAATTTTGCAACAATACCAGCATTTGAATGCAAGAGTTCTGTACAAAAACACAAAAAGGACCCATTGTACTGTATGGCATTTAAATTGAGTGAATTGTTGTAACATCATTGACCAAATGGGAGGCTGGGAAAAAATAAATTTTTCATCATCAGTTTTGCTGTCAAACACAGGATGATCAAGAGGAAAATTCAAATGATGGTAAGCAGTAACAATCATTATTTCAGGAGTGGTATTGTATCGACCATTTATTGTTAGTAAAAAAGATGTGTCCTGAGTAGCGGGCAGTCCCAGACTTTTCAAGCTGTACAGGTGCATTATCTATAAAAAAAAACTCAATTTAAAGAACAGAAAGCGACTCCAGATTCTTCTACAGTTAGCTACTGGATGTTGGCGTGCAGAGGCACCAGTGCGGCCCAGCCCCATTAATATAGGCTCTGAATGGATCTATACTGAATTGTGTAATAATACTTTTTATCTAGCCACACAATTAGGGTAAAATAAGTAATTTTCAACTTTGAATAGTTGTGCAGCCCTATCGCAAACATGTTTCCTAAAAAAAAAAAAAAAAAAAAGAGAAAATATAAATAAATGCATTTTCCAACAAGGCCCCAAAGCATTATTTTAAATGCTGAATTACCAACAATGACTGTAGGAAAGCTAGAGTCATTGTTAAGCAGAGTTCTCATCAGCCTCTTGTTCCTCCTGTGCTGTTGCCTGAAGCGAGGTGATTCCTGTTTTATGAGCCAGAGTCCATCTGCCTGTGATGATGGAGCTGACCTCAGCCTGATTGTTTATATATCGATGACCTTAATGATGTTTGGCCCTTCATGTGTCCCACTATATATATTCCCCAGAATCAATTCCTTCATTTGGCTGTTTTGTTTTCCTCTGTTTACATCTCTATGGATTTTCTATTTAATTTGGGTCAACGTAGTGGAGGAAGCCGCGTTATTGATTTGTGTCCAATGGGGCTTACGGGAACGGAATGAGCCTGTCTCGTTGAGGATTCGCAGCAGGTAGTGACAACACACAGAGATATGCCTGTGAAGTAACACAATAAAACTATTGCACTTTGAAATTCTGGTTAGATACAGGACAAATAGAACAGAAAAAGTGTGGAATATGTGGTGCAGAGTTAGTCCAATAACTAGGCACTTCACAGTTCAAACTTTTTATGCAATACTGTACATTATATTTTATATATATATATAATATATATATATATATATATATTATATATATATAATATATATATATATATATATATATATATATATATATATATATATATATTATATATATAGTATTAGTTTATTGACATTAGGGAAAAAAAAAAAAAGCAATCCATGCATAAAAAATCCCACTTTATTTTTCCACATATTTTATTTACACGTATTTTCGTATTTTACAGTGCAGTTAATGTGTATAATTGGTAAACAGAGATGTTTTGTTTGTTTGTTTGTTAGGTTGTTTCCCATGAAGCCATTATTGTATAGCTAATGTTCCCAATAGTTGTCAAGGTAAACCCAGCTTTTGCAGTTCTGATACCAATGTTGATATTGTGGAGTTTAAGTATAGCGTAGAAACTGAAAATGATGACTGTTGTTGTTGTTTTTATCCTTAGACAATGGATCACAAAGTGTCATGTAGCTGTAATTTATTCTACAAATAACAACTTTATATGAATAAATATATAAACATGAGGTCAACCAGTCAACAAATAGCCACTTTATTGTCCAATTAAAGGCACAAACATGATAATAACTGAACTGATCAAATGGGGCTGATACCGAATACAGCAAGGGTTGGCATCAATATTCAAAATATTTAAATTTAAAAATTCCTACAAAATGTATTTATTTGGGATCTAATTATAATTTGCTTGCCTAAACATAGAGACAAATTTCCAGCCTATTTTATTAATTCTATAGCAAAATGTATTGCTGCAATGAGAAAGAAATGGGAATGACAGATGAGCACACAGATTGTAGCAGCTTAGAGAAAATGTATGTTGCATATTGGCTACGATATAAATATCAGACTAATAAAACCCTTAAGGTACTGAGTCAATATTGCCAATCTGTGTTTTTCACTAAATATTCATCTCCACTCTATAAGTGCATGTTGCCATTGCTGAAATTGCGCTGCACAAGGTCCCAAACTTTTAACCTGATGGGCTCTCATCCTGCTGTACACTTGAGTAAAGAAACACTATTTGATTTATCACCATTTGAATAAAAAAAGAAAACTTTTCTCACGTGAAGACATTAGTGCGTCTTCCGAACAAACAAAATGCAAATCCAAACCCATTAGCCAGGTCAAGGTAACCTCCTCTTGAGCTTCGTTGGCAGTCACACTCTCGACTGGAGAGGAGAACGCATTGCAAATCCCTCACTGCTGAGCTAAAGTGTGGTGACAAAGTAATGTGAGTGGGATTTCAGACAAACATAGATCAAGGCTGAAGTTGTTTGTGTTCCACAAGTGTCAATAATGGCCCTGCTACATCTCCACAATGACCCTGCACTCTAGTATCTAACTCAGGAGTATGTCAGAACTGAAACAAGAGATGGACAAGTGGGTACACCAGAGTGGATTACGTACGCATGAGAAAGTATTGTACTATTGGAGTTGTTTAAGCGCTAAGTCTAGCATATTTTAATCAGTCATAAAAATACATGATTATTGTTTTTATTCATGTCTTTTGTGTGACATCATTTTTCCAACGGCCTATTTTTCATTCTCGTGGAACAATAAACATAACAAATAGCTTTAAAACGAGCCATGTAACAATGGAGCTGATGCAATCTGACACATTTTGAAATCATGTTGTAAAACCAAAATATGCCAGTGTGACACATAATTGGTCAATTGCCGCTGCTGTAGTAGAATGCAAACTCCTATTGTTCTGTTTCTTGTATACGCAACCATTTACTCAAATTGTACAGTGCTTTCATTGTCTTTACAGTGTAAAAGTGTAGATTTGGCATATTTGCTTCCATTCATAAACTGGGTGATGCTAAATGTGTAATCTGAAATACTAAAGCTCTGCCTGTCAGCCTTAAAGTTGCACTATGTCACTTTTTTGCTGGGGTGTTGATGTAAAAGTTTATATTTCAGGGCAATTCGAAACTTATACATGAAAACGACCCTCCAACAGAGAAAGCTACATATAGTACATTTTAAGTGGGTAAAGACTGTCACTACTAATGTTCAACAGTGAACAAAGGAAGAATAAAGAGGGAACAGACACAACCAAACCTCTGTGGGGGAAACATAACATTGACAGTGCATTCACAATGACAGCTTGTCAACAACAGCAAATATGGACTTTTTGTGTCAAATAATATAGATATGAAGACATTGAGATGGACAAAGTGATCCAACCTTCCAAATAGGTAAATATACAAACAATGCTAACAGTAGCTGCGAGCTTTGCTAACGTGATGCTAACGCTGCCTGCTCACTCAATTTAGATTTCAAATCACACTACTTCCTTAGACTACAACTAAAATTATTTTTTATTCAATTCAGACAGTACTCAGAGGTCTGTTTTTTGTTTGTTTGTTTATTTGTTTGTTTGTTTTTATTCACAAAGTGCTGCATTTGATTTCCTCCTATAGCAGGCCGCGCCCCTAAAACTTTGCAGTGTTTTCTACGAATGAAAGTAGTGATTTAATGGGAGCTTTATAGAGAATCATTGAAAAGAAATCTAGAATGATTTTGCCTTTTTTTTTTTTAGTTTTAGATTTATTTTTTTTTTTTTTGGGGGGGGGGATTTGTACATGACCTTGGTGCTATAAATGGATTGTGTTAAATCGGTAATTTCTCATCTCTTTACACTGTAATGCATCAGATAACTTTTTAGTTTTTCCCCTGTGTTATAGAACAGTGATATAACATTTCATAATCATTTTGATCATCTGGTAACAACCTTTCAGCTCCCAGGATGTAGTCGGCATGATTGACAGCTGGATTAGCCAATCAAAAACCCTCAAATTCTTCCTCTATCAAAACATATGGCTACAGACAAGCAAGAAGGAAAATAGGGACTGAAAATAATTGTAGGCAGACAATGAAATCCTTAGTTTGTTGTGTGATAATGATTAGAAAGTTCTTAATATGAAGTGTGGGTTCTGGATCCCAGTCAACAAGAATCAAGGCCTAAACATGCTTTTTACAACCAAGATATAAGTGAAAAAAATACTACAAATAGATGCTTTGTCAGACCTGGTTTTGATGTGAGAATATAGACTGATGCATGAGTGTATATGGTGAGTAAGCATAGTAAACACACAGAAAATAAAATTCCTACGCTAAAATAGACCAAAGCATAATTGAATTTGTGCTGCCAGGCCAATTCTGTTGCTTATTTAGGTCCCACAATCCAGCGAAAGTTATGGAAGCAGACGCCCACACTCGTACTTCTGTATACAAAAACATTCGCACAGATAATAGAAAAGCATAGACAGCCTGTGTATCAAAATGATGCCTAAAGGCTCTCTATTCTCTGCTTTTGGTCCACTCGCGATTCATACACGCCACATCCATACATCACTGTTTGGCTACAAGCAAACATAATAGTTGTATTATTTATCTCAGCATAATCAATAAAGCTTGGCATCTCATTCTTCTCCTGCCTGGATTTATTTTGCACAGATATTGTGAAGCAAATATTCCTCTGCGCTGTCATAAACGCAGCAAATGCACCACTGTTTGAGCTTCAGAAAATGTTTGTTTGCGATCAACGACAAGAATTACAACCAAACAAGTCTGTCGCCAAATCGTATTCCCATGTCTGTGCCAAAAAGTGAACCGCAGTGCTGTTTTGCCTGCAGCGTTTTAATTTAATATCAAAGGGGAATCTCTTAACCTCCAATATGTCCATTCGCTTGTCACTTCTGCCATCGTTTTCGTCCAGCTTGAAGAGTAATTTACTATACATAGCCAAAAATAATCTTCCTAACCCGCGAGGTGTCAGCAGCAGGCTCTTTGTCATGCTCAGAGGCTGAAACCCCTGTACGTGTCCACTGACATGTGCTATTAATCTTTCAAGCAAGGTCAAACTCTGTCTCTGCTGTTTGCACATGTATTAGGAACTACTCAGGAACAAATTACACTCTTTTATGACCAGCTGTGAACCAAATTTGTCCCACTTGAACTTCTACTAATTTCCTTGATGTTTTTCAATCACCTTTGGTAATTATTTGTCAGAGATGGAGTTTAACGAAAAGACTGGGGTGTTAGTGTTGGCATAAAACCTATTTTTAAGCATTGTTAAGGGCGACTGATACATCATAATGCAGTGTTGTCTTTGAGTCAGTTTAAAGCTTGAATAAATAGAATAGGTCAGGTCTGGAAGGGTATACAATGTAATTTATATAAGTGAAAAGGAATGAGAAGAAGATAGGAAGCACATGTTTACAGAAACCTACTGTATTTTTAATGCGTAGATCAACAATTTATATTTTGTCCATTGAAAACATAAATTATATCTAAAATAAACAGGTCCACTGACTTCCTGTTTGAAACTACAGATTATTACTCTTGTGAAAAGTAAATTTAGAAGTAGGGCTGGGCCATTAATCAAAAATTGAGAGATTAAGATTGAATCGAAACAAATTGTCAATTATTTGGTGGTGGGTTTTGAATTGGAAAATCAAAAACTAATCTTTTGTCAATAAAAATTTGTAGTTGGAAGCAAAAGTTATTAAAATTGATATTTTTGTTGACTAGTCACAATTAGTTGATTGTTTGCTAAATCGGAATTATTTGTCTTCTAATACTCATGAAAATAAGATTAGACAATGTGACATCTTATGAGCACATGACAGTTTTGATCCTTACACAATCTTAGTTGTTGCAATAAATAAAACAAGATGGAAGGAGTTTGGATGGAAGGTAAAACATCAGGACAAGATTTCTCTGACATGCATAAAGCTTTGAGTAAACTAATGTGGCAAAACATTCTAAAAATGTGTCACAAAAGTGGCTTTTTCATAATACATCCCCTTTAAGATAACCTTTTTGTTAGCATTTTCAACATTAAGAGTTTTTTGGTTCCTTTTGCAGCTCTCAAGGTTTGTAACAAATGACATACATTACCAAGTCTACAGAAGGACCACTTTGTATTGTCAAGATTATATTTACCATCAAAATACCTATTCAAAACAGCCTTTTTAGGATTTGTACCAAGGCTACACAATGCATCTTGAGTGTCTTGCTTTTTTACATGCAGGTGGCTCGTGTAGCTTTGCTTAACACTTGTATTGATCGTGATGTCGTGGTGTCAGCACTGAACATGGGGCCAGCAGACTCGAGTTTCTCTGTCTGTTTACAAACACAGTCACCTCCACTGGACACACACTTCTCTGTCACAGGAAGACAATCATAACACTGCAGTTGAGTTAATACTCTTAATGTCAACCTGATATTGAGACTTACATTTAGACTTTTGACTGGATGAGCCTTCTACTAGACACTTGACTGGGACAAAGTATATATAATGTATTTATTTATTTGCTTGTTTGAACTTAATTTTATATTGAAAAAAATTGCCATATGGTAACTTACAGTACAAGAACAATGAGCTATATTGTCAATAGAATGACTCTGTACCAAGGAAGTTTGCTTATATGAACTAAATACATGTTTTCAAATATTTTCACGTGGTTCACTTGCATGAATTGGGATTATTAAAAAAAAGTTTTCTTGAATCTCTCAAAAACTTACTGTTTTTTTTACTACCTCCTGCTTGTTTTTTTGTTTTTGTTTTTTTGTTTATTTATTTAATTTTTTATTCAAACTAGTTTTAGCTATAGCCTTTAGAAATGTTCATAACTTTCTATTTCCATCATGCAACACATTATTTTCATTATTGTGTGTGGCCAATCCCTTATAAGGTACCATTATAATAGACATTTTATTCATTTTGAGCTAAATAAGTGAGAATTTGTGAAATCATTCTCTTAGCAACGTTTTTCTGAAGATACAGGTTTGCCATTTATGCAATTTATTAAAGGTGCATCATGTAACATGTTTTTCTGGTTTAAATGTCTTTGTGGCACTAAATAAATAATAAAATTGCATGACTTTATTCTAAGCGCGCTTGCATAGCCCCAAGAGGTGGGCCTCGTCTTGTTTATTTTTACTGAAAAGTTACTGATTTGGACATATTTTTTTATTCTATAGCATAAAACATTTATTGTCAAAACAAAGTTCTAAACAATGATTTTATCATTCTGTTTCTATTGAATTGACTTTTCACTTTTTAAATAAAAAAGCCATTTGCTTCATCTATAGGCTTTATAAATAAATTAAGCAGATTGAAATGGATTGACTTTATTTATTTTGCCTAAATGTTAAGTGTTTTAATTTAACTGCAAAGAAAAAGAAAATCTATAAAAACTGATAGTATTTTTTTTTTTTTTTTACATGAGACTTGAGACTCCATCTTTTCATGTGTCCTTCTTGAAGTGTCACTTTTACTAGTTTCTTCTCCTTTTTTTCTCTCTCAGGCGAGCAGACTTGAGCCTCATCAAACTTAACCTGTTCTCCTTTGTCACATCAAAGGTCGGCAGTACATCCTTTTCACCCTTCCATGTCACTATACATTAAGACCTTTGCTTTCCCTTATCTTATCAGCTCCTACACTGCTCATCTATTTTTTTTTTTTTCCAGTTGTGCAATCTTCATTCTGTTTGCCCTCCTATGTCCTGTCTTCCTCGAATCACCCTGGCGGCTTTAGCACGCTAGCTCAATCTCAATATCATGTTATCGGACTCAGGGGCCACGGATATAAATACCACGCGCCATAACTCTCCGCTGTTCAATAACCATTATATGCTCTACTTTATACATTAGAAGCACCTGATGGGGCAGTAAATTCACGGCTGCGGCCCCACCATCTCCGAGTGCATCTCCACCAGTAAAAATGGATGCTGCCCGCGAGGAAGCCAAATGGAAAGTAGGAAAAGATTGCCTTGACGACAGGAAGACGCTAACTGTAAATTAGCGATCAGCGCCGGTGTTAGAGACACTACCAAAGAGGATAAGGTGGAAAGATGGAGCAACATTGTACGAGCTGATCTTATGGCGAAGGTTGTGGCTGTAATCATCTAGTGTGACATTAGTATCAAACAAGGGCATCTGCAAAAGCTACGGCAACATTCCAATTATATGTTTTAAACATGGATATTTTTTTTTTTTCTTTTCTTTTTTTTTGTGTATTTTATGCAATTGATATGAAATAAATGAATTGTTAATGATTTAAAACTAGTTCAAATTACTCTCAGATTAGGATTGATCAAAGATTTTTTAAGACCCTTCTAGGAGTAACGTCTTTACTCTTACCAGTCTTTCTTATGTAAACATTCTATTCTATTCAGTTTTACATCATAATGCTTTGCCCACTGCATTCTGAGTCTCCAAATTGGTTACCAGGATGTGTTTTGAGTCTGTTTTAACCAAGCTCCGGTGATCAAAGATAGCGGGCGCTGTGCGTCAATGGTTTTCACTTACTGACGTTTGCTGCCATCATGGTCGTTAGCTTTAGCATTTTGTAGTGATGCACCGATACCGATCCAATACTTTAGAATTAAGCATATGTCGATACCCGATATCAACCGATACCAGTGTAAGGACTGAAATAGCTCTTTTTTCCTTTTCAAAACATAAGACTTTTGATCATATTGTGTTATTTATACTGCAAGTCAAAATTAAACAACTTATAAGAGAGAGAAAGAGAGAGAGAAAGAAAGAGAGAGAAAGAAAGAGATAGAAGAGAAAGAGAGAGAAAGAGAAAAGAGAGTGAGCGGAGGAGAGAGAAGAGAGAATAGAGAGAAAGAGAAGAGAGAGAGAAAGAGAAGAAGAGAAAGAGAGAGAGAAAGGAAAAGAGAGAGATGGAGAGAGAGAAAGAGAGAAGAGAAGAAAGAAGAGAAGAAGAAAGAAGAGAAGAAAGAGAGAGAAGAAAGAGAGAGAAGAGAAGAAAGAGAGAGAAAAGGGAGAAGAGAAGAAAGAGAGAGATGAGAGAGAAGAGAAGAAAGAGAGGGAGAGAAAGAGAGAGAAAAGGGAGAAGAGAAGAAAGAGAGATAAAGAGAGAGAAGAGAAGAAAGAAAGAGAAGAAAGAGAGAAAGAAGAGAGGGGAGAGTGAGAAGAGAAGAAAAAGAGAAGAAAGAGAGAGAAGAGAAGATATATACTGTATATTGGCCTATAGTCCCTTTAAGACAACAAATTATAAGTGATAATTGTGAAGTTTGTATGGTGCACAAAGCAGTGGTTGATATTTCTTGCATTTTCCAAAAGGTATTTCAAAAGTCATAAGCTCTATTTTTTATTGTCCTCTGTTCACACAATTCATTTTTATTTTATGACACTGCAAAAGTGTATATTTTCCTCATAATATTGTAAGAACCTTTGAAACACAAAGTTGTTTTGATCCTGAAGTGTCATTTTCAATAGAATATCAATGTGAATGTGTTATTATTGAAATACAAGCGATTTGAGTTACTGAGACTTTAACTAGAAATATATCATGGCTGAGTGAACGACAATCAAAACTTGTGGTAACACTTTAGAATAACTACAAAAAAATTAGACTTAAAAAATCATTATGAGTTTCTTAATAAAGACTTAATTTATCATGAACAAATGATTAATTAACAGATGAAAAAGTTTATTAATGCTTAGTAACTACTTAATTACTTCGAATCCTGCCCCCCAACCCTAAATCTTAACCTTAGGTCCTTAATTTATTAGTTACTAAGCATTAATAAACTTTTTCATTCATTAATTCACATTTATTAATGAATAATTAAGGTTTTATGTATGCTTTATTTATGGTTTACTAAGGCCAAGTAAGGTGTAGTTATTATAAAGTGGTGCCAAACTTGTTTTTTGCAATTGAAGGCTCACGTCTCTCTTTCTAGAATGCAAGAATTCAGTGGATTCCTTTACAGAATCCACTTCATTTTACAGATTGGATTCTTCAACAATGCTTAAAATTTTTATCAAGGTCTGTTGGTTCTACATTTTTTCATTAATTTACCTTTTTAATTTAACTTTTTTTTTTTTTTTTTTTTTTTTTTAGAATGGAAATTACTATGAGTTTTGATTTTGAGCGAATTACGGTGTGTTTTGCCAAGAAGAGCTTACTGAAATACTAAAATATATTTCTGGCCATTTTCAGTCAATTGCCTATGATAAAAATCTCAATTGAATTCAGAATTGATTTGGGTATTTTTAGCCATCCCATAGTGATAACTTTGAATTCAGTGATCTAATGTATTCCTGTAATAAGCTTTGTACATCTCATGAATCACGCATCCCATTTCCTAAAGGCATTCTTAGTGCTTTCCGAGGCCTGGCAGATACATCAGATCTATCTCGGCGCACAAAAGCCCCATGTTCTCCACGATGCAACTATTTCAACACCACCGCCAGCATCCGTTCACATTCCAAGGACAGCAATCAATAGAAAACATATTTCTATCCAGATAAAGTACTGTACAGCCGACAGCAAAGACACCATGGAAATAGCAATAAATGTCCACTCTCCATCTCCGCCTCACATACACACATACACAAAAAGCCATTGTTTACCACATAAGCATGGCTGGATGCAGCAAAAAAGTTCACGCTCCAATGCCCTTTTTCATTTGGGGACGGCTGTGGCTGGGAACCCTCCGAGTGAGAGCTGATTAAGAAAACAGTCCTATTTAATTCTTTTTCTCCTCAACGGCTAGCAAGAGAAATGTAATTAAAGGCACTAAATCTCCCATGGGCCCTGCTACCTGCTACACCACCAACACGACACGTCTTGTAATTCGGCCGACCTACACAGCCAGGGAGCGGTTATTTGCCATGGTTGGGACGGAGAGAGCATCCCAACGCAAGCAAGAGGAGGAGAGGGAGGCGGCGGGGGAGAGAGGCAGAGCTGCAAGACTTGTCGTGGATGACCTACCTCGGACCACCAAGGACAGACGACAGCCTTCAGATGAATAGAGGTATATTGAAATACAATGCAGACAAAAGGATCAGACAAAACAGTTCCACCAAGAGGCTTTATCACACAGACAGTTTGAAATCAGAGAGATTGAGCATTGCAGGAAGACTGGGGGAGCAATATTGGACGAATCACAAAGTAATGATTTATTTATGATGATCTATAACTAATCAAACTGAGTCGATTTACTATGTGATTTTTGAGCCGTTGTAATCAGATGAGATAAAATGGGAAATTGGATAGATACTGTTCAAATTTCAGTTTGTCAAAAGTGCACTATAACATGTCTGATGTGATGTCTACATCCATACAGAAGCTAGTTCTCCAACCTGTAGCTCGGGTCCTATACTACTATAGCTCGCTCCACCTTGCAAGTGACTCCCCAAGAAGTCCAGGAAGTCCACATTTTACATTGAATAATTCAAATTTTACAGACCTCATGCCTATTTGAATTTTAAATGTACACTTTAGATCATCTGTCTCTAACCTTTTTTTCTTTTAAGGACCAGTATGATAATTTTTTTTTTTTTTTTCAGGGACCAGTCGAGGTTGGGTATTGCCAATAATAACAACTTTAAATGCATAGAACTGAATATATTGTTTTGTTTGAATTTGCACAGAAAAGTAGTGGTAGACTGTAAAATAAAAAATACATTTTAAAAGATCCTCTGAGAACTGGTAGCAGATGGCCCCCGGCTAAGTTTTGGGCTTTAGAAAGATAACTTTGTGTACTGACAAACTGAAAACATCTAATTAATAACCTTGCATTTATAGGCCTTGCAATCACTGTCAGACCGATTCAATTTATTGAGATCATTGCAGTGATCTCTGTTATTTTCATATTGTAAAAGAATTGGATATCTCTGTTCAACAATATAACTTAAACTTTTAAAATGGCATGTGAAACATTGATGTGGTCGTTATCCAAGTTAATCCCAATTAACACATTTCTGTGGGAAAGCAATCTTTTAGATGTAAGGATGTAGGTATTTTTAAATCCATTAAGTCTAACTTATACTAAAAATCAAACTCAAAGTGAAACTGGAGTGGAACATCTAAACACAGCCAATCAGCACTGCTTTCAAATATCCACTTGACTTGAATTAGTTGTGCTTAAAATACATAAAGGAAGCAAAATACACACTCTCAATCTGAAGACACACTGCTGATCTATACTATGCAAAACAATCTCTGTGGAGACCAAAAAAGTGACACATTTAAGCAAAAAGAAAGAGGTTATTACAAGCAAAATGCAAGTATAAGAAGGAGACATTGGTGCATAATGTAAAACAAGTATCATGAGAATGATGACAGTATTTCCGACCACAGTAATAATTTTCTATTGCCTTATTGTTGCATTTATAATTCTGCTCATACAGCCAGTTAATCAAGGGCTCATTTCGGCTGAGGTTACAATCTGCTTGCAGGGCCATTAATACGTGCAAATGTCAGTGAAAAGCTCCACGTGGTGCTATTGCTATCCTTGGGAAAGACTCATGGTGTCATTGAGGCAGAGGCGAGCGGGCCGGCAGATGCACACGGCCATCTTGAGACTAGCTTCATAACACCTTTTATTGTAGACAACAACAGACACAGACAGTTTATGAGCTGTTCAATGGCCTCTCACAATCTAATTAGATAGGCGCACAGCATAGGATCGGCCAGTCAGCGTTTTTACCGACCTCAGGGGATTTTAATTGTATTATGGACTTAGCGCTTTTATTAGATGTGAAGACATTTGTGTCAAGATTTCTTCAGCTGAGTTTAGTCTTAGTTTAGTGTAAACTTAGTCCTGGTTGAGATGGTTTAGTTGTGCTAGAGATGTCAGAAATCCTGTTTTTGAAGTGCCTTGGTCATGGTTGAGCGACATTTTCTGTTTTACTGCAACTTAGGCCTTGGTTTAGCTTAGTTTAGTCCTGACGAATTGTTTTTGTCCGAATTTTGCTAATAATTTATTTGGTTAGTCATATTGATTAGATTATTGCAAGTTGCATTGTAGTTTAATTTAGAGATGGACCGGTATATATTTTTTTGAGTCATTAACAATTTTTTTTATGGCAAAAACAGGTTTAGGTAGTGCTACTGAATCTATAAGAATATAAGAATATGCAACAATCAGGTGCTAATCAAACATAGAAACATTATGCCACATAAGCCATGTACATTGTTAAGAGAGTTCAACTCAAAAAGGCAAAAAGGGAAAATGTTTGGCATGGCATTCCGACACCTACACGTTTTGACCTAAAAGGTCTTTACTTTTATCTCATGTTGTCATTTAGATATTTACAGCATCCTTGTACTTAGTATTGTTTATAGTTCGTAATTCTTGTCTTGTAAATATTTATAAATGTAATTCATCACGTTCAATAAACAGTTCAGAAATGTGTCCAAAATGTCTAAGGGGCCCATCCAGAGGAAATATACAGTGAGACTATACAGCATGACATTAAATGAGAGGCACAAAAACAGTTCAATTTGGTTTGCTGCTCTGAGAAGCAATATTGTTTGATACATATATCAACACCCAAAGTTCACAAATAGAGTATTTCATCTTTTGCAAAATGCATATATCTATTTTAGTAATCTTTTTATTAAAAAAATACTAGTGATGCACTGATGACGAACTTGGAAGTGCACATGGATGCATAAAAACTGAGACAAGTCAGACAAAATACCAAAAATCAGACCAGTTTAAAGTTAGCTTGGATGTAATTTGGTTTCTTTTTTGGCTCTTCACAACAAACTGCACAGAGCCCCGTTGAAATAGTTCTTTAATTTCCCTCTTTCATTGGAGACTAGCGCCACACTAATAATTAACATAGATTACACAGAGGAGCCATGTGACCAGCAATGTTGTCCAGTGTATTTTCAATTAAAATTCAATATCTATGGCACACCTATCCTCAGCAGCAAACCTTTTTTTCAATTCTTAATGAATGTTGTGAGCATTTCAATATTTCATTTCCTTTAGGCTTTTGGACACACAAATGCTTTTAATGGTGTTGCTGTCTGACTACACTCGACAACAGCAGGCAGCATGTGATACGGAAAAATAAATACAAATTCAAAGCCGGAGGTTAGAACAAGCATGTAAGGCTGAAATGCAAAATGCTTCTTGGCAAACACGAGTCAGTCCAAAAAATGGAGCTATTCAGTGTTGTGCAATGGAAGTTAGCAGTATCTCCTGAGCTCCATGGGTGTTCACAATGCATTATTTACACATGACAATCCAATAATTCACTTTAAATTTGGAAGAGACGTGGTTTACTTCATAAATATCAAATGAGCACAGCCTAACTGAACTCACACTTTAGTTCTATAGTTTCTGACGTGCTCGTGTTCAGGAATCCAACACCTAAAGATTCACATTTGACTTTTTGGACAAATGTAATTATTTCAGTAATGGTTAATCCGTTCTGACACCAACCAAAGCCCTGTATTTTCCTTTAAAAGTTTTCACCTTTGAAAAAGTGTGAAAGTGCACCAGGTTCATCAGCGCTGCGTGATCACCATGGCATTGATTAAATGTTTGTTTTTGTTTTTTTTTTTGCTTTGTTAAGAATAATTGCTATGCTATCAGTTGACTGGTAAAAAAGAAATGTTGGATACTTAGAAAAAAACATGTATTTATTTAGTATGGCTGACTTTGGGAGAAGAAATCAAATTTTCTGTATTAAAAGGAAAAGATGAGAAGTCAGTTTATTTATGGCAGATCACGGTGGCAGAGCGGATAGCGCTCTTGCAGCACAGGAGCCCGATCTCACAAGAAAGCGTACATTTACCGACATTACACAATATGTAAATGAGGTATGATTAGCACGAGTCCACAGCTGTTTCGTGTACTTATAGTACGCGTCACAGTCCCATTCATTTCAATGGTGGTTGTTAAGATGTGTTATAGTAGAAGTCTTCAAAGTAGTCATCTGGACAGTGTTTCCGAAGATCAAGACGTTTCGACTCTCATCCGAAAGTCATTTTCAATCTGATGGAAGTAGACTGAGACTGGCTGTATTATATACTAAGATAAGCCCTCCCCTAGGAGGGGCTAAACCCACCCAAACTTGTTCCTGAAACCTGTTCCTAAAACTGGTTTGGTAAGCCCTAGCTTCCTATCCATTGTTCCCTGTTTCTATTGTTCTATTGTTCTCTGCTTCCTCTTCATTGTTCTCTGCTTCCTCTTCATTGTTCTCTGCTTCCTCTTCATTGTTCTCTGCTTCCTCTTAGAGGAAGCAGAGAACAATGAAGAGGAAGCAGAGAACAATAGAACAATAGAAACAGGGAACAATGGATAGGAAGCTAGGGCTTACCAAACCAGTTTTAGGAACAGGTTTCAGGAACAAGTTTGGGTGGGTTTAGCCCCTCCTAGGGGGAGGGCTTATCTTAGTATATAAATACAGCCAGTCTCAGTCTACTTCCATCAGATTGAAAATGACTTTCGGATGAGAGTCGAAACGTCTTGATCTTCGGAAACACTGTCCAGATGACTACTTTGAAGACTTCTACTATGGATCACTCCTGGATGAATGAGGGACTACACCGTCTCGTTAAGATGTGTTCTTATTTATGAATATTAATGAAATCCTGATTCTAATCTTAACCTGCCCCAAGCCTCAGACCTAATCTTACCAATTTTAGTAACTTTATGCCTGAACTTACCCGTTTCATTTTTACGCTTTTTCATATCGTGCTAAATGCACGGTGTAACATAAGTACTAAAAATAGCTGTGAAGTCGTGGTCAAAATACGCTGTTTTTGTGTCGTGATAAAATTGCGCCATCTAGTGAGACTGTGTTGGTCACAGGAAGAAGGTCGCAAGTTTGATTCCCGCACGGCCCGTTGTAAAAATCAACATTCAATTGATTAAAGTCTATTACAACATATTTTACTTAGTTTGGTGTGATAGTCATTGTGGTAAATATTTATCGTAGTTTTACAGCTGTTAAGTTGAAATAATGAAAAAATTGACAAATATAAGTAAAAAATTGCAGGAAGTAATCAAAGTTCCACAACAGAATCCCTCCACATGTCAAAATCGCCGAAGACAAAGACAATTTACATGCAACTGACACAGTTTCCTGGAATTTTAAACAATCATTTAACTCAATTATAGTGTTATAAATTTGTCACATTGTCACTCCTGTGTTGTTTATGTTGATTTTGGTCCAGATTTACCATGTGGTTGCTAGGTAACATTTGTGGATTCTCCCCCACATGGGTCATATTTACTGGACAAAAGATGATAATGAAATTCACCAAAACAACCAAATTGGGTAAAAACAAGCTAAATGTTTAATCAAATCTTAACCATAACCTGTCACACTCACTTTAAAGAATACTTTATTGATTCTGTAAGGAAATTTGAGTCAAGGCATGTTAAAAGTTTAACATATTAAGAAATAGAGACCAAACAAACAAAACCTTCTCATTTTTAGTTGATCCTCAGCTTAAATAAATGACAAAGTGTGCACTCATAAAGGCTTTGGAAATTAGTAATCATCACAAGGAAGTTTTAGTTTGGAACCTTTAGTAATATGTAGCTTTGATTCAAGTTTCAGGCTCAGATCAAGTGGAAAACTGACACTGCAGGTGATAAATCAGGACAAGCAAGTCAAAACCAGTTTAGACCAGATCATGAACAACTATACTTTTTGGTGAAAGTCAGAAAAACACACACACCTCACTTTAGTGCCAGTGGACTATTATTTACAATCCTCGTCTTTGTTGAAGTTTAAAAGTGTAGCGCTTAATACTATCACATTACAAAAACATTCACAAAGACGACGCATTGTGCTCGCTCAGCCATTTAGAGAACAACGGCACCGGGGCTCGCGATGTGACAATCTCTTAGCGCACAGTAGCGAATTTGTGAAGACAGCGTGAAATATCTGTGGCAAGAGCTGCTTTGTTTGTTGCCGGTTTCATTAATTCTTCAGGAGGGTATATCTCAAAAAGTGCCAACAAATACTGCGCAGAAACATGTGCTCTGGCACCAATCCATGCTTCTAATTGGGAACCTTGGGCTTGAGAAACGCGGGATGCACCTTTGCGCTCAAACTCTCCTCCATTATTCATTCAAACACTGGAATTATGGAAGAAGAACTCGCAGGCCCTCTCTGACTAAGCTGGTGGAGAGCAGCTCAGGCTACGCACACAGACGTAATGCTAAATTATCAACTTTATGTAAGTGCTTCTTCACAGTGAGGGCTGGCATGTCAGTCAGCAGTAAGTGCGCCTACACTTACTGTTAAACAAAGCATGCAGTTTAAATTGTAGAACAGAAATATCTTGTTAAAAAGCAAAAGCAAACGTGAACTTCGAACAGCACACATAACTATAAATCAAAATGTAAGATGTTGGGTGTTAGAAAATATTTGTTTATTTGCCATTTGGGCTTAATAAAAGCTGTTTATCATTCTCATTTAAAGTCATAGTTTTGTTTGATCAAGTATTTCTTCACATTTTAATTTTTGGTGATTCCACTGAATTTCAAAAAGCTGTGAACTGTTTAAATGTTAGCAAGTTAGCAAGTAAGTGTTTGAAAATAATAGCGTAATACTCCTAATGAACCGTTAATAGCTTTGAAGGACTTAATGATTGCACATATTAATTTGCAGGCAGTCAGAATTATTAATTTATAAGAACAACTTAGCACCTGATTTTATTTTGTTCTGCTCTCACTCAAATGACTTGTGGCACAGTTAAGAAAAAATCACTCTTTCCTGGATTGACATAAACTTTGTAGTAATTGACAAATACAAACATTTGAAAAAACAACAAAAAGCTTTTAATTGTATTTTTAACATCAAACCACTGAAAGTTGTCTATAACTTTTTTGATTCATTCATTTTATCTTTTTTCAAACCCTAACTCCAACATGTGCTCAAGACCTTTGCCTTTGTTCTGCAATTTTCATTTTCTAAAATCACAAACTCATGTAAGATTGGGCAGTGCTGAGTAGTTTTAGCACAAATGAAAACAATATCTGCTGCTGACAATCTTGAACATGTGTCACGTCAACATATCCTCAAAACAAAACACAAGAATCTATTTGATAACCTCAAAATTACAATATAATTAAAAATGTATTAGCTACATATGAAGTCGGCTAGAGCTAAGTTACATACAAAAAAAAATGTTGCAGTAGTTGCAGGACAGACGTTGCAATGATGTTTAAGATGATAGCACTATATTTTTCAAAGCAGTAGCCGACTTGTGCTTTTAGATAAATGTTGATATATGAATTACAATTTAATGATTTAGGGCAAGGCTATTCAACACAGGACCTGAGGCCAGATCAGGGCCTTCCACTAATTAAATCTGACCCTTGATCCATCTTCCAAACATTAGAAAGTATATTTGCTCTTACTGACTCGATTGTGGGTTGGTCATCTTGTCTTGTTTGACTTTAGTATCTGTATTTGATTTGCATTTTTCCCACAAATCTAAACTTCATTAATTTAATAATTTTGAGCAACCTCAAATAAAAATGGTTAGTCACCCAGCATTTTTGAAAAAGTAAGTTGAAAAGCCCTGTTCTAAGGTATCGTATTATGCAGCAGAAAAAGTATAATTGGTCTTAAAGCTGTAAGTGGTCATTGTTGATCGCTTTTCAAAATATATGGTTCATTATATAAAAAAACAACAACAAAATTTCCAGATGCAGAGAAACAGTAAACTAAGATCTAAGAGAGACCAGCTTCTCCTGAGTAATAGATCAGTTTGAGCAACAGTGCTTAATTGTATTTGATCATCTCTTCACGTGGCGTGTGGAGGGCCGTGGACTCCCTGAGGTGGACACAAGTCAACAAGAAGAAAGCAGGACGTTCTCAGCGGTGATTAGACACTTTGTGAGTGAGCCGCACACAGACACACAGCAGACAGGGGCAGTGCTGTGACTTACACACATGAAGATAATAAACACAAGATGAAAAGAGGAACAGCATATGAATGAAGATCAATGGAGAAAAGCCAGCAGACATCAGAGACAGAGGCCAGGTACAAGGGAATCAGTGTGACTGATTAGACAACAAGCTCAAACTCAGCCTCTGAAATCTCTTAGAAAGATTACTAAAGGACAATCAGATACATGCTCATAGTGGGCCTTTTTGAGGTTTTGGGCTGATGATGACTCTGGCAAAAGATTATTAAAGAGGGCCAGAGAAGTATATTTATAAGTCTTAAACCATGCCATGCCAGTGTTTTTCTAATCAAAGTCTATTTGATGTATGTTTGAGTGTCTGGTACAAGCATCTCTGCCATTGGGCTTAATGCAAAAATTGTACATTGTCCTTAAACATTCCTATTCCTTGAGTAATCTTATATTGCCCTGCAGCTTATGCTTAAGTGCTCTGAAAATCTTGCTTTCACCAACACCTATCCCACCTACTTGGCTGTATTGACTTACTCAAGAAATGCAGATTTTATAAGTAAACATGTGTAATTCAAGAATAAAAGTGGGAATAATCATTTTGTTACAGTTGAAGAAGTGAGGATTTTCAGTTGAGCAGCTCTGAACAAGAAGCTAGTAGTAGTTTCTAGTTCTAGCTACTATACATTTTGTGTTTTATGTCCTACATGTCATGTCAAAATCTATCACTAAATATGCTTAAAGAATCATATCTTTCTTTTCAAAGTACTAATTGAATTCTTAAAATAATCTATTCGAATGTGAGGAGGTGTAGGTTTGAATGTAATGAAATGCAGCACTTTCTGTTATGTGTCTGAAAAGCACTGAGAATAAAGTTTAATTTAATTTGTCATCTTGCAGCAGTAAAAGTGATAATAATATTATGTCAATGTCAAGTTTATTTATAAAGCACATTTACAACACAGTCAAACTGCCCCAAAGTGCTGTACAAGATAAATTAGATTATGAACTAAGTTTTAAAAATGACATAGAAATAAGAAATTGCAAATACACTTAGAAATTAATAGTAAAACTAATGCAAACAATTAGCTTAAAAATGCCAAAAGAATGTTCAGCCCATCTCGAGTTAAAAGTCAATTCAAAAAAAGAAATTCTCAACCGAAGAGACCTGTCTTATATTAAGAGGGAGAGAATTCCACAATTTTGGTTCAGCTTTGTCTCTTTTCGTTTTTAGTCTGGACCTTGGACAGATAAAACGATTGACTTATGGACATCCAGAAGACTCTGGTCAGAGACCTGATATCTGGCTGGATTGTGCAGAACAGCATTTCTGACAAATAAGGTGGTGCCAGACCATAAAGAATTAAAAACAAGCAATAAGATTTTACAATCAATCTGAATCTAGGCAGCAATGATCTTAAAAACTTGCTCTGAAATAACTGTGCCGCCGCATTTTGGATACCATTTTTAAACCGATGAATGGAGGCAGTAGCCTAAGGTGGATAAATATATGTTTAGTCAAAAGGTTAATTTTAAGGTTAAATCAAAACTGAAACGATTTTCCGTGCCGTTAATGACTATAATCTAGGAGTATTCGTTTCCTGTTTCCCCATTATAGCCAGTAATTTAGATCATTAGTTTTTATTTATTTATTAGTTCAAAAGTGATTGTTTTGAGCTCTGTTTAAGCTTTACAAATTGACTCTTGGCCCCCGAGGTAAGAGTCTAATGAAAGCTAAGAGGCGTGAGAGAAAAACAATCTCTTTGCACTTAAAAAAGTTACATCAGGTAAAGACTATGATTTGTTTTTCTCCCTTTTGCACCTGCACATAGTTTCTCCAAGGTTTCAAACGTTGAATCAATACACGTTGGATTGGTTCGTGTTTGAGCGGTACATAAAAGCAAGGCCACGCTAAGAGAAATTCAGATGACCTATGACACGCTACGTCCTTCAACACAAACATAAGGAGTCAAGAGCGCGGCTGCCGGCTGATAAAGCTTTAAAAGTGCATCAAGCAGAGACCGAATTTAATCAGTGATAATGTCTCACTTTTGGTGAATTTTTTAACAAGGTTTCTGTGAGTATTCTATGAGGTATGCTTTGAAGAAAAAGTCTGTGCAATCTGAAGTTTTCCATTTGAATTTGAAGAGGTGCTAGAAAATATTTGCAATTATGCCAACTTTGGAAATTTGGCATGAAATGGTGGTGTATTTTGACCTTTATTCAACCAGTAATCCCGGACTAAGATATAGAGGAGTCCTAGGCGAGTTAAGAACCGAGGCAGGAGGCATTAATTTACATAGAAAGACTTCAGCTTGTCTGGGATTTTCACCCAGGACCTTATTCTGTACCACTGTGTCATCCACTTTATCCATGTTAGTGGATGAACTTTAAAAAGTGTAATTGAGGTATAACTCCATCTACTGGCTGCAAAAGAAATGACATAGAGGAAATAATCAAACCAATCTTCTCTAATATACTAAAACGAGTTCTGATCACATAAAAATAAAAGTGTTTTCTCAGGCTCAGACAGATCATCATATTATCTGTCAAACAGCACTCCAGCAATGCTTTTAATGAAGAAGCAATGTTAGAACGTCATTAAATACTCAAAAAAGTAAACCATCAATCCTGGAGTAAGAAGGGGTGTCCTAGAGGCTCTGAAGGAACAAACCAGCAATTCTCTAAAAGGAGACTTTGCATGTGCAGTTTATGAAAACTTTTTCTTTTTGTGTCAATTATTATTATTTATATGAAATTATTTACAAAATTGTATAACCTACCGCTATGTAAGAACTAGAATTTTTAAATGACATTTAAGAGTAGTATAATACTAAAACAGTTTTGTGCTTTCAACAGATTTGTTCATCCAGAAGAACAGTTGCCGTTAAGACCAAATTTCTTAAATACCAAAAACATTTGTAAGAAGGTAACAAGAACAAAATGTGTTTATAAGAGTGTGTCATGAATGAGGCCCATTGTGCTTAAAAAGACACCGAGACAATGACATTTGTCCCAGTTTCCTGACACCTTAATTTGATTCTTCAATGACTTTCTATTTCTCACAAAGGAAAAACTGCACATTTTGAACTCACACGTTTAATGATATGAGAAACTGTCAGTTGTAGAGTGTGAAAAATGCACTAAATGCTTCTTAGATGTATTCAAAGCTCCGGGATTCAAATCATTATCAAAACCATCTCCTCTCCAGATATGTGCCATGTATGACAGCACTTAATAAAACAAATTCATCAGTCTCAGCACGGAGGCTATTGAAGACAGCACCAAAAGCAGGATTTAAGCCTTAATGTGGGAGCATATTAAAGATGACGGATAGTAGTCTTATCAGAACTACAATAAAGCAAAAGCCAAATTATATTTCGTCTTTTTTGTAACTGTGAAGGAATAGATTTTAGTTAATCCAACCAGAGTCACTGAGGAAAAAAAAACACAAAAACTGACGATTCTGTAATTTCACTTTTTTTTTTTTTTCAATACTCATCAAAGAGATAATAAAAACGGATTTTCTGAATTCTTACAAAGTTCAGTTAATTCTAAAATGACTTTTTCCCTTACTGATTCCTTAGTTATAATTCAGAATGTACTGACTCAGATGCCAATGCTCACTAATCAGAAGTTCAGCAGTTCAGGTTTCACTCAGATCAATGCAAACTGTCAGTAAAGAAGTACTTGCTTACAACTATTAATTGAACAATGTATGAAGTAGAAAACAGATTTGAATGGCTGAATATGTGGTCAAGATAAAGACATATACTATATTGTATTTAAGTCTATGCAGTATTGTTTGTTTATTGTTGTTTTGTTAAAATATTCCAACTAGCATTTGCATTTTTCCACCTTATTGGCCAAAAACCTCACTGCATTTCTAATTAAAAATATGTTATTCTCCCAGTTTGATCCTATTTTCTACTTTTCACTGTCCTGTTCAAGAAAACCCATTGGTTGAACAATTCTTAAGGTCAAACATTACAGGCTGAAAAAACAAAGTTCCTATGCATAAAAGGTTACAGATGGCCCACTGAATTTCACGTTCAAACCTTTATCATGCATTAAAAGTATGGAGATTTTTGGTAAAAATCTAAACTACGCTTAACAAAATTTCCATAATCCTTTAGATTTTTTTGTGTCTAACATTGTAGCCAACAAAATGACCCAATAAGTTTAAACTTGGATCAATCAATTTGTCAGCTTTTTCTGCCTTATGGTTTTGGTTACATATATAAAAACATATTTCTATATGAAATCAATACATAATTTTACTGTAACATTGCAAGTATGTAATAAATTTAGATTTATGTGAGTAGAAGTTTCACACTGTTAACTTTAAATATACATTGTTGTCTCTTTTCACCTACAATATCTTATCCAGTTGCTTCAAGTAGTTTATTTTTGAACTACTCACTTATCAATAGGGTTAATATGTCTGAAAATAAAAGAAAAATAACCACTCCCAATTCTTTGCTGTACTCTATCTCTTTTAAGTTAGAATTATGTTGTTACAGCTCGCACTATTCAGTCTCGACTTTATTGAGTTAGCCCTAAAACATATAGCCTTATTGTAAGTGCAATTTTGTGGGAGGGAGGCTAAATTGGATTTCAGAGCTGTGTGCTTCTTTTAGTGTGGTGAAGACTGCAGAATCTCGGCCTGTGAGCTGTTTCCCACTTGTCTTGTTTATTGACACAAGCTGTCATATTCACTTATTGACTTTCAGCACACATGTCCACTCAGACCTCTCTCATATCGAACCCGAGGAGCTCTGCTTTAGGTCACAGCCGCAGACAAACAGGAACAAATGTGACTCAATTAGAAGTTGTGCCAATGTTTTTCCTGTGAGTGAACTCTGCATGTCCAAGTCTGCCTGGACAGAAAAAAAACTGTAAGGGTGTCAGGACTTGTCGAGTTTTTATCGACTAAAGACTGAACTGTGTGAACCAATGACAGTGAATCAGTCAGATAGGTTGGACCAAGTCTACCCAACAACCAAATGTTATACTGGCATATTGTGGAATTGCAACAGAAAACAATACTCATCCATCAGCCATTTTTAGTGTCAAAACCAGATGAATGTTTTAGACATTTTTTTTTTTTATTTACTGCATTTGCAAACCGATAAAAACTCTATGGATGATGTTAAAGGCCCACTATGTAACTCTTCTGATTTAAGAGTCGGACTCCAGTTTGTTTGAATATACCACTTTGCTGCCTTTGATATTAAAACTAATCTAAATAGGAAGAAATTATGACTCCACTAGACCACGTGATAAGTCAGAGCTTTGCACAGTCGACGTCATCCATATATATTTAAACTGTAAGCGCACTTTTAACTAAATAAACAAGTTTTAATTATTGGAGACACAATATAACACTTCCATGGAAGGAAGTAAAATTAAATTGAGTGTTCCATATCAGAAAAAAGTAAGATATCTCCCAACAAAACAGTTTAGAGAAACTGTTGTTGAATATTGATGAGATTGCAATCTGAAACTAAGCATTGGTCAAACATCTTAAAAGGTGGAACTTGATGTGAAAATGTGGTTTGGATCCAAGAAACAAAAGCTACCTCACCCACAACAAACTAATCTAAACATGCTGTCACAATTTGATGATGAATATGAACCAAGTGGTTTTGTTTTGGACTCACAAATATTCAGCATAATCACTCTTTCGCTGGCATGATCCATGGTGGAAAAGACTTCAAAGGGAGTCATCTGGACAAATTTATTGAAGATTGAAATGTTTTGACTTTCATCAGAAAGTAATTTTCATTCTGATGGAAACAGTTTTTAGATATCTATGCTGTTCAGGGCTGTTCTAGTATTCTTTGCCAATAAAGTTGTTTTGCAATGGTCTGAATGATCTACTTCTTATGCTACGTGGCATCTGGGAGGTCGATATTTGACAATTGAAAAATTAGTTCCCTGTTCAAAACATTCCAACTAAAATGTTGAAATTAACTTGTATGCAAACATTATGGCTAACCTGTAGGCTGAACAAAATAAGACTAAATAACCTGTAATCAATGAAAACACCATTTTTGAGGTGGTTAAACCTTCTAGAATCATATTTTGTGTTGATTGTTGATCTCTTATGTGACCAGATCCCAGTTCCCAAGTGGTACTTACCAGTTCAATGGAAGGTGGGCCATATCCTAGTTCCTATTGTCTGGAACATTAGCAATAAGAATCAATATTCTCACTTGTACTGAGAAATATCACCTCCAGATCTTGCTACGACGTCATACAATTTAAGAAAAGTGTGACATTGTGAGGTTTAGAAAATAACCTTAATTAATAAATTAAAAAATGAACTAGAAAAACATGGTCCAAAGCTCCAAAAAGTCAATTTGCCCAATGCATGTCCTTGTACGCAGACTGTTTTCAACTGTCTATCTTCATGTTCATTTTTACAGTATAAAAACCTGTCTGCCAAATGACAGTACACATGCGTGGTTGATGAAATTGTTGCATTTTTCTATGATGTTTGTGCCTTTTCACTTTGCTTTGAACAAAATAATGAAGTTCACAGATCAGGATGGTTACGGAATTATTAATTACAATCACGTTGAAAGAAAACATGTTTCTCTAAAACCGGTGCTTTGCAAGGTTTACATCATGCTGTTTATAAAAGAGCATTTATTTGGTATTGCCTCAGCGTGGGTCAGTGCATGTGCTTTAATCTCACAACACAAAAAGATGAATAGTGTGGAAAAATAACGTTTCAAACCACGCTCCTTCAATACACCTCCTGATTTAATCCTCACAAATGTATCTATCGAAGAATCGCACTCGTGTTCTGTATCTTTTAGCTTAAAACATCATATATGCAGGTATAAAGGAGCTGTAATATATGACCATAATTTAAAGCCATTTCTATGTAAATGAGCCCAGGGGCATCACTTGCAATTTGTCACATGGAGATCACAGGAACAAGCTAACAGCAGGCTGAGTGCTAATCCCACACACAAGCCTAAAGAGCTGAAGACTATCCACAACACCAGTCACTCTGTCTCGGATATTAGAATCTATGATGGGCAAAAAAGGCAGGGTTTTTGACATTTTTCTGGCACTACTGTATGAATATATTAAAGTTTAAGATTGCAAAACTGTGAATATGAATGGACACTTTAAAATTGCGGTTTTGTCTTATTAAAATAAGTTAAATTCTCACACAAATATCAAGATTTGAAAGTTTAATTAATTGCTACTAAAACATAAGTAAGTAAGTAAGTAAGTAAGTAAGTAGTAAGTAAGTAAGTAAGTAAGTAAGTAAGTAAGTAAGTAAGTAACGGTGGCACTCTGGCCTCCAGCAAGAAGGTCGTGGGTTCAATTCCCGCACGGCCAGGCCTTTCTGTGTGGAGTTTGCATTTTCTCCCCGTGTCTGGGTGGTTTCTCCGGGCACTTTGGTTTTCCCACCCCAAAACATGCATGTTAGGAAATTGGTGATCACTGGTAAATGCCCAGGAGTTATGTGAGTGGGGAAGGAGGTTCATCTACTATGAAGCCACTGTACCTGTGTTTGATGCCTAACTCCAAATTTACTAAACATAAGTCTGATCAAGGTAGATAGAAGGATTAAGCGGTAGAAAAAAAAAAAAAATGAAAGATTGATAGTTTAATAAATTAAGTTAAATAATATGTTGCATAAAGTTTAAGATTCGGGATCAGTTCAGTTGAACTAAGGTTAAACAAATGTAGATTTTAAGTTGAATCTTCCCAAAATCCACTACTTTTGGCTTGGATGAGAACTGCTTGTTTCCATAGAATGAGCTGCTTCTTAAACTATATCATTATATTATGCAGAATATTGGTTTAATTTTCTATTCCAATGGGATTATGAAGTGACCTCCGCTCCAAAAATTAATGTATACTTAAGGACACATTATGCTAAATCAACTTTTTAGTTTTTAATCTTACTCTAAATTTTCTTCATCAATAACATTGCGAAGTTTTGTCTGTGAGAAATGTTTTGTTCCCCCCAAACACTGTATTAGCATATCAGGAAAGATCGATCTGTTTGTGTTCAATGTGTGATTTCTTTTGCAGTCTGTAGATAGAGCCAAAGTTATTTTTGATCGGGGAAACACATGATGTCTTTTTTTGTTTTTATTGGTTCTGATGCCTGAGATTCCAAAGAGTGGAGGTGCTCGGGAGCAGTTTGATAGACAGAACAACATAAAAAAAATGCTAATATTTGTCTTTAAGTTTCTTCCTTTTTAAGACAGAGTTCCATTAATTTTTTTATTTTATTTTTTTTTTTAGATGTTTCCTACTTTTTACTTCCTTCCATCAGGTGAAATTGATCATTTTGTGTGATGGAAAATTAAATCACCTGAAAGCGCTTATAATTCCAAAGTTCCAGTTTGCAGACATGGCTGTAAACAAATGAACAAGCTTGACAGATTTGGAATTTGTATTGGTTTTACTCTTGCAAAAATGTTTTAATCTTTTTAATCCACTCAAACAGGATTACAGGAGGATTGCATTTCCGCATGTACAGCATCAGAACAATTTATTAAGCCCATATTCGCATGTATTAAAACCCATCCAATTGCTTTGCTTCGCTGCTTCCCTCGCGAAAACCTCTTTGTGCCTGTTTTGCACTAAAATAATGAGCAGCAAATATATGACACGCTTTGTTCAAAGTGACACTCCTCTAAACATAACAAAGCCAACACTTCATTTGGATTTGTTTTTCCAAATCCATCAAGTTTTAAAGCTGTGAATTACCACCCAAGAAAAGGTTTCCAAACTATAATGGCTGCCATATCTGGGATCAAAACACGCACTTCACTCAACTTTCTCCAAGACGTAGGATCGCTGCAGGTGTCAATACTATTCTGCGGCGAATGTTAATCAAAGGTAAAAAAAGCACATGGCTGTCTGCTGAAGCCAGTTAAACACTAACAGTCAGGAATCCATCACTGACAACATCACAGCGAGCTCCAGATGTCTACGGAGATGTGAGGAACCAAAACTCATACAGACCCGCTCCCGCTGCGAGAGGCACTAATTACACAAGCGCACAGTTAAGTCAAAAGAAGTACAGTTCACTTAGGCATCTTTCAAACCAGGAGAGAGATTTTCAGTTGGTACAATCTAGTGTTTTTACAAGAGCTAGGGCAGGACAATTCAACTTAATTTTGCTATAGAGCCATTTATTTTATTGGACCAACGACGTTTTGGGGACACACAAAATGTCCCCAGCATAAGATCTGTTTTGATAATGATAAAACAACTACAGCTGTATTCTATTTTTGTGGGGAAAAGGTACAAATACAAATTTTATCAACATTGCTATTCCAATACCGAAGCTAATTTAAATGTTTGTCAGTTGGAAGGTCTGATCTGGCCCCAGGCCAGGTTGAAGAGCGTAGGTTTCCATCTCATCTTTACATGCCTTACATGTACCGAATACATATAACTTACAAAACACAAAATAAATATGATGCTAAACCCTATAGTGTGACACTGAATTAAAGTTGGAGTACTTGACCTTTGTGTGTAAATTAAGTTTTTCCACCAAAGAATACATTTTATTTATTTATTTATAGTTCTCCTAAAGAGGCTAAAACAGTGTTGTGATTGGTTGTTTGGTTTACCAGACTTTCACAGCTGTGATTGAAACCTAAGCTTAATGCATGCAGAGCAGTAGGCATCGAAGGGTTTGTGAGAGCTAGGAATGAGTTATACAAATTTTGTGGTGTGACAATAAGGGACCTCAGATCAAATAACAATTTTGTGTAGAAACAGAGGATGTGACTTAATGATGTATAGAATTTTATAATGTTTAAATGGTGATCTGTGGAGAGGAAAGTCTGCCACAATATAATGCATGCAAATTTGTTTTAGTATTAAAAAGCATTTAAAAAAAGAAGAAAAAATACAACACATAAGTCACATTCTAAGCCAAACCATCACATCTCTATGAATGTTTGGTAGTGTCTGGATGAGATTATGGGTGAGTTGTGTGGCTGCTGGGCGGTTGAGACTGTAATGCACTTTGTTACATGTCATGTATGAAAAGCGCTTTATAAATTAAGTTTCTTTGTTTGACTGATTGATAAAGAGTGAAAATGAATATACTGAATGCCACTAGAAAAAAATCCACATTGCCAACCACAAATTTTATTATTTCATTATCATTAATCTAAAGTTTGTCACGTTTAGTGCATTGCTGCTGTGTCCTTGGGCAAGACACCCACACGTCTTCTTCAGTCACATTAACTGATTTTGACAGACACTTCAGCTAGCTCGAAAAAGTTTAAACATCTTGATTCGCATGCAGCAGCCAGCAACATCTGTCAATTAGCA
Source organism: Mugilogobius chulae (assembly GCA_038363315.1). Lineage (NCBI taxonomy): Eukaryota > Metazoa > Chordata > Actinopteri > Gobiiformes > Gobiidae > Mugilogobius > Mugilogobius chulae. The sequence goes on from CM076403.1 coordinate 26,589,468, forward strand.
AATGTATCTTAATTAATGACTCTATAAATACACTTTGCCTTTCCATATTAATAGCAGCACGTCTAGACATTACATCATTATTATTTAACATTTTAGAATCTTTGTAGAATGTGATTAAGGGACTCTCTTCCACCATGTTAACTCCACATTCACACAGCTCTGATGACATGACAGCAGTAATAACAGTGTCAGATAGAGCGCAGTGGGCAGACTCTAATACTGAGTCGTGGAGCTAAAGTTAGTGAACCAAGCAGTTATAATGAAACAGTTAGTACACCCTAATTGGAAACTTTTATATGTGAAAATGTCCTTAGTAGTTAAATTATTGCCCCTACTTGTGCAATGACAAATCGTGCATATTCCAAATTGTGATTTCTACAGACTGAAAAAAAAAAAGTTAAAACTCGGATCGCTGCTCCATTATTATATTTTGCCCCTGGTATTGTTTTGATCTGCCAGCAACTATTACCATCCAGCTATTATTACATTTGCTCAGCCAAGTTAGTGCCATTGCTCCATGCAGGCCCATGCATGTGTTACAGATTAGCCGGATAATCTAATCAGAATACAATCTGACCCGATTTATCAGTTTTGACATCTCAAGGTGAGCGCCCGACATAGTACGACGATGATTTGATGACGGGAGGGGGAGGGAGAAGGAGTGAGGGGGTAAAATATTTAAAGTTCAACAAGGCTCCCCAGAGAGATTACTTCAAAGACGCCGAGGAAAATAGCATTACCATATTGGAAAACAATATCCACCAAAACAAAAGCATCGACCTGATTGTTATGGAAATTATTCAAGCAAATTAAGATGTTTGCCTTGATAGCGCACCAGTATGAAAATGATTGCATTCTCACAAGGTTAAGGGCAGGTAAGCAAGTCTTCTATCAACCAGATGACCCTGCTTATACTTTCTTAAAAACGTTTTTAGAAATGTTAGAAATTTTGAAAAGAAGCCTGACGCCATAAATGAGCACTGCAGTTATTGTTTCTGAATACATTTTTAAGATTTTTGACATCACATGTCTAAAAGCACATAATTGTACTTGCTTGTCATGATTCATTCATTTTCTACTGTTTGTTCCTGTTAGGGGCCTTGTAAAGCACTTTGAATTGCTTTGTATATGAATTGTGCTATACAAATAAATTTGCCTTGCCTTGCCTCGCCTAGGGGTCACAGAGGTGACTGCAACCTACCACAGTAACTTTGAGCCTTAGGCGGGGGAACACCCTCGACAGTGGCTCACTTGCCGCAGGGTTAGATTCAGACAATTATTCACTTTCATTCATTTACTAGAAGATATTTTACAGTGATGCCCAATTAAGCTACACATGCATGTTTTGAGAGGTGGACAGAAGCCATAGTACCTGGAGAAAACCCACAGTAACACCAGGAGAACATGCAAACTCCATGTGATAGTCTCCTCATACAAAAGCAGAGCTTTAACCACTCTGCTATACCATGCACCCCACATAAATACATTACATTATTTTGTCTACATAAATGTATAATATATTTACTCATTTACATGTGTTTCCAGTGTTTGAAAGTGCAGCTAAAACATTCATTATTACTGTGAGATGTCTCATCATTCCATAGAGCTGACCTTAAAAGATCAAGAGATTGCATTCCATTCATGTCAAAGTGTCAATTATGTAGTTGTGCTTTTTAAATCCGGAGCTCCACAATCCTCAACCTAACCCTAACCTCATGTCAGGAAAACATATGAGTTCAAGCAGAAGCCAGACTTTGGAAGAAATGTGTTTTATGTTTCCTGTGTTAAAAAATTAGAAGTTGTTTATTTTATGTCACAGAAATCAATAGAATTTTTTTTTTATTTTGTTGTTGAAAGCGCAAAATAAAATTGAATCAAAAAGTGAGTTCAGTGAATATGAGGCGGAAGAAAATCATGATTGAATTGTTCTCCAAACTGACCAACTCTATGGTGGCTTGTCTCGATGAAAATAGGTAATCTTATTGCTACACAGAGGAACTTGCTATAGGGAAACGAGATTATTCCAGGATAAGACAAAAGTTTAAATAGTCTGCATGGATAATGGAAAGCATGACATTTATCAATTCCGAAGTTGCTTAGCTGCAGAAAAAATCTGTTATAACAATCCAACTTGACAGCTGCAGGTGAAAATGTGCAGAACAGTTTCAAGATATAACTTCTTCAGGTAAAAACAATATCAAAAATCAAAAAACCTGACTGAAATAGAGTCCTGGATGGCAGTCAAAAACTCCCAATTTCGAAAACCTTTGTCTAGAATCTAGATAACTATCTAAACCCTTTCCTACCATTCCAGGCAAGAGAATAGCTTCATACACAAGCAGTGTGTGGTGACTTCACAGTAGTAGCTTTAACAATTATGTATGTATTTACTTCATGATAATTATGTGTAATTTGTGTTTTTCTGTCTGTCTGTTTGTCTATCCATTTCCTTCTGTTCCATCCCATTTGGCCACTTTAAATAATCAGCCTGTTTGGATTTGTCTCTGGGGAAGTACTAATAGCCCAAATGGCATGGCTCAAATGACTGTCCCACAACAAATACTTTATTTTCCTAAAAATAGGTCATGAAGGCAGCAAGTGCACTGCTCTATTATGTTAAGGATTACCAAGTATTGGGTAGACACCAAATTCAAAAGCAAACTGGGTCATGACAACAGTGGGATTAGGCAAATACATAAGGAACATCAGCGATTATGTCATGAGATTTTCATCCACATCAAAGAATAACCATTGTAAAGTATTTATTTATAATTTTGTCTATAATCCAAAAATACTATTTGCATTGTTTTAGGTTTTTGAGTCAACATCATATCTGCATGCTGCTTTGACTGGGAATATTCATCTTGTTTGTCTAAAAGATTGTCAATATAATTAGCATGTAGTCTTTGGAGAATAGAGTTTGTGAATTGCCCTCTCCCACTCAGAGGGTGCACTGTTTTTCCTTTTCCATCCACCCCCTCATAGACTCAAACATGCAACTTTTACACTCATTAGTTAAATACACTTGTAGAGTTGTGTTGAGAAAATAAATGCATTATTAGTATTTCTATTTTTTCAGAACAATAAAAGCGGTCCACCCACACACGAGCATGGGCAGCCCGCAGGACACAAAACCGGGCATGAATCAAAATCCCTGATGTATAATCCTTCAAATAGAGGATCCACTTCAAAGTCTTATTTCATCCATCGGAGTCTCGCACGCTCACGCTCACACCGCCGCAGCCAGGCCCCTCAGGTGCTAGTTTTAGGGTCAATGCGCTGATAAAACCAGCTAATGATGCCTTCAAAGACTGCCAGATCTATGGAGGCTGACCACACTATTGAACTTGTGATAAATATATCTATGAGGGAGCATTTATTTATTTAAGGTGTGCCTTATTTCTGTTTTTTATTTAATATTCATACATGGGTCAGACAGAATTGAACAGTTAATTTTGTTTGGCAGGTCTCACGAGAAACGCGATTGACCCAAAGGATGATTCACCAAATGGAGGAGTGAGGCTAGAAGGAATGGTTAAAAAAATATATAGTGTATGTCGACAGAGATGTGAAGGTTTATACATATAGGACTGGAATTTTCACTGACTTTTTTATCAAAGGTAATCAGTTTAGCATGTCCTTTTGAAAACTTAAATCAAAACTAAACCAGGTTATTTAACTGAGAATACATTTGCAAAACATTGTTCTTGACAAAACCAAAATCTGATTGTAAAATGTTTACACATTTCTTGTTAAATACAATGTACCTAGTAGAAAATACCCTTTATATAGTCTTTTTCCCCAAGAACTTATGTCTATCGAGAACATGAGAATATTGCCTATTGTGCATGTTTTTGTTTTTGGTTGGTGGGAGAAATCAGGAACAAGGAACATGTTCTTGATGAAGAGATCAGACAAGATCATTTAGAGTCAGCTATTTTCAAGTTGTATGAACCACATGTATTTTGAATCTGAGTTTGGCTTGGATTGTCTGGTGACTGTGAGAAGATGTCTCCACCCTCAATCACACCTGATGGGAGTCACAATCGAGCCCTTAGCACTGAGGAAGTTGCTTGGTTTTGGCAAAAACACAGCAACTTGAAAAACTGACTGAGTCCAGCTAATGTGGACTGATCTCTTCAGTGAAAATATCTAATTCTGGATGTTTTACAAAGTCAACATGTAAGGAGAAGCATGCAAACTCCACAAAGAGGACAGTGTAACATCCCTAAATATAAAACTGCCCTAGCCCAATCTCTTTTTCATAAAGGGCTGTTAAACAATGAAATAAGCTCCCATCTGAGATACTGAGCTTAAACAGCCTCCCCACAAAGGTGAAAGCATGGTTTCCAGACGGCCAAACATTTTAGGAGAGAATGTGAACTGTTGTAAGATGTGAATGTATGTACATCTTTATATGAATGTGTTTTTGGATGGGTTCTACTTATTGCTAGAAAGTGTTAAAATTCTGATTATATGAGTATGGAACATCAACTGGATGAATGAAGTGTGTATATAAATTGCATTTTAATTGTATTGTGCATATGTAAATATTAATGCTGACCCTTTCCCCTGAGGACTACAGATGGAAATTAGCTGTGAGCTAGAGTCTGGTACAAGCCTCTTTGCCACTGCGCTTAATGTAATTGTACGATGTCCTAATAAAAAACATAAATTAAATGAAAATGAATATGAACACAACTTTGATTTTGCACGTGTTCCCTTTAATAAAGCATAAACAAGGCTTACAATACTTTATGAACAATATGTAAATCAGGCATAGTATGTGTGAGGAGTTACAGTACTAATGAGATAAGCTGTTTTTATTATGAATCAAGTCTTTGGCCTTGCTTTATTAAGGATAATAATGATATAGTTATTAAGTGTTAAAGGAAAATAGAACATCTGACACCTATTCTTGGCCAATATATATTTGTTCTCCTTCTCTTGTGAGTAAGGTTGGACATCTGTTTGTATATACAACCGATGAAATAAAACACATGCATATAGTTCACAGGTATAGACGGCCAGGTGTGAATGGGATTGGTCAGTGCCAGCGCTCTCCACTGCCACCACACAGACTGACAACATAAAGCTGTCAAATCAGCCGCCTAATTCACACATAGATCCCAGTCAACACCTCTCCACAGCACCAGCCATTTACACCATTTCACCCAAGAAGATTGATTCTGCTGCTTTCAACTGTCACCTCTGTCACGCATTACAAAAGAGCTAAGAAGGTGCGGCCCGTATGGCAACAACACTACAAATAGAGGTGCCACAGAAACAAATTTCAGTGTTACTACTGTCACGAGAAGGAAATATCCCACTGGAATGAATGAAAAACAGTGACGTGCTTAATTCACAATGTCAGATGAGCCTTTCTTAGAGCTTTTAACTTTGTGAAAAGAAAAAGTTACACATGCAGAGCAAAAACACTTTAAAATATCTTCAGTTTATTAATGTGCTTTGAAGAACTTTTTGTTTAATCAATCAGGCTTGGTTCATGCTTCATTCACCAAGCTAATTCATTTACCAGTGGAAACATTAGCGTCATCTAATTTTCAAATTTATTTGTTTAACACTTTAGCCAAAGAGTTGACATAAAAAAATATGTTCTTATTTTGGGTGCCTTGCTTCCATAAAAAGGGCCTGTTTCTGCTTGTTGCTGTTCTTTTTTTCACATTTAGACATAAAATCATATCTATCATCATAAAAATGTCACAAAAAAAGGATTTAATTGTACTTCTATGCAAAAGGACACGGTGCAGGGAACACGGTGTCACTCTAAGCTCAAATCTGAGTCACTATTGTAAATCACAAGAAGGACTTTGAGCTCAATTAGCTAAAACTCAAGCTTACTTTTAAAATATGAATTTAAACCTTTTGCAGTGTGATTAAAAAAAATGTAGAATTACTTTTTTATGCAAAAATACATTTTGTTGTTCTAAGATTGTGAAGTGCATAATCTCGACTGTCAATTTCTTTCTAAATGTTGGCATTCCTACAATAAATCATGGTCTAAGAAAAATAGAATCAGAATAAAAGTGGAGAAACATGTTGACAATGTGGTTGTGTTATTCCGACTTCCTGTCACAACACAAGATTCACAACAATCTCGCCGAATGTTTCTCATTGTGGAGTGTTGATTTTTCTGTAAATTGGTTCCGCTCCACACCTGAGCCCGGACAAGTAGGCCTTCAAGTCTCTTGTTAGTTCTTTATTGTTGGCTTGGGGATGTTTTCTGATTGGCTGTATGTTTATGTTTATCCAATCAACTGCATCCAATACCATGTGGAGGTATCAACTCTAGTTACCAATCAATTCCTGATTTGGGAAAGTAATGAGTGTGACATGTATGCTTTACACTTAGACTTCACCTTGTCCTGGGTTACACCTGATTTAGTTTGATGCTTTAGTCAGGTGTACAGCATATGCATATAATAGTAGCCATTGCAAAGAAAAAGTATTGGCTAGCCCAAAGCCTATTGGCGTTTATCTTAATATCATTCAATAGTGACACATAGATTACTCAAGGTTTCCTCATGTCCATTTCAATCAGTTTTCTAAAGCAGAGCAGACACTTCATCAAATATACATTTAGAGGAGTTACGGTAAGTCTGTAATGCAAAGTAAAGAGGACTTATAATACGTCCTCTCCCTTTAGCATTAAAGTCATTCAGAGAAAAGTGCAGTCCTGTGGTTAACAAATAATGACCCATTATTATGTGGTCCACTATTCAAACAGCTGAAGTACAAACTCAGCAAATCAGATCCAGAGAAGCCTGAGAGCAGTGTAGCGCCGCAGTTCCATCATTCAGAACTTTTCTCCAGCGCAAACATGATTCAAACTCCTCTCCTTTACATTTTCACTATTATTTTTGTACCATATTTGAATAACATTGGCCTATAATACTGTACAATAATTTATAGTAAATTTAGACATATTGTTGGCTTATTTTTGGACATTTTTTATAGACTTCATGTAGGAACATAACCATATTTATATTTAATATTAATGTAGCATTCTCAGCCCTGATCACTTTGTCCCTATCCCGAGTTTGAGAGAATACGTTAGCCAAAATAAAAGAGCTGTGTGTCATAATAAACTGCTAGCTCACTATCGATCAGTCTCTAATTTTAGTTACGATTTCAATAAACGCTAATTTTAGTATGTAACTTTTATACATCTCTATTCTATGTCACAATCCTAGGTTCTATTGTAATATTTTTTGGTCTTACTTTGACCAATACTTTCAATTTCATGGCTGTCAATAGTTGCTTAGAATGATTTCTTATTAAAGTTTGCCTGTAACAAACAGTCCTCGCTCACTGCTGCAGGTCAAGCTTCAGCCTCCTCTTCCTTCTGGCCGGGCTCCAACATGGCTGACGGCATGTGGGGATGTTGTACATATCAAAAAATTTTGTAAGCACCCAGGCTTCGACGGCTCGACTCCTCAGAAGTGGGCAGCACATCAAAAGCTGCCGCAGCATCTGTTACCGCGGAAACTTGGATTCTGTCACTGAGTACTTTTGATGGTGAAACTCGGCCACACATAATAAATAGACTCCAAATGTGACACAGAAATGCTGGCATGAATTCTAATGAAAAAATGCAATTGACCATGAGCTGTAAAGAGATTGTCTTCTGGTTTTATGGATTGTGTTACTTTAGATGAAAGATGATCAGGGAAACAAGATAAATACAGAAACAAATTTTGTGCCTTTTACCGTTTTTAGTGTTTCTTTGCAAAGTTTGAACACTAAACCCACTAAACATGTGGAGCCCTATGTTCGATATCTAGTGGTTAACCCCAACAATATGTACAATAGGCTCCTCCCTCAGGATTCCACTGAAAACAAGATTCTAAATCTCAGTGAAACATCATTGGTTTAAAAAGATGCTAGTTTCTATGGAGAATATATTGCATCATGATGGTCTTAATAACAGGCTTTCTTGCTGTGAAAGACGTCACTACTCCAAAACAGAACATAGACACGTGGGGCCTGCCACTTATCTGCAGAGAGAGGCAATTGCTTTGGAAAAAATGCCTATAGCACCCTAAATGAAACTTGATGTGTGTATTTTTTAGATTCAGATTCAAGATCATTGTCGGAAAAACGATATATTGTTCAGAACATACACACACACACACACTATGAAAAAACACAATGTATTTTAACAGAAGCAGGTCAATAACACACAATTTGTTCATTGCAAAATACAAAATAATAAAAATATAAAACATATCTATGGATTTTTTGCAAAAACAGAACTGAGAAACCCTGCCTCTTCATTGAATAGTTTAAGCAGATTTTAAAATACAATTTTGAGATGGAAATTGGCTATTTGACAATGTTTTGATGCATTTTAATCCTACAAGTTTTGCTCAAAATCTGATTTTTTTTTTTTTTTTTTTTAAGTAATTGCACTTGAGTATTAGCAGCAGGACAATACAGAGTACTCAGACATACAGTACATGAATCAATCCAAATACAACTTAAGAAACATCTGACATCTTAACAACCAGGTCCCCAATGAGAACCAGTTGCAGTGTATTTTATTGTTTGGAGATAATTTCAAATATGTTAATTCTCTGTGAAACAATGAAAATAAAGTTGAAAAAACACGAGAAGATGAGCGGTTTTGAACAAACGTCTTGTCAGTACAATTATGTTTAAATCTCAAAGTGCCATATTCAACACACACACTCGCTGTTTACACTTTCCAGTTCCAGGTGCAAAAATTTTAAGATATTGCTTTTTTTGTTGTTTTCCCCTCAGTGTAGCGACATATGAAAAATGACAGGAAAACATGGCTGCTGTTTTTATTTTTGTGTGTTTTTATTTTTTATCTTGATCCAGATTTGGTGTTCCTTTTGATGCTGATCTCATGTTAAACTGTGCTCCCTGTATTTCCCTGGTGCACAGCAGGAGCCGGGTTCACACAGGCAGAGTTCAAAGCTGTTCTACACTACATTTGGAGACATGCTGCAACTACTGTAACATTAGAGCTGAGGTGGCAGAGGCTGAGCTTAACAAGGCACCCACTAACTAGAGGGTTGGCGGATTTATTCCCACTACTCCCAGCAAAATGTTGCTCTCCCAATTTCACAGTAACAACAGTGCAGTCATATGTCATGAATTATATGTTAAATATAAGGCTGGGACCATATGTTAAAAATGTAAACGTGAGCTCTTAGTCATATTATGATTTTGACATTCTCTATTTGATCTGTCAGTCTGTTCAAACAGACAGGTTTTCTCTTTTTGGTCAGCTTTTGTCCTGCTCTGAGTGAGTAACAGATGTGTTTTAGTCATTCATAGCGAACTAGGAACTTTTTGAGAAAAAAGATGATTTTGTGTACCCTAAAAACAATAGGAAAATACTGTTGGAATCTACAAGAATCATGATAAAACCATGATTGTGATATCTATATCGTTATGTATTTTGTAGGTGTATAAACAAATACATAAAGAAAACAAATAAATATAAATCCAACATTTTTCAATCATTCAATTTACAAGCCAATGCCAATAATGAAAATGTCACTATTTTTTTTTTTTTTTTTTTTTTTTTTTTTTTAATGGTTAGATTTAAAACAAACTATCAAGGTATTATAATACTTTGCACTGGCTTCCAGTGGCTCAGAGGATAACAGCTCTGCTTGTGTTCAAGTCTCTCCATGGACTAGCACCAAAGTACATCTCTGACATGTTAGTGCCTTATAAACCATCTCACACTCAGGCACTGGCCTCCTGCTGTTGCCTTGAGTTAGGACTAAACATGGACCACAGTCAGGACTAAACATTGACCAGAGTCAGGACTAAACATGGACCATAAACGAAAAAGCTTTGTCTCCACTCTTTTTTTCTTTTAAAGTAAATTTTAAGATTATTATTTATATTTTTTAAATGTAATGCATCTTTTCCTGCCTTGTAAAGCACTTTGAATTGCTTTGTGTATGAATGGTGCTGTACAAATAAATTTGCCTTGCCTTGCCTACTGTAAAAATGCATCTATATCTAGTATTCTAAACAATATGAGAGACAAAAAAAAGGCTAAAGTAGCCCCCAGTCATCTGTCTATATTTGACTTTCACAGGGTTAAACATAGACCGCAGAAGAAGCCAGCAGCTCTACTTTCTCTATTTCCATAACTATGGCTGTCGGACACTCCATTTTGTCCTTTAAATTGTGTATTAAAATGCTCTACATGAATCTGGTATTTTATTTGACTTTGTAAATCAAGATGTGAACATAATTACTGACCAATCAGGTGCCAAAGCTTGATTGACAGCTAGCACATTTACATTGCCAAGTATATTAAAATGTGTTAATACTTCTTAACATATGACATTGTTCTTTGTTAAAAATGAATCATTACTTGAATCTAAAGGAATAGTTGTGATAAATATGCTTGGTCGCTGCATAACTGTACAAGCCTCCTCTTGTTAATTATCGCAAAGTGAATTTAAATCAACATGCCACCACGGCTTTGACAAATAAAACATGCAGCTATTTGTTTTGCATATTGTAAATCTCTGTTGGGTTCTGTCGTGACAACAAACAGTTAGCTGCATTTAGAGTTAAGGTGGAAAATAAGGTTCAACACTTATTTCCCTCGAGACAATGATTCTCTATATTCTTGTTTGCACTCTTCCAATTAACAGCTTTGGTCCCAATTAGTGAAATCAAACCATCCCAGACAAAGACCCAAGAGGTTATCGTATATGTGTCAAGCTGGCACGCAAAAATAAGCCCTGGGAATAGTTGGTAAATTACTTTGTTTAGTACCAATGCAATTCTTAGTAAAGTTAGCCTTAAATTACATGACCAGTGGATTCATATTGTGCTTTATATGTAAACTTCTGCATATTTTATTCAATCTTCACACAGTTGTTGCATTTGCATGACATCACAACATTATTCAAACCAATCATATTTAACACAGTTGGGGTTAGTCACTTATAAACAACACCACACTAAAATGTGTGAAATTACAAGGTTAATAATTGAAAACACTGGCTTTTGCTAGCTTTTACACTTATGTCATCAAAATCTGCAAAGTCAATGCAACCCATTAACATAAACAAAAACAGCACATTTCTGTTGGAATGGCAAAATATCATCTGAATTTTTTCATCATGACACACCCCAAAAATATTCAGATATTCATATTTTTCAATATTGCTCAGCCCAAACTAAAGAACACATAGTAAAAATGTACATTGACTTTTGTATACAGGTTTTATATTTTCTAAATACTTTCAATTCACAATATCATTTCGTCAATACAATGAAGAATTTGTAACAAATACTCCCACACACTGTCTCACTCCTCTGTGTTTTTATTGAACCGTTTCTCTGACTTTCTTCAGGTATAAGGATGGCCTCCTGCTTCCTTAAGTAAACTATGGACCACCCCCTGAAAAATGGCCGTCCTTGTATTGAAGAAGGTCAGAGTGAGACAGTGTGCAGGAGTTTTTGTTACAACTTTTTACATAGTGTTTTTCTCCTACACACCTGTCGCCCAGTCAGGTGTGCAGAGATTGTAAATAAGACAATACAGTGAAGACAATGCCTCGAAGTCCATGTTGGCCATTTACAGTATAATAAAATATCCTTATTAGAACAGAAAAAGTTGATTTCATTTTTAGTATTATTGTTTGCCTTCACTGTTGTCTAATTCACAATGTAATTCAGTTATTACAAAAAAACTGTTTAAATGAATGCTAATCTACATGATTTGCTTTTGCAGAAAGATAAACAACTTTCCATCTCGGGGGCTTGGCTTGTTTGGTCTCCTCCTCAGTGTCCTCTTACCATAATGAGGCGGATAGTTGTAGATATGGCAGGGGTATCAATCTGAGCTGCACAGACAAGCTGCAGGCCTGGCCCTAAGCTAACATGTTTATTAGAGTGCCAAGGATAACAAATGACTTAACATGCATCTCTCTTCAATAACCCCTGTACACCTCAGAGATAACAATAAGAGAGACGCCACACTCGCTGCTCCTTAATTCAATTAAAAAAGCATGGCCGATGAGCGTGGCATGTGCAGACAGAGCCCACAGGCAGCCATAAACTTCATGGCTTAACACTTCTCCAGACGAAATACGCCAGATGGAGATTTTATGAGATTTCTTTCCCTTAAAAGAGGGTCGTTAGAAATTTCAACAGAATTGCAGTTGCATGAAGGTACTCTTGACTAAATCTCTACAGTAAAATGTGTTAATTACCCTTTGGATTGGATTGAAATGTTGGTGCATATGCATTAATAGAGCAATGTTGAACAATAGACTTTCAATCACTTGGAAATAAATAGTTTTGTGTATTGCAAATTGGCAGTTCAATTAGTTTTATAGCAACACAGTTGTTTTAATGTCGGTGTTCTGTTATTTAGGCAAAGGCATAGTACTGTAGACCAAGTACATGGCAAGAAAAAAAAAGGATAGAGCATTCCCACTTAATCTTCAATCTGCAAGGGTTCTAGTTTATAAAGTGTGCGTATGTAGAAAAAAGAAAGAGGTCTGTGTTGAAAGAGTCGAGCAATGATCAAGTTGGTAGAAGTTTTGTTTTATTTGTATGTTCACATTCAGAAAGAATTCTAAGCAAAGTTTTATAAATAAGACCCCAAGTTTGTAGATCAATTTATCTAACAAGGAAGATACTCTTCCAGGTGCTGCAGCTTCCCCTTCCGCAAAAAAATCTTAAAATCTCAATTATTACCCATTACCCTATTGACATGTGTTATTTTCCTCTGTTTAGCTTACTGTGGCTAAGTGTAGAGTTTTGTTAACTGGACTCTGTTCATTCAGGACTTTCTATAGCTAGATTAGAGTATTACAATTGAGTTATGGCAATCTTTTATCTATATATCTATATATCTATATATATATATATATATATATATATTTTTTTTTTTTTTTTTTTTTTTTTTTTTTTTTTGGACCAGGGAGGGTTAGAGTGGGTGTATAATGTTGTATTTAATCTTTTACTTTATTTTTATTTTTTTGTTTTTGTTGTATTAATTGTGCAATCAATAAAATGCTGATCACACAAAAAATCTTAAAATCCCTATTGTTAACCTCCAATCTAACTCTTTTATGGCTAACTCTTCTGTATTCTATTGTGTGAACCCAGTACCTAGATACCATAAAGTTGTTTACTCCTGTTTACCTATGTTTTGCTTCTCAAAACAAACACAGGTTCATCACAACGAATACACTCTGGAGAAGCAGTCCTTTCTGTCCTAAATGCTGGCCTTTATATAAATAGCAACACGATCTGTAGGCCTCTCTGTTCCACTCTGCACTGACACACTGTACTGATGTTCCTGAATGCACCAGCTCTCAACAGAAGCTTGGACATTTCTGGAGCTGCCACGCATCAAAGGTCACAAATAATTAGGACAGTAATTATGTTACCTGCTGTCTGCCCACCAGCTGTCCACTGGCATCATGTTAGTCATCTGATGTATACTCCGCTTCACACAGAGAGGCAAGGGCGCTTATGCAACACACTTTAAAGTCTTCCTCCAGAAATGTTTGCTTACATATAGAACCAATTTGATTTCCAGGTTTCCTTGGCTATCACTGCACTGTCCGTCAACAGGAACATGTTGTATTCCCAAGAAGCAGGCCCTCACACACTAATGTACCTACGTGTCACAGACAAAGGGGCTTTAAGATTGGAGGATTTGGCAGGCGCTACCACTTGCAGGCAATATTTCAAGCCATCCATCTCGCTAGGATAATAGAGTGTCCTTGCCTTTCAGAGCCTGGAGGAGTGACCAGTTATCACAAGCCACCAGCTCCATTGTTAATAAAACAGGGGCCAAAAGAAGAGGATAAAGAATAGTACTCAAATGGACAGAGGGTAGAGAAGAGGAGGGTAGAAGGAGCCAAAAATGAGACTTAGGTGTGAGTGCTACTTCCAAATAATGTAGCTTGTAGCAATAAACACATGACTATAATTAGGGCTGGTTGGTTTATCAAAACATTGAGAGATTGAGCTTTGGCTATGTCCAATTGTCAGTGATATTGTTGGGGTTTTAAACAGAAAAGTCCACAGCAATATTCAACATATTGTTTCAAATTAAACATAAGGCTTGTGTAGTTCTCATGATTCAATAACCTACTTGTACATATAAATGGTCTACAATATGATATGACTCTCAACACTTAAAACATGTCATAAGTCCTGGTACATGTAAATCAAAATCAAATGGTATGGGTTTATTAAAATGTACTAATGTCCAGTAAGAGTGTTTATGTTGTTAGCATTTGGCTAACTGTCATGAGCATGTTGACACAATTTAACTCTTTTAGAAGTTATGCAAAGCTTTAAATATATTATGGTACATATTATGGAAACACAGAATGCATAAGTGAGCAAACGTGGACTATATAAAAATTCCGAAAAATATGTATTTCTGTTTGGTTGCGGAGATTATAGTGCCTTTAGTATCTTATAGATAAATTACAGGTTTTTTATGTCAGCAGATTTAACTTAATACAGCAGTTAGAAAGTGTTGAACTTGTGAATTTATATGTAAATTATTACATTGTTAAAGTAATGGTTCTCTGAGGGCAGAGACGGCAGAAGGTCCCCTGAGCTTTGTCTGGTCAGCGGGTCAATTTATAAAAGTAGTAATACTAGTTTTTTTGTAAAAATGCCAAATTTACGACTGGAAACTAGATGCATGAGGCAAAACAACATTTTTTTTTCTTTTTTGTCTTAATTTTGATCATATATTTGTGAGGCTGCTGTTTTAAACAGGCAGGGACTCAACAAGTTTGGAAACTATTGATTTCAAATATCACAGTGTACATTGTGTGTTAATATGCACATTGCCAAAATTTATGGCAAAACAAGTTTTTCTTTTCCTTTCATAACTGTCCAGATCTTGCAATAATTAGCTTTAAATTGTTACACATATAAAAAAGTCTACCAAAAACACATCTGTATTTTTAAAAGTATCACCAAACTTTTTAGTCAAGCAAGTAAGACTGAGATTTTGTTGCAAATGAAGCTGAGGACAAACTTATCACAAGTTGGCATGCTGAGTCTGTAAAGCATCTTTGGGTTTTTGCTTGCGGATACATTTAGCCGTGCCACATCCACCCGAGAGTAAGGGGCGAGCGGGGGAGAGAGAGGGGGAGATGAGAGGAGTGGAGTAAGAGGTGGGGCGCGCGGTGTTAGCCTGATCGAGCTAATGGCCACACTGACCTTCACAGAAAGTCAAACAGGAGAAGAGTAAGTAGTGTGTCATACAGAGACAGTGCAGCCTAATCCAGGGCGCTGCCATTACTCCTCACTCCACTAATGCCCCCTGCTCTCCGCCTGTGGCTAACTTTGCACTTTCACAAACTACTTAAGTTGTCCTTAAAAGTGCTGTCCTTTTTAAATCACTTTTAGAGGGAGATTTGGAGCTAATTTATGCTTTTAAATAAATGAGAGATGGATAAATTTAACAGTGCACCAATTATCATAAAGCGTGTGTAAAGTTAGGCCCTTGATTTTGTACACCAGTGCTTTTTGAGGTTTTGAAAGAAAAAAAAAATGTTGAGCTTTTTGAACTACTTTGAGTAAGCGTTTTCATAAGTAATTGATACTAATGCCTTAAAAAATGAATGTTGTTAAAGCAGGGACTTATCTATGCATTCTGAGCCTCATAATTCTTAACCACAATGGTTTTTTACAACTTTCAGAATCCAGCAAGAGGTCAGATTTGTTAGCAGTCTTACAAAGGCTAGTGAAGACTAAACTAAAGACGAACTTCTTGGGTTTTAGGCAACATAATGCTCTATAATTAGATGAGATGCCACAAACAGATACAGTTCTTTGACAATGTATCTGAACTGGGTGGCAAAAGTTTTAATTTTGGAGTCATTTGACTCCAGGTTTTGTTGTTGTAAATGGCGTGTATGGCAACAAAATAAGTGTCGCCTCAAGACCAAACTACATGACACATCTATTATCAATAAACACCTATAAATGGGAGAACATTACAGTTACCCAAGCAAAGCATAGTGCCTTCTGAACCAACATGTCAGTCATCATTATTTAGACCGAAATAAACATATGGATTTTCTGTGCAATCTCACATAAATATAACATCAATCAACATGCTACATCTCTATATGTGTACATGCGCTGGGGCTGTAAACAGTTCTTTCTTTCCACTTCATTTCAAGTTAATATGGTTTATTTTTTATTACTTGAGAAACTTGGACACGTAGTGGACATTCGGCCTCAGGTGTAATTGTGTATTCGTGTGAGGACGTAAGTGACGATGTGTGCTTTTTCCAACAAAGAACGTAATAAATGGATCCACATGTTTTTTTCTTCATCAAGATCAATCAAGTTAAAGCCGAACCAAGCAACTTCTTTAGCATTAAAATAAGGCAGCAAAAACACATCCAGTCATATATTACATTGTCAAATAATAATAATAATAATAAAAAAATGAATAAAAAACAGCCAGCTCTCCAAGGAAACTTGTTTTTGGGTCAGGATTAAGAAAATAAAAGTGCAGGATTTGCAGGATCAGCAGCTGAGAGCGCCAATGCATGTGTTAAATGCCCCAAAATATGTAACCAGCAACCTAACCTCACAGAAAACTATTAAATACAAACAGTGGTCCACCCGAAAAACTGTAGGCCTATATGATCAGCCTGTTCTCATGGATCAGCGTGTGATATGAAAGCAACTTCTATTTTATGCGTGTGTATCTGACGCGTTTCTGTCCTCGTTCATTTCAATGGTGAATGTTAAGAGGTGTTATTATTCATGAAAACTAACACAATCCTAATCCTAACTTTAACCAACTCCAAGCCAAAGAGCAAAACTTACCCATTTTTGTAACTTCAGACTTAAATTTCGCCGTTAATCCCTTGAAAAACCTTGTGTTTGTCGTCAACCACTAGGTGTGTCCAGACCACGCCAGAAAAAACGAGCGTGTAATTGCATGCCAAAACAGGCAGAGGGCGTCGTCGTGACACGCAATTTGTCATGGCGTGCTATTTTACGCAATCCATGAGAACACGTTGATATGATACAGTTTGGAGGTGCTTGTCTACCACGTTGTCATGGCTACGCACACTGCAAATTAAACTGCATCAACAAAACAGATTTCCTTGCGTAGCGCACAAAACATCGAGCAAACTCATGAATGAAAGCGAGTGCAATGTCATCGTTCATACAAATCAAAACAGCATCTTATATTTCTCGCTAGAAAAGTCAATAATTGTTCGATTTAGCTTATAAACATCTTATAATTTCAAGTTTTACAGTAAAAAATGCGAGAAAAGTCTGCCATTTTTAATCCGTTAATCAGAAACAGCAGAATCACTTGACTCCGGGGGGTTAAACTGACACAAAAACTATGTAAACACAGATTACAACTTATTTAACGTTATTTGTGTTAGTCTAAAGGTTAGCAATAACAATAATACATGCATGCAAGTTTATTCAGTCGGAACTCTTTGATCTGGGATGGTTTAGTTGCATTAGTTCTGCTTTAAACCTTTGACTTTGACCTAACGCCAGTGGCTATAGTGTTATGTTTGTCCAACTGTTTTTGTACAATGACACTGAATCCACAATCAAACGCACACATCGTTCTGAGTAACAACAACAATACGTAAATCTGTCACGATCAAGAGTGTGTATGAAAAATTTATGGCCTTTATTGATTTGTCTGTAAGGGCTGGACATCTACGATCCTCAATGAAATACAAGAAGCAATGTTTATGATAAGAGCTGACACGGGGCACAGTGAGTGAGGCTATGTCTTTGAACAGAAGGGCAGATAGCATTACTTTGTGCTTGTGCAATATAAACAAATGTATTTTTCCTAAGGCTAAACTTTAATAGGCAAAGCTTATATTTTTGATTAGCTTTTCACAGTATATTACAGTGCTTATGAGTGCTTTTTTCTTTCCACCACCCTGGCTTCAGCTGAAGAAGATTGTGTATTTATGTTTTTTTTTTTTTTTTTTTCATTATAAAAAAAATAAAAATACAATTTGAAAAAACGAATTAATAAAATATATATTATCAAAACATGGCTGTTCATTTGAAGTTTTGTGTAGAACAAGACATGCTTTATGTAGAGTTTTGTCATATGTGGAAGGAAACCATGATATTCAATTTACATTAATCTAGCTGCTTCTACTATTAGTTGCACATTAACTAGCATTTACATATATTAATTTAATTGAACAATGCACAGTTATATAAATCCAGGGTGCAAAGTGACACATTTACACTGCAACAACACTTAGTCATTTACACATCTCTCCTAGAATAGTCATTTTAGCACCGTAGATACACACTAAAGAGTCTACATATATTTAAAGGCCTAAGACAACACAAGACAACACTAACCTAAGAAACTAAAGACTATTGCCTATAACTTGCTGTTTCTTTTACTGTCTCCAGAAAGATTGTAACAATTTGCAATATTATTTCCATAATTATTTTACAGAGCAATTTTTGCAAGATTGTTAAAACCCAAACAAAAATAGTGTACACTATTTAAATGAATATAGCTTTAACATATATTGTGAAAGTCCAGAATATTGTTTTGAAAGACAGATATTATACTTTTGAGTTTTTGTTTTATGCTTCCTCATCAAAAACACTGATGAAGTTTTGTCTATGAAACAGCTTCCATTCACTGTTCTGAAATATGTTCCCACATTTGTGAAGTCCAAAATTGAACTTGCTTTCAGCATTTCTGCCATTATTTGCAGGCAATTTCATGTGGTTATTTCTTCTGTATAATTAACCAGTAGACCTAATTTCTAACATGGAGAACACATACAGTAACTGAGTGAGTATTACTGAGTAATATAACTATACCAATAATGTGTCATTATTATTTGTTCTTTAAAAGCACATAAACAATCACAATATATTGGATTTATATTGCTCTTTCCATGACACTTAAAGATGCTTCACTTTATGCATTATTCATTCATTCTACACTGGATAGTGGTAAGCTATACTGTAGCCACAGTTGCCCAGGTGCAAACTGACAAAAGCGAGGCTGCCATTTTGTGGCCTCAGCCCCTTTGACGACAACCAACCAATCATACAATACACACACCAGATCCATTCTAGGCAAAGTGGGTGAAGTGTCTGACCACTACATCGAGTTTCTCCTCTCACTTTAGCAGCTGGGGTTCTTTCAACGATCTCCCATCCAAGTACTGCCCAGGTTCAACATGCTTAGCTTCTGAGATCGGACAGGTTCAGGCTTTGGCAAGCTGGTATACTTGAGTAAATGCAGCCATTTACCTTCTACTTGTGACAATCTAGCAACACACATAGAGAATGTCATTTCCACTTGCACCATGAGTGTGTTTCCATATAGCCCAGGGCCTCTCCTCTCTGCACTCTGCTTTATCACATTTCTCCGCTCCACAGTCAGCGAGGCTTCACACTGCACCTGATTGAGACGTAGACTGAGCCAACACAATGACAACTGCCGCTCCCACAGTATCACGGCTGGATCTCACCTGCTCCTGCATCCTCACATTCACAGAAACACGGCAGCGCTCGCCAAATTTCAGCCAAATGCTTTGTTGCAGAAAATAGCATTTCCGCAACAAAGGATACCGTTTGGTTTTATTTATTTTAGCTGTTTCACACAGGGCCATTCGGAGCATTAACAATGGACTTGTCGCATTCTGTGGAATACAAACTTTAACAGAAAGGCCAGCGGGAAGAGAAGAATTGTAAAGTGTGATTTGAGTAAAATAGCTGGGTTTTTCAGAGCTGTGTGATGTAGGCAAACATTGTACTCAACCAAAAATATGCACATTTGACTGACATGACTGAAGAATTTGTCAGATGCAGAGTTTGGAAAGTCCATGTGAGGTTTCTATGCCAAGATAAGTGGCCAGTGCAGAATAAGGTGAAAATAGACAAAGCAAAATCAAATTACTGTAAATCACCATAAGGATTCCACAAAACATATTCTAAACATTTGAACACATCCCTGGGGCTGAACATTTATTAACTTCAAATTATGTAATATTTTTTGGGCCAAAAATATTACATACATGTATGTTCTGGTGGAAATTTCATTAAAACAGCAACACGCTAAACCGGATGTTATCGTAAACATGTAGCGTAAGAATGTTTTCAGTATGTAGGCTCTCAACACAGATTGCTGCTCAGGTTGAAACATTCCTAGTTCAAAACCGAAGCAAGAGCCGAAAGAAATAATCTATCAGCTACATCTGCCATATTCAAAAAAGTTGTCAAATTGGCGAGGTGTGGGTAGAGGAGCTGTTGTTTTTAGATTAGATCGCCCTAATTTTGGATGACAAAGTGATTGACTCAGTCTAGCCTTTGGTTCCAGACCCTTTTGCATTCCAACAGAATAAAGGAGGGACTGACTGGTTAGGGAACTCAACACAATCTCACAGGTCACACAAAAACAGCGTATTATGACCACGATTTCACGCCTCTTTTACGTACTTATGTTACGCCGTACATTGCACTAGCAAGGACCACACTCTCAGAACTTGTAAGCGAGAACTTTAGTGAATAGATGTAAGCACAAACAAAACGAAGACGTTGTTGTCGGTTTGGGGATTCCTTCAAGGGCTAGTCTGCGGGCTCCCAGGCCTCAGGAGGTAGAGAATAAGAAGAGAATAATGAGAGAATAAAAATGACACAAGATTTTTGGTTGAAGCCACGCAGGGACATTTTTTAATCAAGTTACTGAAATGTGAAAGATTAGGTCTGAAGCTTGGGTAGGTTAAGATTAGGATCAAGATTTCGCTAACAATTCATAAATAAGAACAGGTCTTAACAACTGCCATAGAAATGAACTGGGACGGTGACGCCTACCATAATTAGCCGTGAACTTGCGCTAATCATACGCAATTTACAGGTCCTGTGATGTTGTGGTAAATGTAAGCTTTCTTGTGAGATCGGGCTGGGCAACCATACAGTTACTTTTTCCAACAATATAAACAATTCAAAAAATGCTGCTTGCTGCAACGAAATGTCACTATGAAGAAGGAGGGCTTATCTGGTCTGCAGTTTGAACAGGAAGTCAATGGACTCGTTGATGTTTACAATGAACAAAATGTAAAATGATGATCTATGTATGCTTTAACTCATAATAAGTACTTGAACAAATGCATGCCAGACTTTCAAATGAAGAGTATGTTTATTTAATTGAATTTGTAAGAACACAAAATAAACTCAGAACATGTATTCACACAAATGTGGTCTCTAAAAAAACACATCCACTTGGCCTATTTGTCGTTGGGATGCTGCAAAATATAGAAACAGTTAATTTTCTACAGAGTGATGGAGGAGATCAATAGCGTGACCTTCCTAATAGAAAACAACATGGCTCTATTTCTGGTGCTAAAAGTTCCACATTAGAAGCAGCAGCAAAGAACAGAAGCTTTATTCGACTGAAGTCATGTGAGACCTATGACTAACACACACAACCAGCATGGGCCAATAAATAGCTCGCTTCATCATCACAACCGCTGCCAAAACTAAACAAGTCATAGAGAGGAAAAAGGGTTTCGGGAGACGCACACCACTGTTCTGCTCTAGTAACAGCTTTTAGGATTAAATAGAATGAACAATACAGTGCTTGAAAAGAAATACTTCAAGTTAGATTTTGTGTCTGTAATAAGAGATAATATACCCTAACCTAAGTAGTAATTTTTTGTTTAGTTTTTCCTTATCTTCATTCTGATTTTATCTTTTTTTTTTTTTTAACTAAACTAGGCTCAAAATGGAATCACCTTTTCTTAAATTTGATGTTGCTTTGTCTATTCGCCTTATTTGCCCCGCCCACTTTTATTGGCACAGCACTTCCTGTCTAGCTCTATTATAGTAACTAACATGTCAACTTGTCTGTCTTGCAGGGTAATCTCAAATAGATGTAACAACAAATAAATGTCTATTTTAATCATTTAGGCTAACTGCAGCTAAATCAGAAAAGTAACAACATCAGTACAGACACAGCATGGCTTTAAACATGTTCTAGATATCTCCATGGCAATGTGCATTTTGTGCTAATAGGCCAATTTAAAAGTCAAATTGCTGGCCATTCATTGTAATAAAGTATGATTTTCGAGGTACATTGGCAATTATGTGTTTTTCCAAACTACGTTCAGCAATGACATCACCATGGAGTCAAGCAGTGGGTCGCCTCTAGCAGAAACATACATGGTGTACCTTTACAAAAGAAAACAAGGAAATGTCTTCCTTCACATTCCACATGTTTTTGTTGAATGTGGATTGCCTGTGGAGCTCTCCATTCAAAAACAACCCAAAAATTAATTTGACATGACGAGATTTCTATCTTCTCATTCATTTGATTAACTGCCCTGTTATGTTTGCTATTTTAAAAGAGCATTATGTATTACTTTTAGAGATGATTTTACCACATGCTCATCTCCATGACGATAAAACTGATTCACCTGTAATGTGATATGCATTAATACTAAATACAGCTCTACTACAACTTGTTAATCTCCATGAAAATATCAGCCTAATGCCATATGATGGAACAATCCAGGATTAACATCTCCATGGCGACAAGTTCGTGGCAGTCACTCTGATTATCTGTCATACATCATTTACTGTGAGCGCTGTAAATTAAAACTTGGTCATTTCATGGACTTGTTAATAAAAATGAGACTTGCTAAACAGCAAAACCATTGGCTACTTTGTATTTAAACTAACTGCCATAGATGTTTTCTGTAACCATTAGCAACCCCAAAATACATTTGTGCTTAACATGTGAGCTATAGCCTCCCAGCTCTTCACAGCTGTCACATAATGTCACCTGGGCTGACTGCTGCTGACAACATGACTAATGTGAACCTGGTCACACTTTCCAAAATTATCACACACTGTATATAAATGATGGAAAACCAACAAATCAACACTGTTTAATGGGCTGAGCAAATGTGGAAGAAATTGGTAGAAATTGTTGCATTAGTCTGTGGCAAAATACCAAACTTATGAACATATTTTTGTATTATGAAATCACCTAAGCACATTCAGTAGTTTGTACATTTTGCTACATATCCTTCTTGTTGTATTTTGCAGTCTTCATCTGCTTGGGCACAACACTTTCAAATCAGAAATATTGATTGCACAGACTGATGTTTGTGACAACTAGGGCTGGGCCATTAATCAAAAAATCGAGAGATCGAGATTGAACTGAATAATTATTTGGTTGTGGTTTTTGAATCGAAAGATGGAAACCAATCTTTTGTCAGTAAAAATGTGTAGTTTGGAGCAAAAGCCAAACTTTGAGGTAGAAAACTGATATATAGTTTCAAAAAATCTTATTAAAAAATAGGACATATTAAACTTGGTTTTGTTTATGTGCATTGAATGGCATTGGCATTTTGGCATTTTTCATTTGTTTTTGAAAAGGTTAAACAAAACAAATTGAAAATCAAGATCGATCAATATAAGAAAAAAAATCTTGATTATATATTTTTTTCCCAGATCGCTCAGCCCCAGTACAACACAAAAAAGTTATATAGTAATACAATATTAAGTTACAGATTTAAAATTTATCTAACCCAAAGTAAAATAGGGGTTACAGTAATATAGCATTATTTAATACATGTTTTTGTTACCATTAGCCTTCTGCCAAATAGATATTACTATTTATTTATTTTTTTGTCTTATCGTCATTGCTCTTGTCTTCAATTGACTATTGTTGCTCTTCATGTGACTGTGAGGCAAATAATCATTGCAATATGTCCCTGTGCTTGTGGCCTGCATTTTTTTCACTTACTTAAACTCACTAACTTCTGCTTTACTTCTATTTTTTTTTTTATTATTATTATTATTGCATTGTCTGTAGGCTTGAGGAATACATCGATGATGTTTCTCACAAAACAAATATCTTCATCTTTGACATTTTTCAGTTGTGAATCTTCTCCAGAGGACACTGGATTTGACTTTGCAAAGCTGTAATATGTGTAGTCAATAAAACTCATGTAATGAATATGTTGAGGATTAAGATTAGAGTAATGAGGTAAAAACATTCCAAAAATCAATAGGACGTTGTTTGTATATAAGATGACCTCTAACTAATATATTTATCTATGAAAAATGCCATAGTTAATTATGTCCTTGCCGTGACATGATGGATTATTCTCCAGGCAGTTCCAGTGATTAGTGACACACATCACACTTCCGTCACAAAAACATAGGAAGCAATCATTTCAGCCACCTGTGCCTTTTCAAGTCAAATCTTGCTACTTTTTCCTGTCCACGCCCGGCCCAAACGACAACTCCCCAACGCAGCCGCAATGACAGAGGAGAGGAAATTATCGAACACCAATACAATAAAGCTGTCTGGTAACTTAATAGGGCTGCTGAGTGGGGACGCTGCGGCCATCTTGTTTCGAGGCGATAATAAGAGTCATCATTCCCTCTTGGGTTGAGAGGAAGCAGGCTCTACACTGGAAACATGGTTTATTTGTGTCTTTGAGCCGGTTTAGTCCAGCGAGAGCCAATAAGCAAACATCCAGAGCCCTAACGAAGCCAGAGAGATCCAGCATTGAATACAGCTTAGCGGAGATCTTGGAGAAATTCAGTTCATTAAATCAGGCTAAAGTCCAAATATTGACTGCTGTGTAACCTTTAGGGGGACACAAAACACAGACTGTTCCATATATCAGCGCTTAGGTCCCTCAGCGCTTGAGACGCTCTGGGAAAAATGTCACACTGCAAGATTAAAAGTTTACTTATGTTCTGATTCAAAATGCCACTGTCAGAACATTTTGAGCCTAGAAATCACTCTGCTCACAAGTTTAAATGAGCACTAGTGACACTTTTCCATGAGTGTTATATGAGAAGTGCTCTCTGCAAAAAGAAAGACAATGTACTGCTTTGCTTTTCTGAGTATTCATATTGACTGTTCAGTTGGCACTAGCTTCAGGAAAACATGAGAGCATTTGAAAAACACTGAACAGAACGATCAATTATGTCTAAAATAAAAAAGACTAACCCTATAATTTTTTTCTCTTTTCTATATAATACATTGGCACATGAGATTGATGAACCAACAGTTGTAAGAGAAGAAAATTAATTCGAACTTCAAGCTCTTTGTTGTGGCATTTCATCATAGATTCAATAAATGTGCATGTTTTATTTGCTAATTTTGGTTAAAAAATTCTTCCTTTTTCACTTAAAGTATTTACATCTGAGTTTAGAGACATGGGAGGGCTTGACTTGCTCTACCAGGTGGAAAACAAACATGGTACGGCCTGTTTGAGCTGAATTTGGACTATTTTTAGCTTTTGAAAAACATCCAAAGAGGCAATTTGCACATTTGTTGATGGGAAAGATGCCTGCCTGTCTCTCATTGCAGAAATTTGTGATTTATTCAGCGGTTGTCACACAAATATGTATATGATGCTCCAACCTTTTGATAATGTATAAAGAGATACACTTATCAACCTGGCATGAGTCAAAAGTTACTTTACATTACATTACAGGATTATTAAAACATGAATGCATGAAGCAATCAAAAGGTTCAGTAAATTTAATGATGAGAAAAACACTAATGAAAATGCTTGTTAGTTGATTTTGCACATGCACATTGTGACAGATGTTAGGCCTTATAATGCAAAGACTTTCCCCAGGATGAACAATCATTCAGACTTAGCACTACTTTACTAATATCATTACCCTACCTACTAATCCTGCAATATGCGCAGGCTAATTAAGTGGAACCAATATAATATATGAGGCCAGTAAAGACACACACAATCTCTTTCTATAATGACCAGACTATTTACATGCGCATGATTCTCTGTCGTGCAATTACCACCTATAGAGAGGAAATGTTGCTACAAATACGAGGAACCTAAAGCGTTAACTCATTAAACGACATCCCTGGTTTCCACATAAATTTTGCATGCTGCGGCGGCTTTAATAAGTACATTCAAATCAGTGTGCGGCACTAAGCTGTACCTGGGAGCTTAATCTCCTAGCATCCCTGTGTTTACTGTACCTTCGTGTTGTTTTCCCTATTTGTTAATTGCAGACCCTGGGGAACACAACAGGTGATGAATTTTTAATGCAAGGCACAGCAAGCTTATACGAGTTTATCTACAAACTACAAACTGCTTAATAAGGCTCTTCCCAAAGTGTTCTCTGGTCCTTTTAATTGTGAGCTGCAATGCCACTGATCAGCTAATTGTATATTATGTTTTGAAAGCGTCAGAAGCACAGGTAGAAGGCAAAGACAAAGCTAGTAGTATTTAATCTGAGCAGCGAGACGTGCCCTTCAAGTACGCCCAGCAAAACAGTAGCTGCATTGAAACAGCTCTAAATGAGAAAAGTGGCACATGAAGGATGAGAATGACATAATATTATTCAAATCGACTCCCACTACTTTGGGTAATGACTATGCAAAGACCTTGAACTCGGATGCAAATGTTACTGCAGGGTTCTTAAGAGTGAACTTGCTTATAGACAAGATATGAAGAAGAGTTAGTAGACAAAGAACACATTTAAGTTTTGTGGCCTGTTACGACCTTGTGTAAGCACTTTTGTAAGCCTATCAGTTCGTATAGACATAATAAGACACTCACTATTATATATAAGCTTGGACACTGAATATTAGTAATTATAAGATGAAGACCAGGCACAATACAGCAAAATGTCAACTACTAAATTAGGTAAGTCTGGTTCCAATTTTATAGGAAAATGACAAAGAACAAAATGTTGACTGTGCTGAAAATGCACAAAGCAAATAGCAATGTTCCGCAAAAGGACAGTCATTAATAACATTTTCTTTCTTTCTTTTTGTCCTAATACATTTGGGTAATGCTTTAGAACAGGAGTTCCCAAACTTTTCAGACTAATACCCCAAAATAAACATGCTTGTGACTTACAACAACAAAAGCAAATGAAACCAATTTTTGTAGTTAATTTGAAGTTGTAAAACTATTAAAAATTGGTTTAATTGTATTTAATTTATAGTTTGGTGTGTCAAATTATCAAATGTCACTACCAAACATCATCTCGGGACCCCCCTTTGGGAACCACAGCTTTAGAGTAAGGCTCCTTAGTACATTACTTTCCAACCTGGGGTATTAAAACCATTGGCAGTACGGCAACGCTTATACTTGGAATTTTGCTAAACTTTCAAAAGATCTTCAAATTGAAGATCTTTAAATATGAAAAAAATAAAAATAAAGAATAATAAAATGTTCTGAAAGTCGGTTTCAGCCTATGGTGTAATCGAAGCTCAATGGCCATAAAAACAAGAAAACAGTAACAGTATAATATTTGTGTTATTGTAATATTGCTACAGTATGCATTCATAAAGTGTTTGCCTAGTTTCCGAGCCGAAAAATAGATCTCAAGTGGAAAAAAACTAAGCATTTGAGATAAAAAGTGTGGCTTTAATAAGGGGGTTTTAAGAGTTTGCCATGCATTAGTTATTTGTTAATAGGCACTTATATAGAATTACCAAGCATTAATCACTTGGTTATTAGAGAATATCCAATATTCTTATTAGTGATACTAACAATCTAGCTGGAAATTCAGGTCAATGTCTAAGTGCTTATAAACAAATACTGTCTATAAAGCTTTCTATAGTTTTCTAAAGGGTGTTATTTTGAAGCGCTGGCCCAATTTGATTCCAATATCATAAATTCTCTCAAACAGGTGTTGGCCCATAGACCAAATCCAGAGCAAGCATAAAAAAATAAATAAATAAATAAACTACCTCACCATGCTTGCCAATAAGATAAGAAGCTCCACAGAGTAACCATAAACAATAGTATTTCCTGGCCCCGGAAAGAGGCCTGATTGTCTTAAAGGATCTCCATCCGTAAAGACAGATAGGCGTAATAATATGTGCTTCTAGTTTAAAGCGCCCTGCCTCCCTCATGTTGATATAATGGAGTTGATAACAGGGTAAGAAAAACTGACATCATTAAGATGCACCCGCGCACACAGCTCCAGCAGCCCCAGATGACTATCAGGCACTGTGTTTGAGAGCGCGAGGTAATGAGACAAATACTTATTACTCAAGTAAAAAATGCCACAAATATTAGCATCACATTAAGCCCCTGAATTTAATGACGTCGTAAGCACAATATGTCACTGTAGCTACAAGGCAAAACACTTAAACATTGCATGGGGAATTGGATGAAAGAGAAGTTTTGCAGGAACAGAGAGGAAAGCTGTGAGCATGAAGATAGCCATGAGTGAGAAACCCAGAGTCACCGGGCAAAATCATATCAGGGGCGAGAGTGCGCTGCATGCAAAAACAAATGGGACACAACATGAGTGGACTACACGCTACATTAGGTGAGCTGATGGTTAGTGGGTGAGAGATGGGAGGAGCGGGGTACTCACTAAAGGGGTGCAAGGGGTCCAGTATTCGGGGTTGAGTTCAGCGCGAGGGCGGAGGTCCAGATACTCGGGGTTCAGTTCGGTTCGGGCACGAGTTAACGTCCCCTTTGTGGAAGATCGAAAACAGGCGGTTAGATAAACTGCTTTGCTAATTACAGTGTGTGCACATTGGTTATTGATGTAAATTAGAACAAAAATAAAGAATCAGAAAGAAACAAATCCAAGGTATAAACAAACTGTTGACAGGCTTGGGACAAACACAGCTAGCATTAACTACGATAGTCCTTAACTTAAATTTTACTTTGATTATTATGTGGGATTATTCTGTGTCATCACAGGGCAAAAACAGCAACAATAAGACATTTGTCTGAGTCTGTCTATTTTCATTACGTTTTAGAACCATAAGTAACGTTTATTTTTTACCCTAAAGGTTAGCATTAGCCATTATGTTTACATACGAGTTGATTAGGTTGGAACGCTTTGAAACTGGTATTTTTCAACTGGGAAATATCCCAGTTCCCAGTTGCCTGGAAGCAGCATTAACATATACATAAGTAAACATTTCCACATAAGTATTGATATCATCAGCACATAACAACCCATATTTTTGATAAAAAAATATCAATAAAAACTAAAAAAAAAACAACACACACTTAAATACATAACCCAGATTATGTCAAAATAAACGAGAAGTCCAAGGCTGTTTTTGTTTTTTGTACTTCTTCAAATAAGCATCCAGATTTTTCTTTTCTATAATTTGTGTATTGCTTCTTTTGACAACCTTAGATCACACTGTTGTCATAGAAACCATGTGAAATACAGTCAAAATACCAAACCCCAATGTTTAAACTGCACAACAAGCCCAGAAACCCAACAAAGTCAGCCAGTCGACTCCCTGAACACTCACAACTTTGACTCTTGTAATGACTGTTATTAGAAAAGAAAAATATTAGTTTACAGAAGCCAAAAACGCAATATGTTTTAAAGGTTGACACATTAATGGCATGAGATTTCTATTTACGTTGTTTTGCACATGTTGCGCCGTGTTTTACTGCCTCACAAGAGCCGTTTGGGATGTTGCTTTCTGTTAAGACACACCTTGAGCAAAAAACCTAATGATTATTCACTGAAGCGGAGTTAAAAATGCCATCTCCCCATCCCGCCATGAGGCTGCAGCAGGAGTTCCCAAAAAAATGATATTGGGGTGTAATATATTATACAGTGTTTCTCATTCCCCAGGCTCTATGGCCCTAAATGACAGGCCGGTGGAATGGACTGAATCTGTGGAGCCCCATGAGGTCTATGATGTATACTGTAATTATCTGCTGATTCTCAAAATGGCGATGTGTAATGAGGCTGCGCTGCACCCAGCCCCAGGCATAAATCACTGTCTTTAACTGACTTCGGATGACCAACAACAACACGGAGGAGCATGAGTAAAGAGAAAGGGAGTAGCCAGGGTTATCGCGCAACACCACTAAAACCCATCCAAGTCCTTATCAGCAGACACCATATTGTCCAGCCAACTTGCCTACTTAAGACACTCGGCTATAAATGTCCAAGTCGCCTGCTTTTATTCTCTATCTGTTTACTTCTCGCGCCTGTGCAACAAAAACTCTGCTTTATTTAGCCACAACTTAAACACATGCAGCAGTTGTATGTTTGATAAGAAAGTAATGGAGCCGTGCCAGTGTTTCTGCTGCGACTGGCATGAAGCGGTTCCCATGACTCACTCTAAAACAGCCAGCACAGCCCATCCCTGTAGTGGAAGAACATGCTGATATTCAGAGAACACAGGCCTGCTTGGCTAATGGACCATAATTGACCATGGAAGACGGAGTATGAAGCAAACAAATCTGGGAGAAAAAAGGCTAAATAGAGTGAGCTGCATTCATGAACGCTGTTTACGAGAACAAACAGAGGATATACATAGCAATATGTGCTTAGTTAAATTTGGATTATGTATTTCTTGCTGAATGCTGAGAAAGCGGAAGGAAAAAAAATTGTTATAGATCTTGGGAATGGCTGTACATTTACTACTTAAATCTATAAATTAGCATGCAGTCAATAAAGTTTTTTTTTTTTTTTTTTTACATATAATCACAGTTAATCACAAAATATTTTGAATCGTTGTTCAACACTAAGAATTCAACAGTGGTTAGTCAAATACTAAAGACATGCACAAGCAAACGTAGTAGATTTTAGTGAACAAACGTTCTAGTATTAATGTAGATGAGATTGAGATTGCAAACTATTTTTTATGTGAATAGATAGAGTGACAATGTGCTGGACAAAACTGAAGTGGAGCGCCTTTAACACTTTGTTTGTACTGCATGTTCATACCTCGATTCCAGTATCAATTAGTTATTGGAAGACATGGTTTAAGCTTTGGCAGAGTCGTAGTCAGCTAAGATGCAACATGTGCACAAAAGATTGCAGGGGGTAACACATGCAAGATCCTGTGATGTTTGCCTGACCATTCAGTCGCTCCTGAATTCTGATCAAGTGTGCCAGGGTTTAGAACCAGTATGCTAAAAAAAAAATGTCTCCAGTCCAACAGCATCAAGTCACGTATGTCAATGTATGTTCTCTTAACTGAGAGGTTAAGGTTATTTTGGACAATGTACAATTACATTAATCACAATAACAGTTGACAATCAACCATTCTCCATTATATTTCAGATCCAAATGTCTTTGTAAAAGGATCTGATCTTGAAAAAGTGATAGTATGTTAACATGATCAGCCATGTTCTTTTCTCTGTTATAGGTTAACATGCTTACATTAACTATTAGCTTAATCAGTCATATGAAAGTACAGACATGGTGTATGCTAATCAAGACAGTGTTAGTGACAGAATTTTGTTGTTTGCTTTCTATGCAAAGTACCTGATTTGTATTAAAATTAATTAACACTTCCTCCAGTCTTAAATATAATGATCTTGCATTGTTGACTCAAAACAAACTCTACTTGTAATAAGGCCAAAAAGATTCAGGTTAATATAAAATGTATTTCAAAAAGTTAATTCAGACCAACTTATGACCAATGACCTTGTCTGTCTAAGTGAAATAGGTTACACATTCAGATGTGCGACCCCAAATCTCTCAAATTGCTGGTAATTTGAGAAGTTGAACTAAGCTCATTAACTGTGAACTGTGAAGTATTTTATCATGCACATCTTTTTTCAGTACTTGTCTGTGTCTAATTAATAAAAGTCCTTCCGCAAAACTCGCTCTGAATGTGATATTATTTATTAGTAACTGGCAATTCATCACCTGAATGATAAGTGATACAGAGGAGTTGGCAACTTTATAATTGATCATTTTTCACTTTAAATGATTCAGTGATTGTGGTAAAAATCCTTGGCTTAGAGAGTGAGTTAGCGTCAACAGTGACAGCCCAAATGAGCAGCACCAGTGTAACAGGAGATTGAGATTGATGGAGAGCTTGCAGTGACAAAAGGCTTTGATACTCTCCCAAATCTCCACAAATGCTAATGTTCAGTGTTATGGGCTGAATGCAGTGGTGTACAGAGAAAACAACCTGAATAAGTCAGTTCTAGTGAGAAGATTTTGATGACTGGCTGAGCTACACAATATGGTATTCATTCAAAAATTTAGTGTATTTATATTTTGCATGTTGAGAGTATTTGCTAACAGTTAGTAAATGAACTGTGCTGGTTTATTTTTAATTATTACATGGGTCAGTAAAATAATGGAGAAAATGCATTGCATCCATTCCCGGGGACCGTGACATCAGTATTATTTTTCCTTTGACATAATTAAACCAATGGAGATTTTAAAGTACTAAATGCTAAAATAGAGTTAAAAAATAAAATAAATATATTATAAAATATATTCTGACACAACAAAGTGATAAATATATTAACCTATGGTAATCAAACAGCTTATCAGGTTGTTCCACAGTTGTTTTGTTTATCTTTTTTTGCATCGTTGTGGCTAATGAATTACAAAGGATGTTTAGCAAACCTAAAATATATACAAACAATTAACATACTCTCCCTCAGCATTTCATTCATCTAACTGTTAACAGAGAAAGTGTAAAAAGACTTTTTTTTATTCAGATCATGTGTGGGACTCTTACTGTTAAGTCTGATTAGTGTCACTGTGCTAAAATTAAGGGGGCTCACCAAGAGACTGAATATGCAGAAAATCAGCACCATGGACAGCAACCTCAGCTACCGTGGCTTCACTGGATTAGTTTTCAAATAATTGACTGTAAACAACAGGGTTACACAAAGCGTAGTGAATGATAAGCAGTCTTTGTCAACACCCAAACAGAGTTTATGTAGAAAAAAAAAATCATCCCATCATGTCATTAGATTTGTTGGTGGTATGCTAATTTTTAGTTGCAATCAAATTCTGTGTTTTCACACTGTTTCATGACCAAATAAACAAACAATATTAACCTTTCACGTCAGTAATAAATATCTCAAGGTTTAATGCAAAACACAATTTGAAAGTCTGGGATAGTAACAATTGAATTTGCTTCAGTTTAACAGTAAAAGCACAGACTTGTCAATATGATCAGCATAAATCATTGCTAATGTTGAAGGCCTTGTGACGAAAAGAGCTTTTGATACAAAATAAAGAAAGAGGTATTTTATCAGACAAAAATGATTACTGCCAGCACCTTTCGAAAGAACTTCCCTAAAAGACTTCATAAGCACAACTTGATTCAAATCAATAGGTGCTACTAGCCCAAAAGGAGAGCCCTCTTCACAGTGCAATTCTTAAACCAGATTCTCAGTGAGCCGCAGAATTGATTTTAAAGCCTTATTACTTATTTATAAATCTCAACATGGAAGGGTCCTAAATATATGACGGATATGCTAGAGCGATATAACCCAGCAAACCTCTTAGATCGCAGGGGAGTGGACTGCTAGTAGTGCCCGCGGCAAAAGCTAAACAAGGAGAAGTGGCTTTTAGTCATTATGCTGCGCAGCACTCCAGCCAACTGCCCACGGTCCAAGAAATGCTCGCACCAGCAATCTGAATACTGAGCAAGCGCTGAGACAAATATTAAAAATAAACTCCTCTCGTGCGATTGTTCTTTTGTAGAATCATGGAGTTCGTGGCTTTTTCATGTTAAAGAAGCTTGCTACTTGGTCTTTGATTCTCCTTATTATATCTTTTGTGCTCTTTGAACATTGATAGGTCATTTAGAAGATACTGTCTGAGCAGCTGCAGACTGTTCATATTTTGTATTTAAAGCAGAACTAATATTTTTATGTACAAACACTAACGTCCAATATTTAATAGCTTAAACCACGATGCAAGTCTTTACTGCCTTAATGAAAAACTAAAATAGCAGTGGTTTAACACCAGCACACAGCAATGATGATTTTCAATAGATCCATGTGAGCTCATCGTCAATCCACATCAGATCCCATCTTGGTTGTTTTTCGAGGTCAGCATTCTTCTCTGAATTGTCACCGCGTCGTAGGAGAGTAATAGGTGGATGCACGTAAAAAGGCATTGGACGCCTGGGTTGTCCTTGCTTTTGAACCAAGTTTTTAGCATATTTTCACAGCAAAGAATTCATGACAACTTATCACTATTTTTGTTGTTGTTTTTCTTTGCATAAAAGGCTTAAAGTAGTGTACTAATACATCTCCTACAAAGATAGAAGATGCATATGGCACACAGTGGTTTGATCCTAGGAGCTGTTTTTACAATATCTAGAACTAATTTTGCATTGTTGGATTAAACAAATGGAGTACATTTTTCTTAAGTCTCCTCAGGCATGTAGAGTTCCCTCCTAAACCTGTGCTCTTTGGCACTGCAGTGTGGGCAGAGAGATGAGTTTCATTAGAGGGATAAAACACTCTTTAATTAGCTTTACCATTAGTCTGCCAGTGCCAAGGCTTCCAGACACAAAGACCTTCAGTTTGTGTTTAATTACCTTAGAGATACCACTGTATGCACTCTTGCCTGACATCACGAGACAATGTGCGCCTCTCAACAAGTGCTGTGTACAGCTAAGAAAAGAGCAGCCTGTTTATCTTGTGACTTGAGACTCATAGGGGAATTCTCCATAGCACTCTGCATTAAGAGAGGCTGTCATCAGCCACGCTTGTGCATAGATCCTGCTTATTAGCAAATAAAATACATTTCATTGGGATATGATTGGGTTTAAAGAGGAAAGCTTATTGGTTGTTTTTCAGTTTACTGCTCAAACATTTATGTTTTATTGTGGTGTAATTTGAATGTGAGCAAAAGGAGTGGATTGGAAAGGTCAACCATACATTTTTATTTATTAAGGTAATAAATTGTTTTCTAGTGCATGCTTGACTACTTTAATAGTGAAATGTCTTGTAAAACAAACAAAAAAGAGAGCGACAGTATCAAGCTAGAGTACATTCAGGTCGCTCAGGTCTGACAAATATTTGGAACAAAGACTAGATACTGAATCAATGGAGGTTAAAGATGCACTGTGTAACTTTTTGAATAAAAGCATGTTTTTATCACTTCTATTTTTTATTGTGCTAAAACAATAATAAAAATCTGTGTTATTATTTTGAGCGAGCTTGCATGGCTACAAAATAGACTGTTTTGGGCCTTGAGTTTTTTCACATTCCATAAAACACATTTATCCTCACCTGTCCGAGAGTATGGCTTTAACTTTCCATTTTCAGAGCATTGTGCAGTTGACTTTTCACCTCCAGAAAGCTACATAGTATGAAGTATAACCTGTATGAAAAAATTATTAATCATGATTTGAAAAGCCATGAGAAAATGAGTCTTGAAATATTCAACTGAACACACTGTAGTTGTTATTAATAGTTAGCACTTACAACACTTAAAAATCCATCATGGCATCATCCCACTTGTCTGAGGAAATTGCCCAGTATGGGTTAATATATTATGGCCGTAATCGCACGGCGCTGGCATGGCTGTCTCCTTCTTAGCAGCCTGCTGAGTTACAGTGCTGGCTAATGCAAATGAGCTCATAAAGTGGCCCAGTGTGGAGAATCTCCCTCCGGACATGGATAAGATCAGCTGAACAGGCCTGTTTATAACGCTGCTATCTAATCCCAAACAAGTTGTTTTCTGCTGCGACCCCGCATTTTGTGATTTGGCTAAACCTAATTCCTTCTGAATTAAACGGAAATGTGAGAAGTGCTATGCATGTATAAGACTCAGAATGCCAAATACCCAATGCAAATGGAATATAGGGAATAAAATTGGTCCTGATTAGAAAATGAAAGAGCACAAAAGAAAGCAACTAACTTATTCATATTAAGCTGATGTGACAGCCGGGCAAAGAAAATCTGTGATCATTATTGTATGATTTGCAAAGCCACTCCGTGACTGGCCCTTGCTTTGGTGGCGGCATTAAACTTTATGTTTACGGTTCCAGGCTTAAACTCATTTCCACGCTCATCCATTGCACACACACTGTATTGGCATTTCATTTAAGTAGACGACTCTGAGGAGGGTTTTTATGACAGAAATGTAATGGAAATGCAAGCAGCTGCATTGTAGTAAAAATACCACCCAATTACACAAATATCTTTGCAGCATAAAAAGACTCTGCAAGATGCACCTCTTTCTTTGTAGTGGCTTAGAAAAGCAGCAGGATCCATCTGCCCCTCCCCCTGTTCATTTCTCTTCACATATAGGCAATATGTTTAAGGAGAAACATTACAATTAAAGTTGGGGTAGCTACATTTTCTACTTGTAAATTAATAAACTTTGTCTTTTCCTCTTAAAAGTACATTGTAAATAAAACACCTTGTGAAAAAACTATTGGGTGCTCCAGTCTCACTTTGCTGTCTGTTAAAATATATTTTTTAAAACTAATTGCAGACAAAAAATATATGATATACTGTATGTGGATATTGCCATGTGCTTAAGGGTTTGTAGGAGCTATTCTATTTCAGCAAAATCAGCTACACCATCTTTAAATTGTCCAATGTTTTAGTTTGCTCTCAACAAATTGATCTTAAGGTGGAAACAACTAATTTGTATAATCTTCTTTGTATAATGTGTATTAGGTTAATTCAACTATATTTATAGATGTGGAACAAGCTTGAAAGACTCCTTTCTAAGACACGGTCCAAACAAATCTAAACTCAGACGTCTACACAATAAGTTAAGTAAGTAAAGATATTTTCTCTGAGCTATGTGCTATCTACAAAAAGCAGATGTTTCTTTGTTTTGTTTTTTTTAATGATGGCATCATAGTGACAGTATTATATCCAGCCTGCATATTGCACTGACCTTTATATGCTGCTAACTGCAGAATCCTGCTCTTCAGTTCACCACAAGCCACTGGAAATCCAGAGAAAATAAACAATCTACTTCAAAAAAGAAGAAGCTTTTGTTTTGAAGCTTCTTCATAATAGTCCAGTCACATCTGAGGTATAAATCCACTCTTTGTATTCTCTGCAGGTTTCAGGTTTATACTGTAAAAGTTTAAAATACACCTCTGCTCACTTTCTAGCAACTTTTCAACACATGCTCCATGACATGTCTTCTTCTAGTTTTGTTACTTCCTGTGTGAGAGCGTCATAGTGCCACACACTGGCCAGTTACAGGTGTTGCAGAAGATTAGGACTGCTTCTTGTGGTCTTTTGAATTGTAAATTTATAGAAAAATTGTATACTAAAAGTGGTCTAAAACAAGCCACAATTAGCTATTTATTTCTGTAACTAGGTTATTTGTCAATTATCTGGTTGGATCAACCCAAAAACTCATTAAAAAATAAATAAATAAACAATCTCCTTTGATTTTTTTTTTTTCCAAGTTATTATGTCAACAAATACAAGCTATAAATTTACACTTACACTGAGCATTCTTAGACAATACTTCATGACAAACAACAGTAATACCTTTTATTACTATATGTGAGTAAACTATAAACATTTCTAATTGATTTTGATTTTTTCCCCCACTTATAGTACCTCACCTATATTAATGAACACTCGTAGTCAGTGAGCAGTGGGAAAAATAGACTTAGGTGAAAAAAAGACATTAGTTTGAAGTTACAAAGTTACTGCACTACTTGATGCAAATGAATCAGATGCGCTTTACGAGAAGGAGTGTTAAAAGAGAACATGCTTAAAGAGCTTACTCAATGGAGGTGCTTTGTGGGCAATGGGAAACGAATTAGGTTAGGTAGGTAAGTCTTGTGACAGGACAAATAAAGCCCAGATCAATTAAGTGGTTGGAGAAGACAGTGGGGCCAAAGCCACTGTTCCAGTTTCATTGGTGAGCCGCAGAGATGCATTGATTCTCCCTAGTAGCCAGTCGTTGTCATTAAAGTCAATGCTGAGGCCAGAGCTTGAACCAGCCCAGACCACTGCTAATGGCTTCAAGGAAATCAAGCCCGATCAGTGGCAGAATCCTAATAAGCAGATTTCATACATTTGGAGAGGAAGGAACTGTGTGGGTTTGTCTGGGCTAAACACAATAACAATCCACTTCCATTACCGCGCACTTAGAATTACCTCCTTTCAAAATGAGAGACGAGGGGAGCGGAGGGGTCAGCACTTCTGATGTAACAGGTTGTAACAGCAGCGCCTGAGCAAACAGCATTTGTGTGTGTGTTTCCGACGCTGTTCCGCTCCATTTAGCTTTTTACCAACTACTACTTCAGCGCGATTGGCCTTCCTTTTCTCCTCGTCTTGTCACTCCTCCTAAAACCCTTCTTCTATTTGGCTGGAGAAGCTTTCATCTCTCCAGAGTGGGACATAGTTACATTGGCTGTCTGTGCTCCAGCAAACCTGAATACTACCTCGCCAGCCCAGAGACGCCTCCCCAAGGAATCGTCCACAAAGAAAAGGAAGTTGTCGGAGTCAAGCACTTTTTTTGTAAGATCAGGTTGTTTCTTTCTGGTCAGGCAGTTGTGCACTTTCCAACTTCCATGCTTTCTTTTGGAGTATTTCTCTTTGGAACCTGGCATGATGTGGTTTTAAAAGGTGCTCTGACCTTCCGGCTATCTTTTGATTGTCTTGCACTTTCTCCAAGAACAATAGATGCTAAACTCCAGCCAAAACTACTGTACACTTGGCAATACCTTTACTGAAATATAAAGTCTTTCCACTCTCGCCAAATGAGGACATTTAGATCAATTTGAGATGCACATAGTTCTTGTGAATGTACTCAGCAAACAGAAGGCAACGGTTAGCACAAACAGAATGGCTTAAGATAATTTGTCTTCTGCATTCAAAACCATTAGCAACGGTAGTTCATGATATGGGCAGGGAAAAGTATCAAAAATCAGATACTGAAACCATACTCTTTCAAGAAAGTTTTGATACTAAAGACCTCACATTATTATGTCACAATCAGATATTTTAACAGTTTGATGGTTGTCTTTTTAGACCTACTAGATACAGTCAGCGACAATAATATTTGGTCTGCTATGGGGAAAAGTGCAGGGGGAAGTCCCTTGTTAAGGCATTGGAAAGCAAAACCTTTTACTTCAACGTTTTCTGGTGAACTAAGTGTATTTGGTGGACAATATTTTCAAGTCAAGTCACAAATGGATTGATTTAAATGGAGGCTGTTATTGTGGCTTTGTCAGAAAAGTAAACAGAAAGTTCAGCGGATGTTAAAATGTGTCAGGCATTGCTTGCATTACATTAGCATTTAGCTTGCAGTTACTGTTAGCATTGTTGGATAACTTTACAAATTTGAACAGCTTGATCTTTATTCACCTCCATGTCTTTGTTATATTTGACACAATGTATCTTCTTAAGTCCACATTTGCCACAATTTAATTGATATTTGTTAGTGAAAATTAAGTCAAAATTGAGTTTGAGGTTTTAGTACTGACACAACCATGTCGACAATCTCTCTATTGATTTTTGTTCTATAAACTATTATATATGTGTATATTGAAAAAAACTAATGTCAATAGCACTGAACTGAACACACTTTTATTGTTCAAAGATGCATAAAAGTTTCTATAGTTCTTTTAGGATGGTCAAACAGTTTCTTTAGATGAAATAAAATGCAATCTTAAACTCCACAGTCTTTGCCTGGCCTTGAGACTTACAGTAAAAGTGAGAGATTTTCAGCCACATTAGTCTTATAAAGACATTCAATAAAGTTTTATGAAGTTCTGCTTTTCTTTTTAGACCTTCACACTAAGTGCAGCTTGAGACAACTTTGTGACATACCTTACATTGTTTAATTTAAGCTCAAACTATTTTATTCAAAAACTTAATAGATTCTAAATTGCAATAGCTTAACTTGGAGTATGCATGTTTTGTACGGCCTCGAAAATAAAAAACAATATCTCTTTGAATTTTAACGCTGGAGTGCCTGGTTTATGAGGTATTTAGATTTATCTGGCTACGCCCTAGCTCCCACAATTCGGTGGCATAAGTTTAATGTTACTCTGCGTTAATTTTTGACTGCAATTACATCTTAAGGCTTTTTTTTTTCCTGACAGGAAGGTAAAACTAAAGTGGACCACCTAAGCACAGTCAATCAGTGTGCTGCTTTCATTTAAATGCTCTAGTCTAATAGCAAGAAGGTCCTGGGTCCCGGGTCGACTGGTCCTTTCTGTGTAGAGTTTGCATCTTCTCTTTATGTCTGTAAAGCTTTACCCAGGGTGCTCTGGATTGTACAATCTTCTTCACCTTGCTCCACTTCCCAGGACCACCCCAAAAAAAGATAACAATCTCAGCCAGACTCTCCTTGCTTAAAGGTCCATACCTGAATTTTGCATCCAAAAAAATATAACAAAACATATGTATTTAACAAAAAACATTTATTTTAAACTTCCCACATTAGTCTAGTCTGCTCACTAATGCTTCTAAACCTCTGAATTGTCCACTATATTGTGATTTAAGTTTTTTTCACAGTTGCCAGGAACAAGACATGCCAGTATGCAATCCGCCGCTAGCCACAATACTAACAACAACAACAACAACAGATAAACTCAGTGGAGTTTAGTGAACAACAGGACATTGTTAGATGTAGTCAGGACATTGCTGACAAATTTCCACCTTAATAGATACACTAACAAGATATCAGTTCTAGAGGACTGATTTTATATTATCATAGTGCAAAAAAAAAAAGTGTATCATCCCTTTAAATAAAGGTCAACACAAATGTTGTGCTGCACTTACAATACACTTCTTGGTTTAAAACACCAAATATGTAAATTTATAACAAAAAGTCATCTCCCAAGTTTCAGTTGACTATTGACGACTATTCTGAATTCCAAAGTATTTTTGGACACTCCTATCACAGAGTGAACAAATCAAGAATAAATCAATGTGCTAAATCCTGCTCACTGATCCTATAGTTTCATTTTACTTTGAAAACTCTTCAAAAGCAGGTATTGTTAAGAGACATTGTGTCAGTTGCTCTTTGTGTTTATAGCAGCAAATGTTCTGTTTTGTCACGTACAATTTCCAAATCAAACCTCAAAGCCTCAGTGCGTTGTTCACAAAGACGACGCCATTCACATTAACAAAAGCCCAGACAAGGAATGTTGGAAATCTACTGAGACTGATGAAGACATAATTTTCCGTCACACTGTCAAAGCTCCAAGTGACAGCTGTTTTATGCAAAAATAAGACCCCATTTTGACAAAACACACAGCAGTTCTCAGTCTCCCATTTCTCTCCATCTTTTTCCCGTCTACTGTCTGTGCCTAATTTGAAAACCGCCACTGATGGGTAGAAATGTGTGTCACTAGAAACCGAATTTGAATCATTTATGTCTGATTCTGAATGGCCTCATAAAAATGAATTTGAATCACGACCATTTGAATAATTTGAATGTCATTAATTGTATATGTGAAAGGCAAAGTGTCTGATAAGAGTCATTTAAGATTGTGTTCATTACAGTAAAATTGAATTCAGAGAAATGTATAAAGGAATCTGTAATGTAATATTGTTCAATATTGCAAAGTTCCTCTGTAAATCTATTTGATAATTCCACTGGAAACTGACTGTGCTCTTTTCTCCGGATCCGTGCTCTGCGTCTTCCTCGTATCACTTAGGCACAGACTGTCTCTAAGAACAGCAGGTGACAAGAAATCTTCTGCAACCAGTCAGAGGCTTCATTTTTAATCATTTCTCTCTATAAACCCATTAATTTGTGATGGATAAGATTGTTAAAGGATGGGAATGGATATTCTCAAAAATTAAAATTGCACATTTATATGACAGGGTTTTTGCACAGAATAGCATTTCCAACTCCTGTACCTTGTTAACCAATGATTTAAAACAATTCTCAGTCCTCAGTGAACAGTCACAGAGCTCAAAAGAACTGCTGCCGTAAGGTGTCTTTTTGGGCCATGCTTACATCACCAACTATTAACATCGGGATGAGATCACATTATGGGAAGAGCCTAGTGAACTAATATGGTTTGACCAAAAGACTGAAAGACCAAACAACTTAAAATGCTTAAATGCCTTAAAAACTTTTGGAGAAAAAATAAAAAGACACTCTTGTTTGTATTTCCTTTGGAGCACATAGACGCAAGAGGTTCACAGAGGAGCATCCAAGATCACAGCAAGATGGACAAAAACGAGACACAGACTTTGTGGGTTTAGATAATGGGACAGCCAGCTTTTTGTAATGAGCGTGTTTCACTTTGAATTCATAGTAAATCTAATCCTAATTTGAATTTATTGACTCTGTTTTTTTTTTTTTTTTTTACAGGAATTACAGTCAGGGATACATTTTT
The DNA here is from genome assembly GCA_038363315.1 of Mugilogobius chulae. NCBI lineage: Eukaryota > Metazoa > Chordata > Actinopteri > Gobiiformes > Gobiidae > Mugilogobius > Mugilogobius chulae. The sequence continues at coordinate 26,631,544 of CM076403.1, forward strand.
TCCATGAACATTGATGATTCTAGTTTGATCCGACTTTGAGGACCGTGCAAGATATTTTGGATTTGTTCTAGTCCATTGTGCTGCAAAACTCCCTCTACAGTTAGACTATTTGTCTAAGTTGAGGCAAATCCATTATGTCTTTGTCTTTCTTAAGAACACTTACTGTATGTACAATTTCGTTTAGTTTTACAACTGCATTAGTCTTGTTTTAAAGGACAAAAAGTATGTGTGTTTTGTGTGTTCATCCTGTCCTTCAAACATGACCCAAAGAGCATCTTTGGAATCCCAGATACCAGAACCAATAAAATCATGTGTGTTTCCTACATCAGCAATCAAGCTAGAGCTCCATCTCCTGACTGCAAAGAAAATTTCACAAGCTAAACAATCAAATCAATCTTGTCTGGAATGCTGGAAGTACAGAACCAATAGTGTCTGCATGATTTATGGCCTTAAAAAAACTGCAGAATTACTCAGAGATTTATCTATGACATCACAATTCAGGGACAGTCAGAATGGTGTTTTTAGGGGAATGAAATATATTTCACAGGCAATGCCTCAGCTGTGTTTTTCACTGGGAAGCAATTTTTGCATTAGATTAATAACTCAAAAAGTTTATTTTGCATAATATATGTGACCTTTAAAGTTGGTTTGCTAAAACTTATAGTTGATGGTACTTGGAAAGATAAATAATATGTTTTTGGGCTCTGATGAGAAATGTTGGGAATGGCTTGTCTAGTCCTGAGTTGTGTATGACTGGAATTGAGCTTTCAGTTCGGGGTTAAACCTGGTTTGGCCTACTATGAAGATGCATTTTCTTACATGATCCATAACCTTTTCTGGACCAGGTTAAATCCCTGAATAAGATAAGATAAGATAAAACAGCTCTTCAGCCAGTGAGAAACAAGAATTGACTGTTCTGCTGACAGAGGGAAGGATAGAAAGAAAGAGAGAAAAGCAATTTTTGTATAGAAACATTGATATTTAAACCACCATTGTCTCTTTACCCTTTCCTTCATGTGTTTACTAAATAAACCGTTTCATTTAAGTCTTGTTTAAATTTGACTCTAGTCTCAATTATATTCCAATGTTGACGTAGAAGTGTGTGCATGTGTGAAAGCGTAGATGGATTAAAAATGAAAGTGTTTAAGCTTTCCAAGGTCTGTACAATCTAATCTGTTCAACTTTTTAGATTCTTGTATTACAAAACTTCTCATGACCAGAACTCTGCACTTGTGATCTCCCATTACATTCCAATTTCTCAAGTACAATAAACAACAAACATGTTTTTTTTTTTTTTTTTTTCACAAGGTCACGCTCAACCAACAAATTCCATTCGCACATAATATGTTTCTAGTGACACATACAGCATCTCTCCACATGAGGTTCATTTCCACACTGTAAATCGAAGAGCTAAAGTGGTGCGTTTAAGTCGCCTGCGAGCTCTCCCCTGGGGCCAACCTCCGCCTAGCTCCAATCTACAAGGCACGCGGTCACCACCAGACGCCCTGCACCCCCCACATTATATCTAATAGTGCACGATGAACGGGCTAACAGTCGCAGAGGAATGTCAAGTAGTCTCAATCCAAGAAACCCAAATTGTACGTTTCAGCTGTGTGAGAGAGAGGGGCCCGTGGCTGTGGGGGCTGAATGACAGGCATTCTCCTCTGACCTCAGACCACTTGTGGCGACGGTGACTCTTACAACAATGGGTTTTGAGTGAATATTAAGGTGAAAAGATGGAGAATACTGTTTAAAGAAAATAAATAAGTCAAGAGAATAGCGGGGTACAGAAAGCATGTTCTTTCTTTTATGGTAAACATCAGTGGTCTCCAACCTTTTTTGCCATAAGAAAACTGGCGGCGAGCTACTTCTGTTAATAGAGCTCTAGGTTGGAGACCACTGTAAACGGTCTATATATCATTTTTCCACCTTTCAAGATGCTTTACATCAAGGGACCACTATCCCATTCGCACATTCACACATTCACACCACAGAAAGCAAACAGACGAGTAAGTGTCTTGCCTAGCACACTCCCAACTCAATACCAATATTATCATATGTATTTATTTGGCTGGTGGTAAAATGTAGGTTTTGTAGGTCAAATTGTCTTTCACTTTAGTTACAATTAAAAAAGAAACAAAACAACACTCATGTTTAACACAACTTAGCCTAAAACATTAAAGTAGTAATTTATGTCAATTTAAGTCTTTGTACTTGTTGCTGAATTGTAGTTGTTGTGTTGTTTTGTTTTTTGTTGTTTTTGCAAACAGACTTCCTGTTACTGGAGCATAAATAACAACAAATGATTTGAGCACTGAACACGTCTAATTTTGGAATATTTTGATCTCATGTCTAATTAGACGTAGCCTAAAAAGCTGTTAGAATTAGTGGAATGACAATAAACCTGTTTGAACCACCTGGATGAGATCTCCTAATATGACTTTTAAGCACATACAAGAAAATAACTAGTGTCATCTAATTATGCGAACACCATTTTTGCAGGTTGCTAACTGGCTGAAGTCTGAAATAGCTGCCCAGGAGGGTGTACTTATCACTGGCCAGCTGTGTCTGTGATTGTCCCTGTGAAATCCTGAGAGGAGGTAAAATGTTCCCTGGCTTTTATGGTACAAGAAAGTGTAGTTACAGCACTGCCGCGTTTTAAAAGTGCAGTTTTATTGCTGATTAAACATGTTTTACAGGCCATATTCACCATCATATGAAGGCACATTATGATAAACTATTAGTGTTGTTCATAGTCTCCAGTGATTGACAGATTACTCAACCCCATACACTCATCATTCAGAAAAAGGCAATTTTCCCAGTGCTGTTTTCTCGTAGTGAGACAGGGTCTGCAACAGTGCACCGCTGAAAAACATTATGTCACATCCACCCACAGGTCATCTTGTTCTCACGTCAGGCAAATTACAGGCTACAATTGGGCACACTGCCACTCACCTGTTCTTATGTTGAAAAAGATGTTTTCAATCATACATTAAGATACCAACACAATTCTTTGGTTCTTCTTGGGTTTGGGACTGGCATATACTAGCTTTGTTCAGAAGGAAAAAAAAAAAAATAACAAGATAACCTAATTTTATTTCATCTTTATTTAACTAGAAAAGTCCCAATGAGAATTCAGAATCTTATTTCAGGGGAGTCCTGGGGAGGGTAGAGATGAGGCACTTCTGGACAGAATTTTGGTGGAAACCGGAGCATCCAGAGGAAACCTACAGAGACACAAGGAGGTCGTGGGGCAAATGGGAGTTGATCTCAGGACCTTTGCCAAAGCACTAACTGCTGTGCTATTACAATAACTTGGGCTAAAACAACATACAGTTTAAAACATGTAACATCTGCCTGGCCAAGTCTACATCAATACTTCTCTTTCTTCTAATTTTCAAGCCGTTTTCAAAAATTGCGGGCATTCAATTTATGGATGCTTTTGTTGTTTGTTTGTTTTTGTTTTGCTCTATCTTACAAAATGATATTGGTTTGTTATGTTTGTGTCTAATGCTTTAATCTGTTCATTTACCCCAACTCAAATTGTGCACATCTTAAAATGTATGCAATCTTAATAAAAGTCATTATTTTACAGTTAATTTACCCTCTTTGAATATATAGTTTGTAATGACATGAGTTCAGAACCCACAGGTTGGGGTTTCTCAATGGTATTTCTAGCAAAACTTTGTAACTTTTACCATTTACAGCCTACTTATACTTTTGTTTTCCTCCATTCCTTGAAGAACTATTCCGGTGGATCATGAAAATGTAATAATATCAGACTGAATTTTTGCATTGAGAAGCAGTTGTTTTGTTCTGTGGTTTTCCTTATCAGACGCTGGTTGTCACAGTTGGGCTCAGAATGTGAAGCGGTCCCCACGAGGTGCATACAAAAGCCCGACACACAAGACACTGATCGTCAATTAAAATTTCATCACTTGCTTGAAAAGACGTAGATGTGTGACTGTCAGCACACTGATGCTCTTAAGTTTAAATGTTTTGGGAGTGCGGCGGCAGGGAAAATGCTGTTATTTGTCAGCACTTTTAGTTCTGCAGTGTACTTGGAGAACAAGCTCTTTTTAGTTCAGGAGCTTTTAGCTTCACTGAACAACACAAGGTCAAAGTTCACACCCAGAGGTTTTGTCAGTTCTCGTAAATGAGAAATCGTTATTCTCTCTTAGATTTCTGCTGTACAAAGTCAGAACATGCTTTTTCACTGTGAAGCGCTTTGTGACTCTGAAAAACGCAAATAAAGTTTAGTTGTTTACTTTTTGAGTTAAACATAGTAGCGCAGAGTTTAGTGCTTTGGACTCACAGAAAGTTGCATGTTCTCCCTGTGTCTGCAGCGGTTTCCTCCAGGTGCTCCAGTTTGCCCTACCACTAAAACATGTGCAATAAGCTCCTCCATCCTCACCCAGAACTTCCCAGAACAGGAGATTCTCATCTCAATGGGACTTTCCTGGTTAAATAAAGACAAAAAAATAAAATAAATAAATGGCATACCATATGATTTTCACCTTAACATGGAATTTGTATTTATAACACAAAAATGTATTTCAAGTACACTTTACCATTAGATTGTGTCTTGGTCTGACTGTGTTGGATTCCAAGTCAAAAGCAGCACTTTACAACAAAAAAGACTGTCTGTAGTTAACAATATGTTATAATATGTATTTAAGTATTTAAGCATTTTTTTTTGTCAACACAAAAGTAAAAGACTTTTGAATTTCAGTTTTGTCAGAACATAGCTTTTTTTTTCACCTAAAGCCTTGCACTTCATGGCAACTAATGCTTGTGAATAATTTGAAAGTGCCAACTTTGGAAGCTGGGGAGAGCTAGACACATTATGGTGTTCACCACATAAACATTGGGACAGAGCCAAAATTTAGGTCACCAAACCAAAATCGTCTCAACATGCGGCACTGCCCATGGAGACTCTCACTGCCTCGCGTATTTGTATTCAGGATGGTATTAACTAAACATGCTTTTCCTTCTTTTGTATGTTGAACTTTTGGCTTTATAAAAGACAAGGTCAAATGTCGTAAAGCGGTCATGTAGTTCAAACACAAGACTTTCTCTGCATATAAAGCATTTGCATCTCCTCAGCTCACGTCTGATGCTTTTAAGGAGCAGAACAAATGCATGTTGAGGAGGCGCCTCTAAAAGGTTGTCTTAATGTTGCGTCTCTGAAACAAATGATTCCGTTTTAGCTGCTGTAATCATATTATTGCAGGTGTTCGACCTTACAATGCCGTCTTCTAAGTGCGAGATGTGTTCTTAATCCACTCCCCACTGTTTCCCTCATTACCATGCAGAGCTGTGGCACCAGAAGCTCATTGCAATGCTGTCCCTGAATAGGAACAAAATAGATATAAGGACCAAGCTATAGCATTGAAACTGTCAAACTGTTTATCCAAAATTTCCACAGAAAATAACTCCTTCCAGGTTTAAAGGAAATGTCAGAAAAGCTTAATTCGGTGTAATTAAAGACTTGCGAGTATCAAAGCCGCATCTGCCAGCATCATCTGCGTGTTGCGGTGAACCTTTCTCTCATGAATATGCAAATTAGTGGTGAACCTGATAGACTCATTCTAAAGCCCAGGGCCAAAACCAACGCCAGCAATACATCACAATGTGATAAGAAATATTACAGGCGGTTTAAGCGAGTCGACAAAATTGCAGCATTAAATGATCAGCTATTAATAAAGCAGACACATCAGGTGTCTTGTTTACATGAAGGTGTAGCTGGAGGACTAGACTACTGATGCTACCTTGAATGGATAATGATTCCCAAGTGCAAGTTTAGATCATGTAAGAATTAACTGGAGGTTTGGTGTGTTAATATGTATTTAGACCATCACCATTCATCATAATACACACGTATTATGTATTTTTTTTTTTTACTATTTATTTGCCGATTCCAGTTTAGAAATATCTAGGGCTGTAGTTCTTTAGTCGTTTAGTCGATCAATCGGTCGATGGAGTCTTGGTCGACCAAAGTTTTATTAGTCGACTAATTCTTTTATTTAGATTATAAGGAATTTGTCTTCAACAGTACCAGAATCATTGGTCTGAACTGCCTTTTTATATAAACACACTGTTTCCTATTCATTTTCTGCATAAACTATAGTTTTTGCATGAACTACAGAATATTATTAGTCTTTTTGAGCAAGTTTCTTTTGCAGAGTTGTCACAAAACTAAAATCCAACCCGATTTTGATACTAAAGAATAAACTTTATTCTCGATACGACAATGAGAATTAGAATGTCCTTTCAAGAAAGTCAGATTTTTATTCAATGGACTGACATTTTCAACACAAAATCCAAGTTTATGATCAAACATTTTAGTTTCAAACCAGTTCTGATGAAACTTAAGATTATTTTAAACTTTTTTCTTTGGAGAAAAAGGATTTTGTTAAAATTTTTGTCCTGTTCATGTTTTCTGTATTGTTTAAATGAGTATCTAATTTCAACACCAGTTTAGCATTGATTTGTAATATTTTTGAAAACTCTACTTTTATTTTCAGAGTCTTTGCCACGCCCACTTTTTAGTCGATTAATCGGTCGATGGGACATGTTTTTAGTCGACCGAGAATTTCTTTGGTAGACTACAGCCCTAGAAAAATCTAACTCACCCCTGCTATCACAAACTTGCTGACACATTATTGATTTGTTAATTTATTTATTTTTTAACTGAGCATTAAAATACTTATTTGCTGCAAAGGCAGTACAGTGATCTCAGAGAGGTCCCTAAAAGAAATGTCATCAGTTTTTTCTTCGTCTCTGTTATATAAATACACAAACTCTTTGCCTTTGGAATACACTAAATGGTTAAAGGTCAAAGATGGCCAGCTTTGCCAATTGTAAATAAACACAAATGCATTCAAATTTATCAATGAGATGCACATTTCTAGGAGGCTGCTGAGCCTTCTTCTTGCACAGCATCTCTCTAGAGTTATATCAGTGTCCTCTTGAGTGCATTTGAATATAAATTTGGTTTAGTGCCAGATGTGCTTAGTACTGTTCATTTATCAATGCTTAGGCCAAGCATGCTACACTCACAACAAATCCTTTACAAAAATGTCTGAATACAAGAATAACACGTAAAAAAGTATATATTTATAAAAGTCTAATATTTATGTGTATCGACATATGCTTTAATCCTCCTGTGCAGTGAAAACCAAGAATTCTGATCAGCAAAAATACAGTTTGATGTGGAACAGAGGCCCACTTTATATGGTACTATTGATTTGCCTGACACTTAGGGCAAGAATTTCTTCTGCCCCGAAGGTAACAAGCGAAAATAAAAGTGAAAGATCCCATTTTTAGAGGCCTTTGGGAAGAAATTAAGTTCACTCAGAGCCGTTACATGGAAAGCTGCATGTGCTCGCCGCCATAAAGATTTCATTTGTTGGACCATCTGCTATTACAATCTTTTCTACAGGTCCTGGACTTTCTGCTGCATGCCATAAAACATCTTTGTGCAATACAAAACACAATCCGGAAAAGGCTGCAGGAAGAAATGGGATGGGGAGAGGTGCAAAGTTTCATTAGGTGTGTGCTACTATGGGAACAATAGCATTTAAAAAGTGTATATATAGTATAGGAGTAGAATATTTAAATTGCAAACTAGAATGAGAAGCAAGTTAGGGCCTGGTCGGTACTTGGATGGGAGACTGCTCAAACACCACTTGGCATCATGGAACAACTAAAGAGAACTGTTGCTGTGTCCTTGGGCAAGACACCTAACCTAGTTGCCCTAGTGTTTTTGTACATTGGCTGAGATGCTTCTAAAGTGCTTTCAGTGCCTTAAAAGGTGTAAATGCTCACTGTTAAAACTAAATTCACATGATTAAACTCCACACACCAAACGTTAAAGACACAAACGACGGAACCATTGGACTCGCTGCTCTCTCCACAGAACAAGCCTCTACTCAGCCACTACATGAACACCTCACCCCTCTGCCCTCTGGGGTAGGTACAGAGCACTTTGGGGCTTTGGTAGAAGCCGGATTCCCTCAGCCATCTCCTCTCTGAACAGAAGGCCCCACAGAGCGAACTTTATATAGTCAACTTTGTCTGTTGTTGTTTTTGTCTCTTAATGTTTATGTCAAACAGTCTCTGTGGGTTTGAAAAAGAACTTTCCCCTGGCTACTATAAAAGTCTAAATCACTAAAGACAACTTATGTATTACACAACAAAATAAGACTTTGGAAATACATTAAAACAATAATTGATCAAGGCTTATTTTTCACGCAAGGAGTTTTTAGCTCTTTTGTGGACTGTGATGCAATATGCTTGGTATTGGTGAATTAACTATTATCTGTCTATAGCTGATAAAATATAATTCTTGCTATGTTTTTTTTTTTAAAACACAGCAACATTCAAATTACTTTGTCTACATTTTAGATCTTTTTTTTTTAAATCTGGTCCAAAATATGTGCAGTTTTGGTTATTTTTGCACAGAATTTGTCTTCTTTTTGAAAACAGGTTGTGTGATTGAAAACCGTAGTCCCGTTTATTATTATTGACACAGTAGTAAGTTAAAAGTAAGTTAAACATTTATATTTGTATAAAATAAAAAGTAATAGTGCAGCCCAAATTAGAGTTTTTGGCATGATGATATCCGAGGAAGAGAAAACAACCCATTAAAATGTGAACTTTGAGACACTGGAAAACAAGATTTAAGAAAGAGACCTAACAACCCACTCAGAAGAGCTGCAGTCTTGTCTGGGCATTAAAAGCAGCTCAGCGGAGTGGCTGCTGCTGATTGGCACTGCACAGTCTGCTCTGGTTTTGATTTCACATTCAAAACTTGCATCTGTTCCCCTTGAAGATCTCCAAAACCATAAAACAGTTCTAATTAGGCAAGGATTTGCTCCTAACTGGTGCACTTAAAACATTTGTATTTCAAGGAAGTTTCACTTGAAGACAGAATAAAGTTAATCAGTCCTAAATTGCAAGGAGCACAAAAGCATAGAGACTGTGGGGATTTGGCAATCATTAAAATGTGAAGACTCACTCAGAGGAGCTGTATGTCCTCGCTGCAGGAAGTGGACTTGTTGAGCAAATGATTGACTCTGCAGTGTGCTAAATGGCAACACTCTCAACTAGTGTTCAGTTATTGTTATTGTTATTATTATATTATTATTATTATTATTATTATTATTATTATTATTATTATTATTGTTATTGTTATTGTTATTGTTATTATTATTATTATTATTATTATTATTATTATTGTTATTATTATTGTTATTGTTATTATTATTATTATTATTATTATTATTATTATTATTATCATTATTATCATTATTATTATTGTTATTATTATTATTATTATTGGTGTGGGGGGGGGGGTAGTAGTAGTAGAAGTAGTAGTAGTAGTAGTAGTAGTAGTAGTAGTAGTAGTAGTAGTAGTAGTAGTAGTAGTAGTAGTAGTAGTAGTAGTAGTAGTTCACAGTAATTTACATCTTTTGTTAAGTTGTTCCAAAAAGAGAAGAAAAGCAAAGCAAAGAGAAGAAACTGAATAGGAGTGGGTGTATAATAGGGGAAAATGGGAAATATTTTTGAGCAATGGCTCGAATCCAGGAAAATGATTACTCAAACATGCATGCATCCCAAATACAACTTTAAGTGAGGTAATATTGTTTTGTTTTTTCAGTGCTTTCAAGGTGGATTGACCTTTGTTGTGTTCACACCTTGACAGTTTCGGCTGCACACTGTAGTCTTCTTTAGAAGTCACTTGGTGTTCCTGTGATGTATCTGGTCAGCTGGTTTATACAATTTTTGACACCATTTTTCTACTTGGGACAGCAGGATAACAGCAACATCTGAGCGACCTCTTCAGAACTGTGTCTCAGGTGTGAGAAAGTTGGTACGCCCCCTCATCCCTATTTACAGTCTGGTGGGCGTGTTTTCGAATTTTAGCCTCTCTGATCCAGCAATGAAATTTGTTGCTTTCAGTGTCTCTATGACTTTGGCGTTGGCCCAATCCATTGGTGGTACTCTCTCGTACAATGGTCTGAGTTTGCAAACTTAAGTTGTTCCTGGTGTGCTTGCTGCTAAGTAGCTCAGGTGTATGTTCTTGATGTCTCTTTCTCACTTTCAGTCTTGTGTTCTTTTTTCTTGTGTTGAAAGTTGCCAGTTTCGCCTATGTACATTTTGTTGCATGACAAACAAGGAATTTCATACCAATGTATGTGTGATCTTGTTTTATTTATCTTTAGCATTAGCTAACAACTGCCTTAACTTTGTGTGTGGTTTGACTGGAGCAGGTAACCAGACGTCACAGGAACACCAAGTGACACTTCTGAAGAAGGCTACATTGTGCAGCCGAAATTGTAAAGGTATGATCACAACAGAGGTTGGTTCATAAGAAACCAACACATAACTACAACAGAAGACCTAATGAATTTAATCGGATTGCTTTCACTGTGGAGTTAGCATGTTCTCGCCTGTCCTGACCCACACCGAACTCGCACTCAGTACATGTTCAACCCTGTTCTACACACCAGTCTGATTTTGTCACAAAGAACTGCTCTTTTCCCAAGTCTGAATTTAGTCTTAAACGCCTGTATGTATTATTTACTCACAAGCCCACTGCCAGCTTTTGCATAGCGTTCAATCATTTCAAATCTTCTGGAGACAAATCCTAACCAAACTCAGCCATGCTCTTTAGCACATGCTTTTAGACCTGGCACATTCACTCAAACACATACTCCAGGCGCTTTAATAACATGCATATCTTCCATGATCTCCGTCTTCCTCCTCGGAGATACTTAAAGCCTAAATCTTTTTCTAACCTGGCAGGGGATTCAACATAA